>CM040443.1:8958118-10192493 GCA_022749755.1 Azadirachta indica | reverse complement strand
CTATTATTGATAATTATTTTAAGATGGTTTGGGTTTATTTTCTGAAGACCAAGGATGAGACATTCCAGATATTTAAGCAGTAGAAGATGATTATTGAGAAGTAGATAGGTAGACAAGTTAAGCAACTTAGGATTGACAATGGTTTAGAGTATTGTAATTCTAAGTTTGATGAGTTCTGCAACAAGGAAATAATAATGAGACACCACACTTATATAAATGTACTATAGTAGAATGGGGTTGCAGAACGTATGAACAGAACACTGTTAGAGAAAGCTCATTGTATGCTTTCTTATTTTAGTTTGTTGAAAGTATTTTGGGCTGAAGCAGTAAATACAACATGTTACTTGGTAAATATGTCTTTATCTACAACTATTGATTATAAGACTCCTTGAGGTATGGTCAGATACATTTGCTGATTATACTCACTTGAGAGTATTTGGTTAACCAGCATATGTTCATGTTAATAATGGTAAACTTGAACCAACGGTTAAAAAATGCATATTTTTAAGATATGCATCTGGAGTGAAAAGTTACATATTGTGGTGCATAGATTCAAAGTCTCCAGATTTTGTGATAAGTAGGGATGTTACTTTTAATGAGTCTGTTACACTTAATCATTAAGTAGATGAGTCAATAGTTGGAAAAGACCATGGTGTCAGTGAGCAGGTGGAGCTTGAGATAGAAGCTCTAACAATAACACAACAGCCCACAAAGCAGATGATGAATGAAGTGCAAAGTGTTGATACAGATAGTCAACAACATAAGGATACACAGGAACAATAAGATAACATTACCACCAGAAGAACGAGATGACAGATTCAACCACCTGAGCGTTATGGTTACGCGGATATGGTTTCATATGCATTATTTGTGACTGAGATAGTGAGCACATATGAGCCTACTACTTTTAAGGAAGCAATATCTTATCTAGAAGTTAAACAGTGGATAGGTGCTATGACGGAGGAGATAGAGTCTTTATACAAGAATTAAACATGGGAGTTGGTGACATTGCTGAAGGGACAACGGGTAGTAGGATGCAAATGGGTCTATAAAAAGGAAGGGATATTAGAGGCTTAAGCTCCTAGATATAAAGTACATCTTGTAGCAAAAAGTTATACACAAAAGAAAGGAATTGATTTCAATGAAGTATTTTCTCCAATTGTGAAACACAGTTTTATTAGAGTGCTGCTAGCTTTGTTGCTATTTATAATCTTCATCTTGAGCAGTTGGATGTCAAAATCGTATTTTTGAATGGGTTATTGGAGGAGCAGATTTACATGAGTCAACCAGAGAGTTTTATTTCTTCAGATAAACAAAATCAGGTTTGTCTTCTTAAAAAATACTTGTACAGTTTAAAGCAGTCTTCTTGACAGTGGTATAAAAGATTTGATAATTTTATGTTTAATTGTCGATACACTAAAAGTGTTTATGATAGTTGTGTATACCATAAGAGACTATATAATGATAGTTACATTTATCTATTGTTATATGTTGATGACATGTTGATAGTTGCGAAAAACATGTTGGATATTGATTCATTAAAAAAATAGTTGAGTGATGAGTTTGAGATGAAGGAATTAGGTACAACAAAGAAGATTTTGGGTATGAAAATTCATAGGGATAAGGGATCAAGGATTTTGTTCTTATCACAACAAGGTTACATTGAAAAAGTTCTTGATAGGTTCAACATGAGCAACTGCAAGCCTGTGAATACATCATTGGCAACTAACTTCAAATTATCTGCAGACTTGTCACTCACAACATAGGAGGAGGTAGAGTACACGAGGCATATTCCTTATTCCAATACAGTTAGAAGTCTTATGTATGTTATGATTTATACTAGACTTGATCTAACTCATGCTGTGAGTATAGTAAATAGATATATGGCTTCTTCTGGAAAAGAACATTGAAATGTTGTGAAGTGGATATTATGGTATTTGAAAGGCACTAGTCATCTAGGACTAATATTCAACAAAGCAACATTGAATATGATTGAGTTAATAAGTTCTATAGATTCTGATTATGCAGGAGATCTAGACAAAAGGAGATCGTTGATAGATTATGTTTTACCTTATCTAGTTGTGCCATTAGTTGGAAGACAACATTGCAGGCTACAGTGGCTTCGTCAACTATAGAGGCTGAATACATGGTTATTACAAAAGCAGTGAAGAAAGCTTTGTGGTTAAGAGGTCTTACGAGTGGTCTTGGTTTGTCACAACAATAGACAATTATACATTGTGATAGTCAGTGCCATCCATTTGACTAAGAACCAAATGTTTCATGAAAGGACCAAACATATTGATGTTAGGTTTCATTTTGTCAAAGATGTGTTTTCAGAGGGTTTTGTTATAGTACAAAAGATATCTATACATGAGAATTCAGCTGATATGTTGACTAAAGTAGTTTCTTTAACCAAGTTCAAGCATTGTTTGGAGTTGATTTTTGTTTGCAGCATTTGACAAGCTCTGAGAGGCATAGTAGAGAGGTTGAGGCAAATATGTGTTAAGGTAGAGAATTATAGAATTTGTGGCCTATATTTGATAACCGGTACAGTATATTGGAGTACACTGATGCAATAGGTGGTTGAACTCCTCGAAGAGCTCGTTAAGAGTGCAAGGGGTTGAAACACCTTTTGTTGGGGGCTAGGGGGCAACGCCCCTACTTTTTTACGGTATTGTATATGTGTATGTATATAAATATCTTGTATGAGTTTTTACTGTATGGGCATGATCCGACCCAATTCTATTTCTGAACCCGACCCAAGTCCGGACTATATATTTGGGGTTTAGGGCAAATCATGTATTATTCTTCTTCTTCTCTATCTTAGTGAAATCCGCGGCCCTCTCTCGTGGTTTTTCCTCCAAAATTTTTCAGATGTTGTTTGTGATTGTGTTTGCTTTCTATTTACTTGGTTGCTTGATTTTTCATAACATACACAATTTAAATGCATTAAAAATTTCAAGCTAAGCCTCACAAATTCCCGAAAACGTTCACCTTTATTTGATACATGAAACTTGTTTGAAGCCACCAGCAATGCTGATTTTATTCCAAAAACTGAGGCCACCTAACTTCTGGATTGACACTTGATAAGTGAATGTTATTTTTTCAATTATTCATCCCATAGCTCTTCAAGGGTCTTGAATGGTCCGTGAGGTGAAACGAAATGTCGCTGGGCACCAGTCTGTGTTGCGGGATTTGATTAATCTTGTTATAATCGTCATCAGTGAGCGCCCAGTCAAATATCCCCAGATTCTGCTTCAGTCTCTCCCTATTGAAGCTCTTAACAACAACAGTGGCCCCTTGCTCAACTATCCACCAACGAGAAACCTGAGCAACAATTTTATAAGCCTTTGCAATCTGCTTCAATGCTTCATTTTCCATCACTTCATTGCTGCCATGGATCCCGAAGGAGAGTATGCTGTTACAATGATACCTCTGGCCTTGCAAAATTCTCTGAGCTTCCTCTGTTGCCGAACAGGGTTCGTCTCCACCTAATAACAAATTATCAGGCCCGTGTTAGTTCCATTTATATAGTATAGAAACTCTGGAAAATTATTCAACTATAAAAAGCTTGCATCATTACATACATAATTGTCGGAATTATCTCAGGACAAATTATTGAGGTGTGTTTTGCCTTCTTGACTTTGAAGTCATAGCCGACCATATGTGCTTTGCGTTATTATTGGCAAAAGAAAGTGCCCCGCTACTTCTGGGCCAGTGAAAATGTCATTGCCCTCAAAATTGGCCTAATTATCCAGTTCCCTTTCAACTAAGAATACTTGGGAAAAATATCCTGTCACTCTTCTAACCTTTATATGTTTTTTTTTTAATCCAAATTGCAAAATAATAGAAAATTTGTTGAATTTGAACCAGCAAATTGAGTGAATAAAAAGCAACAGTATATTTGCTACTGCACTGATTGATCTAATAAGTTGATATCTCCAGTTTTTAATACATAATACATTTAAAAAATTTAAAATAATTCAAATTATTTTTAATTTTTACGTATAATTCTTATTATTGAATTGAGGTAATTATAATTATTAAATTAGAATTATTTTTTTTAATTATAAATTTTTTTTATATCTGTAATAATAATTTTATTTTTAATAATACTTATTAAATATGTATTTTTAAATGGATTATTTGGTTAAGATTGACATATGAATTTATTTGTGCAATTAGTGTGGTGGTAGGTATATTGTTGTTTTTCAATATACTATACTATCTATTATTAAACTTAGTGGTTCAAAATCAAGAGGTTTGGTTCATATTTAAATGAGTAAGCGCAAAATCAGTGGTTCAATCCTGTAGTTACCCTAAACTATTTTCTACTACAAGCAGCTATTAATGTTAAAATTAGCAATTTTCTTACGGACAATTCCCATTCTTATAAACTAGTCCCCAACTCAAGAGGGTTATTTGCTCTTCAGTCTTCAAATACTTATTTGAAATTAGGAAAAAAAAAAAGTTTCAATCTTCAATGGATGTTGAAAAATAAAAAAGAAAATTTTTTATTTAACCTAAGAGGTTTTGTTATTGATTGAACCTAAGGCATTTCTTTATTCTAATTTCATTCTCCTAAATGATGTGGTAGTCATTACACCATCTCATTGAACACTTGATGAAAAATTGACATAGAAATATTTAGAATACGGAGCATTAAGATAATTGGAGGGTGTGGATATAGAGGTGTGTATTTCGGGATCTTAGGAGAGAATGTATGGCCTGATCACTTTATTTTTGTTCTAATCTCTTAAAACAGATTTAAAGCATACTTAGACAATATTTAACTAGTCTCTTCTAACATCCATTCAGGAGGTTGCAATAAAGAAGATGAGACCTAACAAATCCCAAAGAGTTTTTCGCAGAGCTCAAGGTCTTACGTATGATTCATCACATAAATGCGGTAAGTTATTGGGTGCTGAAGTAGTTAAATGACCCGTTTGACGTTGAGACGTGCAACAGAATGGCTTGAAAATTATGATTTTTAGGTGGAGCTGTTTAGGATCAGATGGTGCCTGGAGAGCTTTTGAGAACGGGGACGACCGGATGAGGACGAACATAGCCAGACCAAAGCCTGGGAGTGATATAGAGCTCTTGTCTGGTGCTAATAAGGCCAAGTCTAAATGCTTCTGCTATTTTGCTTCTCCGACTTATACAAGGAAACTGTGTCAGATTTCAGGAGGTCTCATAAACTGAATCAGCCGCCATGCCCATTCCAATAACAGACATCTTCTGCTGACCTGAGGAGGATTTCAGTGTCACCGTCGGAATATTGATCATCACCGGCACTTCTTGATCATTGGCCTTAGCCATGTTGCTCAACTAAACATTAGAAACTGAATTGCCAGCTGTCATTGCAGTAGAGGCTTCTTATAGGAAATTCTGGCCAGAAAACAATTCTTTGATTATGAACACTGTAATGCCACCTGAGGCTTTAACATATGCGAACATCACGATATTTCCTAAATTGTGTTTTACGTCTGCTTACCTACACATGATGTCATAATACTTACCATTTGGCTTTCCCTTTTCTCTCTCTCTTTGCAGAATTGGATCATTTTACCATAATTCTATTATCATACAAAACAAATCAATTCCATACAAAACCGTCCAGAAACATTTTGCAAGCAGAATTCTATATGAAATTAAAGCCAGGGAAAAGAAAAGAATTTGTCTTAGTGGCTAATTTCTGTATTCACACCATTGAGACCATCAAATTGGATACTTTTTGTCCAAGACTTTCAGATCTTTTCCCCATATCTTGATTTTCACAAATATACTCATTGAATGCAGTCAAAGCACTATAGTGGTTGTACTGGAAAAATTATGCAAGAAATTGACGATTCATTTTTATGAAAAGAACAATAAATGATAATCCTTTCTCCTAAAAAGCAAATTACAATGTTGGTTGGTTTTTAAGACTGTATTACGTAGACGAATTGATTTTTATTTTTGACTGCGCTACTCCAAAGCTTACCCTATTACCAATTGCATTCATAATGTCCTCAACTTGGAATATAACTTTGGCCATGTCCATCAAAGTTCTGCACTGCACACCTTAAAACGTTATTACCTGTATATCCATTGAGGGAATTGGTTAGAACATAAAAAATAACATAAACTCTGCTTTTATTCAGTAGACAATTTAAATGCATTACAAGTTTCGAGCTAAGCCTCAAAAATCCCCAAAAACGTACACCTTCATTCCATACATGAAACTTGTTTTAAGCCACCGGCAATGCTGATTTTACTCCAAAACCTGAAGTCACCTGAAAAATCTGTATTAAAATTTGATAAATGAAAGTTTTTTGTTTCATACTGTTTCATCCCAAAGTTCTTCCAGGGTCTTGAATGGTCCGTGAGGTGAGACAAAGAAATCACTAGACAGCACTTTGCGTTGCGGAATTTGATTAATCTTGTCGTAATCGTCATTAGTCAGCGACCAGTCAAATATCCCCAAATTCTCCTTCAGTCTCTCCATGTTGAAGCTCTTAACAACAACAGTGACCCCTTGCTCAACTATCCATCGAAGTGAAACCTGAGCAAAAGTCTTACCGTGAGCCTTTGCAACCTGCCGCAATGCTTCATTTTCCATCACTTCATGGCTACCCCAACTGGTTCCTACGGCTCCCAAAGGAGAGTATGCCGTTACAACGATACCTCTGGCTTTGCAAAACTCTCTGAGTTTCCTCTGTTGCCAAACAGGGTTCATCTCCACCTAACGGCAAATCATCAGTTTCCAATCAACATATCTGTCTACGAAAACTCACGTAATGGAGTTAAAAACTCACTTGATTGACTGAAGGAGGGATGGTAGCGAAGGATTGTATGTTTTCAATCTTCTTGTAAGAGAAGTTGCTAACCCCGATGGATTTAGTGAGACCAAGCCTTTGGCATTCTTCCATAGCTTTCCACACACCCTTGTAATCCATTGGAAGAAGGGTCTCTTTAGATACAGGAACTCCAACGTCTCCTGGCTTAGCACTGATGGGCCAGTGAACGAGATAGAGGTCCAGATATTCCAACTGAAGAGTCCTGTGTTCATTCATCATCAACAGGCTCTGATTAGCATTTAGAACAAGCATGAAAAAGCAAAAAGAAATTAAACAGCATTTTTTTCCTCTTTATTTTTAGTCCTTTACTTTGGATGGTTGGGTACATATTATATGAAGCCAAGTGATATTCTAGCACCGTCAAATGTCAAGAGCATTGAGCAAATTAATTGACTGGGTGCTAACAATTCGCAGCTACGATGCTTTATTTTGTGATTATGTGCTTAAAATTGATCAGTTAGTATAAATCTTACCTGAGAGACTTCTTTAAAGCTGGAACAACAAGATCAGGATGAGCGTCGTCGCACCAAAGCTTGGAAGTAATGAAAAGTTCTTCACGAGAACTAACGATGCCGAGTCCAAGTGTTTCAGCTACTGCTTCCCCAAGAGCCTTCTCCGTCCCGTATAATGACGCTGTGTCAAAGTGTCTGTAACCCAGCTTAATTGCTTCCAGTACGGCAAATTTAAATGCGTTGTCGTCTAGTTTGGTAACTCCGCAGCCCAGGCCAATCACCGGCATCTTCCGGAGGCCGGAGGAGGAGCTCAGTTTCAGTTCTGGGATGTCGAACAAGGACAATTGTGCGGTGTTATTGGCCATCGTCTTTGGATGAGCCTAGAACAAATTGGTTTCGAAAGTAACGTTGGGGGCCGGTTTGTATAATAGCGTAGCAAACAGCAAGCCTTGCACGCCACGTCTTTCCTCAAGAGACAATTTGGATTTTTTTTTTTTTAAAAAAAAATTACGTCCCATCAAACCGCAGCTGCAGTTTGTCTTCATCCATAAAATTTATACTGATTTTCGAACGTTATGTTTAATTTAAGGTTATTTTTGACTAACTACCTTAAAAAAGACTATTTTTCAATGCAGTAATTAAATATGGATAATGTAACAACATTTAATTACACTTCTTCCTCAGCTTATACACGAAAAATTGACAACATTTACTGGTATACCACTAATATATTTAATTATTTTTTATGAACTTGGTTTTTTATATATATCAAACATAGATATTAATTTATTAACACTAATATAAATAATTCTTTATTATGAATATGGGCAATTGATATATTGGTTATATTTATTAATAAAAAAAAATTTAGTAAATTAAATGTTATATTTATTAACATACTTTAAATATGTTTAATTTATTTTAGATATTTAAAGGTCAAAAGAAGGAGTAACTAAAAAAAATTAGAAACTGCTTAATTTTTTATATTAACATTTAATATATAATTTTTAAAATTAATTTTAAAATAAGTAATATACTAAACATACATATTCACAATGAGAAATTATTTCTATTAATATTAATAAATTATAAATTTAAAAACAATAAATTTTAATTTCATAATAATAATAATAACATATAAATTTTTATTGTGTGTGTATATATATATATAAAGTACTAGATTCAAAAAGTGTAATTGAATATTTAAGAGTTGTAACGTTAACTGTCGGTGTTTTTTTTTTCTTTTTTTTGTTCTAACTAAGCTCGGGGTTCAATTTTTTTATAAGGTCATTTTTTTTATTTGACTGGATTTTATATTATGCCTAGTTGTCATTTTTACTGAATCATTCTTGCATCTTGTAAAGTCTTTATGATCTATTGGTAAGTAAGCATCCTCATTTGTCTTTATCAATTAATAGATAAATTATTAATAAAATCCTGCCACGAATCACCTTGGAATCTCACTTAATTACTATTTAATACTAGATTTTTAGCAATCGGAATTTAAAAATTGCTTGCGCTAGCCGGTCAATCGGCGGTAGCCTTTCAAAGCCATTCGCGTAAACCATGACCATTCAACTCTTTTTCACATGTTTTGCCTTTTTTTTTTTTTTTCAATTGCATTTGCATGCCTTCTATGTAGTAAATATTTAAACCAAGCTAAATGTTTTATTTTATATAGGCATATTTAATATTTAATATTTATAGAATTCATTACGTGAATATATATATATATATAATCAAAGTAATTACTAAATACACAACACTTTCTAGTGAGATTGTATCTCGTCAAACCCTATTATATAAATAAAGTCAACCTCCTCGATCTTGGCTAATTATTATTTACGAAATCCATTTATATTTTTGAAATTTATATTTTATTCCAAGTTATCATTTATAAAGATATCAGTTTAAAGACATGAGAATTCATATTATTTAAGCGAAGATTCTCAAATTCTCATTGGATGATAAAAATAAAATAAATTAAAAAATGATGTTCATGCACTTCAAGTTGTGTTTTGACCAACTAGTGAGACTTGTAGGAGAAAGTGATCAGTTTACTTTATTGCCAAAACTAGTCTGCTTGGCGATCACGTATTGTGTAAATCGACTTGGTCACCAAGTATTGCATATTATATAATGTGAAATTGTAAAGTTCACTTTGATAAACAGTACTGTATATATGAACAATGTCATACCGTATGTGAGCACCGAAATATATCGAAAGTGTAGATACTCATTTTTTTGACTTTCTTTACTAATGAAGTTGGTGTTAGGTGGAGAAAATTTGAATTTAGGAAGTGGTTGGTAAGTGGAGAAATTTGTGGAGTAAATTATGGAATATGTGTGGAAAAAAGAGGAGAAGGAAACCACTATAACTATCTCACCCCTTACCATTCTATCCATCCCAAAATTATTCTTTGAGAGTTTTTATAAAGAGAGAAAAATTAGTTTCTTCTTTATGTTATATTCTTCATTTAGAGCTGTTTCTCCTATTTCGAGAGAGAGTGTGAAATACTCCTATTTAGAGAGTTGTTCTTTCCTTATTATTAGAGAGAAAGAGAATTGTAATCCCCACTTTAAAATAGTGAAATACTTTTATACTTGCTCATGATTTTTACCCTAATTTATTTAAGAGTTTTTCACATAAAATATTTGTGTCGATTTATTTTGCTGTTTTATTTTACTATAAATGGTTGTACCTCCAACTTATTATTATTATTATTATTTTGATAAATAGTTATACTTCCTACATAACATTTATTTTCATTGTTTTCTCAATTTCATTATAGTTGCGTATTTTGCTTCGACTCCTAATTTTCTAACAGTGGTATTAGAGCTATTAGTTGTGTGGGGTTACTGTTCATAGTTACTATTTACAAGTACTATTGATGGTGAATTAGTGAAATTCGGTATAAGTGAAAAGCAGATAATCATCAACAATGGCAGCAAAGTTCGAAATTAAGAAGTTCAACGAAAACAATTTTTCGTTGTGGAAAATGAAAATGAAGGCAATTTTAAGGAAGGACAAGTGTCTAGTAGTAATTGACAAAAAACTTTCGGATATTAACACAGATAAGTGAAACGAGATGGACGGTGATGCAATTGTCGATCTACACTTGAGGCTAGTCAATGGAGTATTAGCCAGTGTAGAGGAGATAAAGACGACAAAGGAGATATGGGATACTTTGACAAAATTGTACGAGGTCAAGTTACTACACAACAAAATCTTATCAAAGAGAAAACTTTATACTCTTCGAATGGCAAAATTTATATCGATGACTGACCATATCAACACCTTAAAAACTCTATTTTCATAACTTACAATGTTGGGGTACAAAATAGAGGAAAATGAACATGCAGAGATTCTACTTCAAAATCTACCCGACTCGTATGATCAACTCATCATCAACTTGACAACTAATGTCCAAATGGACTCTCTAGTCTTCAATAATGTTGCAGTCATTGTCTTAGAAGAAAAAAGAAGGCGTAGAAACAAGGAAGATAGAAATGTAAGTTCGCAACAAGCAGAAGTATTATCAATGACAAAAAGAAGATCAACTGAACGTAAGTCCAGTGGGAGACAGAATCAAGGTAGATCAAAGTCAAGAGTAAGAAGAATGTCAAGTACTACAATTGTGGCAAGAAAAGGCACGTCAAAAAGGATTGTTGGAATAATAAGAAGAGTGAAGATTCTAAGACATCAAAGGCTCAGGGTTGTGTTGCAAGTATCTCAGATGATGGTGAAGTACTATACAGTGAGGCAACAACGATTGTTGAAGGCAGAAAACGACTTACTGATGTTTGGCTTACAGACTCAAGAGTAACATGGCATATGACCTCTCGAAGAAAATGGTTTCATACATATGAACTTATCTCTGGAGGATTTGTATACATGGGTGATGATCATGCCTTGGAGATTGTCAGTATTGGTACTGTCAAGATAAAAATGCACGATGGAACAGCTTGCACTATTAAAGAGGTACGACATATCAAAGGCCTGAAGAAGAATCTATTGTCTTTAGGACAATTAGATGATTTTGGATGCAAAACCTATATTGAGAATAAGATTATGAAAATTGTTAGAGGAGCTCTTGTGGTCTTAAAGGTAGAAAAGATTGCTGCAAATCTATTCATGTTTAAGGGAGAAACACAATAGAATGTTGATGGTGTAAAAGGGTATCGCTTGTGGGATCCCACTGCCCACAAAGTCATAGTCAGCAGGGATGTTATCTTTGTAGAAGATTAACTACAAGAAAAAGATGGAGATGATAGTACATTGAAGGAAAGCTTAGAGATTACAACATTACACGTGGAAAATGATAAAGCACAAGAAATTTCAGACTTTTCTGAAGCATCACTACAGCACGAGGTATAAGAACCAGTTAGGTCCAAGGCTCCAGAAGTTTGTCGATCAACTCGCGAGAGAAAACCACCAACTTGGTACTCGGAGTATGTTACGGAGTGTAATGTAGCATACTGTCTTCTAACAGAGGATGGTGAGCCCTTAACTTTTCATAAAGTTTCGAGTAGCTCAGATGCATCTTTATGGATGATAGCAATGCAGGAAGAAATTGAAGCTCTACATAAGAGCAAGATATGGGAACTAGTACCATTACCACATGGAAGAAAAGCCATTGGAAACAAATGGGTCTATCAGATTAAGTGGGATAACAATGATCAAGTAGAACAGTATCATGCACGATTGGTGCTGAAGGGATATGCTCAAAAGGAAGGTATTGACTTTAACGAGATATTTCACCGGTGGTTCGACTTACAACAATTAGAGTAGTCCTGTCTATGTGTGTTACATTTGATTTACATCTTGAGCAGTTTGATGTCAAAAATGCATTTCTTAATGGAAAGCTTGAAGAAGAAATTTATATGCTCAAACCAGAAGGTTGTACTCATACAGGCAAGGAGAATTTAGTTTGTAGGTTAAACAAGTCTGTACAGTTTCAAATAGGCACCAAGGTGTTGGTACAAGGGATTTAATTCCTTCATAATTAGTCTTGGATACAACAGATTCAGTTAAGACCGTTGTACGTACTACAAGAGGTTTGATGGTGATAATGATTTCATTATTTTGTTGTTGTATGTGGATGATATATTGGCAGCAGACCTCAACAAAGATCGAGTCTAAGAATTAAAGGCACAGTTGGTTAGAGAATTTGAAATGAAGGACTTGGGACCAGTAAACAAGATTCTAGGGTTGCAAATTCACCGAGACAGAAATAATAGGAAGATTTGGCTATCTTAGAAGAATTACTTGAGAAAAATCTTACGACGCTTCAACATGCAAGAAAGTAAGCCAATTTCCACCCCATTTCCTATTAATTTCAAGTTATCCTAAAGTATGTGTCATAGTAATGAAGTAGAGAGGAGAGAAATGTCTCGAGTGCCGTATGCATCAGCAATGGGAAGTTTGATGTTCACTATGATATACACTAGACTAGACATTGCACAAGCAGTGAGAGCAGTTAGTCGTTTTATGGCGAATCTTGGAAGAGGATTCTGAAATTGTGAAGAGGATTCTGAAATACATCAAAGGAATCTCAGATGTTGCATTATGTTACAGAGGGTCGGAATTCACGGTCAAGGGTTATGTGGACTCAGATTTTGCAGGAGATTTGGATAAAAGGAAATCTACTATAAGTTATGTGTTTACACTTGCAGGGGGAGCTGTAAGTTGGGTTTCAAAATTGTAAACTGTTGTGACATTATCCACCACAGAAGCAGAATACATGGCGGCCACATAAGCTTGTAAGGAAGATGTTTGGATTCAAAGATTATTAGAAAAGCTCGGGCACAAATAAGATAAGATCATTTTATTTTGTGACAATTAGAACACCTTACACATTGCAAAGAATCCAACATTTCATTTAAGGACAAAGCACATAGGGGTTCAATATCATTTTGTTTGAGAAGTAGTGGAAGATGGAAGTGTAGATACGCAAAAGATACACACCAACGAGAACCTGACAGATGTAATGACCAAACCAATAAGCACTGACAAGTTTATATGGTGTAGATCCTCATATGGCCTAGTAAAAATACAAGTAAGCATGAAATTGGCAAGTAAGGAGAGATTACCAAAAGTGACTTTAAGTAAGAGAATGTGAAATTGTAAAGTTCACTTTTGATGAATAGTATTGTATAGATGAACAATACGGTATTTATGAATAGTATCATACTATATATAAGCACCGAAATACACCGAAAGTGTAGTTACTCTTTTTTTTGACTTTCTTTATTAATGAGGTTGATGTTAAGTGGAGAAAGTTTGACTTTAGGGAGTGGTTAGTAAGTAGAGAAATTTATGGAGTAAATTATGAAATGTTTGTGGAAAAAAAGGAGAAGAAAACTACTATAAATATCTCACCCCTTTCACCATTTTATCTATTTTAAAATTATTCTTTGAGAGTTTTTATAAAAAGAGAAAAATTAGTTTCTTTTTTGTGTTATATTCTTCAATTAGAATTGTTTCTCTTATTTCGAGAAAGAGTGTGAAATACTCATATTTAGAGAGTTGTTCTTTCCTTATTATTAGAGAGAAAGAGAGTTGTAATCTCCACTTTAAAATAGTAAAATAGTTCTATACTTATCCGTGATTTTTATCCTAATTTGTTTACAAGTTTTCTACGTAAAATATTTGTGTCAATTTATTTTACTACTTTATTTTACTATGGACGATTATATCTCTTACTTATTATTGTTATTTTGATGGATGGTTATACTTACTACATAACATTTAATTTCATTGTTTTCTCAATTTTATTGTAATTGTCTGTTTTACTTTGACCCGTGATTTCCTAACATATAATATTGTAACATCATGCTTTGTAAATAATATACAGAAATAAAAATCATTCTTTCACATCTTCGCCTCCAAAACTCTCTGATTTTCTACAAAGATTTTATATTCATGTCATTTCTTTCATTTTCGAGAATCCACACCCTATTGGATACATCAAACAAACTAGCTAGCTAAAAGCTAACTGCAACAGGAACTGCAATCCTGATTTCACACAAAAGAAGAAAATGACGAATTACTCATCCCATAGCTCTTCAAGTGTCTTGAATGGTCCGTCAGGGGTAATTAGCTCGTCGTCTTTTGGCATCAGCCTCTGCTGTGGGATTTGATTAATCTTGTCATAATCATCGTCAGTTAGCGCCCAGTCAAAGATCCCCAGGTTCTCCTTCAGTCTCTCCTTGTTGAAGCTCTTAACAGCAATAGTCGCCTCTTGCTCAATTATCCATCTAAGACAAATCTGCCAAGTTACTAAGATATTAGTAAATTTTTACTCCATCATCAATCCAATCCAATAACTAATTGATGACATAAAGGACAGATTTCGATCAACAAAATATCAATTCCGCATAAATTTCTGTTCCAAGTGCTAAACACAAATTCATACCATGTCATGCAGCAAATACCAATGAAACTATGTAACGTAACCTGAGCAACCGTCTTGCCATGAGCCTTTGCAATCTGCTTCAATGCTTCATTTCCCATAACTTGTTTAGTGCCCCAACTTGACCCTATGGCGCCCAAAGGAGAGAATGCAGTCACAATGATACTTTTGGACTTGCAAAACTCTATGAGCTTCTTCTGTTGCCAGGCCGGGTTCATCTCCACCTAATTTAAAATAAATCATGATCAATATCTTTCTGGAAAATACACATATAATACACACAATAAATGGAGAGATAGGCTCACTTGATTTACTGAAGGTGGGATGGTAGCAAATGTGAGGATGGTCTCAATCTTCTTGGAAGAGAAGTTGCTGACACCAATGGATTTGGTGAGGCCAAGCCTCTGGCATTCTTCCATGCCTTCCCACACACCCCTGAAATCCATAGGTAGAAGATCTTCTTTGGCTATAGGACATACATACTTCTCAATTGGCTTAGCACTGATGGGCCAGTGAATTAGAAAGAGGTCAGTGTACTCCATCTGAAGATTCCTGTATGCATTGATCGCCAACAAAGTTCAGTTAGCTCACAACTAGTGTAGTAGAAAAAGTAAAGTTTTTTTTTTACCTCTGTGTTCTGGTTCCATTTTGAGTATTTAAATGCTTGAGTTATGCCAGTGTTTTTTAACTGAAATATAGTCAAGTAATTCAGAAAATAAAGTCGTTCTCTGTACACATTAAGAACAAAACAAAACCTATGAATTGGATCAAAATAATCAGAATGGCAGCTGAATCTCAGAACTCAAAGTCCCAAATCAGTCGCCATTACATATGCCACAGCAAATCATTACTGTACTCCGATAAAAAGCAACAGATCAACAAATGCCTTTGATTTAATTAAAGTCCAATGCAACACAATTATAAGTACGAATGGAATTGCTGGGGCTTGCAGCGCAATAAGCAGCAGAAAAGTAAATAGATTGTAGCATACAGCTAGGCTCAAGATAATAATATTAATAATGAAGGAGAAGAAGAAGACGATGCAGGCCAGCAGTAGCAGTGCCACTAACTACATTTTGTCATTATGGGCTTTGATTGAGCGAATATCTTACCTAAGAGACTTCTTTAGAGCTGGGACAACAAGATCACGATGAGCGTCATTGCACCAGAGCTTAGTAGTAATGAAGAGTTCTTCACGAGAAGTAACAAGGCCAAGTCTAAGTGCTTCAGCAATGGCTTCTCCGAGAGCCTTCTCCGTCCCGTACACTGAAGCTGTGTCAAAGTGTCGGTAACCCAGCTTGACTGCTTCCAGCACTGCAACTTTCATGTCATTTTCATCAATATTGTCAACCGCCGTGCCAAGGCCTATGACCGGCATCTTCCGGTCACTCGAGGAGGAACTCAGTTTCACTTCTGGGACAGTGAACACAGACATCTGTTCTGAGTTAGCCATACAACTGTTTAGTGATCGGTGATCCTACAACTTTCCTTTGCCATGAGTTTGAACATGAACACTAGTTTTGTTACAGGTCTGCGGTTAGGTCCCTTGCAATAGCGTACGACGTCGCACAGTTATTTCCAGGCAAATCAGGTACGAACAATTGACGTGCCTCAACTAAAGCCACAACTTTCGATTCAATAACATACAAAAGTAAACGTTACACATCTTTTTCATTAAATATACTTGCTTGTTGTTTTCTAATTATCTTTTATTTCATGTCTTGAATTCGGGAAACAAAAAATTTATATTGCAGAGATGAGTATAAATTTGATAATACTACTAATGGTTTCTTTGACAACCGCAGAACATTATAATTTGATAATGTAAAGGTGGGGATCGGGATCCAGTCCTGTCTCCTCCCTCCATGCGTTTCGAGGGGATGTTCGTCCTTCCCTTTTTTTATTTTTAAAGGGATTAAATTTAATTTTAATAAAATTTTTATTTTTATTATTATTTTTATTTTAAAGGGATATTAAAATTTAATTTTAATAAAATTTACCAATTATTATTATAATTTATAACAATTAAAAATAAAAATTAGTACTTTCTATATATCATTAAAAGTTATCGTTTAGTGTCATAATTAATTATCACTGACTGTCATTGAAATATTAGATTATTTTATACAATAGTATTATTTCAATTGCCACATAAATAACTCTTTATTATAAATATAAAATTAAATTTTTAATTTTTAAATATTTAATTTTAAATTTATAACAAAAGGATTGTTCAACGGTAATTCAAATAGATGGCATTAATTGACGGACAACCAAAGATAACTTGTAGTGATTAGATAAAAAATAATAAGTTTTACTTTTAATTGTAGTAAATCATAATACTAAATAGATAAAATTTATTAAAATTAAATTTTAGACTTTTATTTTAAATATCAATACGTATTAATGTCTCATTCAAAGTCAAGAAAGGAGAAGACTGGAGTTGAATTCTGGTCCTAAAGGTGGATTAAGTACTCGTTTGGTTTGATTTTTTCATTAGCTAAAAGGGCTTTTTTAATGATAAAAACTCTTTTCAAATTTTTTAATATCGTTTGGTTGACAATGGAAAAGAGTTTTTGGAAATTAAAAAAACTATTTTTCTTTTATTGGAAGAAGTCCAAAATTTGAGTTTTTGACGGTAAAGTTTCTTCAATTTTTTGACGGTAGAACTTCTCTATTTTTTTTAAAAGGTAAAATTGTCTAAAATATCCTTACTTTATTTTAAAAATTTTACATTATTTCTTTAAAATAAAATATTAAAAATTTGTCTATTATAGTAATTATTCAAATCTTTTCAAAAGTCATTTGTGACAACTAAACGATTAATAAATTTTTGTTAAAAACTTTACTTATAAAAATTTTACGGGTAAAAAGTTTACTTTAAAAAATTTTATTTAAAAAGTTATATCAAATGGACCCTAAGTCGTCATCACGTAACTCTTCGGGTGTTCGGAAAGAAGGGTCATTAAGTCGTCTTCCGGCATCATAATTGATAATTCTCCGCTGTGGGATATCGTTAATCTTTTCATACGCCTCATCAGTTAGGGCCCATCAAAGATCCCCAGGATCTGTTCAAGAAGCGGGATTTAGCGAAACAACTGGGCTTGAATATGCAGCCCAAAACACAAGCTCGTACATGCTCTTGTCACCCCGCTGTACGAGACAAGAAAAAAGTTGAACTATAATAATGCAGTACCAACAGCTGTTGTTTAGATCAAATGCAAAGGAAAGGAATTAAAATATATCAATATTTTGTGATGATGACATCATTTTATTACTAGATTAACGCAAGTAGAAATATAAAAATGTACATTAGGGTACATTTTGTATATCTTTGCCTAATATATAATGGTAATTTTGTAGCTTTAGGAGTCAAGTTGTTTCATACAAAAATGTACAATCATTTTTCCTTCAAATTTTAACTTAGTATCATTAGACTATACAATAATCATAAGTTCGATTTTTATATTTAAAAGTGTGTACCGTTTGATCTGAGTGGTGCACATAAAGGTATCTAATGCCTTCATGATACTGAAATAGTATAGAATATTAAACATTTAATCTTCGTTAAAGAGTCTTCTCTCTTCGAAAATGATCCGAACTTAAAAATAGTGTCACACCAAAAAAACACGTGAATACACACACCTTATGAGCCAATTTCACTTAGTTGCCACTGAATCCGAAATGATTGTTGATGATCAAAGCACATCAGATAATCCATTACAAATGCACATTCAATCAGCAGTAAAGGACTCTTCATATATAGGAACCTTATTATTATGCAGACAATATACAAAATATTCACTTAAACACCTATTCAAACATTGACTTGCCACAAATAGAAACGACACATGCAATCTTAAACACCGCAACCAACTCAGAACCTTCTGCAACACATTCTATGATTACAAGAGCCAAGGCTGGAATCTTCCGACCTAAGGTCTACCCTAACACACTCTCCAAGCTTGACACCATTGCAATCCCTCGAAATGTTGCGTATAATTAAATAAATCAAACATAACATATGAAGAGAAAACTTTTTGCAATAGAAAACACGATTCATGCTGATTTCATAATTAAAAAAAGAATAAACTAGTCGTCCCATAGCTCTTCAGGTGTCTTGAATGGTCCATCAGGGGTAATTAAATGCTCTTGTACCATCATTCTCTGTTGCGGGATTTCGTTAATCTGTTCATAATCGTTATGAGTTAGTTCCCAATCAAAGATCCCCAGGTTCTCTTTCAGTCTCTCCTTATTGAAGCTCTTAACAGCAACAGTCGCCCCTTGCTCAATTATCCATCTAAGACAAACCTGCCAAGTTATCAACATATTAGCAAAATTTTAGTGCTTCATCAATCCAATTCAATAATTAATTGATGAAACAGGCACAGATTTCGCTTGGCAAAATATACGTACCAATTCTTCCTCATTTTCAGCTAAAAAATACAAGAAACAAACGCTCCCATCCCATCATGTTGGATATATATATATATATATATATATATCCAACATGATATATATCCAACATGATGGGATGGGAGCGTTTGTTTCTTGTATTTTTTAGCTGAAAATGAGGAAGAATTGGTACGTATATTTTGCCAAGCAAAATCTGTGCCCAAATACCAATAAAAACTATAAAATTAATGTAACCTGGGCAACAGTCTTGCCATGAGCCTTTGCAATCTGCTTCAATGCTTCATTCCTCATAACTTGATTATTTCCCCAACTAGACCCTACGGCTCCCAAAGGAGAGTATGCAGTTACAATAATACTTTTGGACTTGCAAAACTCTATGAGCTTCCTCTGTTGCCAGGCAGGGTTCATCTGCACCTAATTAATTAAAAATCATCATCAATGTCTTTCTGAAAAATACACATAAAATGAAAACATTAATAAAGGAGAGACAGGCTCACTTGATTGACTGAAGGAGGGATGGTAGCGAAGGCGAGTATGGTGTCAATCTTCTTGGAAGAAAAGTTGCTGACGCCGATGGATTTAGTGAGGCCAAGCCTTTGGCATTCTTCCATGCCCTCCCACACACCCCTGAAGTCCATTGGTAGAATATCTTCTTTGGATATAGGGTGTACATATTTCTCACTTGGCTTAGCACTGATGGGCATGTGAATTAGATAAAGGTCAATGTATTCCATCTGAAGAGTCCTGTATGCATTCATCCACCAACAAGCTCAGCTTGATTAACATCTAGTTTAATAGAAAGAATATAAAGTTTACATTCATCATTATCACCATAGAGATACAGAAAGATAATGAGTGGTGCCCGACTATCTTCTTTATCTACCTCTTTAATATTTGATTGAGAGAATAACTTACCTAAGGGACTTCTTTAGAGCTGGGACGACAAGATCACGATGAGCGTCATTGCACCAGAGCTTAGAAGTAATGAAGAGTTCTTCACGAGAACTAACTATGCCAAGTCTAAGTGCTTCTATTATTGCTTCTCCAAGAGCCTTCTCAGTTCCGTACATTGAAGCTGTGTCGAAGTGTCTGTAACCAAGCTTGATTGCTTCCAGCACTGCAAATTTCATGGCATTTTCATCTTTGTTGTCAACCGCCATGCCAAGGCCGATCACTGGCATCTGCCGGTGACCTGAAGAGGAACTCAGTTTTACTTCTGGGTGGGAGAACGCAGGCTTCTGCTGAGAGCTAGCCATCCTGTTCACTGATTGGTGATGCTTCACACCTTAAATTTGCTTGATGTTCAAACTGAATCTTAGTAGCAGGCCTGCGGTCAGTTCCGCTTATTATAGTATGGCAACTCTTGATGATTAATCAACTGCCAAACCAAGGTATGCATCATTGCGTGCGCAATTGTATAAGAATTTCAAGGCAAATGGGGTGAGTTTATTGAATAATCCTTAATATTTCTAGAGTGGTTAAAAGCCAAAAATGTCCTTCACTTTTATGTGCAAGAATTCACTTATATGAAATAACATTTATTAATGAATGTCATTTTATATTAGGATTAATTTTGCCACCGCATAATCGTAATCATGTATTGAACCCTCTTTTAAAGCGAAATGCATAGAATAGTCATCTTGGCTTATAATTGAGTCCATTAGTTTTTCGTAATCATAATTTCAAGTAACCAAACCTAAGAGATCTTGTATGGAAAAAAAAAAAGGTTTTCTTAAAAAAAAGAAAAAAAAAACTAAGAGAGTGTAAAATTTTGCCACCACTCCAGAGGACGAGTTTGACGGTTAAGCCCATTACCTTTTTTAAAATCATTATTTTCAAGTCGCCAAGATTGAGGGATCTTGCACAATTTTGCCACTACTTCCTAAGACAAGTTCGAAGGTTTAATTCATTATCATTCGGGAACTATTTTTTAATTGTTTCAAATTCATAGAGTCTAAGAGATATTTGTACAAATTTAATTAGCACTCAATGTACACCTCGTTGCTTACGAAGGCGCCTTAAATATCTTAAATATTATTGGAATCCAAACAAATTAAAACTAATCACTAGTAAAACATCCACCTCCATAACATTCTCACTTTGGGAGCTCAAAAACTTCGGTCACCAATCGCCTTTTACCTTCTTCTCTGAAGAATTCTTGCATAAACTTAGTATAAAGATAGTTCCTGTAAAAAGGAGGGTTTTCATCATCAATCAACTCCTCAATAGGGCCAATCACACTGTCTATGTTTGGTGCATAGTATTGAAGAAAATAAAATTATATTAAAATCTTTTTAATTATAAATTAACTATATAGACATGCCTTTATATGAAATAATATGATAATATAAACTAATAAATTTGGAAATTCTTAACAAATTAGGAAAAAACTAATAATATTTGAATTAAAACTATATTTAATAACACTAAACCTAGTAAAACTAAATAAGTTTAATTTTAATTTTAACATTTCCTCTCAAGCTGGAACATAGATATTAGTGATGCCTAGCATGGAATAAAGATCCATAAAAATTCCTTTGTCTATAGCTTTAGTGAAAATGTCTTCAATTTGATCTTTTGACTTGATATATGAAGTAATGATCTCTCATGAAATAATAACCTTTCTAATAAAATGACAATCTATCTTTATATGTTTAGTTCTCTTGTGAAAAGCTAAGTTATTGGCTATATAAGTAGTTGTTCGATTGTCGCAATACAATATATCCAGGCTCTTCACCTCAACTTCAAACTCTTTCAAAAGATTTTTAATCCACATCAATTCACAAGCTGTATGGGCCTTAGCCCGATATTCTATTTCAGCGCTGGACCTAATTACAATATTTTGTTTCTTACTCCTCCAAGTCACTAAGTTGCTACCAAAAAAGGTACAATAGCCACTTGTAGGTTGTTTGTCAGTTACAGATCCTACCCAATCTGCATCACAGAAGCATACAATATCTAACTTACTACCTTTTTAATAAAGAATTCCCATTCTGATAGTCTGTTTAAGGTACTTAAGAATTTTACAAACTGCTTCCCAATGAATTTCTTTTTTGTTCTTGCATGCATTGACTCATAACACAAACTACAAAAGTGATATCAGGTCTTGTTATTGTCAAATAAATCTATTTTCTCATAAGGCATTTGTACTTTTTTTTGTCCTCAAACTTTGAACTATTTTTACCATCAAGCTTTACGTTTGGATCCATAAGAGTATTAACTAGTTTAGATCCTAACATCTATGTTTCCAATACTAAATCTTGGACATATTTCCTTTGAGACAACACCAGACTTTTCTTTCCTTTTGCTACTTCAATGCTCAAGAAATATCTAAGTTGACCTAAGTCTTAAGTTTGGAAATGTTTCTTCAGTTGATTCTTCACTACCTCAATACCATGTAAATCACTCCCAGAAATGATAATATCATTTATATACACCACAAGAATAACTATTTCTAATAAAGTATGTTGAACAAACACTAAATGATCAAATTGACATCTTTTGAAATTGAGAGATATCAACACACCACTAAGTTTTTCAAACCATGCCCTTGGAGATTACTTAAGACCATAAATAGCTTTTCTCAATCGATATACCAAGTTAGATTCCCCCTGAGCAACAAACTCTGGAAGTTACTCCATATAAACCTTTTCCTATAAATCTCCATATAAAAAAGCATTTTTAACATCAAGTTGAAAAAGAGGCCAATCATGAAAAACAATTAAAGATATAAAAACTCTAACAGAATTAAACCAAGCAACTGGAGAAAATGTTTCAAAATAATTTATTCCATATGTCTGAGTAAAACCTTTACTTATCAACTGAGCTTTTAATCTCTCAATGGTACTATCTAGGTGATACTTAAAGGTAAATATCCATCGATAACTTGTAACTTCTTTACAATCTGGGAGTTTCTTTAATTTCTAAGTGCCACGATCATAAAAAAATACCATCTCTTCTTCCATAGTTTTGTGCCAATCAGGATGTACAAATGCTTCTTGAGATGTCCTAAGCAAAGTTATAGTAGACAAAAACAAGGCAAAGGATCGAAAAACAAATAAAAGTGCATTGAAAGAAATAAATTGAGCAAAAGGATACCTAGTAACAGTTGTTTTTTCACCTTTTTAAATTGCAATAAGGAAATTAAGATCTAAATCATCAATTGATGGAAGAGGATCTTCATTGAAGGTCATTGCTTGGTTAGAGAAGGGATCTGAAGGAGACTCACTTTGTTGAACAAATTGTTAACGATCTTTTTTACGTACGTACACTTGGAGGGTTTTTCTATAGGAATGACAAGTAAAGAAATAGGTACAATGAGATCCATAAAATGAGAAAGATGTGTGATGGGAGAAATAAGATTAGTTTCTAAACTAGATCCTTTTTCTGAGAAATAAGGAGTAAACTTGAAAAAGGTGACATTAGCACTAATGTAAGTTTTACCAGAAATAGGATCTAGACATTTATAACCTTTCTGAGTTCTAAAATATCCTACAAAAATACATTTAACAAATCGAGTTGAAAGTTTTTCATAAGTATTAAACGTATGGACAAAACAAACACAACAAAAAAAAAGAGGTGGAAGTGAAAAAAGAAGTTTATCAGGAAATAAAAAATTATATAGCGCTATAAAGTTAAGAACGGAAGATGGCAGCCTATTTATTAAATAATAGGTAGTAAGAATTGCTTCTTTCTAGAATTTATATGGTACTTTCATGTGAAATAGGATTGTTCGAGTAATGTCTAACAATTGCTTACTTTTCTTTTCAACTATACCATTTTGTTGGGGAGTATAAGGGCATAAGGTTTGATGAATCACCCCTTGTTTCTTACAAAATTCCAAAAGTGTAGATTAACAATATTTTAAAACATTGTCAGAACAAAAAATTTGAATAAACACACCAAATTAAGTTTGTACTTTTTTGAAAAATAATTCAAATATCATAGGGACTTCTGATCGTTATTTTCAAAGATATATCCATGTAACTCGAGAACAATCATTAACAAATGATAGAAAATACTTGAAACCATGATAATTAGAAATTCGACATGGACCACAAATATCAAAATGAACTAATTGAAAAGAACGCAAATTAGGCTTATTGACTCATGCAAGAAAATATATACGATGATATTTACCTAATTGACAAGACTCGCATTCAACACTAGAATTGACAATATCATGTAGATTCATTCGTTTAAGGATTCGGGAATAAGGTTGTCCTAGTCTGTAGTGCCACTGTTCTGAAGATACTGAGGAGGATAATGCACAACTAGAGAATTGTAGTAGACTAGAAATGTGATACATTCTATTCATCTCCCGTCCTCCACCAATCGTCTTCCTTATATGAAAATCTTGAAAAATACAATGAGATAAAAAAAATGCGGCAGAACAATTTAAATTTTTAGTTATTTGACTAACTGATAAAAGATTGATAGGAAATTAAGTATATGGAGAACTGAAGAAAAATGAATAGTAGAATTGGTAAAAACAATTCCTATTCCTATAATATCGATTTTAAAACCTCTGCCAATAATATAAAAGATGATTTACCAGATGAGTAATAAGAATTAAAAACAAAATTATTACCAGTTATATGAGATGATGCCCTAGAATCAATTATCCAAAGAGTAGAATTAGAAGAAAAAAATGTATTTTTAATCTTAATTAAGGATCCTTTAATTAGCTTGTTAGATAGAGTAGATTAATAATTAGCACACGAGAGTTCTTAGAATTACTAGAGGAAGAAGTTGCAATTTCACAAGAGTTATCCTTATGGATGTGATAATTTTGATTCGCATATGTTAGTTTTCCAAACTTTTTCCTAGATGATTAGTATGGTTATAAAAAAAAAAAATAACCTTCTTTTTTTTTACCACATCTTTGACCTTTTTTAGAGATTTTCATTGATGAACAGTAATTCGTGAACAGTAAATGCGAACAATAACATTTGTTATTATTCACGACTTTTACTACAGTACCCATATTGGGCTTCCCGATTTAAGGAGCACAAACAATAACATTTGTTGTTATTCGTAGCTCTCACTACAATACCCGTATTGGGCTTCCCGATTTAAGAATCTTTGCGCTATTTTGATACTATATTAAAGAAAATAAAATTATATTAAACTCTCTTGAATTATAAACTAAGTACATAAACATACTTTTATATGAAATAATAAAGTAATATAAACTAGTAAACTTAGAAATTCTTAACAAAATTAGAAAAAGACTAATAACACTTGAATTAGAACTATACTTCATAACACTAAACCTAATAAAACTAAATAAGTCTAATTTTAATTCTAACACATAGAACATAGCCAACGTTATTCTTCTTTGCTCCTTGTTGGTCACAGCCCTGGTGCACACTCGTAGCCCTTCCATTTCTAAGAGCCTACATGTATGTATATGCGCAGAAGGGCACCAAAATAGAAGCAAACTTGAGAACAATGTCTGGTTTACATATTTACGAGATTCAAAAACTCTGAGAATGGAGAACCAATCTGTGATAGGTAAATGAGGTGAAAGTGTGAGCCCACGTGCAGTGCATAAGGGGGACAACGACTGAATTGTATTGTAGTTGATTGAAGAATTCAAGAGTAATTAAATTAGTTTAATAAATAAATAAGATAAAGTGAGATTTCATCTTTAATAAATTATCTGAATTTGATCACCCAGATAGATGACAAAAAGCAATAGGGAGAGGATCAACCGCTACCATTTCCCATCTTTGATCACTTGGGAGGCCAGTAACTCCTTGAGATTGCCCAAGAACTGTGAGTGCATTAAGATCAGTGTGAACAGCCAGTCCCAGGCTGAGTTCAGGTTCAGGACATGGAAGATAGTAGTTTGCCTATGCTCTCACAGTTGACTTTTTCGAAGCCCTGTTTGCAGATAATCTTTTTCTAGCCCAAGACCCTGGGATATTAAGCTCAGAAGCCTATTCCTTAGCCCATCAATCTCTTTTGCGTAGGCAGCAAAAACCTCCCTTATTTATTTATAGCAATCCACCAGCAAACAGGTAATTAATATCTTCAGACAAAACACTAGATCTTAAAATAAATTGTATAGATTTGATTACTAGGAGCAAGCTGAAGATAACGAACAAATTAGTACGGGGTGGATTTTCTGGCAAAAGATGGCTCGTATCTTCTATAGGGTTTCAAGGGTGAGAGAAGGTTTCACTCCCCATTGAAACCTTCTCTTGACCTTCAGTCTTGACGTAGAAGTTGACAAGCTTTAGTTGCTTGGTAAAATTTGTTGTAAAACATTGATTTGTTTTCTTCTGGAGGCAATTCAAAGAAGTCGATGATTACAGCCAGCATTTTGTTGCATAATTCTTCAGGGACTCCATGGTTGATGATCTGAAAGAAGCCATATTCGTCACAAGCTTGAGATATTTTCTGAACTAACGGGGGAACTTCATAATTTTCATCACCACTTTCATTCAAGTGTGGTCTCTTGTCCTCAGGAACCGGAAGAATGAAATTGGAAGGAACGGGAAGAGGAGTGGGGTTGCAGTTGAAAATGAAAGATGCCTACAACATGGAGCTGTTATTGACGCTTAACCCTTCTCAACAAAGACTTGTGGAAGAAAAATGAGATTTATGTATTATTTTATTCATGGATGAGGAGATAACTACTTTTCTATTGCATATTCATAAAGCAGCATTATTGTAGAAAGATTGTTCATAACCCATGAATCTCCACCTACTTTGGCATTAGAGAAAGCATGTAATCGTGGACCGCACTCATAAGCTAACCGCGGTCCGAGGATACCCGCCGGTGTGCTGGTCATAAAGACAACTCTGTACTTGTTTATCTTACCATAAATGACCCTTGAGAAAACTCTGAAGTCGATGCCAATTGTCCACTGAGATTTCAGATTTCTGTAAGACGTTTCGATTTTTGTCTTAGCGATTTTAATGTTACATTATAAGTACTACCTAATCAATCCCCGTTAGCAAACCTTTTATATGTAAATATATATGGAGAGAGAGAGATAACAACATCAGTAATTTTATTTTTACACAAATTTATATATCAATTATTATCTTTTAAATTAAAAATACTGAAGATAAAAATTATATATAATAAATATAAAAAATTTAAATATTTTATGTATTTTTATTTTTTTACCTCTAATTTATTAATCTCTTTTTTATTTTAATTTTTTTTTTATTATCCTTCTTTCTCTTCAAATATTTTTTAATTTTAATTATTATTTATAAGTTAAAAAATTTATGAATTAAATAATCTCTTTTTGAATATTTATATATTATAATAATTTTTAAAAAATTCATGAGTTTTTTTGATAAATTAATTAATTAAAAATAATTTTTTATTTAAATTTTTAAGTTTTTTAATTTACAAGTAATAATTAAAATAAATTATTAAAATATTTATTTAAAATTTGGACTTTTTCAATTTATTAATGTTAATTAAAATTAAAAAAAATAATAAAAAGAGAAAAAATATAATAAAAAAATAAATTTTTTTTACAAATTATTAAATAATAAAGAAAAAAAATAAGAATTAAAAAATATAAAAAATTTATATACTCTTAATATAAAAATTAATAATTAATATAAAAATTTATATAAAAAAAAATTAAATTAATAATTAATGAAAAAATTTATATAAAAAAAATTATCGATCATACTCTACACACACACAGATAGATAGATAGATAGATATATATATTTCTTTTATTTGTCTCGCTAAAAGACACAGAATCAACTCGCACCATACATTAGATATTGAAACATTACAAAAGAACACAATACACGGGCTTGGCCGCTATACATGCATGTATTGTTGAATAGTAACACTTTAATTCAAAACATGAAATTTAAATTAAATGTCAGAATCGTGTAAGTCAGAACGTTCAACACAAAAGTTAAAACATATAATGTAAAACTAAAAGAAAAAAAAAAGGTATTTAACAATGCCTATTTTACACAAAACACAAAATGTTAATTGAAGTACATTGTAAGCAGTATCTTACATTACACGGACCAAAGGCAATCTCATCATCAACTGTACATGCAAGAATTTTGCATACAAAATTTGCAATGACCAGGTAAGAATAAAATCATAATTGTTGATCCAAATACGGATCTGTAGAATTTTTTCCGCCTCCAATATATCCTCCGACACTCTGAGAAACTCCGGAGACAAAGTTAGTCAACAGAGAAGTTCCCCAAGCCAGCCATCCATTCTGAGCTTGTTGCTGTTTGCTTGCTTCATGCATGATCTTTTGTTGTGCTTCGTCTATGATGTTGGCCCACCTCTTTGCCATAAAATCCTTGACAGCTTCAGCCCCTTTATTTGCAATCTCCAGTGGAGGAATCACAAGTGGATTCTGGTCCAAGTTCAGTCTGGTTAGATTTTCAAGCCTGAAAAATGTGTCAGGAAGAACCCGGATCTGGTTGTTGCTGAGATCAAGCTCCCTGAGATTAATCAGATCACCAAGAGTTTCAGGAAGCTCAGTCAAGTCGCTGAAATTACTGCTTATGTTCATCACCTCAAGTTTTGTCAATTTCCCTATTGCATCTGGCAGGCCATGAAGTTCATTGAAATGAACATCCAGGTATCTCAGAGACCTCATTTCACCGATTGATGCGGGAAGAGTACGTATCTTATTAAGCTTGATTACAAGCCTCTCAAGATTCAGTAGTCCGTACCCGATGTTCGACGGTAGACACCCCAAGCTGTTGAAGCTTGCATCTAGCTCCACCAATGAACTAGAAATGTAATTGTAACAAATATTTAGAAACATGCCCAGAGAAAACACAGAATAGAAGAAAAAAGTATGTCTCACAAGATTAATAGTTGGGAAGAAATATAGTACAACAGCCAACTAATGATATACCTGCAGCGAGCAATGCTTTCAGGAAGGGCATTTAGCTTGTTTCCTGACACATTAAGGACCTTTAGATTAAGCAACAGTCCAATTGAGTCCGGCAGGAACTGTAAAAGGTTGGAAGAGACATCAAGCTCCTCAAGTTTTTGTAATCCTGCTATGGAATCAGGAATGACCTGTTTGCCAAGAAAAAACAATCACAATTATAAATAAAGGACATATATGATACGATAGTTTCGTATCAACCAAGAAACGCAGATTCTTGACCAGTAACAAATGAAGGAGATGAAATCCATACATGGCTTAGCACATTTTACATAATCACAACTGAATAATTGCAAATGAACAAGATGTTCTTCAAGTGTTGTATACCACAGAAAAGTATTGAATAAAAAAATTAGCCATCATCATCCAGATGCAAGATTTACACGGCCAAAGCAGACTAATGAATGACAGATAAAAGACTTTGGGCAAACTACATAAATTTAACAGGCCTTTTCAACAAAATATAGAAACTATTGATGTCCTTATATTTGTGTGTATCAAAAGCTTACAAAGTTTCGGCAAGAGTATTACATGATTCCATCAAGGCAGTTCAAGTTTACACATTATACTCAAACAAAAGAACTAACTTAGCAATTATTGCTCATGGTAAATGCAAGCATCAGTCATAGTAACTAAAACATTAGGAACTAATGATATTTCAAGCACCAAAACACCAAAGTTTCTAGCAGCACAATTCAAGCATTACTTCCCCTAATACATTAAGCTGGAACAAGCACAAGTTTATGAATAGAAAGCTCACAGATCACTGTCTATTGCTTTCTCATACACATTCAACTGCTCAATTTAGACTATCTAATAGAAGGATTTGCCTCAATTAACTCAAGTAACAGTTTAGACTCATGCAGGAAGTTAATCTTTGTTTTCTTAGGCTCATCTAAACTAATGTCGGAAACAAATGAGTAAAATTATATGTTTACCTCTAACTGGTTGCGAGAAATATTAAGCACAACAAGCCCATGAAGCCTCCCAAAAGCCTCAGGCAAAATCCTCACCTGCCGATCAATAAGCTCAACTCTCTCCACAACAGCACCACTCTCTGCCTCTCTCAGTATCTTCACTACATCCTTATTCACACCCTCCAATTCCGCTGAAGCCGACCCATAAACCCGATCCAGCGTTTCCTCTGCGTCCATCAGTTTCCTTTCACAATCCTCATGCATCTCCTCCAACCTCAGCACTGCCCTGTATATCTCAAGTTCAGGCGATGAGGATGCTGTTTCTTGGATCTGAGCAATCTTTGATCGAGCCGTTGAGACGGTTTCCTCGTCGGGTCGGGGTCCGAGAGTGCTGAGAAGCAAGTAGGTTTGGGTGATTTGGACGGTAACGGCTTGTGTTAGTGAAGAAACAACTCTTGAGTCGGTTAAATAAGGATACTTCGTTATCAGATTGCTGTAAGTTTGCGGGGGAAGAGAGGCATACGTGTTAGGGTTCAGTTGGGATAAAACAAAACTGAGAAGTGCGTAGTTATCAGGGTTTGAATTCATTTTCTCTGACACGTGAGTCGAGATGAAGACGGAGATTGAGAGCGAAGATTGAAGAGCAGAAAATATAAGAAGTAAGACAGGGGAAGGGACTGGAAGGTGCCAGAGGAAGAAAATATCTGCCTTTGTTAGACACCAGTACTGGTTGATTTCATCTCATAGAGTTCTGTTTTAGTTACTTGATTAATGTTAAAATTATCTAAGTTTTAGCTTATCCGGTGGGGTGGGGTGGGGTGGGGTGGGGTGGGGTGGGGTGGTGGGGGGCCGGTTTATTTTCCTCGATGATAATGCGTGAATGCCATTAGCCCCCTATATTTTTTGGTTATAAGCAATACCCCGTTATTTTTTATATTTTTTATAATATTTTATAATTTTTTTATTCTTATTTTTTTTAATTTTATGTTTCAATTTAATTAATTTATAAATAATAAAATTAAAAATATTAAAAAATAAAATAAAATTTTAAAAAAATAATAAAATATTATAAAAAAATAATAAAATATTAACTGAAAAAATAAAAAGTAATAGACGTTCCCCGATGATAATGATACAAGGTATTGACTCCGTCAGTATTTGTTACGACTAAATGGAAATAATAGCAGCAGCGCATGGCACGGGCTGGCCCATAACTAAAACAGATCCAGCAATTCCATAAAATCTGAATTCTTAGGGCATGGCGCATGACACGCGGTTTTTATTTTCCTTCTTAGTCTGTGATGATAATCTATGATTGTGAAGATTGTGAAAAATTTTACCTGGTATTGATCCGTCACATTTAAAGAGCAAGTAATTAGCCAACAGTCGCAAGTGCGAGGCAACAACACCGCAAACCAATTTATTGTTCAAAACCGGTTTCCTTTTAGTTAACCTTTCTCCATTTGTCACCATATATGTAAGGCACACATTCACATGTCTTCTTGAGTGCCAGTCAGATGAAAGATAAAATCGAAGCCAGATCACACTACAAAATTATATCTGATATTGGATTCCCATACAAAAGATAGGCTGTAAAATAAGAAGCATAGAATTAAGATGCATAATCTTCGAGTATAGAAGGAAAAGCTAAATTAAGTCTGCCTCCAACCAGTGTCAAAATTTCCCATATTAAAGTGACTCAACAATACATATCTCCAACTTCCTCAATCAACTTTGCCAACCCAAGCTTAGCAAAAGTCCTGAAACTGAAATTGTTGCCGTTACTTGCTCAGAAATCAAAATTGAAACAATACACTTCACACACTTAGTGGACTGCCTTTTGTCTTTCATCAGCATCTTCTCTCTCAACCTGACAAAAATAAATTTGAAATTTAAGGATTGGCTGGAGTGTGTTATCAGATATGCACGGGATATTAAAGAAGAAATTGGGTTAGCAATAGACAGCAGCAATTGCTTTGTTTCATTTTACATTAACAATGGCAAGAGACATGCGTATAAGAACTATTTAATACTAATACCATTAACCATAACAGTTTCCATAATTAAATCACAATTTCACAAGCAACTATGCATGGTATCCTGACAAAGGCGTGGTCAGTTCACAATTTCACAGAAGAACGATGTATCCTCTCAACCAAGGCAGCAAAACTCATGTAAAAGCACATTTGTGAACGCTGGTTGCAGTGATAATGCTGTTATAATCATTTAGGTTTAGAGAAAGGGCTATCAGCCACACTGGAAGTGTAATATTACTGAAATTAAATTAAGATCTTTGCCACATCTCATGGCAGGCTGGAAATCTTGTAAATTTGAAAGGGGCAGAGTATCCACGTTAGCCAATAAATATATCCATTTACACAGAAGGAAAAAACAGAGAATGGATTCATAAACCCTCACCTCAACAAGTACTCTTGCTTTCTTCTTTGGTTTGGCACCAGGTTCGTCTTTTTCAAGCTTTCTCAAAGCCAAATTAGATTCTCTTCTCACTCTCTTGTGATCAACTGCTACCATCTCTTCATCATCATGATCCATTCCAACTGTATCATTAACCAAAAAATACTTAAGTGTAAGTCCATCAGTGGAAAAAAAATATCACTTATTCCCTTGTTTTAACAGCTTGCAAAGAGGATCAGTTCACAAATACATATGCAGTGCAGCATTTTAGAAACAGGAACGCAATGTAGACAGTACAAAAGATGGAAACAGATTGTCGTTCTAATAGACAGTGAATAGAATGCCTGAGACCCAAACAACATGTTTTAATAAGGCATGACTAATCAGCAACCTACAGATATAAAAAACTAACGCATAGATAGTTGTGCGCGTGATAGACCGCAAGTTCAATCAAATGAAATCATATGAGAAAGCATCTAGAACCAGTTTTACCATCATTGTCATCTGCACTGGACTTATAAATGGCAAGACCACTAAAGTCTTCCATATCTTCTTCTTCTTCAAGATCATCATACCCTTCAACATATTCTATTTCAGCCTCCTCCTAATTTCAAGCACAAACAAAAGAAGTTCAGTTATCACATAATGGATCTTCTAAGAGTCAAAACAAACTTTCCACTTTCAGAAAACTACTTTAACAATAACATAACCAAAAAAGATGACACTACAAAGAGAGTCAGGTTTCATTTTATAGAATTACCTCATCATCTTCAATGTCACTAGCAGCCAGCTGCTCCTTATCAAGAATCTCATTGTACTTTTCAGCAGGATAATTGTATATGTCACCATAAACTCCTCTCTTAAGGCGCTCCAGCAATTCTTTTTCAATACTCTGCAGACAAAATAAACAGTGTTACTGTAAGCTATGGCGACACAATATAGTTACTGTACAACATTAGCATAATACTGAAAACAACCTTATCCAAAACTGCTGCTTTTTCAGCCTTTTCTTCTCTTCTAGACTCCCTCTTTTTCTCCTTCCTAGGTGTTGTCATAATCTTCTCCCTATAACAAATACAAACAAGGCAATATGAATATTGTTCATGGAAATGAAAAAGTACATTGTGCAACCCAAATATGTTACAAGAAAATCCCTCCACAGAATATAGTAATCTATATTCCCATACAGGCAAAAATCTTAAAATTATGAATAGTTGAAAGCAAGCAAAGCTGTGAACCTTGTCTTCAAAGCAAGCTTTCTCATACGAATTCGCATCTGAGTCATTTTAGTCAACCGTTGTTTTGTTTTGTGTACCAAAAATTTGGGCCAATACATCTGCAGTCAAGAAATTTTGAGTTCAGACAAGCACTTTAACGACCCATTAGAAGAATTATACTACATAACCAAAATTCATGCCACCATAACAAGCGAGACATTCATACCAAATGTTTGTCAATAATTTCAAGTGCTTTTTCATAATTTCTGGGCAACTTTACTCTTTCCCACATTTGGTTTGGTTGGTGAGCCCTTTCTATGGTCTTCATGTATAAATAAAATACACCTGTATTATACAAAACAAAATGTCACTTAAGATCACTCTATAGCTACACCATAGCGAAATACTTATTCAGAAATCATTGATGGAACCAAAAGAAATTATAAATTAACAATACAGATAATCACCCGGAAAACAAGCTTATTTTTCTGAAAGAAAATATTCCAGTTCAAAAATAATGAAGAACTAATATTAGATAAAGAAATACCATCATGGTCGCGAATGGTAGCGTATCGACTGTTAGCGAGAGGACAAGAGCTTCGGTTACAAATTCCAGTCACGTTATATGGATTCCTACAGAATTTTCCAGTTTCGATTCTACATAGCCCACCGCAAACAAATCAACTTATCATAAATATTAACATAAGCAATGCATGAATCGAAACGAAAATTTTAAAAAGACGCAAACAAAACACGTTAGGATTAAGAAAAAAAAAATTACTTACTTGGCCATGAAGCTACAGTGCTTGTGCCTGATAACTTGCCATATAACCTCATCGTGCTGCATCTTTACTCCTCCTTTATTTAGGGTTTATGAATGAATGAGGGTTTTAAGATTTACACAAACTATACTATACACAGAATAGTGATCATAAATTATTAAATCACAGTAAATAATGAGTTTCTTTCAATCGAGGTCGGTTTAACTGTATTTTGCCGCTTCCGGTTGTCGAGATATCGAGCTACTTCAATTAGGGTTTACAGAGAGGTTTTGCCATTTCTGAGGTAGGAGACGGTGGCGCTCGTGAAAGGTTTTACTTTACTTGCTCAAAAATAAACATTTGTGGAATAGAGGTTTGTGAAAATAACAATACCTAAAATTCCGTTTAATTTTAGCCCATAAGAAATAGTTACTCTGACGAAAATACCCCTATTGGGAGTGTTCACTCAATTTCGCATGGGTAGGTTGTGGACACCTATTCTAGGCACTCGTCAGAGTATCCCTATCTTGTACCTGAAAGATTTTCGTTTTTTTTTTTTTTTTCCTAATATTACAATTATAAATCCAATTTCACTGGTGTCGTTTTTTTAAGGTACAACACAATGTGGTTTTATGTGTAAGAACCTTTCATTCCGGTTAAAACGATGTTCATTTTGTGTTAAACGGCAAATTCCGTGCAAAGAAAAACTTGATTGTAGGATTAAAATTTTACACTCTGTAAAAATATATTATTGTTGATGTCATAGAGAAACACAAGACAAGTTGTCTTAATTTATTGACGTTAATTAATAAACTAGGATTTTGAGCTGTTTTTTCTAAGAGTCGTGCCATTGTATAAGATTTGCATAATGAATCTCTCAAATTTTACAAAAATATGTAAGCCATTAAAGTGTGTATATGTATTTGATATGAAAATAAGTGTCAGAAGTTAAAATCGTGTGCAATAAAATTTATTGGTTGCGTTTAAGGGTCAGCCCTCTGACCTTTTTTAAGCCATTAAAGTGCGTATATATGTTAATATTTGAGTTGAAGTTAGGTGTCACAAGATTAAAATCTGGTGCAATAAATTTGTTGATTCCATTTAATTAGCTCTCTAATCAAATTTATGCACATTTAACTGATTGTGGCAAGTTTTATCTAGTTACAAAAACGATTTCAATTCCTGACTAATTTATGTAGAGTTTGATCAGAATCCGTTTTAATTTCGCATTTAGAATTAATACCATAATTACCACTTTTTCAATCCAACTACCCTGCCGGGACCTTGAACTGTAACACTATTTCAGCGTTCGATTGGGACTGTTTGCATATCCAATAAAACAGACTGTCACGTGCTGCAAACTCAGCGGAATTTCGGTTACGTGCGCCACTTAGACAAGCTGCTGTGCACTGTCTAAGTAAGTCATTTTCAATTCAAGATCAATTTGTGTTTAAGTGAGTGTAAGATGTGGCCGTGAGATGTGTTAATTTAATGCTTAATTTGGGAGTAAAAATGGAGAAGAAGAAGAAGAAAACGTGAGACACAAGTGGAAAAGAAAAATGGGTTCTTGTTTTTATTACACAATACTATAGAATATATATTTACAAATAAATGGTCATAATTCACTTTACACAAGCACTTTTAATGGCCAAGATAAATCCATACATTAATATTTATATAAAATAAACAAATATCCTACCCACTACCATTATCTCTAATTTGGGCCTATTGAATCACAATTTTAAGAAAGCCAAGCTTGAGTACTAAACTACCTCATGCTGTCCAGCTTGCTCCTCTCTTGTCCCTGAATTTGCTCAGCCCAAATGATTCTTGAGGCGGCTGCTTCTAAGGGTCGCTGACATGCTCAGCCTCGGTCGCCATGGTAGGAAGTCAGGCATGCTCTCGTCTTGCTCCGCTCACCCTCGAATGCTTCTCAAAATCTCAATTCTGCTCATAGGCTACTGATCACTTAGATACTATTCATCCGCGAATGTACACTCTCCGTCGAGAGAGTAGGCGAGTTTGGAACTTACGCGCTCTTATTCTATAAAGAGTGCACTCTCCCCCACTCATACGCTTTCGGCAGTTCCATTTCCAAATTGGCAACACGTGACACTCTCCCCCACCAAAGTGCTTGACGCCTTCGTCAAGCTTACTGTGGAGGACTTGAGCTTGCACCTCTGCGTTCCGCTTTCTCCTATGTGAACCAGCATGAACTAAGCGCTCTGTGTTTGAATTCTACCCATGGGTGCTAGATGAGAGAGTACCATCTTGCTTTATTCCCGTCGAGCAAGTCTCTACTCTACATATACCCTGGAAAGCTAAAAACACACTGCCGCTAACTCGAATTCACTCGATTGGCACGTTATGTTGATTCCCAGCATCCGTAAACTCTATACACCTATCCTCTGTGAACGTGAAGGACAACAACCTGTCGATAAACTCGTCGCCTAACATAAGCTGGAAGTCGCTCATCGGCACCACAGTGAAGTCCATTCTGCCCTCCCATGTTCCAACTCTGATCAGGACACCTCAAGCAACTCCGCAAATTGGCCGATAAGACTAATCCACTACCTTGATCAACCTCGGCTCATCGCTTAGCGCTAAACCCAGCTGTTTTGCTAACTTTTCCGCAACCAAGCATTGCTTAGCGCCACTGTCTATAAATGCTTTAAAGCTTGCCCCTTTGATACTAACATCGACATACTTCAATATTTTTCCAGGCTTCAGCTTCTCCGTTGAATTGGCCCTGGACGTCTCTCTCTCGTACGCCCCTTTGGCCTTCATTACGTTGAGGATGTGCAATATTGCAATCCGGACATCCTTGTTTGACTTACATGAGTTTAGCGAGGCATTGATGTAGTTCCACTACGGGCACTCTTTGGTGTGATGATCCTTGCCACACAAGTAGCATGCCCATTGCTTCTGCTCGCGCTGCTTGTCAAATTGCCTCTTATTGCCATCTCGCTGTTCAAGAGTTTTCGGTGGCCATCTCGTCTTATATTGGGGTCCCGACTTGCGAGGCTTCACTCCCTCACCTTTATCATGGCGACTTTTAGTCGAGCTTTGAAGCCTATCTTCATGCATCTGAATAACATCGAAGTAACGCTCCATCATCCATAGGAAAATGTCGATTTCCTTGGCGTCTTGCTTGCCTTTAAACTTGGGCAGATCCGAAACCTTAATTCTCGGTACGCTGCTCATACCTATACCTGAAGCAATGGTGGTTTTGCATAATGGGTGGTCTTGCCTAACCTCCGCTAATTTCATCTTGACAGAACCCAATTCAACATTAACTCTCTCTCGAAATTCTTCTATGGCCAGCTTCATGGAATCCGCAAATGTGTCGAAAGCATGTTGGAGTCGACTTTCGACACTGGCAGCATCAATTTCTGCCCCACGCTGACTTATTCTATCATGCAGCGTATCTAAGCACTCATGAATGTCATCCAAGGAAAGCTCAACCCTTGCCAATCTAGCGTCAAATGAGCTTACCATCTCCTTGGACAAAGCTCTCTCCTTTCCCCCTCTTTTTGAGTCTTGAACAAGTCTACATTCTTCCTGCACAACCTCCGCAACACCATTAGCCTCTCATCCTTGGTTGCCATGATTTATGTTTACAACCAAACTTCCCAACACAACACAAATTCAGCAATAATTTCACCAACACCAACAAACCACAACCCAGAAAATTCCACAATCACAACAACAAACTAAAGTGTACAAACCCAGAAATTCCAATCACAACACCACAGCTAAAATTTCTACAATCTAGGGTTTCTAGCTAGTGTAATCTTCCAAAATCAATGGGAATAAGTTGCAGAGATGCTTACCACACAAACCCACACAAATTTGCTTTGATACCACACTGTCACGTGCTGGAAACTTGGCAGAATTCTGGTTACATGCGGCACTTAGACAAGCTGTTATGCACTGCCCAAGTAAGTCTTTTTCAATCCAATATCAATTTGTATTTAGGTGGGTGCAAGATGTGGTAGTGAGATGTGTTAATTTAATGCTCAATTTAGGAGCAAAAATGGAGAAGAAGAAGAAGAAAACGTGAGACACAAGTGGAAGAGAATATGGGTTTTTGTTTTCATTACACAACACTATACAATATATATTTACAAATGGATGGTCATGATTCAATTTACACAAGCACTTTAAATGGGCAAGATAAATCCATATATTAATATTTACATAAAATAAATAAATATCTTACCTACCACCACTATCTCTAATTTGGACCTATTGGATCACAATTTTAAGGAAGCCAAGCTTGAGTACTAAATTATCTCATGCTGTCCAGCTTGCTCCTCTCTTGTCCCTGAATTTACTCAGCCCAAATGATTCTTGAGGTGACTGCTTCTAAGGGTCACTGACATACTTAGCCTTTGTTGCCACAATAGGAAGTCGGATACGCTCCCGTCTTGTTCCGCTTACCCTCGAATGTCTCTCAAAATCTCAATTCCGCTCACGGGCTACTGTTCACTTAGATATTGTTCATTCGCGAATGTACGCTTTCCATCGAGAAGGTAGGCGAGTTTAGAACTTGAGCGCGCTTGTTCTGTAAGAAGTGCGCTCTTGTGATCTTACACTTTCGGCGGTTCTGCTTCCGAATTGGTGGCACATGACAAGACATAGACGCGAATGATTTGTGCACAAGCAATCCCAGTTCGATATCAAACTATCTGGGCCAAGTTCCAAGCCTTATTCTACTTCATCAAGTCATGGGCTGAAAATTCAAGCAAGCTTTGGAGTCTTCTACTGTTCAATCTTGCGTTCGGAAAAAGCTTTAATCTTTTTGTCTATTTTGTTATGCTAACAAAGTGATGGCTCCCTTCTTGACCCTCATTTCCCGTTACTCAAAAAGTATTGAGATCCGCAGTGATTTTATTTCTTTTGATGTTCACAAATTCCAATCCGGAAATTCACAGTTGCTGCAGGCATACATTTATGATCTGCTACATGTATAGATTTCTTTTCTTACACTCCGTTTGTCGATGGCAGCAGAGCTTCATTTTACTCTTTAATTTACTTCCCTCATCAATTCATAATATCTATTGCATTCCTCGCTTTGACATGCATTTTTCCTCCACAAAAGAAAATACAACCACAAATCTTTAATATTATATCCGAAAAATATTGCCCTTTGCAAAGTGCCGACGAACCAGCCAACCACATGTATTACAAGCTCATGTGTATCCTTCCCCAACAAACTCTATTTTCTCTTCGTCTACACTTCTTTTTTTTGGGGGTTTGTATCAAATGAATCATTCCATTTCCATCACTGGACCAATGATGTGGATCTTCAATAATGAACATATCTCTGTGTGTTTATATACATTATGATAATTTATGAGTTCTTCATTTTAAGTCCCCCATCCAACAGTAGCAGCGTCCTCTTCAAAGGGTCCCCGCTCTGTAAACTTGAAGACAATGTTCATCACCATCACCTTAATTTACTGAAACCTGCTGCTTTGGCCTATTGCATTTGTCACCCCCATTAATGTTTTTCCTTTCACTTGAGAGAAGACGCGGATTATACACGGTATGCTCGAGCTGTGGGATCCATGATCGATGCAGATGCTGCATTCCTCTTTTCAATGCAGAGTGTCTCCATCCTTTATCAACCTCCCATCGTGTCTGTTTGATGTATCATTAATATTTTAATCTCGGATATTATTTTCTTTATCGGACAAATTAAAGGAAAAGGATAGCACATGGTGGGGTATCATAACGTTAAAACCACTTTTATCTTTATTTCACAAGACTTCAATGGCCCAAGAACTCCGTTCTATTGGATTATTCTTGTTTGTTTGCCTGCTTTATTATTCAGTTATGTATGTATCTCTCCAAAACGGAGACAGCCAGCCAAAGGAATCTTTCATATCTTCTTTCATCTGAATGCTACATGAGTGGAGACTGGTGAGCCCTTCATGTGTTTTGCTCTCTCTTATTTCCAAAATAAAAAAAAATCCCGAAGAATCAGTTTCTCTACCTCTTCCTCCTTGTCTTCTTAATCTTTCAAGAGTAAATAGTTATCCATTTATTTTTTATTATTTTTATTCTTTTTTAGGTTTGCTTTTAAGTTATTGGATTAAGTTATTATGATGCATCAGCTTTCACATAACAGCTCCAGCTGTCATGGCCCATAAAACACTTTCAATTATTGGCTCTGTTCTTCAATGTTCATCGAGTTTTGGTAGAGGATGGATTCAATGTCATTGATGATGATACCAAATTCAAATCAAATGGTCCACTAATGTCCTCCAAATAAATTGCTATTTTTGGAAGTATTTGTTTGATATGGAGCTACCGTTGCTTGCTCATCATCCCCATTGCGATCAATAGGATCTGGTCAACAGGAAAACCACTCATCAATAGTTAGCAATGGCCCATTAATTAAATTGCAGGAAGAAAATATCATCGCAGCAGTAGATACAGAAACTGTACAGAACGGGAGGGACAATGAACATGTATATACATATACATATATACGGAACTAAATATCATCAACAGTCCTCAAAATAATCCTAATATTTCCCTAACCTTACCATAATCCTACTCAATCATGCATGCTTTTATTCCACTCTTCAGTAATTACCACCAAATCCCCACCTCCCACCAACAAAAGCAAAATAAAATTGATGCAGAAGAATTCTCAAATTTGATTAACAAACAAAATAAGCTTGTTGGTGTATGTGATAAGCTTCATTATGTTTAACTATTAGACAGAAATAGGTAATTGACTGTCCTTCCTATCTCCCCCACATAAGAAAAAGGCAAATGAAAGAAATTCAGAACTTGCTTGTTGCCCATAATTCTTACCATCAAAGCCTTAAAAACTGGCCGCGATCATCGGCTTCTAGCTTGGTTCTTTCTAATCACTTGATTATCCTGCAAATCACAACATTAAGCAATTAAGCAACATATAAAATTGAAACAGAGAGTTGCAAATCAATAAACAGACAAAACCAAAGGAAACAAGAAAAAAAAAATAGGATAGAGATAGGGATCAAGGGATGCAAGAGTATGACATGGAAAAAGCAGAAGGAACAGGGAAGATGAAAATGCCTGTACAAGGCAGGCGAAAACATCAACACGACGACGGACGGACAAGACATGCATACATGATACATACGTGTTAAGCAAGGGTGGAGCTCAAAAGTATAAGGACAACAACGTGGCAGCCACTCAACTTGTTGAGACAGAACACAACAGGCACCTGCTGGTATGTTTAGGACGATGGAAAAACGAACAACAACAAACGGCTCTTAACGGAATCCTAACAGCGAGTTGTCTAGGTGGGAGACTGGTAGCTGTTACTCAAACATGGAAATTGTGGACATAACACCCAAGAACAAAGGCAGAAGATAAAAACTAGAACATCAAACTCACCATCACAAATTTTGGGATCCAACACCAAATTGGACTGAAATTCATTAATGGCCACGCATCATCAAAAGAAAGCAATCCTTCTTAACGATTTACAGTCCCATTACATCGCATATTATATATATAAAAACTTCTTTTTCTCTATTGAAAGTATTCTGCTTTTTGTCTTATAAAAAGTCCTCTGTTTCTGGTCTGATGAGTTGAGTTGGTTCTGTTATTGCCAGTAGTTCCCGTTATGAATGAGGTAGATATGGGTAGGATTTCCATGAGCATAATAAGCATGGTGAGGCATACTCTTTGCTGCAGCTTTTTCCAAGCAGAGAGGAAAAGCAACCGGAGCCGGGATCTGACGGTGGCAGCGGATGGTGGAACTTGACGTTGTTATTTTTGATGATTTAGGCGATGATGAAGCCGACGATGATGAAGTTGGTGATGACGATGATGATTTTGATGAGATTTTTTTGGGCAGTGAAAGGAAAGCCCTGATCTTTAAAGAAGATGGAGGTGATGCAACACGATCATATTCCTCGATGAGATTAGCAAGATCCTCATCAGAGGTAATCGAAACCAGAGCGTCTAGGTCTTCTGTTGGCAATTGACACCGTAGACTCACTGTTGCTCCACACATCTCTCCGAGCTTCAACAACAGCTCTGTAAATGGGCATAATAATTTCACCCTTTATCATTTCCCCTTTTTACGTGCATATTCATTCATTCATTCATTCGAGAGTTCACAACCAAATAATATTGAATCATCTTTTCTTTCTTAAACTAAATAAGACACTACAGATATAAAAAACATAACATACGTATACGGAAATCAACTAACTTACCGGCAAAGGAGATTGAACGGTGAACGGTGACGACACGGGTTTCGCCACCGTGGTAACGGAGTTTACCGTCAGGGTAACGAGGGAGAATCTTGCCACCGTAACTGCAGAGGAACTTGATGGTCGTGGAAGGTTTATTGGTTTCAAGAGAAGTTCCGACCATCTTTTTTTTTTTTATTGGCGGTTTAGAAATTAAAATAAAAAGAGAAGACTGTTAGTTAAAGGAAGGATGGATGGAGAAGGCTTAGAAGAAGAAGCTGCTACTGTTGTTGCTGGAGTGGCGTCTTCAAGCCTAGGTTTGGTACTCATGGTGTCTTATTTATAGAAATTTTTAATACATAAAGAAGATTGCTTGCCTTATGCTTACGTCAGGGAGATTCCCATTCATAATCCTGTATTCCAGAGAGAGGTAAGGTAAAATCAAAATGTATGGTCAAGAGTCAAAACACTTAATTTAATCACTGTTGATTACGTTGTTCACATTGCGAAACTTCTTGTCTTTATTCCGTTTCCTGAAAGCCAAAAAAAGAAGAGTAAACCGTCCGGATTACATTGCTTTTATTTTATTTGTCTCCATTTTAAACACGATTAAAATTTAAATTTAAATTATATATTTATTTTTATTTTTTTAAATATTTAAAAATAAATATTAAATTATTTATTTTATTAAAATAAAAAGTTTAAAAATTAAAATTTTAATATATATATATCCTTTTAAATAATATGATTATATTTATAATAATTTTAATTATATTAACATAATAATAGATAAAAAAAAATTAATAAATTATATTAGTTTGTACATTATTTATTTATTTGATATATGCTTCTTTTAAAAAAATGATTTCTAATCAATGATAGAACAATCAATAAAAATTAAATAAAAATAATAAGTTATATTATAATATAATTATAATTATGTACATATACAAATTAATTGTAATAATTAAAATATAAAGAAAGTAGGAATGAGAAGACAAATAAAGAGGACCCACAATTAAAAAAGTATGCATTAAAAATAGTTAATTAAGATCTTAATTTTTTTAGTAAATAAATTAATAAGATAAAGATATTTTTTAAAAAATAAAAATATTAAATTATTCAAATATTTATTTATTTATATTTAAATTAAAATTTTTAACTTAATTATATTTATATGTTTTTTAACAAATAGTCAGATGTAAGTTAAAAAATAAATAACTCTTACATATTTAAATAATTATATTCAAACTTCACTTAAGAAAAAAACAAACCCTTAATTACATTGTTTGAAAATAAAATATAAAGTATTCTTTATTTAAACTGTGCTTGTGGCTCGAGTCTTTCGTTAACTAATTCAGTTTACCTCATAATATATGGCAGCAGTAATTTTACAATCCACCAAAATTAAATATATCAACTAAATAAAATTAGAAAATTAATGTATTCACCGTTGAATTTCTTAAAATTTAATCTTCTAATCAATAATGTTTATTTAAACTAAAAACAACATTGTGATATGCGGTCAATTATTAAGGGCTTGATTTTCAAATATTCCGCATCGTGCTAGAAATAAATAAGTAATGCATTTATAATTGAGGAGTGAATTTAATATATAATACGGTTGTTGTTATGCATATTAAGCTGACCAGTTCTAGGAATCCAACTAATTAGGTCATCTACTCCCTCTTTAAATCTCCCTATTTGTTTCAGTTGTCGAGAATATATATATATATATATATATGCTCACATCAAAAATCAAACAACAAATTGTATAAAAATGTAGATTTTCAAATTATTTTTCATCACTAAATGTTAAAATTGAGAGAATGACTCCCACGTCAAATGAGACTAAAATCATTTTATACATAAAACAAAAAATTATTGATGAAGACAGTATTTTTAGACCATACAATAATTTCTCATTATTTTAAATAAAATTATTTGTTTAAAATGGGTAAATAATCAAAATACTGATTTTACATGAAGTTTGTATAATATAATTTTAAAAATTTTGAAACCACTAGATGTTGTAACAAAAAATCATGAACATTTACTGAACTTGAACGAGACTACATGCATTAAAACATGAAATATTATTTTCAGAGGACGAGAATTGTTGTTCCAAATGAAGAATTTTTTTTCCCTTTACATAAAATTAAAAAAAAAAATTGCACATGATTTATTCATGGTTATGCATTTATATTCTAAAATTTAGTGTTCAATTACTAGCCACATGAAGTCATTTTACATTGTATTGTTTTCGTAAAATACAAGCATTGATATTTTCTCAACCGTGGCGGGTTAAATATCCCATCATAATTAAAAATAATAAATAAATAAATAAACATACAACATTTAAAAAAATAATAATCAAAATAAAACAGTGGCCGGTGAATGAAAAGGGATGAAGTTAAGACGAAACGGAAAACAGATACAATAACGGAGTTATCTTGTATGATTGTAAATTTGGTTTAGATTCAACGGCGGTGATGATGCCGGGTGAGAAAAATGGTCGAGCGTATGTCTAATCAGCCACGTTACGGGGTCATAATCAAGAGGAAAACTGGAATGGGCCCCTGTATGCGTTGCTAAAGTCGGGATGTGATTGGATTGGGTAGCTGCACGCCAAACCATTTTTTTAATTATAAAAATAATATTTTATGCCACTATTTTATTTTAATTTCAATGCGTTTAGTATATATTTTTAGTTTGATGCGTTTGTAATCCAACTGTTCATCGATTACGTTACATTCTGTCTATTTACTTTGAATCTCTGCAGATGTGGTCCTCCTACGTTTTTAAGGTCCACTCTTTTATATGGAGATGTGTAACAATTTCGACTCTCTTAGAGACTTCCAAGAACTTGATTTTTAAGGTCCACTCTTTTATATCGACTCTCTTGAGATTTCCAAGAACTTGGATTTTTTCGAAGGAGTAAAGTTTGACAATTTCAAACTATTTATTTTTTAAATAATGTATTAGCGATGTTTTTAAGTTATTAAAATGTATAATAAATACTTCTTTTATATTATTAAAATTTTATTTTTCAATTGATAAAAATTGTATCACCTCTTATTATAGTTATAATCAAAATAGTATAATTATTAAAATGCAATCCAATAATCAATTTAAAGTTGGAATAATTATAAACTACGTTGAATTCACATATTATATATCAAATCTACATTAGCATGACTCCAATTTTTACTGCAATTTTATTTTTCATTGATTCTTTTATGTCACAATTATTATTATAATAAAATATGAATTAGGATTAAAATTTTTTATTTTTATACAAAATTTTTGTTGATGTTGAAAATTCGTTAACTTTGACCTCAAACAACGAATTTTGATATTCTAAATTTCTGATATCTCATTTTAAATGCAAAACGATAGAAATCAGAGAATAGTCAATTTTCCTGGTGTATACTCTTTGATACTTAAGTTAGTCGGATTACTTAAGAGAAGAGATTGTGATGAAAATTTCAAAAATTTTTCCTGATTTTAGAGTGTGTATCTTACTCTTTAGGTTGCTGGAATTTTATAGGCATAGAGATTAATCGTTTGGACATTTTTTTTTATCACAATCCGCCCATAATGAAAGGTGGGATGTACAATTGAACTCCATCACCCACGTTGAGCATGATCAGGTGGTATTTTATTATCCGACTTAGGCTGTCTTTTTCACTCAAATAAATTCCTTTTAAAGCTTAGACTCTGTTCGGTCGGTGTCATTTAACTTTGAGACCTTATGATCCTAACCATATGGCATATGTTCATTTGGTCATTTGGTGTTACGTATTCTAATGTTCAGGTATTTTCCCAAACATCAAGCCCTCGAGTTTCTAGTTAAATGCTGTTTTGCTAAAAACTGAGCTATTACCTTTGTCCCGAACATGAAACCATTGTGACCATGTCATTGTTGTTCTTTTTCTTGCTTTGAGCTAAATAGCGTCTCTTCATATCTGAAAAGATGTGTAGCCTTTCAGCTTTACAGAGATGTGCCACTGTGAGAAGTGTTTAACGGCTACAAACAGTCTCTCTCTTATTATGACTTATTTTTCATTTTTCAAAATTGATGCCATGTATCAACGCGTCATTAGGCCACCTCACTGTTACTGCACTAGTTGTTATTTCATATTTAAAGTGTCTATTGTGGTTCATTTGAACCTTTCGTTTTGAACGGCTTAAATTCGACTAAGCTCTGGTATAAATTCATAGTCCTCCTTTTGTTTTCCCACTTTTCCTGAAGTTATGCTCGAAAATGATTGCTCTCGTTGACATTTTTGTTACTCTCCATTTGACAAACCCCCTCTGATTCTTTTTCACAACTTCATTTCGCAGGAAAACTTCTTCAATTGGTAATTCTTTTACTTCCTCCTTCAATTATTTTTTACTCGTATTATTGAACATTCTGGATTACCTTCTAGTGCTTTGTGTTTGGGTTTCATTATGTAGAATGGTGTGGCCTTCCTTTTGGAAAAAATTTTTGTAAGGGTATTGCAAGTTTGCCTATTCATTTTGTAGGTTTTCTGAGTTGCTAATTTTAACGATTTCTAATTTTTTCAGATTGGATTTATTTGGTTTATAGGTTGTTGGCTTTTTGTATGATATGTTATGGGTTTTGGAACTTATATTCGATTCACATGCTAGGGAATATAGAGTATTTGCAATAATGATTGTAGAAGTAAATCAAATTCATGTAAAGAAACTGACCTGAGTTAGACTTCCTTGACATGACTCAATCTCGAGTCTGGCAGTTTTAGGGTTTACCCTTTTTAGTGATTAAGTTATTTGCATGACTTGGATTTTGTGGACTTCATTAACATATCTTCATCCTCTTCGTTTAGCGAGTCCAGTACTGACTACGAGGCTTGAAATAAATTTTTCCCTTCTGTTAGACGTGACTACTTGTTGATTTATAGTGAAATCTCTTCTAAGAAAGCTACTCTTTTAAAAGTAGTTTACCCCCATATTGGGGTTAGGGCTCCTGAACTAGCATTACTAGAATATGATATCCTCGAGACTGGAGATTTCGAGGTTAGAGTACCCGAGACTATTATCATCTCTGATAGTTCTTTTAATGAGTTATAGGAAAACATGAATTCTTAAAAAACCTGAGCTAAAGATCGGGATATTCTCTCAGACTTAGATAACCTGATTGGTAGATTAAACACTTTTGCTGGAGATGAGGCTGTTTCAAGCTGTATAGCGGTGCCCAAGGGTGTTAAGCCAGCTTATAAAATAACCGGGGAATCCTCCTCTAGGATAGGGGACAATAATGATGACGTTAAGGATGACATTTTAAGTGAAAATAATGACTCAAAGAAAACTGAGACTAAGGATGCTAAAAATATTCTTGACCCAACTAAAAGGTTCAGACCATATAAGGTGGATTGGTTTGTATCTTCCGTAACTCTTTTTGACCTCAAATCCTATAGAAAAATGTATCAGGTTCCCGATGACATCTACCTTAGGTTATTTGAGGTGGATGAGTTTCCTAGTAAGCCGAAAAGAACTTTTCTATTTTGGGCTCAAGTTGCCCATCCAAGAGTACTTTGTTCACATGTTCTATTTCTTTGACATTCCCCTATACCAGTTGAATTTGAATGGTTGGTGAGTAATTGCTAGTCTTTAGGTGATTTGGGCTATCACTAGGAATCCTCCTCTTGGTATCGAGGAAATTAGATATACCTATATACTGAAGAGGAACCCAAAGAGTAATCTTGAGTTTTATTATCTTTAGTTTTGACTTCATATTACTAAGATAGTGACTAGTTTCCTGACTTATAATAAAGATTGCAAGCACAAATGATTTTTTGTAGGGAGAAATTGGGGTCAATCACTTGAACATTTAGGTACAAATGGTTGTGTACCCACCATTTTTAATTGTGAAGGTAACTTCAATTTCTAATTTTGGTTTTTACTCAGTTGCTTTTTCCCTATTTTGATTTTTTATCTCAATTTTTTGTTACTTGTGCTTTTCTTGATTTGATTGTTTACTTGTCTTTCTTCTAGTTAATTTGTGGGGAAGGGTTCACTCTCTCATGCACATTGCCTTGGAGAGAATTACTGCTAAAAAAGCTGCTACTACAGACTAGAGAAATTTACTTCCCTTCGATTCTTTGATTGGCTCAGGATTGATTGCTTGTGCTCTGACTCGGGGTGAATTACTAGCTGTTAAGTGTGAACTGAAGATCAAAAAGAGTAATTATTTTCGGACCTTGATCTAAATTCTGGGTGCGTTGACTTCCTAACTGTTTTGTTTTCCCTTACAGAGAAAATGGCTTCAAAATAATCGAGGAAGAGTTCCACAGGAGGGAAACGTGCCTCCAATAACCTTCGAGTCTTATTTGACACGGCGAAGTAAAACAAGGGAAAAACAAGCTCGGGGACAGGTTATGTTTCAAAAAATCTTCCATCTGAGCAGACCAAGAAAGCCCTTGTAAAGTCTAGTGGCTCGAAAAATCAGTCAACTACGAAGGATAAGGGGAAGGGCTTGGTTGTTACTCAAGGCAAAGGGCCTAAGATTCTGTTGAAGAGACCTTTAGACTAGATTGAGAAAGAGGGGGATTTGACTAAATCAAATCCCTTAAAGAGGCATAGACGCTTGACATCCAGCTTGGGAAAAGGTTGTTGCGAGCAGCTTCTTGAAGATCTCCCTGAAAATAAGAAGGGGGATTTTACACATCTCACCTCGACTATTAGGGACCTCAGGGCTTTCATTTCCTAGGCCATTGATGAAGCCATTAAGAACAAATCCACAGAAGACACAATCGAGCTTTTTCACAAATGGGCTTACTAGGTTTAATCTTTATTTGTTTATTTCCCTTTTTAATTTTTGGGTTTGTATCTTCCTTTCTTGATACAATTTTTCCTTCTGCAGCTTGCTCATGGCCTATCTACCCACAAAGATTGGGTCAAAAGGAATTCCTCCGCTATTGCCTTAACTTAGGAGACCATTTCCCAACTCAAGGCAGAGAATGAAGAACTGCAGAGAAGAGCTAACAAAGTAGAAAAGCGCTCGAAAACTCAACTTTTTGAGAAAAGGAAGAAGTGGTGTCACGAATGCTACCAACTTGTAGCTGCAGCCTCCGATCTAGCAATCCAAAAAGTTGAGTTGGAGATAGCCACCGCGAATGAGCAAATTTATAAAGTCAAGGACGATAGGGTTGATGAAGGTGTTGACACTATCTTCAAGATTATTCATCTCAATAATCTAGGCTACAGCATCACATATATTTACGATGCTCTAGGTCACCCTCCTCTTGTAGTGGACTCTCCAAAGGTCTAGACTTTTAAGGCGGAAATTTCTGAAGAAAACGTTTCTGAGACTGATGGTCACACGGTAGAACTAGTGAATGCTAACCAACGGCTTCCTAATTCCTAGACGCCTAAAACTATCTAGAATCCTCCAAAAGCCAACATCACTGGCCATCCTACCTTTCGAACCATCACTTCCCCAACTCTGAGCAAATAACCGTTGTCTTTTACTTTAATTTTGCCTCATAACAAGATTTATATTTTGTTCCTAGACTTGAACTTATATATAAAGTTTATTCGATTCGAATCCTATTCCAATTGATGAGCATGCAATTTTTTGTATTTAAAAGCCTTTGCTCTTTACTTTGATCTCAAATGATTTGATCTTTGTTTCTACTTCTTAAAATACTCTAAGTAATTATGCTTTGGGTAATGTCTAATTCGAACAAAAAGAAACTTGTTCTACTGGCCAAATTACTTAGAATCTGCTTTAAGTTTGAGAATAAATCCTAAATAATATTTCATTGCATGAAATTTTTTTGAATAATTATTATTAAAAGAGAAACCTGACCTAATTACGGAATCTCTTCACATTCTCAATCAAGTTTTGGTTACGTCTAATAGGTATTATTTTAACTAGTTGTTACATGACTCTCTTCCTTTGGCTATTAACTAGTTAACCAACGGCTGCAGACAACTTCAGCAGATTGGTATTTTATCGATAAGGTGTTTTTTTATAAATGCATCAAGTTGGTGTTTTATTAACCTGATGTTGTTATAGTTCTTAACCCTTTTGAATTGGTATTTTATTAATCCTAGGTTGTTATTGACACCTCTGAATTACTATTTTATCAACTCGGTGTTTCTAGTACTGAATTCTTAAAGTTGCTATTTTCTTAACTCGATGAAATCGTTAGTATTCTAAGCGACTTAATCGACCTTTCTAGATTGATATTTTATTGATCTACAAATACAGTTGATTCCACCAAATTAGTACTTTATCGACTGGTGTTCTTACATGTTCCATATCAGTATTTTCTTAATTTGGGTCTTGGATAGAAAGACAACTACTCAGTTGCATGATTAATCATAAAATTGCACAACAAAACCTGTTAAAAGTTGAATTTCAGTGATCTTCGTAACTAAGGGCAGCACTTTTGTATTCCATGACTTCTTTACTTCTCTCTTATCAAAGTGTTGTAATTTATAGACGTTTAGCCCTATAACTTTGATGAACTTGTAGGGTTTTTCCCAGTTCGTTTCGAGGACTTCCTCTCGAAACGTATTTGTATTCAGGGTGACTCGTCGTAAAACTAGGTCAACTTTTATGAATGCTCTAGAGCGGACCTTTTAGTTGTAGTATTTGGCCTCCTTCTGTTAGTCAGTAGCTATTTTTAGTAAGGCTTGATCCCTTCTCTTTTCGAGTAGATTCAGATCATTCTGTATATTTTCTTCGTTGTTTACCTTGTCAAAATGACTGACGCAAAATGTTGGGATCCCGATCTCTATTGATATTACTGCCTCAAAACTAAATACTAATGAGAATGGCGTTTCACCAATTGCAACTTTTATTATGGTCTTGTATACTTATAACACCTGAGGTAACTCATCTATCCTTATTGCCTTGTGATCATCCAGTCTTTTCTTTAGGGTTTTTGTTTATAATCTTATTCACTGCTTCCACTTGACTATTGGCTTTTGGATGAGCAAAGGTAACTAACCTGAGGTCAAGGTTTAACTTAGAAAAGAATTCCCTCAAGCTGCTGTTGTCAAATTATTTTCCATTATTCGTAATCAAGATACGGGGCACTCTAAATCTATAAATCAACTTTCTTTCTACAAATGTCGTGATCTTTCTTTCGGTGATAATAGTTAAAGGTTCTACCTCCGCCCATCTCGTGAAGTAATCAACAACAACCACAACATACTTCATTTGAGCTTATCCAGTGGGCAAAAACCTGATGAAATCCAATCCTTATTAGGCGAACGGCCAGAGGCTAAGGAGTGTAGTGAGCTTTTTGAGTGGTTGTTTGGGCACATCTCTATGAAACTGACATCCTTGACATGACCTTGCAACCTAAATTGCTTCCTGATGCAAGGTTGACCAATAATATCCTTGTCTTCTTGCCCAATGTGTTAGAGATTGGGTTCTCTCATAGTCACTACATATTCCTAAGTGGCTTTCTCTAAGCACATAATCTACTTCATTTGGAGACAAACACCTTAAGTAAGAAAGCTCAAACCCCATTTTATAGAGTACTCCATCCATAATCAGGTACCTTGTTGATCTATTTTTTATTCTTTTGGCTGCTGCTTTATTTTCGGGCAATTTTTCATCTTGCAAGTACTTCAAGATTAGGTCCATCAAAGTTGACTCCTTGTTATATTCCAATGCAAGTACAGCAAGGGAACTCTTTTAATCAATACTCTTTGAAGACAACAGTTCAACTGAAATTGTTCTAAGGATTCTTCCTTCCAATGATGATGCTAACTTCATGAGAGCATCAACTCGGGCATTTTCTCCCCCGGGAACTTGCTTCGTGCTAACTTTCTTTATTTTACTCATCAACTGCCAAACTTTTTCTAGATAGGCTTACATGTTTTTTTTGCAAACTTGGAATTGCCCTTTCACTTGGTTCACCACTAGCTGTGAATTACCTTTGATTTTCAAGTTTTCTACTCTGACTGTCTGGGCTAAACTTAGACTGCCAATAACACTTCATATTCAACTTCATTGTTAGTGACCCCGAAGTCGAATCTAAGTGCATAGGCTATTTATATGTTATCAAGTCCTACAAGGATAATCTCCGTTCTTCCTCTATGTGCTTTCAAAATGTGATCAATATATAACTGCCATGGTTGGGTTATCTCCTGTTGGTTGGGCAAAATTCTCTACCACAGATCTTTTCACGATACAATCTGTTAAGATTTGTGCCTTTTTCGCTTTTCGTAGTTTGAAATCGATATTAAATTCGCTAAGTTTCACAACCCATTTTACCAATTGCCCAAAAAAGTCTAGTCAGTTAAGAATCTATATCAGTGGTTGATTTGTTAGTACAACGATTAGTATGCCTAGAAATATGGTTATAACTTTCTAGCAGCTATCATAAGCGTTAGAGCCAATTTCTCAGGAGGCGTGTACCTAGTTTCACATCTAATAGCAATTTGTTGGTGTAATAAATTGGTCTATGAACCCCATCATGATCCTCTTTGACCAATATCGAGCTCACTGCATTGTTCAAAATAGCTAAATATAACTAGAGTATATCTCCACTTTACGAGCTAACCAAATGTATGGGTTCACCAGGTAGTGTTCAAGCTGTTGGAAGCTTGCTTTGTACTCTTATGTCTAACACATGTGTTTCCCTTTCTTTATAATCTAAAAAAACTGAAAACACTTGTTAGTAGCCTTTGAAATCAACCTGCTCAAAGCCGCTAGTTTTCCTGTCAAGCTCTGTAACTCTTTCAATGTAGAAGGTGACTTCATTTCTAAGATCGCCTTAATCCTCTGAAGGTTAGCCTCAATTCCTCTCTTACTGACCAAAAACCCCAAGAATTTACCCAAACCCACTCCAAAGGCACATTTCTCTAAGTTAAGTTTCATTTTGCATTTCCTCATTTTGCATTTCCTCCATGCTCATCAATTTAGTGATCATGTCATCAACTTCCATCGTTTTTCCTTATCAAATATTTAAATACGTGATTCACCAATCTTTGAAAGGTGTCCCATATTCTTAAGCCTGAATGGCATCACCTTATAGCAATACAACCCTTGATTTATGATAAAAGCAGTATTTTTCTGATCAGAATCATACATCCTAATTTGGTTGTACCCTAAAAAAGCATCCACAAAATTCAGAAGCTTGTGACCTATCATCGAATCTACTAGCTAATCTATTCTTGGAAGCCGAAATTCATCCTTGGGACATGCTTTGTTCACGTCAGTGAGGTCTATACACATTTATCATTTTTCATTAAACTTCTTCACCATGACCACATTGGTAATCTACTCTGAATAGTGAACTTCTCTGATGAAGCCCACTCTCAGGGGTTTATCAACCTCTACCCGAATCGCTTATCTTCTTTCTTAATTGAAAATCCTCCTCTTTTGTTTTATGGGCTTGAAAGTAGGGTTTGTTGTATAGCAGTGAGACATTATCTTTAGATTACTGCCAAGCATGTTGTCGTGTGTTCATGTAAAAACGTTCGCATACTCTCTCAAGAATGTACTGTCCTTTTCTCCTCTACGAGTAATCGAGATCCAATCTGAACTACCTTCTGTAAGTTTTCTTGGTCTAGAATGACTTCTTCTAATTTTTAATGAATTCAACTACTGGTCTCTCGTCTTCTTGACTAGGTTTGTTTTCTAACATTTCATGCTTGGTGTTTCTGTTGCTTTCATCCGAGTTCTCGATTTCTCGACTCTAAGTGATGATGCAATATGTTCGCCTTGAGGAAACTACAAAGCAAGTCCTTGCTTGTTTTTTGTCTCCTTAAACTACCCCAATTCTATCTTTCACTCTGAACTTAAGTTTTAGGTAATGAATGCTCCCCACTGCCTTGGTTAATATTAGAAATGGTCTTTCCAAAATCATAAAATATGACATTTTTAGGTCGACCACTTGAAATGTTACTATGTGGTCTTCTAATATGGTAAATTCCTCATAATTACTATTAACTAAACTATTTCGATTGGGAGAGTATAAGATTTTGCGAATCTATATAAAGCAGTATTGACTGGCTCCAATCTCATATCCTTTATCTTCATCAAGTCCAAAATGCTTTTGAAGATGATGATGGCTGAACTTCCCGTATCTATCAAAATTTTACTGACCTCGGAAGGTCTTTCACCTAGTATGACTATAGGTGCATTATTATATAGGCAGTTCACACTACTTAATCTTTATCTATAAACATGATCGGCAATGTGGCTATCCAAGACTTCTTTTCCGCACGCACATTTATACTATGCGCATCGGCCACTACATTCGATGTGGAATACTTGAAGTAATTCTTCCTAAATTTATTCGAATTTTCTGCTATGGTAGGCTCTCTAGAAATAACCAAACTTCTGTACCCCGGCTCTCCGTTCAAATTTTCCTGATCAGATTTACTGACCTCCTTGTGAATAATCTACATATTGATCCAAATAACCATTTCTAACTAGTATTTCGACTTGTTCTTTCAAATCCAGACAATTATTAGTCCTGTGCCATAGTCCTGATGAAACGGACACATTTTATCCTTGGGTCTCTTATCTAGATTCACCCCTAGCAGACGAGGGTCCAGTACCAGTACTCCCAAATCCTTAATATCCTAATAAATGTTAACTAAAGATGAATCGAACGGTGTGAACCTTCACTTATCTTGCACCTCTGCTATTCTCTTTGCTTCCTTTTTTGGTATTGGCGAGAGCTTATCTTTCTCGAGTGCTTTTTTATCCAACCTATCAGTTTGCGATCTCTGGTAATCTTACTCCCTCCTTTGTCTTGACCTTCTATTAAAGGATCTCTTCTTCTTATTATTTTTTATCCGCAAAGTACTTGACTTATCACAAGATCCTTTTGCTCTCTCCTCCTTTTGTCTGAGGACAACTTGGTCTTCTATTTGAATCTCATCAAATAGTTCTTTACAAGCTTACTCGTAGGTTGTTATATTATTCTTATGGATTGTATACCAAACTCTGTCCATGCGTAATCCTCTCCTTAATCCTTCCAACATAAGGGGATGATTGAAGGCCCCTAATTCCATAACCTCATCATGATATCTCTTGACAAAATTTCTTAAACTTTCTCCACGACCCTATTTCAACATCAATAGAGAGCTCATGCTCTTGTGAGTCGAGGCTACCCCCTTGAATTCATTAGTGAACATATCACACAATTGGGAGAAACTTTCGATTGAATCTGGCTTCAAGCTTTTGTACTATTTTCTGGCTTGCCCCTCTAGTGTTAGGGGCAAAAGATAACACATATAAGGCTTGGTCAAATCTTGGATATGCTTTATTTCCCTAAAAAGCTCCATATGCGAGGTTAGGTCAATTTTTCCCATATAAAGGGTGATCTATGGCATTTTAAATTTTCTCAGGAGAGTTAATTCTTACATTTCCCTAATGAAAGAAGATCTGAGACTCATCTTCACAGTAGCTCCCCCATACTGATCTTGTTTTCCTTTTACCTTAAGTTCTTCTAGTAGTTTCTTAAGGCATTCCTCTATCTCCTGTCTGTTAACCACCTAAGGATTACAATTTTCCCTTGAATTTCTTCTGACCTCGTATCTCGTTGTACCTTTGGTACTTCTGCATGTATAGAGGCTTCTCTCTCCTTTTGCCATTTCTAATTCAGGTATAAGTGCATATCATATGAATATATGCTTTATTTGGCAGTGCGCTTCAGATTATTTTCCCGATCTTGCTGGCCACGTAGTGGTCTCGGTGCTAGATTGCCCTGTACTATAATAGGTACGTTGGGATATGGATTTTACAACCTTTCCCAATTTTGCTGCTCCGTGGCCTTTCCCTTCCTCTTCTGGGATGCAGTGTATCTTCTTCTACGTAAGAGCTCGGCTTCTGGTAAGTCATAGTCCCTAGTCTTGCTTTTAGAGCCTGGCTTTTGAAGACAATCTTCTTCTTTCTTATGCTTAAGTTTCGACGTACTACTTTCCTCATGGTCCATTTGCACTAATATGTCACCTTCTAGTAGTCTCTCTACATTTTGCCTTAGCATCTGCTTAAGCTTGTCTAATTCCTTTCGCAAAGCTACTATTGTATCCTCCAACCTTGTCATTTTCTTGCCTTTTTCAGCATGCAAACGACGGCAGTCTTCTAACTCCCGTCATAACCAATTTGCTTCCTTAAGATCTAATCAGATCGTTGCTTGGCTAAGTGGCTGCAAATTTGAATTAGTTCATGAATTAGACTCCTCATAATTTGGGATTTCCTAGCGTTCTTCTTCACACTGATGGAAATTGTCGGAATCATTCTGCGGGAGACTTCTTTCTATTACATGCGATCTTCCTAGCTGGTGTTTATCCTTCGCTACCATCTCTAGTTCAACTTCTAAAATTCAGCAATTGGCTTTTTACTCTATTTCCACAAACGGTGTAGCTGTTGATGTCGAAAATTCGTTAACTTTGACCTTAGACAACGAACTTTGATCTTCCAAATTTTTGGTATCTCACTTTACCTGCAAAACGAGAGAAATCAGAGAATATTCGGCTTCTTCGGCGTATACTCTTTGATGCTTAAGTCAGTGAAGTTACTTAAGTGGAGAGATTGTGATGAAATTTCAAAGACTTTTTCCTAATTTAAGAGTGCATACCTTGCTCTTCAAGTTGCCGAGATTTTATAGGTATAACGATTAACCGTTTTGACAGTTTTTTTAGCCACATTCTCTCTACGATAGTGGGTAAAAAGATAGGCGATTACTAGGTAGGATATACGGTAAACTCCATCACTCACGTTACATATGGTCGGGTGGTAGTTTATTATCCAACCTGAGCTGTCTTTTTCACTCAAATGAATTCATTTTGAAGCTTGGACTCTGTTTAGGTCAGTGTCATTCAACCTCTAAACTTTATGATCCTGACCATACGACATATATTCATCTAGTCATTTAGTGTTGCGTATTCTAATGCTCGAATATTTTTCTAAATAATTTTTTCTTTATTTTGTATTCTTAAAAAGTTAGCAGTGCGTATTTAATACATTAAGATTTGTGGATTATTCACAAAAAGAAAAAAATTGTAGAGGATAAACTATACGTATTGTTTAGAATATCTATGTGATTATTAATCTACAAATATTACTACAGAATAAAAACAGGTAGACAAACATTATCATTTGTACATGTTGGGTTGACTTCTAAAGCAGTACTGGATCCAAATTCATCCCCCAGTTAAACACTATCACTTTCACACAATATACAGAAAATATTTATTATATGAGTCAAAGAAAACCTCCCACTTGATTCTTTAATGCCAAGAAATTAATAATCAAATACTATATCCGACGAACATCATACATACATGCCCCATAAACCAAATTAGTCCAAACTAATAATTCAATGTAATGTTCACAAAAAAGATAAATAAATACATCTAGACAACAAAGTGGCCACGAAAACAATTAATAACTTCAAAGAAATTTTAAGGTTTGTTTATCAAAAACATTTCGGCATACCATATCCTTGAAAATTAATAAAAAATAATGTGTTTAACACAGCTGTTTTAAAGAAAACTCGTGAAGAGATTAGGCTGACCAAATTCCATTAGTAATTAATTAGTTGTCGTTTTCATTGATAATGTCATGTAATTATCCAAAGACCATTCTAAACGTGCCATAAGGTCCTACTTCAGCCAGAGCTGTGTGTGCCTAGCTATAGCTGTAGCTTGTAGTGTTATGTATATACTTGCTTTTTCTCCAATTTGTTATATTATTTGCGTAATTTCCAGAAGGTGCTGAGCATATCCACCTTTATCTCCTTATCCTTTCGAGAAGAGAATCATGCACTTTGTTTCGTTTCATTCACATACATATGGGACTTTTATTTTTGTAAACAAACACATCAGTAGGCCCCAATTCCCAAATTCACACTGCCCAAAAGCAAAATAAAGCAAATACCTTTTTTTAAATCTGTTATTTCCAGAGGAGAAGAGTCACTGTTGGGATTTTTTCCTTTTTCTTTTTCTTTTTTTTTTCTTGGCAATATTCGTCATATGAAACAAAGGAAAAAAAATAATGTGTGGACTTAGCAACACCATAGCTTAAAATAGCCCTTCTTGCTTATTCCTTATACATGTAACTATGTTCTTTTTAATCTGCTTTCGGTACATAGGATCGGATATGCGGTTAAAGTGAACACCTTAAATTTACACGTGGCAGGGACCCAATTGCCCACTTGTCTAAGAGATGAGGAGTCCTCAGTGTTTAACACGCAACCATGAACTACCCAATAAATTAGTCTGAGTAGGATTTGACGAGCGTCGGTTGTTTGTTTGATTGTTTGTTAGATTTTCAAAAAGCGTGCGATGCGAGGCCACACGTATCAACAACCTAATAAATCAAAGTTATTTTTATCTTGTATTTCTATTTTTGTTTTTGACTTGTTAATTAATTTTGGAATCATAGACACCAATTCGGAGGGGACGGTGACGTGCTGAGTAGGATGCATATGTGGTTTGATCAATATGTTTCATAATGTACCTAAACTTTTGGTGTGTCAGATTTTGGTGCACGTCAGATTTTGATTGAGACATGATTGTACCAAAATGGACCCACATGATTAGTGCCTCTCGATTCTTCCAAGAGCTGTGTTGGAGATGCCATCACCGTCAGATTCGGAATCGCAAACTAAGTGGACCATGTGATTTTGATTGTGCATTCTTCCTGTGTGAAATAATTATTAAGAGATTTATGCAATATTAAAAAAAATGAATCTCGTGCGTGTGGCCCACAGCTCTTTGGTTCCTGTATTTCGGTTGGTCTGCGTCCTACTAAATGTTGTCACTCTCTCACACACGCACAGCCGGTGAAAGGGGATTTATTCTCAACTTATATACATCGATTGACTGGATGGATGCCACCAGTTTGTCAGGGAGGACCACTTGCACAAGACCACATAGGACACATGGGTAAAATGGACCTACTCTTTTTCTGTTTTAAATCTGACGTGGCAGAAATTGATTGGTGAAGTGTGAGGTGGCTATAGGGACGCTCACAATGATGTGGGAGATGGCCAACTAAAGGTCATGGCTACAGTGGGCTTAGATCAACAGAATATTCTCTCTCAAAATTCTAATTTTACCCTAAGTCGGTCTTTTTGACGCGTTTGAGGGTGGTCTAATGACTAATCATCTTCAAACATTGCCTGCAGCTGGACTTTTTCCCTTTTAAAAGTATTTGCTTCATTGAAGCTTGAATATTTTGAATAAAAACGATAAAAAAGAAAGAAAGAAAATCAACAAGGTGAAGACTCTAAGCAAATGTTCAAATCTTTTAAGGTTTCTAGACTTGTCTTGTACCAAAGAAATTCTGGAGCGTTGTGTGGCATATTTTGTGGAACAAAAATATACCACTAAATTGATTTGATCCAGATTTCCTTGCTACAGAATATTGGGGATTTGCCCGCCTAAATATATTATCAGCTTGCCGTCCTAGATGCTGCTGTTACAAGGAATCGCACGAGTTAAATGTTTATTTCAATTGTTTATAACCTTTTATTTATATGAGAAATCTTGAGTCACTCTACACTATTAAAAGATAACTGCCAATAGATGGCTGCCAGTGCCACCCGAATGCATTTAGAGTCCAGATTATTGGAACAAGTTTTCCCCGGAGAAGGTTTTGCTGGAGTTGGGTATTTAAAATGATTCTTGGGTCTCATTTTAAATTTCATGTAAAGAGGGAAAAAGAAATTACAACCCCCACCCCACAAGCATAAATAAATGAAAAGTAGAGACTAGAAAATGGAGGAAAAATAAATCCTATAGAAAGAGGAAGATGGTTAATTGCAATACATCTAAATAATTTTCTTAATTATTTCCCCACATTTTTTTTTTGACACTATCTTAGATTATTCTTGTATTATTATTGAGTATTTCCGAAGTTTAAGTACTAAATCCTTACTGAGATTGTTGGCGAGAAAAAACCAAAGAGATATTGTCCAGAGACAAAACTATCTAGAACAATGGAATTGAGAACAGACTGAGATTGACTAACTGAAAAATGGGCATTACAGAATAATAAAATTCGCATGCAAATTCAGATACGAAAATCACAGACAAAAAAATCTGACTCACAGTAGTTAAAAAACAAACTTGCTTCAAGGGAGATGAATGGACAACTATTATAAAACCAATTGATAATAGAACTATCATCAACACGTAAAACCATATGCCAAGACAAAAGATTTTCTTCACAAATCAGTGGTTTAGGGGACAACAGAATTCTTATGACGTTCCAGATTTATTGACCAGATATGTCCATGTCATCATCATCAATGATTCAAGCTCATAAAAGAACCTAGGGATGGTTGTAGCTTTCAGATAAGCCTTAGTTCATATTCGCCAGCCATTGTTATGTATCTCACCCATGGAAGAGCATGGTAACCACTTTTCTCTATAATCTTCAGGTATCGAACCTACAAAATCAAACATGTAGATGACAAGATGATTACTAATCTCAACTTCCTTGGATACGCCAGATATTCTGTCATTTAACAACAATGTCTTTCTTAAGTAGAGAACTTCAACAACAATAATTTGTTTTTCTTTTTTTAAATTACTGCTGATAATTCAAATAGATATCTTTGGTCGTCCAATGACTGCCAGGTAGAAGCTCTCAGATTCATATGATTCCTTGATGTGGATCTATAATGAGGAAGCATCATCAAGGTCACTCACAAATAATTCTTTCCCTCAGTTATCTTATTTTCTACTTTAATACCAGAAGGCAAGAACATTACCATAAAAAAGAAACCCATATTTCTGAGACTGAATTTAACCACCTTGATGATATTTGAAGATGCTACACAAGCTCAAGAAACTACTTAACTCTACATCCACTAAAACCTGCTTTAAAATTCAAGATACCCAAATCAGCTAACTAGAGTGGTCAAAGAAAACTCTAATCCAGAAGTGGCAAATTTGGACCTAAAGAACATGACTTCAACTCAACACAAAGAAGGTTTAAATTTGACTAATCATGATTGTTATAAGTAGGGTTAACCAAACAGGTCAATTTTTGCTGCTCCATCTAACTGAAAATCACGGGTAATTGACTGGCTAATGAATCAAGATGTGCTCATCGATCAACCTATTTACTTAACTATTTTTTTTTTTTTTGGTTTTTGTATTTATGCTAAGATTCAGATAAGAATGGAAATTAAAGATAAAATAATTACAAAAAGCAATCTACATAATAGTTAAGAAATTTCATCACTTCCACATTTCAGACATGCCTTAATATACAAATTAATATGGCAATAGATAAATATCAATTTCTTGTCAACCCCGAATGTCTGTTTACAAAAGGAGTATTCAGGTAGTATCATATTACTGTCTAAAGAATCTGTTGTGCAACCAAAATTAATTATATAGGTAGTGCTTGGATTTACATCTACAACTCCAATTTTTTTCCCGTATGCAACCTCTTGCTATTCTTATTACAAGTTGATTTAAGACGGACTCATATACTGTTCAATTCAAGACAGTCAATCTCACAACACCTACTACATATTAACTCGGGTCCGATCTACTAAAAGGCACCAATTAACATGAACCTACTGCCGTATTGGCCAAAAAAATGGAACCTACCAGGTATAAGACAGGTTACGGTGAATGCTTTCAGTCTCAGGTGGATCACGTGTCAAGTTAATTTAAGACCTAATTTCAGTACAAACAGCTTTGACTCAACAAAAGTATGCTATAAACATCTGCATATTGAAAAGCCAGTCACGGGCAAGTTACTTTTTATTATTTACGTCTAAATGTTATTTGTTAATTGTCTTAAACATTCAACAATAGGAATATTCCAAGTCACTTAACCAAATTCAATTTTGTCCTGTTAATCTTAAATATTACTCCAATCTTGAAAAGATAGACAGATAGGGAAAGCAGTTATTATTGCATATTGACAAAAATAATAAGGGCAGCTATTATATTAAAAGCCATACCTGTATCCCTGAGACAGTAAAATATGGTATTTCAAATTTCACACGTATGGGAGCTTTTCTCTCAGGAGCAGCTTCTTCAGCTGTTATACTGGGAAGAGTGAATTCAGCCCTCAACATGTATTCCTAAATAATTTGGATTTGCAGGAGGATCACTATATAGCTGAATTATATTTGCAGAAAGGATCACATAGAAATTCCTTCAAAATCTAGGACCACAACAAACAGACGAACAATTGAAAAATAAAAGTTAAGCAATACCTTGCCACCAGGAAAAGATTTTATTCTCCATATCAATGCATCCTCTTCTGGTACATATGATGCAGATCCCATTGATGTCCGAATATTTGGATTGGAAGCATCAGATGACACAGGCAACTCAATCTCAACATTTGTTGCAGTACTGTATTATCCAATCAATTTGTCATGAGTAATTGAGAATCCTGAACATCAACCTGCTCAGAGTTGGAGCAATAAAAAGTTGACTAAAAGAACAATTGCAATACTGGTAATACTTAATACCTACGCTCCTTGAACTGACTTCTAGCCTTTACCAGGATCTCAACACGACTTCTAGAATGCCTTTCAACTTGAGCTTCAACCCAAATCAGAGGCTTCACCTGAACAAACAATGTAATCAGGTAAACATCAGAAAAGTTTAAGAATAAAAAATAATAAAAATAAAAGCATTATGAACCACAGGTGAACCTGAGCATTGAGTCTGTAAGACATAAGATCAAAAGATCCATCAGGTGGTATGAAGGATATTGTCCTATCATTTTCAAATCGGGCTAAACGTACACACCTAGACCAAAAGGGTGCATTTAGAGAAAACCAGAATTCACAAACCAAGTTCAAGCACCCAATCCTCACAAATAATTGACAACCAATATCAGATTTCAAGTAGACCAGAGTATTAGGTTACATACTGATGAAATTTAATGTCATCCAAATCAACAGCCTTTCCCTTTGTTGCTCGACCTTGTGCCTCCAGCAATATTCTATCATTTAGACCAAGTTTACACTCGGGCATACCACTGGAAAAGATAAATCAGTGGCTTTAGTCTCTAGTAGGTGCTAGCAGATAGAAATTAGTAGCAAACTCAAACAAAGAAAATTTGGACATGGAAGTACAGTTTCAAAAATGGGAAAAGGTTGGCTTGTCCACCATACCATAGTATGGAGTGGAAATGGAGAAATAAACAAATTAAATCATACAAGTATCCAACATAACCACATCAAATCGGCAGAAGCATCCAAGTATAAGCCTAATCCTCAAGGACACTAGCTTCAAAGAATAAAGAAGTTAGAAAACATGTTGGAGTTACATAGACAGAAGGCATCCATAATAGCAACTCTCATCATAACATAAACCCTCCAACTTCAATCTGCATGATTTGTTTTATGATAAAAAAAATGTTGAGACTGTGTTTTATGAAAACCCTGCATACTGCTGAACTTTGATTCATAGCATCGAACAACAACACTTACACTACTTGTCATAGTATTGCCTAAACCTCAGAATTTGAGAGCACAAAAATTTTGCTACTCTTAACAAATTCACATATATTCTAAACTTGATCAATACTACATTAGTGTGTTCACTGGGAAAGAATATAAGTCCTCAGGCACATGTTGGTCAAAGAACAGTGAGTTGCACCAGGAGAATGAATAACTACTAGCCATTAACTACGAGCCATTTTCCCTTACAGAACTAGTTAGCCCTAAATTTTGGGGGACAAAACACCTCAAGTAAGTTCTCATCTTCAATGCTCCAACAACATCTGATCTAATGATTTGTCCATTGCTGTTAACAAGTATATTAATATTCTCCACAACATCCAAGAAAACCTGAAGAAACAAGAAGAGACCTCCATCATTCAGTTGGTCAGGGCCTCTATAAACAACTCAAGAGAAGAAGAAAGGAAAAAGTCACCCACTTCATTCTTCTTGTATTGTATCCCTTCACTGCGCCAAGACACCGCATTTGTGACAGCCATGGGAGGCCTTTGTGTAACTTCCATCCTATATGCATCAGTCTTGATAAATTCACTCAAAATAGTTGCTTCAGTGTACTGAGGGTAACCAAAGTCCATCATTTCATCAAGCAACTCATACTGACAAAAGCACAAGGAAATAGGACTACCATCAACGTTTTGTTAACGATGTCTGTTGGTTTAAAGTATATCATGAAAGTAAATATTTATAGAAACATCAACATACCACAACCACAAAGTTATCTCTAAGCGATTCCTCTTCTAACTCTTCAAAATAATGCTTAAACACCTGGGAGCAACTTTTTTAATTAGAATCACATACTTTAGTTCATCGAAAATAAAATATGTAATAACTTACATAATTTATCAGTGTTATTGATATTCTTATCCGTGAAACAGTTATGGAAAAACTATAGTTACCAATCACGCTTACATCAGCTACGCGGTGTAGAAAGAAAAGAAGGCTGGCAGCATTGCAGTTTTGCCTCGAAGCTGTCATAAGATAAACATTGGAGTGCTGTATAAACAAGTATGTGACTCCATTATCATACACAACTGGATCTTGGGACTGCGGGTCTCCCTATAACACATCAGAAACACCAAACAAGCAACAAAAGCTTAGAACAACAGATCGAGGTAAGAACTGTTGAGTTAAGTTTATCCTAAAACCAGAACAGAAACACGAAACTCAAATTGCGCCAGCCGAGTTCAATTAGATAAGCTACAAAAGTCTTAAAAACTAGAAAAGAGACAAATGGAAGAACCTCTTTCTCGATAAGCTTGGTGAAGAAGCGCTCCGCCTGAATTGCAGAGACGTCCCCACGGTAGTCGCGCCACACCAGAACGCGTCCCTTTATGTCTAGAAGAAAGAGCGCCGAGACTGCACCTGCCATTTTGTTTTCTACAAGTCTTCTAGGGTTTCTACAAATCAATCAGATATCTACTTGTCGCATAATGTCATTGATGATGGAATGATCAAAGTCGTAAATTGAGAATAAAATTTTAATAAAATCTAAATTTAGGAATTGTAAATTTAGTGGCGCCATTTAGTTAAAGCATGTTTGTCAAGAGACACGAAATTTCTTTAGCTCTGCGTCCGACTTCTTAATGTAACAACTGCGGTAATGGAGGTCGTTAGATCTTTCAATGCTATTCCCTTTCTAGTCGTAACATAACCGGGAACCCAATTGCATTTCAGAATAAAGGGTATTTATTTTATATACGATATCGTTTTTATGAAGTAAAGGAACCAAATCGACGTCGTTTGCATCTAGTCTCAGAACGCGTAATAACTTGTTTAATTATTTTTGTTTCCTAAATTTTATAGTCGTTCGTATACTGACCCGATGATGTGAAGTTCAAACAACAATTAGCTACACCTGATCTCTCAATTTAAAACACATGAATATAAAATTCTCTCAACAGACAGTCATTACACTAACAGCATTTGTAAGTCAAATCTATCACACCATTAAAAATAATAAAAAAATAGGTTCATCTTCCATGGAATAAACCACTGAAAACTTGGCTATTCCCTCCCAAAGATGCTTCCCACTCTGTTGAAGAGATAGCGATTTGAGATAGCGTAATAACAATGTCTCGCATTTCTGGTCTGTTAACTGCATCTTCACTTAAGCACCACTCAGCAACTTCTGCCATCTGTAAAGAATTGAATTGAATGTATAATTAACAAAAGTTCAATTTCATCTCTTCAATCCTTGGTTACATAAACGGGAAGAAAATATACAGACCTTGTACACATCCTCCGCAGGGTAGCTGCCTCGAAGATTTCCATCTATGATTTCTTCTAAAGCAGTAGGCGGATCTTCATCTTGGAAAATTTTATTAATCTGAGAAAAAATTGTTTGTGACGGTGAGTGATCAGAAACTTTAGCTAACTTGTTCATAATGATAAATACTAGTTGAGCAAAAGGAAGTTGAGTTACAATTGTGATTAGTGATTTCATTTTGTTGGGTTCTCTGTTATCACGAATAAGTGCGCGTTGGCCTGTTATCAGCTCCGCTAGAACCACTCCAAATGCAAACACATCGGTTTTGGTTGTCACCTGTAGCTCCTTCAAAGATCTTGTAAAAATGTTCCAAGTACAGAATTCAGAAAGACAGCAACCATGCACCCTACCTTGCGGTCAGTTATGACTGACCAACATTAACATAGCGGAAATTAATGTTGAACTTACTCTGGAGGAAGATAGCCTGGCGTGCCAACTAATCGTGTTGCTATCATTTCTTCATCGTTGGTTCGTTCCACAAGCTTCACCAATCCAAAATCTGCAACCTACATCCATATTCCAGAGATTCATCATTGACAAATTCACAAGTAATTCTTCTCAACGACAACATTGATGATTCAAGTTTTGCATTTATTTGAGTACCTTTGCTCGTAGTCCATTGTCGAGTAGAATGTTGCTTGTCTTGATGTCGCGATGCACATAACAAGCTTTTGTGTGGTCATGAATGTACTGAATTCCCTTTGCAGCATCGAGGGCAATCTGAGTTCTTGCTGGCCAAGAAAGAGGTTGGTAGCCTTTAAGCAGTGGATCGTGGAGATGATCGCTGAGTGATCCATTTCGAACATACTCATAAACTAAGTACAGGTGATCGTCTCCACTGGCGTACCCAAACAACTCCACCTAAAACACAATTTTTTCAGGCCATCCTGATTGTACATCCCAACATCGTACAGGTCATTTAACTACTTCCCTATGCAATAACTTACCACATTTATGTGATGAATCTTGCATAAGACCTTGAGCTCAGCGAAGAACTCTTTGGATTTGTTAGATTTCATCTGCTTTATTGCAACCTCCTGAATTAAGGTTAGAAGTGACTAGTTAAATATTGTCTAAGCATACTTTAAATTTTTGTGTTAATTATTATAAGAAATAAAACAAAAAGGAGCCAAGTGATCAGCCCATACTTTTTCTCCGAACATTCCAAAGTACACACTTCCATATCCACCCCGTCCAATTATCTTAGATTCATCGAAGTTACTTGTAGCTTCTTCAATCTCCTCAACACTAAAAACTACTGCTCTCTCTGACTCAAAAACTGTCACATCTGTAGAGCGGTAAATTCACCATAAATGAGTTGATCGATCTTATAAAATTTTTAGTTTATCAATTAGGTTAATTTAAGCCAATCAAGCTGACCTTCCATATTTCCTTTGTTAAGGTAGTGGCTCTGCAAGGAAAATGCTTTATTGGAAGCGCTCAGGGCTTTTGATGCAGATTTTAAATCTTCTGCAGTTGTTTCTTGGGATTTTTTTCTCCTCAAAAGAATTATTATCATTGTGATCATTGAAAATAATGTCACAACTGATAATATGGCGACGACTGCAATCCACTTGTGTCTCTTTCCTGATGATCAAAGTAAATAATACGGACAAGCAAAATTAAACTCAAAGAAAGAGCAGTTGATTAGGTTCAAAATATCTGCTGATCCATAACAATAAAGCCACAAAGAAAGATGTATGTATGAAGCAATTGATGCACATAAACTTTCATGAAAATGATTGCATATATACTCACTGGCTTTTGGCGGTGGAATTCCATTGAGTTCCATGGGCACATACAATACCCAACCAACGTCTATGTAACCCGGATTCTCAGCCACCATTTTGTTCATGCTCTCTATTCCACTGATTTTAGCAGAAAGTAGAATTGCAATACTTGACAACGTGTCTTGTTGCTGAACTGTGTATGTAACCACAACTTGAGTGTCAGTCTCCACACAGCCGCATATAAGATGAACTGGAAATACCTTTTCTGCAATAAAATTCTTCTCTTCTCCCCCAACTTTCCAAGCTTGCCCACTGTATATTTTGGCAGAAACATTCACGAATGTGTCATTTGGCTCAACTTTATAGGATGTATCATAGAAGTATGCTCTGGTGCCATTCACATCTTTGCAAGAACATTCTATTTTTATCACGTAATCTTTTTGATTGCCGTGGAAAGTCGGTTTGATTTGTGATGAGTTTACAGAGTAAAATGAAGCAATTTGTTCTTCTGAGAGACCCTGGTTGATGTGATACAACAAGGCAGTACATGTGTTGATGCGTTCGTTGCAAGGAAATGAGTTCATGACACTGGGCTTGACTAAAACATCTGAGCCAAAAGCTCTGGCGAGTACAGTTGCCAATAAAGAGAGGAGGAGAAAACCGGGAAGGAAATTATGGGAAGCCATACTGGTGGGTAAGGGAATTTTCCCTACGAAGGGAGAAAATTGAGGATAGAAGATGGAGCAATATAATTCAGGATGATTGTAATTTGTATGTTCTCAGTTGTCATAACTTGTTTAAAACCAACTGGGGTAATTAATTGTCCTCTTTTATTGTAAGTCTCCCGGGCAAAAAGTGTTCATTCTCTACTATATAATTACAGATATCATTTTGTAATTAACAAAGTTTATCTTGAGTTATGTGTGAGTTTAATATGGTTTATTCTTATGGTAGCTGGCGATGCTTACAATTGATTTACGAAGGGAACTTTGTCCATATGTATCTCGCCGAAAATGGTCGCATCTTTATGGTATCAGGAGTGCCGGATTATGCATTGGCACATCATATCAGTCAAATGTTGAACATACACACGTTTAATACACATATGCATCACGCTATGATTAGTCGTGCCTTGAAGAAATACGAGTTTTCCACCTGGCTTAACTACACAAGAAGAACAGTAATGCCTTACGCCCATTGGGTATAACGTGAGTTTCTCCATGTAAGGAGTAAGTATCCTTGTTCGCATAAGCTGGACTGCTGGAGGATTTAAGTTGGAAGGCCTTGTTTTTCTCGTCAACCCAACTTCATCTGTGTTCCTACAACGGGCGACCGTCTCTTTCCAAGTGGAACAAATCAACAAAATATCTTTGTCCGGGCGAGGGGTCCTATCTTACTAATACTATTTTGAGAACCTGTTCAATAATATTACATATAGAAACCCTCGCGTAAATTTATGTAACAGTATTATATATTTTTAGTTGTCTCACACTTTACATAAAATTAAAAAAAGAGAAAAATGTGTGAAAATTTGTACATATATTATCATTCTTTTGAAATGCATAATTACATAGCTGTACATTCTTTCATCGTTTAGAAACTTTTTTGGTAACTGTGCATTTTCACTGGAATTATTCCTTTTTTGGGTTTCTTTCATTAACTAAGCATAGTTAATCTTAATTATAACCAATTAATATTTTATGCGTTCCCCAGGAAAGCAATGAATATTAGATAGATCATGCCATTAAATTAATTCATCAGTCAATAAACAAGTTTTAAAATATTCATTGTTCTATGTCACATAAAGAAAGTCAACTGCAGAGGCAGGATCAGAAGGCCGGCTATTTGCCGACGTGCACCCAATTTTTCTTTTTTATATCAAAGTATCCTGTTTTTATTGGAACTGTTGCATAAAAGGGGCATCTCCATCTACAGTGATCGGTCTACAGTGATCGGTGAGGCTATTTAAGTTATAAGGTATTTGGCTATCCACAATTTAGATGGGATTCAACATACGCTGCCAATTTATCTTCTCTTTTTTCTCCTCTATGTTGACCCCTAAAGAATGCATTCACCATGTCTGTCTGGGAATATGAACTACAAGAAGATGATGTAACAAGATGTTAAAACTAACTGAAAGCTAACTAAAACAGGATAATGAAGGTAAAACTATGAACACGGGGAAGAATGGCACACATAGTTTGTAAACTGTAAACAATGCGTAAAAAAATGTTCTACTTCTGTCAGGAGTACATGGAATTATTACTGATTCAATTTGTATAGATTTTACAGAAGATATAGTAAAAGACCGCAGATTTTTGCAGTTGAAAAGTACTCTAGACAACTAAGAAAAGAGAATATTCCTTGCCCTGCAGCTATGCAGTTCATCCATATTTCTCTGTTCAATTTGATTCAAGTATTTTACAAATTTTTCCTTAAATCTGCCAAAGAGAGAAAACATACTTACTGTAACATGGCTCAGATTGCACATGCAGAAAACAAGCTAATGACCACATAACGAAAGTTGTGAAGCGCTTTAGATGAAGTGTCAAACCATTGAAATTACAGAGATAAATCACCTCCCACCTCGCTGATAATTTTTTCCACCTTAATCAGCATATCTGGTAATGGTAAGAAAATGACCGCAGAAAAATTAGCATTTCAAATACTAGTAGCCTATAAATTTGGTCTCGTTCTTGTTGTTTACGTATTTATATGCTAAACATCCATGTCCACCTTAACAATAAAACAGAGCACGTATGTTTGACAATCAGAATTAGCATACAGGTTGGCAGAATTATACTGAGAACGCATATTCATTCTTAGATCAACTCCCTTTGGCACGTCGTGAATAATGATAAAAACGGATTAGGTGCCTTGGGAACATAGTTTACCTTGGAAAGATGAATCTTCCATACACTTCTGCAAAAAAGACAAATATATTAGTAATTCAGTAGCTTTGACAGCAACATTACTCTAGTAAAAACTATCCAGTTTCAGAAGTCTCCCCGATCAATATGCATAATGACAGTAACCATGTGAACCAAATACCAGAACATAACAACAAACCAAAATATGAGAGGATACCGCAATCAGAGATTTCAGATCAACATCTTCAGAAACAGTTGGTTGAGTTGCAGCTGCGTCATTTCATTCACCAAAAAGTGTCATCATATGTTATCAGAGGAGATATTTCTGTCTATAACTGGAAGAGGGAATTTACCTTCCTTGACTTCAGAGCAGTTAGCAATTAATGACGTGAAGCTGGGAGGCAAGGCTGGATAAATGCCTTCAAGGTTGTGATTAAAATTGTAGTTAAGGTCGATTTCCTGGTTGTAAGAGGGTTGCTCAACTTCATACTTCAGGCTCGGTGGCATTTCAGGAGTGTAAGTGTCAACAGAAGCCATAACATCCATTTCCTCCTCACGAGTTCTGCAAATACCAAATCCTCAAGTCAATATCCCATTCATATTTGACTTAACGTGTAGTCCCTAATCATTCTTGATAATAGAAGTCTTCTAAAAGAAAATCAACTATGGTTTTTCCATATCTCAATTTTCACCTAGAAGGGAGTGTGTTAGACGACATTAATTCAGATCCAGATGAAATTTCAGATCGGAAGTCCTCATTTAGAGGCTTTGGTTCCTCCTTGTCATTCAAGGTTTCCTGGAAAGGAAAACATAAAATCTTCAGAGAAAAGGACAAGGGAGGAATGCCTAAATACTGGTGTGGGCATGTGCTTCTTGACTTCTTTTAAGAATGATCTGTTCTGTTTGTAATAACAAATCTCATAATGCATGTAGTAGTGGTTACACCTTCAAAGCATTAAAGAATGCCTCCGCTTCATAATTTGTTGAAAATTGCAAGGCAAACTTCTGGACCTGCAAATAGGAGACACGTGTTCAGGGGGCTTACGGCAACAAAGGAAATACTAAAATTGACAAGACTCTGACTTCATTCACTGTGCAAGTGAAAAACCACTTAAATCTGGCCACCGAAACAATAATTGGGAGAAGTATACCAGCCTTTGATATTCTATATCATTGTTAGCTGATCATATATTTTTTTTTAATTCATTATAGGTTACTGTTAAAGAATAAAAACACAGCAAATATCATCCTTGAATCCAAGAGTTACAAGTGGAGAGCAAGAAGGAGAGAGGGAAGTGATGAGAGACCAGTATTTAGTAGTCACTGGAATCCCCGAAACAATAATATGCACATTCCAGGAGGAATGATACATATTTCATCTGGTATGGTAGAACAACATTCCTCTAGTTTCATGTGCTCTTCATTTCACCGTAGCCCACTGAGTCATATTATTTATGAGAAAATCATATATTACTCAATAAGAGACAATAAGAGGCACATACAGCGTCACAGTTCCTATCACAATGAACTATGTGTTCACGCATTGCAAAATCACAAAAGATAACTTGTTAAATCACTAGAAGCTGAAACTTCATATGATCGATCCAAGTAATTGTATATTTATGACCAAGGGAAACCATACCAAACTCTAGATATTTCATATGATCTCACATTCCTTGTCGTAAATGATACATTTGATTTTCAAGAGAAATGCCAAAGCCAAGACATTCAAGGAGACCACCCTTAATCCATGCAAAGTAAAAAATGTATGTTTTCTATTTGAAATTAATAACTCATCATTCATAATGCCGAAGTTGTAACAAGGATTAGCAGCTTGCCTCGCCGGCAGAGTCCCGGTAGCTGACAAACAAAGTTCTGCTACCCCTGGCGGGATATCCTGAAAGGCATGAAACCTGAGGCCAGGTGAATTGTAACTTGGAAATGTAGTGCTCTTCCTGCAGCATATTTGATCATATAACTCAAATATTTCAATAAATCTGAACCTACTATTCCGAAATCATTCATGGGATATTTTTATAGTCACTCTTCGTACTAATTAATTAATACTGAATAAGTTACCTTAAGTGGGGACACAATCAAATAATATCCTTATAACAAAATTAAATCGTAAAAAAATGTAAATATAACTGCAATATCTTATGCATACTAAAAAACAGATTGCTAGAATTTGTTTGGACTATGATAAGGGGATATTTAAGCATGAGACTCGGCGATACAGAATTTCAGAATGTTGTTTCATATTCAGGCAAACTAAAATCAAAAGACAAGCAAAGATTTCCAAATAAATATATACACCATACCAAACTGTAGATGTTTCATATGATCTCACATTTTAAACTAAAATGAAACAAACAGAAACAATTTTATGAAAATTCTAATCGCATTCATTCAAAAGAAGTTGAAAGGTTACTAATGATCACACACATACAATAAGAAATCAGATATCTATAACTTCTACAAGGAAGAGGACTGAATCAATCGAAGGAACTAGGAATTCAAAAATTCGATCAAATCATTTGAAAATAACGAAAATCTTAAAACCGAAAAAAAGGATAATAGGAGCTTCTAGAATAATCCAGGACCGAGGACTCACAAGGATCTTCTCGCGGAAATAGACGGCGAGGATGGCGTCGGAGGTGAAGCTATCACTGATGATGTGCAGAGAAGCGTCGGAAGAAGAGGTGGAGATCCAGGTACCGCGTCTCCGGCGACCGCGGAGTTGGTGAGGAACGAGAGAGGCACACGTGGATGATAGAGAAGGGTTGGGATAGGTGAAGAAGCGAGAGAAGTGTATGTGATGCCACTGGTCTCTAGCAGTGGCGACCAAAGGGCGATCGTTTGCTACCGCAGTCGCTAGAGATCCAGCCATTTTTTGAACTTCTTCTTAAGAGTAATTTGAAATTTGACGACAGAGAGAAGTATAAATGGAGCCAATGCGAGGCTTTCTAGAAAGGAGATTGTGATTGTTTGGCGCTAAAATTTAAATACTTGAAATTGTTTCATTCATCTGAATATGAATTTTTTTTTAATTAAGGGTTTTAAACAAAATTATTTCTAATTAAACTAATATATCATCTCATAAATAATAAAATAATGTAGTTCATAATATATTCGACACCTTTTTAATTCTACTTAAGTTTTACAGTGATAGCAAAGTATAAACACCAGTTTTTTACTTTATTGTTGATGACTTAATTTTCTTTAGTTGTCATAAAGCCAAAATTCAAAAATTTGGGAGTATAATGATAAATTAAGTTGAATTTTAAGACAATTTATAAATCAAACAATAAAACATGTGAATTTGTATATATTGTAGATTTCAATTATAAAATTTATAGTGCGATTAGGGCTCCCTTTTGTCTTATTATTACTATGATTACTATGGCAACCTATTATTTAAAACTTCAAAACTATAATTCTTTAATCTTGAAATTATACTTTTATAAATTTCAAGATATAAGTTTAAAATAATAATTTTAGATGGCATATCTCAAAGCGTAGAGCACTAAAATTACTATGATTTTAAGTTTAAGGTGAAATTATTCTAATCTAAAATTCATACGTTTTATATTTTTCATCTATAAAGTCTAAAGTGTTATATAGAAGTGTCATATTTAAATAGAAGAATATCCGATACCCTCTTCATTTTAGTCTTAATATTTCATGACTTTCTAATTTTTGATTAATACACCGTTACCTCCTTGTCATTGCTCCCTCTTAATAAAACCTGTTAATTTTTTAACACAATTACTAAATTACCCTCGTAACTTTATTGATTTTATGTTGACTTATTAATCAAATAATTAAATTAATTTAAATTTAAATTTAAATTAACTAATTGATAAATCAATAATTATTTAAAAATAATTTAAATTTTTATGTTATTATCTTAAATAGAGATGAAAAATTTGTAGAAAAACATTTTGAAGCAAATTTTTTTTCTTTTAATTTAAAGTATACAAAAAAAAAAGCTTATATATTATTATTAGAATAAATGAGAAAGCGAGAATATTAGAACAACCCGAAGAGTTTGAATACAAAATTTAATTCTAAAAGTGGTAGAGTTGCAATTCAAAATAGCAGTAAGCTGCAGATTTTTTTGCAGTAAATTAATAGTAGCAAACAGCAACAACTTAACCCAAAAAACAGCGACAATCGAAGTCCTCCCAGCAGGAAACCAGTAGAAAACTGCGGAATTAATAAGCAGTAGATAAAGCTGTTGTTTTCTTTGATGTATAACGCAAAAAAAAGAAGCAGCAACAAAAACTAGGTCCAAAAGAACAAATGAGCCCTCCCAACAATTGTATAGCATCAGCTGCAGCAATTAAAACCAAAAAATAGCAGAAAATGAAGAAAACAAATATTTTGCTTGAAGAATTATTCATAGGCAAACAAGGAACCGTATTCAAATAACAAGTACTTTACCGTATTAAATGTACTTTTTTTCTCTCTCTTTCCCCCTTGTCTTTCTAGAGTTCTCCGAAACCTTCATCCAAAAAGCCACAGTTCTCATCGGAGAGGGAGATCTACGCCTTCGCCGGTGAGATCTCTTCCTTTTCTTTTTGTTTTTTTTTTTTTTTTACTAAATAAATATAGGTTTTCACATGGATTTAGATTTAAGGTGATTTGTTTTCACCTTAGGATGGTTTCACCTTTCATAATAATGGTTTATTTTCATTCAGATCTATATTTATGTGGTAGAATTATTTTGTTGGATATTTTATTATTTTGTTATTATTTTCTTACAGATCTTTTATGAAAATATTTGAAGGGATAGAGTTCCAAATCTGGAGTATTACAGAAAATTTATTACAGCAAGGATTAAGAAAATCATCCAGAGTTGTGAAAACTATAGCAAAAGAGGTATTAGAGAATTTCCGGTGCAGCTCTAGGCCGTAATTAATAGAAAATCAGGGTGCTATCAACAATCATCTGTTTTTCATTGAAGATAATCAATTGAAAAGAAACTAGCATCCAGCGGCAATGGGAGGCCACAAATCTGCGTGACTCTCGAGCAATCGAGGAAAAACTTGAAACAAAAGCAAATCTGCATGCCTTCAAACTCGTACGTGCTCACAATAAACAAAACCACTGTTTCGTAACCTTAATTCGCTATACTCAATGGAGAACAAAGATTAATTCTGTGACAACTCGCTAAATACATTCATCTACCGCATATCCGACAATACCACTGCCACAGATCAACTCAGTAGCTATCGTTCTTTTATCCCAACCAATTCTCATCGCTGATAGCCACACCGATCACTGGAATCGATAGCAAAACCCCATCGGCCATCATCACTTTTTTTCACCCTTTCCAACCAAACCATCATGAACAAAGACAATCTAATCTTCAAAATCCAACACCGAGTTATTCCGGTCGCCTTTGTGAAAAAATTCCAAGATCGTTTTTGACGTTTTTTTGAAAGAAAAAAAAAAAAGAGGAGAAAAAGTAGAAGAGATTTTGAAAAAAAGTAAATAATTATTTTTTATTTTTTTAATTTATTTAAAATAAAGTACGTAAATATCTAATAAATTAACAATTTTTATTAACAGGAGTAATGCTGAGATAACAAGTTATTAGTTAAAAATTTTAGGGCTAAAATAAGGGGGTATCAGGCATTTTTCCTATTAAAATAAATTCATGATATATTTGAATACAATTTGACATGGAAAGTAACGTCACTCATGCAAAAAATTATCTTAATTAAATTTTTGTTATTTTAAATCATGCAACAAATAATAGGGAGAATACCCGATTCTCCACTAATTTTTTAATTAATACTCTATTATTCCTTTATTTTTTTTTAATATGTCATCGCCTTCCAGTTTTAATTATGCCCTTTAATAATTTAAATATTTTTGATTTTGTCATTTTATAATTAAAATATGAACCAATTAAACTCAAGGATAAAACCGAAAAAAAATTAAAAATCAGTGAGATGATAAGATATTAAAAAAATAATAAGAAAGTAATAGAGTGTTGGTTCAAAAATCAGGAGAGAAATAGCATTCTCACTAAATGATAATAATAATAATGATAATAACAACATCAAGTTGTTACATCCATATATTGATAAAAAATGATGATATTTTCACTCCATTTATTAATCTCCCATATGAATTTTAAAAATTATTAAAAATATTGCTATTTATTTGACACTAATAATACTTTCTACATATATTTGTACTTTTAGTAATTAAAGGTGCATTATACTCTTTGGAAAGCTATTCTTCACTCATTTATTATAAATTTCTTACCATTGTAATTATATATTATTTTATTTTGAGATACTTTCATTAGAAGTTACAAATATGTTTCTTTAGAAATATTAGAAGTCACATATATGTTTGAATAGATTATTTGACCCAAAAACTATTTAGCTTATGATTTCTTTTACCTTAAATTTTACCAAAATGACAAAAAGAAAGGTGTCCAAAAAATGTGCAAGGGGAATATCAATTATTACCACTGGAAAATAAGGAAAATGGCATGTGGACAATATACACTGGAGTCGTCCACCAGCCCAAACAATATGAAATGCATGGAGTCGGCCCAGAAAGGATTAAAATTGAGACGATGCGGATCCAACACAAGCACTACCGGACCCCAAAAAGGGGGACGGTCCATGTGCAGCGGTTAACCCGTTACCACACAAATGGTTATATTCGAATCCTATTTAAGAGTGCTTAATATTATATTAAAAAAAAGAGTGCTTAATATTAAAGTGTTACAATTTTGAAATCATAAATATTAAAAATGGAAGTAAAATATTAAATATTAATATAAATAAAGAGTAATATTTTTATTAATTTTGTAAGTTAAGTGGAAGTCAATACTATTATTTTTAATAGTACAATTATGCCTGCATATCTAACCCTTTGTGGTGTTGATGATAAAATCCGCCCCACTTTCATTTAATTATTTGTTTTTTCTTAATAGTACAATTATGCTTCAATCGTGATGTTATTTTAATAAATGAAATTAGGAGCAATTAATATGTATATATAATAGGGATGAATTTATCGTTACCCGCTTTACTACTTTCCTTATTGGGATATTACCATATTCCTCCCCTAAAATTTTATATTATATCACTTAGAAAAAATATTTGGAGGACGTATCATTTATCTTCCCTCTCTTAACAGTTTATTGACTAATCTTAGTATATAATTACTAAAATACCCTTAACATAATCTTTATTTTGTAACTAAAATACACTCAACAAACTCTTACGTATTATCACTTTTGTCGACAGTCCACAACCTCCCGCAAACAAAAACCATCTTAACAAATGTTGTCGATTTTTTCAATGGCTGCAAACTCAATTAATAAAAAAAAATTGATTGTTATATTCTCACTTAAGTAAAATATTGAGTTGCGTATTACAATTTTTGGTGGATAATAATTTGTAGATGAAACCAGAAACTATTAGCTCACTGATCTATCATTTTCCAAAATCAAGGTATCAACAAAATTCTTGTAAGGTGTTTGACAAAATATGTAAAAGAAACTTCGTGATAGTGAAGTTCTTAGGTCAAAGTAAGTACATTTTCAAATATAAATTATAAGAGTTAGATAATTTCAGAGGTTATATTTGGTAAAGTGATTTAATGCTAGATTTTAAGGAAATTGTAGTTGGTAAAGTAATTTGTTATCCGTGTTTCTTCAAATAACAAAGAAAAAAAGAAAAAAATTAAATTAAATTGTTTTACGTATTTGTCTTTAATGTTAATGATCAAATAACGGTTAACATTAATTGTAAAGAAGATAATTAATACATTTATTAAATTTTTTAGAGAAAATGACATATTCTTCCTAATGTTTGGCCTAATAGGCAGATACCCCTCTAATATTTAAAAAAAACAGATACCCCCTAAAGTTTGGATAAATAGGTAGATACCCCCCTTAACTTTTATTTCTTTTAGTTGACAAGTTAGTTTATTATCATTTGTGTTTCTAATCTTTTACATAATAATAATATGATATATATTTTATTTAATTATAACACTTAACTCTCTATTTTAATATTTTTCACAATATAATTTTTTTAAATATAACAATTTAGTTCATATTTAATATTTTTTACAATATAATTAAGATTAAATATATTTTTAATTTGTTATTTTAATAGAAAATTTGGAAACAAAATATTATTAAAAAAATTTAAACGATGAGTTAAATTTAACTCATGTTAAAATATTTTAAACTCATGTTAAAATATTTTACACTTATGTTAAAATATTTATATTCTTTTTTTTTTTTTTCTATAATAAATTTAATATTTAATCACTAAAAAGATTTTGAAACATATTTTAACATTTTATTCTTATATTAATATTTTTATTTAAAAGATTGTATTAAATTTATTATATTTTCTTGAGAAAAATCATGAAAATATAAATAAAAAAGTAAAAAAAAAATTAGTATTTCATTTAATAGAATTAATAATTAGATATATTTTATATTCTTATTAACCAATATAATTTAATTTTAATTAAAAAATAGAAAAAGAAGACAATTTTTAATTATTTTTATTCGTAATATATATATAATATGTATTTATCATTTATATTTTTATTTATATTTTCATATATTTTTTTTATTTTTTCACAATATATTCAAGAATAAATAAATTTTTTAATTTGTTATTTTAATAAAAAATTTTAAGAAATATAATTATTAAAAAAATTCAAATAATAAGAGAAGTCACACTCATATGTTAAAATATTTCTAATCTTTTACTTTCACTTTATAATAATAAATATTTAATTATTAAAAAATTTAATTGAAATATTTTTTAACGTTTTATTTTTATATGTAATATATTTATTTAAAAAATTATGTTAAATTTATTATAGTTTTTTTTAAAAATATATAAAAATATAAATAAAAATATAAATAATAAATACATATTATATATATATATATTACAAATAAAAATAATAAAAAATTTTCTTCTTTTTCTATTTTTTAATTAAAATTAAATTATATTGATTGATAAAAATATAAAATATATTTAATTACTAATTCTATTAACAAATGATACTAAATTTTTTTTTTTTTTTTTTTTATTTATATTTTCATAATTTTTCTCAAGAAAATTTAATAAATTTAATATAATTTTTTAAATAAAAATATTATTACAAGAATAAAAAAAAGTAAAATATATTTCAAAATTTTTTTAACAATTAAATATGAAATTTATTACCAAAAAAGGTTATAAATATTTTAACATGAATTTAATCTAACTTATTGTTTAAAATTTTTTTAATAATATTTTCTTTTCTAAATTTTCTATTAAAATAAAAATTCAAAATATATTTACTCTTTAGTATATTAAAATATTAAATATAGGATTAAATTGTTATATTTAAAAAAAATTATATTTTAAAAAAAAACATTAGAATAGAGAGTAAAATGTTATAATTAAATAAAATATATATCATATTGTTATTATGTAAAATATTAGATATATAAATAATAATAAGTTAACTAAATAACTAGTAGAAATAAAAGATAAAAAGGTATTTATTTATTTATCTAAATATTAAAAAAATATTTATTTTTTTTAAATATTAAAATAATATCTGATTATTAAGTTAAACATGAATCATTTTGTTTACTTTTATTTAAGTAATACGATTCAAAATCTCGCGAAAGATTGTGATAATATTCCGTACTTTTATTCTATTGCGGTTAACGAATTGCCTCTGGTTTTAAATATGAAAATTGAAGTTCCCTCGAATAAATCTGGAATATTTTGAATTGAAAAGACAACCAAGAAGAGATAAACCAACTTTTTATCATTTCCGCGGGAGCTTCCCAAGGCTAATAGAGAACGAACGATCAGAAAGCTATCTAAATAGAGGGAGAGACGAAGGCGATGAATTCTCTGCTAAATTTAGAACTTTCTATCTCCTCAATCCTTCCAATTCACATCACTGACCCTCGCTATCTCACTCACAGACAAATCCACACCTCTTTCCAATTCTCTCTTAAAGAACGCAACCGTTGGATCGGTCGGAAATTCGGTTTGGCAGTCAAAGCTGCTCTGGACTCAGCAATAATCGACCAATTAGGGCTTAAAGAATCTGATATTATAAATCCGGCGATTTCTTCTTCGTATCGGAGCTCGAAGTTGCGGAAGCCGAATCAGACTGTTCATGAAGCTCAAGCTAGAATTTGCACGGGCCCTACGCAGACCAAGCCGCTTAGCGAGGAACAGGCCTTTAAGGTTTTGGATACTATTCTGCAGTCAGGTGAGCCTTTTCGTCATCTTTTTTTTATTTACTCTTCTTCTTTTAATAGTTATTATTCTCTTGCAGAGCTATAACATTTACTGAATTTATCAAATTATAGCTAATTTCAGCTTATCTATGTTTCTATACTGTAGTACTGCATACATAATTTATCAACGACAAATAGTTAATTGGGTAGTTATAAGTTTTGAACCCCAAATTTATCACTCTTGGCCTTGATCGGTTTTATTACTTCTGATTTTGATCAATTAAGACGTTGAGAACGGTGCTTCCTTACGAATTAGTAGAATTTCTTATTGGTCTAAGTTTGTCAACCTGCTAGAATCTGGAATAATATCATTTAAGTTACTCGCTGTGTTTTCCTACATTTGCAGCTAAAGGGGAACTCAAAGGTGAAGAGGAAGTCTCCAAAGCACAGCTTGGGGCATTTTTTGCGGCAATGACAATCCGTGCGAATGCCTTTCCAGAATCAACCCAGTGGAGTGAAGGAGAAAGGCGTGCAATGAACACATTTTGGCCACTACTCATTCGAGCGCTCCCACCTGATGTAATCTTTATAGCTGATCCTGAAGGATCTATAATGGGCGTAGGAGGCTCCATTGGGCCCCATTATGGTGGCAGTGACACTCGTGAAATGAGATTGGTTGGTGCCCTCAGGGAAGTTTTGGCAGGAGGTCACCTTGGCTATGAGGAAGTCCAAGGTGTTCTAAGAGATGTTCTTCCACTGAAAGTGGAAGATAACAAAGCCTCAGGAGTGAGTGAATCATTGCTTTCAGCATTTTTAATCGGTCAACGTATGAACAGAGAAACAGATCGTGAATTAAAAGCATATTGCCTGGCTTTTGATGATGAACTTGGTATATGTTTCACTTTCAACTGCCAATTCATGTTAACATTTCAGTGATTGGGTTTATAAATCAAGTTATTTACTTCTTCTTGTTAATATTACTTGTCAATTGATCACAGGTCCTCCACCAGTTGCTGATGTTAAATCATTGACACATTATGGAGAACCTTATGATGGAAATACACGTTTCTTTAGGAGTACATTGTTTATTGCTGCTGTTCGGTCCTGTTATGGTGAATCCTGTTTGCTTCATGGTGTGGAGTGGATGTCTCCTAAGGTAAGCTTCAGCTTTTTTATCATTTTGGACCTTTTGGCCTGATAACTTTTCTTTCTCTGCAATAATCGTGAAAAATATCTACATAAGTGGATGTTCATATTGCCAGTTATGCAATTCAGCTTTCAGGGGAAAGTACATTTGAAATCTGTATAACTATTTTCTTTCCCTGCAATAATCTTGAAAAGCATCTGCATAAGTGGATATTCATATTGCCAGTTATGCAATTCAGCTTCAGGGGAAAGTACATTTGAAATCTGTATAACTATTTTCTTTCCCTGCAATAATCTTGAAAAGCATCTGCATAAGTGGGTGTTCATATTGCCAGTTATGCATTTCAGCTTTCAAGGGAAAGTACATTTGAAATGGACACTGACATATTCAAGTATCTTATTATTTTGTTGGTTTTGACCCATGCTGTTGTGGAAATATTCCTTCCTGTATAAATTTCCCCTGGATGCTGAGATGCTGATGCTTTGGAAGCTTATGCTTCATATATTTTTGACTCATAATATTTCAAGTGCAGATTATTTGAATGGTCTTGTTCTCTCCAGGGGGGTGTCACTGAAGAACAGATGCTGAAATTTATGGGAGCTAATACAAACTTATCTGTTTTGCAGGCGAAAGAACTTCTTGAGGTCTTTTTGGTTCATGGATACTAGATTGTGATTTCTCCTTTGTACTCTCTGTCTCATGTTCTAACTTTCTTAACTGTTGTTTCAGGATGAGGAGGTTGGTTTTGCCTTTGTTAGTCAACGTGAAGCTCGGCCATCTCTGTATGAAAATCTTACCAAATATACCTATTTCAACCTCTTTCTAAAATATCATTCTTCATTTGAACAGAATTTCATTTTTAGCACTTAACTTTGTCTGGGGATTGTTTATTTTCTTAATTCTGAAATATCTTATTACCAAAACAGTTTGCAAGGAAATTATTAGATGGTAAGGTTGCCAAATGCTTAAAAGGTCATGGTAGGACCATTGCAATCAATGTCTCTCCTAAGAGTGTGACCCTTGCCAAAGCCTTTTTTTTTTGGTATGAAGCTTAGGAAGTAGCGGTTTTATTTTGAACTTTGTTGACCTTTGAGAGCTAAATACGACCTCTGACTGGTCACTAGTTTATTTCAAACAACTGCCAAGTCAATATTTTTTCAGACTGCACTTTGTTCCATAATATATTCTTTTTATGTACGTAAAATTGATGCATTCTATGTCATTGTACTGGAATGCATCTTCTGAGTAAAGTTGTGCTTCAGATATGGCCTCACACTTGGTTGAATAGGAGTTAATGGACATCTAAGATGTTTCTCCTTGTTTCAGGTTCCATCAATCTTCAGTTATGGCCCTAACATGTTATTTAGCCTACTCCTCTTTTGAATGTAACTATAGACAGTTTTGGGTGATGTTCTGTACTTTTTGGTGTCTAGGAGTGGAATAATAGTTTTTGTTTTTGAAACTGATAAATTCAAATGATTCCTTTCACAGATATTCATTGATAGGGTTGAGGGAGCACATAAAGAAACGCCCCCCACTGGCAACTAGTGAAAAGGTTCAGCAATTTGTGAGGGTGAGCTATGGCATATATTGATTAGACATTGTGTTATGTGTTACTATCAATGATCTTGCTGCCTCATAAAGTAGATTTAGATTAGTGGATAGCTTGAATTGCTTTTTCGTATAGCGGATGAGTCCCTGGGGTGATCTCTGTACGAAAAACTGAACCAAATGTATACTCTGGAAACTTTAAGTGGTTAGGATGTTCATGAAGTAGTTTCTTGTACCCTAATCTCTAAGCAGTATAGCTATTTCATTCTGAAGCCATTAACCAGATGCAGAACGCGACAGTTACATGCATGTGTTTCATACATGCTAAATATGTGGTCTGGACAATAACTAGTATACCATATATAGTTTTAGAGCCTGACTACCTAGAATTTGTTGCTTTTTCAACAGGCTCGGGGAAGAGAAGCAATTGTTGCTGGATTTTATCACGAAGGTTATGAGGAGCCACTCTTGATGCTTATGAAAAGAAGAGGTGTTCATTCTGGTTTGGTGGTGAAGGTTGAAACTTTGTCTTTCATAAGTCATTGAACTGATAGGATGCCTGATTGTTAAATTTCAATCACCTGCCTTGAAAGTTTAGTACTTTCTGTAAACAGTAACTGATTTGCCCTGGACTAGTAAGATGGTAGGCATCAATTGAGTAACCTGAAAAATAACTTGTTTCTAGGGTGAGGAAGGGGCACTCTCAATGACAACAAGATTGCGATCGGCACAGGTATCAAAAGGACTTCCTGTTAATTACTGTTCAGGGTTCTGTTCACTGAGCTTGGAGTCTGCTTCTGAAGAAGATGGTTTGTAGAACTTAGCTCTCTTTTTTGCCTCCTGTAGCTTTACAATAATAATATCTATTATTTAAAAATGCACAATAGTTTCTGTAGTAAACATGTGGCCAAGCTCATCATTGATATTAAGCACTTAATCAATTGATTGGAATTCATGCAGTGTTCTTGTATCAGTAATAGTGAAACCTCCGGTTTTATTTTCTCAGGAGTGTCACGCCAGAATTTCAATCTTGAGGTCAATGCCAGTGACTATGGTTTTGAGCCTACTGATACTCCAAGAACTGACAGATCGGTAACGTTTCTCTGATTTATTGCTAGTTCTTTATATTCTGTTCTCGGCTTGCCTTGCAAGCTTGCTACTGATAGCAATATAGAATATTTAGCTATGTGTAAATTGTTTTAACCTTAGCTATTGATCCAAAATAAATTTTTGTGGTCTTCAAACCGGTATCCTAGATCTCTTGTTCCATGTTCCTTGTTGTCCATGTCCTTTTATACCCACTTAAGCGCTTTTTAAAAATTCTGATAAGATATTGAACTGGATTTGAAGTGTGATTATATTTCTGAAATTTCAGGTTTCAAAGAATATAGGTTTGGGTTTGGCTGCTCTTCATGGTGAGAAAGGACCGGCTTATGATCGAATTGTTTTGAATGCTGGGATTGTGGATCACTTGACAGGATGTGAAGGTGCAGAAGATGTATCAATGGCAATGGATAGAGCCAGGGAGGCTATTGATAGTGGCAAGGCTCTCCAAAAGCTCCTAAACTACATAAAGATCTCTCATAAGTTGAAGTGAGTGGTGCTTCTTGAAGCATCCAACTTTTGTTGTCAGTTCGTCTTTGACAAATCAGTGAAGACTGAGAGAGAGACAAGGGGAGGGAAATAATTACAGGCCATTTTAGTTGTGGTGGTTAAAATTTGATAGTTGTGTACAGCTTCATAGCCTTCTTTTTCCCCTTCGAGAATTCATCCATTTTCCCGTTTTCTGCCGTTTCATGATCTGGATTGTTGTACTACAAGTATTCCCGATGATCGAAAATTTTAAATACTAAATAAATGACTTTGGTTTTTGGTTCTTGCCCAATTGTAGTTTATCTCCCTTATGGAGGCACGGCAATGGGAAATTTAATTGTAGGTTCAGTTGCGAGTTTAAATGAAATTGTAGTAGAATTTAAAATCCATTGGGTATAAATTTTTTAAATAAAATTATATAATAAATCTTTTAACCGTATAATTGTTATAAATAAAATTTATTTTTAATAAAAATTTAGTAATTGTTTAATAATTAAAAATAATTTTTTAAAAAATTTAAATAATTATTTTAATAAATAAATATTTTTTTTAATATTTTATTTTAAAAAATAACATAAAATTTTTAAAATAAAATAAAAATATTTTAAATAATTTTATTTTTTAAAATAACTGTAAAAAGTTTACTATTAAAAATTTAAATTTTAAATTTTTTTAATAAAACAAAATTTTGTTTAATTCTCAAATTTTGTTCAATGTTCATTAAACCACGTCAAAAAATTTTAATTATTAAAAAAATCATTTTAGTTATCAGAAAAACCAAAACTATCGAACACGTAGCTAACAGGAACTTCTGAAGACTGATAGAGTTATTCGGTCAGGACCGCCATGACGTTCGGAGTGTTTGATCCATCTCTTTCAACATATAAATATGCGCTAAATGAATTTAGAAGGATGTGTTCATTGTCTGATTCAATATTGACGTTAAAAGTTCAGAATTTTTTGACAAATTATAAGCCAGTCTCTACAATCGGGGTCCGTTTTCTGACCTCTGGACGAGTTTGGGCTGGCCTGACAAAACCCAAACCATGTTCATCCATCCCCTATCTACAGATGTTTCCGGCCAACGCCTCTCTGTTCTCCCCAACGTATGAGCGAATATCCCGCGTAAAAATACATAAGTAGTTTTAATATCCCATTTACATAAATAGTTGGATACAAATAAAAGCAAACAAGACCATCAAAATATTTCTGCCGCCTTCTTTTCTTGTTCTTTAATAAGATTGCTCCCTCAAAGTCAGAACTTAATTTCTCTATAGATGGTAGGAAAAGGAAAAGGAAAAGGAAAAGAAAAAGAGAAAATACGAATGAAGGTCCCGCACAGCATTTAGCCGCAATGGCTAGATAATTTCTAAACCCAACTCATATCTGAAGAGCAGCGGCAATGGAGCCTGCTAGACTCAGAACTTCAAACGGTGGTTTGTGCGTAACCTCATTCACGGTCATTGGGCAAGAGTCAGTAATCCAGAAGTATGCCAGGCCAGACTCAGGATTTCCTGTATAAGTAAATAGAATAGAAACAGAGAGAGATGAGGAAACCACATTGTAGAATTTTTTATTCAAATGGAAAGCAAATCAGAAAGAAGGAAAGAAGAAACAAAGAATTATTTGGAATTAAGATGTAAAAGAGTTTCTTCATGTAATACCTCCATTATCTTGTTTAAATCGCTCCCACGACCTGTTAGGAAAAATCCCATGTGTCACGTATGCGCTTATTTTTGCTGCTCCATGGGCAGCTAGCACTTTCTAAAAGACATCAAGATAACATAAGGATAATAGGTACTCCGGCAACACATTAGGTAATCAAAAGGCAATCTTGTTTTGTGGGTAGTCAAGTATTTGTGTTCAATCAAGTCATTCATTAGAGCCTCAAACCATAAAAGCAGTTTCCAAGATGAGTTACAAGTGTATCAAAGATTTTTATCTTGATTGAAACATCAAAGATTTTGAAGTTCAGCCTCTGAAAATGGTAGCCATCAAATGATTCAAAAACAAACACCAACAAATTTGAGGTCAAATCAATGCAACATTGTTCCAATTTAGAAGGGAATCAAGAGCCAATCTGGTTTAGCACCCTATTAAAGTAGGACTCTACAGTAGGACTAGGAAAGGTTCACCCTGACTTATATATCAATTAACTTCTAAAATATGGTACTAACTAAAATGAGAGACCTAAGAGGTGGCTTGGTTACATTTTCAGAAAACAAAAGTTAGCAGAAAACATGGGAGTTGCATGTTTTAAAAATTCATTTTAAAAATTTAAAAAAAAAAACATTATTCTTAGAATTTTAACATAAAAAACTAACTTTTTGTTGTCTTTCGACATTTTAAAAAAATATGTTTTTGAAAATTAATTCTAATTTTTTCTCAAAACACTATTTTACTCATTTCCAAAAATAATACCAAACATGTTTTCATTATTTTTCATTTTAAAAATTATTTTAACAAACATTACCAAACTCTTATTGAGACTCGAACTTAGAGAGAAGAAAATCAATTTTATGGATGGAATCCAATATGCAGTATTTACAAATAAAAGTATTTGGTTATTGGGGAAAAATCAATACACTTTTAATGTCGAATGATCAACTAGAACAGAAATAAAGCATTAGGTCAAACTTTTCTTTGGTGTCAAGGTAGTAGCTATGAATAATCATCAACCTTTTTATTCTTAAAAACACTATTTTGAAAATGTTACTGATTGCACTCTAAATTTCCCAACTATAGAAGCTTGTAGGCCTCACGGAAAGTTTCCTATTTCACTCCCAATCATGTTTCTTCTCTATGTGGAGAATAATAATCAAGATCTCAAAAGTATATAAGGATTAATAGAGTTAAAAGGGGACATGTGCAAAAACAAAGAAAAAGTACAAAATAAAAATGTTGTATACCTGGCATTCAATGAGTGTGCCACCTGATTGGACCAAATCATCAACAATCACAATGTGCCGTCCCCAAGGGTCTCCCTCCTTGATGCGTACAATTCTTTGGTCACCTTCCCGAACTTTATTACAAACAATCTACATACAGTGGTGTGAAAAATTATGCAGATAGCCTAGGATAGATTATAACAAGTTGTTATGCAGTAATAAAGGGAAAGAAAAACAAGCATATCTACCATTGAGATGTAAAATAATGACTTAAAATAATGTCTTTTTGAGTCATTGTATCCACAAGACATACATCTGAAGTAAATTTCTTGTATTATTTTCCTCTTAGATGTGTTAGTAATCTAAAGCTATCAAGAATACAATAATGTCACTCCCTTCAACAAGATTGCCTTCTATCCTCCTGGAACAAACAGATTACCACAGGATAGTATTCCATTCATTTCAGATTTTTGTTAAGATAATAGTCCTAATCGCATCAACTGCACTGGCCTCTAAAGCTCTTAATCTGTGGTCACTAGAACTCCTGCTGGACAGAAAGCTGAGCAATTACTTATCAAAATATCATCCTATAATGTACATTCTTTTACATGATCACATCACAGCTGGAAACAGTGATTATGGTCTCTGAAACAGAAGAAAAATTATTCCCAGAACCTCATTCCTGCATTTTGCCAGGCAACACAAATCCCTTTTTCCCATTCAAGTCTGCAAATCTATATTCTGAAGAAACATGATAATTCAGGATTATGTAAATTTATTCACAACTGTTTCTGTGAACAGGTGTATGATGAACACAATTACGGGTGACTTAAAAACATCCTTGAACATGGGTGATATAAAATACCATGGGGAAATGCTGCAGCTGCTTATGAAATCGTTTCCATGCACCATCATCAGGAAAAGCGATGGATATCTGGAAAACTGAAGGAAATTAGAACAGAGAACTTATTGTCAAAAACTAAGCTTTCTTGAGGCAATTAATCTCATTAAATCTAACATTCAGGTTACCAAAGGTTGAACTTCTAGTTCAGAGAACAGGTATACAATCACCTGAAAAAAAGATTGGAGTCTACACTAATATATGAAATATAAAAGAGAGGCCTTAGTCTCCTAGTATTTAGGGATTGACTCAAATAAGATTTTCTTGAGGTGCATTCCATTTCAGTGTTTTCAACTTGGTCTATGAAAGAATAAATTGTATCAGTTCAAAACCTCCAAAATTGGTACTTATCAGATAAACTTCAGCAAAAGGGAAAATTGATGCTGTAAGCTAGCTTGGGTACTGGTCTAGATTTTGGTGACATGGTAACAGCATCAAACTGGAGATGATTAGTAGCAGCAATATTTCTAATTTAAGATACCAAAACAGTCTAGTCTCTTGTATGGATGATTTAAGAGCTGTTGTCTCTGGCGTTTCAGAAGTTAAAATATCATTACGGAAAACAAATAATAATAGTCTTACATTGTCAGAATCAGGGAGCTGTTGTAGCCTATTTTTAAGCAAAGGCATTCCACTTTCGAAGCATGGTAAAATAGTATCACCAAAGTAGAACCTCTCCTAAGACGGCATAAAACAAGCCAAGAGAGAAAGTAAGGAAATTGTCCAAAGCAAAGCTATAAAAGAAAAATAGAAAACCCGATAAAAGAATATTAATTGACTTCAGAATAAATCATTTCTAAACAACAAACCTGCAATGCATGTATATCAAATGTCACCAAACTAGTAGGTCCTCCCCTTGAAGTTGGTATGTTTGACAGGATCCTAGCAAGAGTAAAAGCTGTCGCAACATCTCCCTCATCCTCCATGCGTTCAGAAGTACCCGTGGGAAAGAAAGGAAGGACAAGAGTGAACGAAGAGATGAACAGTTTTGGCAGTGCGTAGATGACTGATAGCTGCTCAAAAATTTTACCCGGTGAACTAAACGAGGCCAGAAAAGCTACATTCTGTCCACGAATTCCATGTGCATTCGGTATAAATAAGTTGGGGAATCCATCTTCAAAAGTCCTAAAGTATCAAATTGTATAAATATGTTTATGTTAGAAATAATAAGCCAATAAATAGAACTTGATAATTACTTGACTCATACAACGACAAGCTAAAATGGCAACTTAAATAATGATATCTTTCAAACTTCAAGTAACATAGTAAAACGAAATAATTATGATCATAAATTATAGTAGCAGAGACGGTCAAAAATCCATGAGCCAGTAAGCTATCTTATTAACGTCCATAAATACACTAGCACAAGTTTGCAAGCTTAGACTGCTTAGTAAATAAATCATTGCACAAATAATTCAACTACCTTGAGTAAAAATCATTATTACTTGACTGGCAATGCAACATGTCCGTGGGACCCATATATTCAAAATTTTATTACTACTAAGTTTTCCCCTTTCTTCCCTAAAAAAAAATTATTATCTTCAATAGTTTGCTCCAGCCATCCAAAAGAAAAAATTACTGTATAATGAAAGTTATTCCTGCCTTAAAAAGTAAACTTTGAACTAGAAAGTTGAAAAATGGCAAATTCCCAGAAGCCACATTTAATCTGGGGAATAAAAGCATATATTTTATTGTAAGTACGCTAACATCATGACTTCCTTTACAGAGAACTTATCCAGACGGTAAAAGATAACTAGGAATTTTACGGTTCTGTAATTTATCCTGCACATAAAAATGGTGTGAACAAAATATCCTCAACTTAAAAACCAATCTTCTCAGTTGGTTCTAGGTGACAACCAAAGTATAATTGCGAAGTCCATAAATATAAGGATTTAAAATTTAGCAGTTCACGTTTAGACCAAGGACAAGTTTATTCAACGCGCAAAAACACCGGTGGTTACCGTGGCAGATTTTGAAGAAAAAGCAGAGAATGACAAAGTTAATGTAATAAAAATTGGTGTGATGAGCGACACACATGATGCTTCTTTTCATTTTGTCCTCGCTAACGAAAATGAATGAAATCATCTGCAGAAAATTATGAGGAAAAATAAAAAAAAAAAAAGAAGGCCTTCACTGTGGGACTAGTCACGCAGTCAACGTGCTGTCGAGTGTGCTCGACGCGCCGACTGCTATTGCCGGAAAAAGTTTCAATTTTGACTTAATTTTACGGGGAAAGAACAGATATAGCTGTCAATTTTTTAATTGCGCTAGTTAGATCATAAATATTTCGGCTAAAATTAAAATTGTATAAGAAAAATGCCAATTCTAATTTATATCTACAAAAATTAAGAAAAAAATAGTAAAACATAAAAAATCGAAAATGATAAATTACCTCCAGTTGATGCTACGTAGCTCAATGACATCCGACTGAGCAGCAACTCTCTCAGCAAGCGCCTGAGTCTCGGGACAGTAAAAAAGGGAGACCTTTTTCACAGCCCTGGCAGCGGATTCCGCCGCTGAAGTGGCGGCCATTGACAGTGGAGACATAGAATTTTGAATCAAATGAATATGTTCCGGCCCGGACATAAATTCAATGCTCCATCTTTGAGGTTGATTTTCGAAGTTCTTGATCTGACAATGAATATTTTGGCGTCTGGTTCTGTACGAAAGATTTGGATTGCTGAGTTTGAGGAGGAGAGGACAGTGAGGTTTTTGGTAAATAAACGCAGGGGTCTTCATTCGTCGCCCTTTTTGTGTTGCTTTCGTGTCGGGCTTGGAGACGCAGACGGAGATGGACTGTCATCTCCACATTACGAATTTGTCCCTTGTACTACTCGTTGAATTGATTTGTTTTTCCGTTATTATTTTATGGTTGCTCTCAACGATGTCGTTCTATAACTGTTTAGCTCGCACATTTGCAATTACTATGTTTTTGGATTACTGCTCTCCACGACCCTGTTTAAAGTTTGAACAATTCAGCTCATTTTTATAAGGTAGGATGCCGCTATTTAGGATTGGACAAACTCGGCTGGATTCATTCGATATTAGATGGAATTTAAAAAAAAAAAAATGATTGAATCGAAATATTAAAGGAAAGGGTAGAATTGAAGTAATCAATTCGAAAATAACCGCTTATCAATGATATGAAGAAAAGTATTTTAATTATAAAAAATATTAAATTGCTAAACCAGCGAGATACTTGCATTAGCGGCACCAACGCATTGACATTCTTGTACAACGTTAAAAATGCAGTGCAAAAGCATTGGGAAAATCAACTTTAAAACAGTTTACAAGCAAACAAAGCAGGCCCATACCTAGAATCGTCGAAAGCAATAACCTCTCTCACTGGGCTTTACGTTTGAGGATATCTTGGACGGATTCATTCGAGCCCAATCCCGGAGTCCAGCTCCAACAACATGCTTTTCTCCAAGCGGCACAGACAAGTTTTCAGATTTATAATACAATTAACAAAAGTTCACTTCTGTCGACTTTTGTTTTTAATTTTTTAAATTATAAAAATGCTCAATTTAAAAAAAAATGCATAGTTATGTTTTGATTATAAATTACTCGTCGTCCCTGAAAAATCTTAAAACTAGCCAGATAATTATTCCCAATATGTCTCCCAATGCCACGCAAGCATTCACTATGAACACCTAGAATTTAGAAATAAATATTATAAAATTATCGGTAGCATTGGAAAATTAGTGCAGTGGGCCCGTGATATTGATCAACCGCAGCTTTAATTAATCCTTTTCCGATAATTTGCAGCAAAACCGATTACGCTTTTGTGTTTTTCTTTTCTGTGATAATTAATTCTATTGAATAATGAAATGAACCTTTGTCCTAATTGATTCCCTCATTATTTAACAATATTATCACCAACCCACATAATCCAAGAAATAAACCGCCTATCATTTTCTCTTTTTTTACTTCTTTTTCGTCTTCCTTGGCCCACCTTTAATTAGTCACTAGCCAAGCCAGACCAAAATTAAAAAGGAAAACCTTAAATAAAAAAATTAATTTAACAAAATTATTCAATAAAAGTAGATTTCTTTTTAATCATAATGTGTCATCTATTTTTTTAATTCTTAAATTATTTTTTAAAATTTTTACGACTGTTTTAAATAATCTTATATCATTTCATCGTTTAATTAGCGAAAGCTAAAGAAAACTCTGAGATAATATGAACGTGTAGAATAAATGATATCCAAGGCAGGAGTGAATTCACCAAATAAATATCAACCACTACACTAATGAGAGCGACGAGGGGCAAAGATGAATAATATGTCCAAGCAAAAACTGACCCCAAAGAGTTTCAATATCTACCAAGAACTCGTTAGTTTGAAGCTACACCACACTTCTTGCATGAACTTTATCCTTTTCTCTCCAATTTTTAATATCTGTTAGTGCAATAATCTATCTCCAAATTTTCAGTGGCTCTGCTCATCCCATTACATCTTTGCTTGTGTCTTGTCTTTCTTTATTCTTTTTTTTAATCTGACATAAAGTCCTTTATATGTATAGCTGACACACAAAGCACGAGTCTTCACGACTGTGTGCATTTCTGTGGACACGTTGGTGTAACACGTTGGCTTCAACTGAAGTGAGCCCACGCCCACCCACAAGTAAATCTTCCTCAACCGAACTCTCTCGGTTAAGATCGCAGGTAGCTAACTGTTTCACCTCTAGATTATCTGTTCTAAAATCCCATCAAATAGCAATTTTCTTCTTGATTTATGGTTAACGATTTGGGTCTTGTTTGGCAAATTTGCAACGGTTAAATGGCTATTAAAATTTCGATATATATATATATATACATATATATTATGGTCAAATATGAAACTGTAAGAAGAAGGCTCATTGGTGATTGACCCTTTTTGTTTCTTGAATTCGTCAGTATTTATTGTTTTGATTTTGATTTTTTTACGGGAAAAGAATTTTTGTTTTCCAAGTTTGTATGGCTGACTCTGGCTTCAGTTGTACGTGCTCAAAGTCAGAGCAAGCTGCCAAGAACAATTCTCCAATTATATGATTTTCCGTCATTAAATGCCGTGCATGGGTTGGTCTTCAGTTTGGCATTCCTACTAGTTGCTTTATCTTGCATTATGATCTTTCCATTCACCAAATTTGAAGGCTTATCGGTATCGGATGAGTTTTACACATGAATTTGATCTGGGTTGACTTTGTGGTTTGGAAATAATAATAATTGTAAAGTGATCTGGTTTGACACAAATATCAGGGTTTCACTGTATTAGTTAACAGCAATTGACAGTTGAAACCAATCACTTAAAACATTATTTTTTTTGGAGTTTTTGTATAAATGATCTTTTATTTGTAAAATATGTTTGTTTAACTAATAATTGTGATTTATAACCATCCTTATATTTTGTCTATGACAAAATTTCTACTTTGTAAATGCTATTTGGTCTGTCATAATGTAATTTGTCTTGGCTTGTTATAACTTCCATGTTTCTCTTTTTCTACAATTTTCAGGTTGAAAACCGCACTTACAAGCTGCTACTCTTACCCTCTTTGTGTTGGGTGACATTTCGAAAGTTGATTAGTACATCATGGCACCAAAGGCATTAGACTATGAGTCGTTGAATGAAAATGTGAAGAAGGTTCAATATGCTGTTAGAGGAGAGTTGTATCTTCGAGCTTCTGAGCTTCAGAAGGAAGGGAAGAAGGTATATAGACTTGTTTTGTCTAGCATTATACTTATGTGTTGTTTATGTCTGTGTTTGAAGAATTAGTTGGCTCTGCTCTCAGAAACTTTTTGAAAATTTTCATTTCAAGTTAACTGAACCAATATCATTCATAATTAATGTATATAGGCATTGGATATCTGATTTAGATTATTTTTCTCTTGCCGGAAAACACTGAAGATTTCTTGTGATCTGGATGGTATCTTCTTAATCATGTGTAGCTGTTATCTGACACCATTTTCGTGCTTCTCAATCTTCTTATAATTGTTTGCAGTTCCATAGGGATTGCCTTTATTCGAGTCATTCTTTGTCACTCAGATGCTAATAGAGATAACTTGTTCCTTGGATGCACCTTTTTGTTGTGATTTAAATTTATCTGCAAGGCATGTATCAAGGAGTATGTGACATGAGATGACGTTCACTCTATGTGGAGTATATGATTGACTTTTCAATGTTATTGCACTTTGACATGCATAAACACATATCTAATAATTCTCTATTGCCCATGTAATTGGCATTATCACAGAGAATCATGTCCTTATTTCAATCTTCTGATTCTATCCCAGTGCTATTACATACTCGTGTATATACTACTTGCATATCTCATAACGCCATGCAAAGTTAGGGGCAAGTGTGAGCTCCTTCAATGGATAAATAGTTAAGAATAATTTCTTTGCTTTCATATCATGTTGTTCTCCAGTAAAATGCTCCTATTAGGCTCATAACTCCAATTTCGTGTCCACAGATTATTTTCACAAATGTTGGCAACCCTCACGCCCTAGGACAGAGGCCGTTGACCTTCCCTCGGCAGGTAATGTTGCTATAATTTTATTTCTAGGGTCAAGTTGTTGGAACATTGAGCTTTTTTTATTGAACTGTTTGAATTGCTCAGGTGTCTGTGTTTATCTATGTAAACTTCTGTTCCAGGTGGTTGCTCTTTGCCAGGCTCCATTTTTGCTAGACGATCCTAATGTAGGACTGATCTTCCCTGCAGATGCAATTGCAAGAGCTAAACACTATCTTTCCTTGACTTCAGGGGGTTTAGGTATCTTCTTTTTACCTAAATTTCATTTTATCCTTTTGGAAGAAAAGTGTTGAACCAACCAATATTGATTCAAAGGAATTTTGGTTCCATTTATAGACTGACACCTTCTCCAATCCCTCGGTATGTCTTTGAGGGTTTTTCTTTGGTTTATTTTATAAATATTTGGAACATTCAACTAATTAAAGTGATGCTATCTGCCAATATTGCTGCATGGGATGCCATGTCAGTTTGTTAAAAGCCATGTTTACCATGATTTATATACATCCGCACTCCTTTTGCCCCCACCTGTTATTCTTATTGTTAGGTTTTCCTCAATCCTTATACAGCCATTCATTCATCATATATCTAGGTGCTTATAGTGACTCCCGAGGTATTCCGGGAGTAAGGAAGGAGGTGGCTGAATACATTGAGAGGCGTGATGGTTACCCAAGGTGATAATGCTTGATATCACTGAACTTAGTTTTATGTTCTTTGGTTGATAACAAAGTTGTTGGCGACCAAGTTGTGAACTGAAAGGGTTTGTCATTTTCTGTGGCAGTGACCCAGAACTCATATATCTCACTGATGGAGCCAGCAAAGGAGTGATGCAGATTTTAAATTGTATTATCCGTGGTGAAGGGGATGGGGTAATATATCTTTTCACAATGAGGAAGTCTTTCGTCTTCTTCAATGGGATTTGTTTGCTTTTGGTTTTCTGATTTAATGCATGAGTCTGTTAAATTTTGCTTCATGGTAACTTGAGGCTTCATGTCCCTAATGTCATTTCCAGATACGTTCATTGATTGAAAGTTGTCTATTGTCAGATCATGGTTCCTATTCCACAATACCCACTGTACTCGGCAAGTATATCTCTTTTTGGTGGTTCTCTTGTTCCATATTACTTGGAAGAGACAGCAAATTGGGGTCTTGACATTAGTGACCTTCGGCAATCAGTTGTAAAGGCTCGTTCAAATGGAATTATAGTAAGTATGCTGTTCCTCTTTCTTGTTTTAAAGAATATGACAAACCTGTTTTAATGTTACCAGAGAATTGAGTAAATAAATGGAATTATAGTAAGTATGCTGTTCCTCTTTCTTGTTTTAAAGAATATGACAAACCTGTTTTAATGTTACCAGAGAATTGAGTAAATAAATGGATAAGTGGGGGCCCAACATGAAATTGATGAGCCAATTTTGGTTTGGCTGATTAGTTATTGAGTAGATGAATGGAAGAAGTAGGAGCCGAATGTAAAATTTAAGAGCCAAATTTCAGTTTGGCTGATTAGTTTCCAATTCAGCCTCACTGGTATTGGGATTTTAGAAGCTAAGTTTTCTTTGCTAGGTCTTGGAAGACTTTTTTCTCCAAAACTCATTCATGCATCTCATCAAGATTTGTTTATTATGTTCCATCTATTTACTGAATTTGATAGAATATTCTGCTTCATTTTGTATGTACTTTTCAGAGCCGAACTACTGACTGTACTCTCTTATAATGCTGAATGCCACCAAACTGAAATCTTTTGCATTGGATTATGATCAGGTTAGAGCAATGGTGATTATTAACCCTGGAAACCCAACTGGCCAGTGCCTAAGTGAAGCTAATCTAAGAGAAATAATTCGCTTCTGTTACCAAGAAAACTTAGTGTTACTTGGAGATGAAGTTTATCAGCAGAATATCTACCAGGATGAGCGCCCTTTTGTTAGTTCCAAAAAGGTACATCTACTTCTGTTGATCTAATCATATTTGGGTGTTTGCTTCAATTTCAGCTTGTATTGACATTGATGTTAAACTTTCCTTGTAACAATGGAAGGTTATGATGGATATGGGCCTGCCCTTTAGCAAGGAGGTTCAGCTTGTTTCCTTCCACTCTGTCTCCAAAGGATATTGGGGTGAATGCGGGCAGCGTGGTGGATACTTTGAGATGACTAATATTCCTCCAGAGGTCTATATATAATGTTTCCTGTCTAATGATTGTTCATTCTCTTCAAGATTTGCTAGCCAGTCATTTCTTGCAAATGTTAGAATATGCTGCTGTACTTATTGAAGTTGTCATAATCAAGTAAGATCTGAACCTAAAAAATAACCTTTATGTTTATATGAAACATTTGGATCATAAAGGATGAGGTATTAAAAACCTCTGGACTTGAGATTAACTAGAATCCTCTCAACTTTTGGTTTTTCTTTGTCGGCTAATACTATTTCAAACAATTTACAGAGGGAAGAAAAAATAGCTTCTCCTTCTTATTCTCTTATACCTTTCAATCTGAAATCTTTTTTGGCTCTTGTGGAGCTGAGTTAAGCATAATAAGGATCCTTTCTGCAGACAGTTGAATTATTTTTTTTTTTTTAATTGTTTTTTGCCTTTTGCAGACAGTTGATGAGATCTATAAGATTGCATCTATCTCACTGAGTCCAAATGTCCCTGCACAGATATTTGTGAGTTGCAATTGATATTTCATATTTTCATTCTGTGTGAACCTGGGCACTGCCAGTTTACTAATTGATTGCCATTATGATGAGAAAAATGTCTCCCTATTTCTGTTTACAGATGGGATTGATGGTCAACCCCCTCAAGCCTGGAGATATTTCATATGATCAATTTGTTAGGGAAAGGTAAACCTACTTGAACTTTAGCTCTGTACAAGTCAATACTGTTGCTTCTTTGTTATATGAAAATGAAGTTGTGGAAATGTTTTTCCAACATTTTAGTGGTCAATACTTGGTGCCACCGAACTGAGTGCTAAGTTTCAATATACCTATCACCATAGTTTTGATTAAAATTTTTGATGTACAAGAAACTATTAAATGAGTTGTTTTAGTAATTGATGAGCCATATTCTTCTGAAAATGCTCATCAACATAAAGAACTAAAAGGATAAGTTAAAAACATAAGATATTTTGAGGCTTAGGATTGTGGTGTCCATTGTGGCATGGAAAAGGTTGATCTTTTTGAGCATTGAATAACAGTTGTCAGGATTTATATAACATGCAGTAAAGGGATCCTTGAATCACTGAGGAGAAGAGCAAGGCTTATGACTGATGGATTCAACAGTTGCAGAAATGTAGTTTGTAATTTCACAGAAGGTAATTAATATTTACCCTACAACAGAAAATAGTTTATTATGATATGAAAGGCAAGGCTTAACCAATTGATTTCAGGTGCCATGTATTCGTTCCCTCAAATATGCCTGCCTCCAAGAGCAATAGAGGCTGCTAAACAGGCTGGGAAAGTTCCTGATGTTTTCTACTGTCTCAAGCTTTTGGAAGCCACTGGCATTTCTACTGTCCCTGGTTCAGGATTTGGACAGAAAGAAGGGTAAATACTCGTTAAAACATTTTCTTTTCAATTATCCCTTGGCTAGAATTCCAAAGATATTTTAAAGGTCAGTTACCTATTCCTTTCCTTGACCAACCCACTGCAATATCTTCAGACTTTGTTGCACCTTGATAATGTTTTCCAAGCAATTATATAAAGCTCAAGAACCAGATCATCATTTTTGAAAGTGAACTTTTATTTGTCCTTTGGGTATTATTGGGGGAAGTGGGAACCTTTGTGACTAATAATTAAATGCAACCTCTTATCTAATGGGTTAAAATATTCTGATACAGGGTCTTCCACCTAAGGACAACCATTTTACCAGCTGAAGAAGACATGCCTGAAATCATGTCCAGTTTCAAGAAGTTCAATGATGAGTTCATGGAGCGATATGAGGACCATAGGGGCTATTCAAGAATGTAAGGGATGTTCAAATTCCCAAAAATTTGTATTATATTTTTCGGCTATAGCAAGCCATTAGATATATGCTCGTAAAACTTCCATCTTAACTTCCTCTTTTCTAAGTCGAAGATTGTACTTGCTATCGCTTTTTCTGCTTCCTGTTTCATCAATCCCTTACTCTTCAACATCTAAATGAATTTGTGACTATGTTGGTCCTCAAACATGTCCGTCGTGACTGGAACTCTAGTTACAAGCTACAAGTATAAACAAAAGCTACATTAGAAACCAAGGCTGTCTAATGTAGCCTAAGGATACCTTTATGCTACAAGGGATCCAACGTCTGCCTCTCGATTTTTTTTTTTTTTTTTTTTTTGGGTTGGGGGAGAAGAATCTACCTCTACCTCCCGAGATGACATGTCTTTGATTGCACGTGGTTTGTCCCAATCTTAAAAAATTGCAGTCACAAAATGGCTTTTGTTACTTATTAAACTCGTCAGTTAGAGTCTTAGATTTGCTACTTCAGATCTCTGCTTCAGCTTCAAAACAAAAGCTTGAGTGCTTTTGTTTTGTAAACAAAGAATATTGTCTTCCCTGGAATGTCTGTGAGCCTGTCTGCATGAATCAAGGCATTGCATCTCGACAGTTGGAAACAACTTAAAAGGGTGAATAATACTTTAAATTTTATTAGAAAATTAATTTGTCAAAACATGTTTTATACAATTTCTAAATTTAGTTAAAAGAAAAGACATAATAAATTTGGCGATCCAGCAGCCATCTCAGAAGGATTGGAGTTCAAGCTCGCTCAGCAATTATTGAAGTAAAAACTCCACTTCGAACTTAAAAATTTCGGACAAAACTACGGTGTTCACGTAAATTTACGCAGAACTCTTTTAAGTAAAAATGTTGGCAATCAAAACAAATATTTGGGATGTAAATCAGAAGCAAGGAAAACGTAAAGAACAGTGAGTTGGTGAATTTGTGATCCCAATTGCCTGAAACCGGTTTGAGACAAGTGCAGAACGGAAGCTCAAGTTATCTCAGTGAAACAGAGCGAGCAACTGTGATTGATTTGACATCTACCAACGTGCTTTGACATTAAGCATAAGGCCATAACTATAGCAGTTCTTTATGAGCTAAAAGCATATCATATGGGCCACTCGGGCTTTGCCCCAGTGACTCCAACTAACCGGACTTATTTTTTATAATAAAATGATATTTATTATATTTAATGTTTATAGTATTTAAGTATGGATAATTTTTTTTTTTCATATATGAAGATAAAATATGATTTAAATTAAGTGAAGATATTCGACGGTCATAATTATAACAGTTTTTTATGATCTAAAAGTATATCATATAAGTCATTAGGATTTTATCTGAGTGATTAGCCTTGCTGGCTGCAAGGTTTCAGTCAATAAGATTTATTTTTTATAATAAGATGATATTTATTATATTTAATATTTACAGTATTTGACTATAGATAAATTTTTTTATGTGCAAAGATAAGATATTATTCGACTTATATATACATGTAATATTAAAAAAAAAAAAAAAAGCATATCATATAGTATGTCGAATATGAAAAAGCAGCTTTTGCATGAGGAATTGCTTTTTCTTTTTCGTTTGTCTTGTTGCATGCCTATTTATGGTTTTACCTTGCGAGCTTCATATGCGAACAAAAATTTGTAGCTACAATCCAAGTTTATTTCAAATTTATAAAAATAAATTTAATATTTTATTTACAATTGCCTCTTTTTTAGAAAAAAAATAGATACAATTGATTTGAGATTTATATAGAAAACAATTATTATTAAATGAGTTCTCTAAGATTGTGTGTGTGTGTGCGTAATATATATATATATATATATATGTATATATATTGTTTTTTGAAAATTATATTTATTGGAATAAATCTTTATCTAATTAAATTAAAATTAAAATCACATCTATCAACAGAGAGTTAAACAAAAAGTCTCATATGAGACAGTTTTGATAGAACTATCAAATAAAATAATGTCAAATACATTAAATTTTTTCTTTTATTGTATATGATTCATATCAGATTACAGTTAAAGGTATTCAAATAATGTAAACGTTCTTTTCACCAAAAATATTTTCCCAATAATTCCACGTAAGAATTAGAGAAAGTGAAAATGTTTCGCGGGGACGTTAATATGAACCGTCCAAAGTTTTTGTTTTTTTTCTTATAATGATGATAACATGATAAAAAGTGGAAGTTTGATAGTGAAGGTTCTCGTAAAATCATTTATGATAATTATTTTAAATTTTTTCTCTTATTTATTTTAATTATTATAATAATTAGTTTTTTTTTTTTAAATAAAAACATGTCCATACAAAACTCTCTCTCCAGAAATGTCTGCTTAAATGATTTGGATAAGTAGATATTTAACAAATTTATTTATGGGGTAAAAAATTGTCGAGGGTTCTACACTAATCCACAATAGGTGCTGAGTCAGCCTATATGTGCAAGTGCCACGTAGCCATCGAGTGTGCGAGTTGGTACGAGATAAAAATCAGAAAATCAAATGCTCCATGATGTCAAAAAGGCTAAAGGAATAAATAACAATGACTGTTGATGATTCCCATGGCCCCCACCCCCGAAAAAATTTGGCGCCAAAATCCAAGTCAATCCTTAATGCTGCCCGCGGTCAGCTAATTTCACGGGCACCCCTACTCTCTTATTAGTTTCTTTTTCCTCTCAAAAAGGTTTAATTATAGTAATTATATAATTATGATAATAATTAAATTATAGTATTATACTCTCAGCTTATGTCACGAGTTTCCTCGGGTTCTCTTTTGCTCTCTCTTTCTGATTGGTATAAGCACAAGAGAACATTGACGCATTGAAACATTGAACATTCAACATTCAACATTTACACTGCCCTTTGTATTTAAAGCTCTTTCCATTGCCTCTAGCCTTATCTCACGAGTTATGTCCCCTCGTATGCTGTAGTTTCTTAAAAGCACTTCCACTCAAGCAGAAATCCAAATCCGAAAAAGGTCACTTTTTTCTTTTTAATTTGTCATTTTTGCACTTGCATCTTTTTCTCTGTCTCTTTATCGCTAACCCTACACTTTCCTTCTGGTTTCACTTGATTCTCTGCCAATCCCCTACCCAGAAAGGAAGAAAAGAAAAGAACAAAAAAAAAATAATAAAATAAAAGAGAGGAACTCAGCTTTATTCTTCGTTCTTTATTCTTTATTCCCTGTTATAATATTTGTAATAGGTTGTTGGTTGGTTGCTTGTTCTAAGATTATGGGTTTATCAGGGAAGCCTCAAGTTGAAGGCGGGCTAGAATCAGAGGGAAAAAGGTGGGTAATTGCTGGAATTCCTTTACGGGCTCCGTTAAAGCCTATATATACGCATCCCAGTGTTGACAAGGAAGCAGCGGATGACGATGATGAAGGGTGTTCGACAACTCCTACGAATGAAGAAGCGAGAATTCCGGCGAGGTTGATGTGTCCACCGGCTCCCAGGAAGCGAAAGTCTTCTTTGAAATGTAATTATACTGGTATTAGGGAGTTCTTTACTCCTCCAGATTTGGAATCTGTTTTTATACGCCATGTTGAAAGGGCTAACTAACTGATCATTTTGTTAATTAGCTAGCTAGGAGGAGGCTTTTCATAAGCCTTTCATGTTTAATTTGCTACTCTAATTTTCTTTTCTATTTGTAATCGTACTTGTTAATTTTCCTTTGTTTTAGGCGCCTTGTAGTGGTTAGGAACTTATGTACAGAGTTTACAGATGAATAAATTGGCATTTAATTAGCAGCTTTATTGTCATGGGATCTTTCATATTCTTCTCTTTTTTTCTTCACAATATCCTTGATGTACTGGCAGACAATAGAGTTTCTTTTACATCAACATGCTTGGCTGTTCTCTTCTGTGTGACTTAGTGGTATCACTTTATATTAATAATGTTAATTATGCTAAAGATCTGGGTTTCTTCTACATAATACGTTCTCAATTCTCTTCTCCTCCTCTCCATGATCTGTCTCAACTAGATTAATGTTCATGTTCATGTTTATGTTCATTTTCACGCGTAGCTGCAGAATTAATTGACGCATGCAAGTCAACATCTTGTTAAGCAGCCAAAAGTTGGCAAACGCAAAGCCAAAATAAAGGTAAATCCTTCTCAAAGAGCAAGAAAGATGCTGCACGGATGCTCCCATGGTTGATTGACTTAAAACAAATTACCCCACAAAACCTTAAGCCAAGCCATAGACCCACCAACTTTTTTCTGGTCTCTGCACATCATCTCCTTCTTTAGACTTCAGAGTTTAGTCTCACCGTGTCCCACACATGACCCCCACCACCCACCGCGGACTCTTGTGATAGGCAGGGAAGGTTCTCTATCTCTCCCTTTCCTAAATGCTTTTCTGATAACTCAAGAAAATATATGGACAAAACACATGTGGCAAGCAGCTGCCGGATTAGAATCCTATGTGATTTTGAATGGACCTAATTATTTAAACACTTTCAAGCTTAAAATTTGCAGACCAATAATTGACCAAACCAGTTACATCCGTAGTGTTATTTGAATGGGCAAAACCCATAGGGAATGTTATCAGAAAAGCGAATATTTAGTTTAATCGCGGAGAATGTGCATAATAAAAAAAACCATATGTTAGGAAAGTGATAATATTAGGGGGAAGTTCACCTAATCTAGGGTTTATAATTCTGTACAAAAAAAAAAAAAAAAAAAGCTTTCTCGGGATCGGAGCCCTCATTGAGGCAATAGTATTTCAACACGTCTAATAAAAGCTGCAATTTTACTTGGCATGTAGTGGGGTAATTTGGATTGGATTACTTGCCATTAGTTTATTATTTAATTGTTAAGGTGCTATTACTGGAGTCCACATGAAAGGGATCGTGTATGTTAGGCAATTACCGTGCACATATTATATGCAAACTCTCATTTTTTAAAGTTCTGTTTTCGTTTTTATCTTTGAGGGAGACAAGGGAGCAATGGATATTTTATTGATGGGTATATGTACATGCTAGAATATGCCAACGAATAAATCAAGGTTTTGAAATGGCTGTTACTCCTTGAGCCACGTAGTATATATATATATATATATATTATGCTTCTATCTATATTTATTCAAAATTTCATCTCAATATAGAAAGCAAATCTACATACATATAGAAGTTGATAATAAAATGAATGATATTGGCCATGCCAAATGCATGGAAATTATCTGAATTAATACAAACAGATACATCACGTGATTTCTACCAAACAAGTTATTCATAACTAAATCCAGAATTAAATTTTCTTTCTGCTTAAATTCATATCATAGAAAACCAAATCGAGTTACTGCAAGAATTTAAGCGAAAGCAAAGCAGCATTTCATTCTCTTTAAAAAGTGACCAGACCAACAACATGGCCATTGGTTTCTGATCGATTGGCGCAATGAGCACAAGCGATTTGTCGTCTATTCACGACAAACAATTGTGTGATTGGTCTCTTTGTGGGGGCCATTATGAAGATTGCTGGCAAGAATGAATGGGTACTTGCTTGAATGACTACGTAAACAAAAGAACAACGGCTTCAGACTTCAGTTAAGTTCTAGTGGGGACCGATAGCCAGAGTGGGTGATCAGGTTCGTGGTGATGGTGCTGACGAAAGATAATCTAGCGGGGTTTCTTCTACATGATCGTCAAGATAGCTCACGTTCTGAGAAACCACCGTCATCTCAACTTTGACTGGCCCAGTTTAAGAGATGAATAATATTGTTTGAACGGTCAGTGGTCAAGGTCTTCAAGGATATGCTTTGACCACATATCTTCGTGCGCCTGCAACCACTGCAAGATGTGTTCTTTGGCCTCACGCACTATGTATCAGTCTACGTCTATCACTACGTGTTTCATGCGATCATTCATTCTTGGTTCTTCATCCTTCCTTCCCCACGAAAGGTCACGTATTTTTTAGTGATTAATTAAACAATTCTATATTTCCATACGAAGTGGAATAGAGTTTTCAAATAAAAGAAAAATTCAAATTTATCTTTAATGTTTATGACTGCGTTCGCGTCGCTGGCCTAAGTACAAATTTAGTACTAATATGGAAATATATTTTTTTGTATTAAGAAGATAAAAGATCTGTTTCCAAAGAAATAATTTAATTAGTTTAACATTTTTTTAGTGAAATTAAAATGTGTTATAATATTCAATTTCAATTCCTCTTCCCACTAATTTTAAAGAGAATTTTTTAATTAAAAAAATGTGTTTTGTGATATTTGTGAAAAAAATCTTAAAACAGTCGTAGTGGAAATAAATAGTAATATTTTTATACTTCTTTTATAAAAGTTTGTATAACTGAGATTGTATTATCATTTATATATCTAAAAATCCTCTTTCTAAAAGTTAATAAAATAGTTGTTTTGAGAATAAATTTGTAATTAATTTTAAAAACATATTTTTTAGAACGTTCAAGGACAACAAGACATTGTTTTTCACTCACTTTTTAAATTTTAAAACTAAAAACAATCTTAAAAAAAAAAAGTAACCAAACATTCTCTAAAATTTCATAAATGTTAGCGAAAAATAATTAAATCATATATGAATTTTGAAATAATTCAAAATCCAATCGTTGTTACTTTTGAATTGTTTCAAAAAAGAAAAATCATAGACAGTGGCGGCGTAAGTTACTAGTGTTTATTAACAAATTATTTCTTTCCTAGAAAAAAATTATTTATTTTATTTGCCAGTTAAATACGAGTTTTTTTAAGTAAAAGCAAATATGTCTTAAAAGAAAAAAAGAGTCAGGATATGATTTTAAAATTCGATTATTTTCTGTATTTTTTTAATATTTTTAAAATACTAGATAATAAAAAACACTCTTAGTATATTAGATACTAAAATTGTTTCCTGAAAGGAAATAAAATGTAATTTTTTCTATTAGATACTAAAAAACAATTTTATTTTTCATAAAAATGATAAAATATTGGGGAATCATAATTGTTTCTTATTGGCGAAGTTTGTAGAAAATCTTCTCACTCGGGAAATAATAAATAATCCCATATGGTTAACGACTACAGTTATGCAAAAATGAGAAGATGACGCAAAGAACATGGCCGGATCGATCAGACGGCTCACCATACACCGCTCTTCAATTGCCGACCGTTATCAACCGGGAGCACCGTCAACCAGACCTCAATTCCAGCACACACAAGAGCAAAATCAAGCGGCACACGCGCTTCCGCTCACGGTCAGCACAATCAACGAACGCTCATGATTTCGCGACCCTACCTTTTGATATCTTGACTAAGATCGCGGCGTCGTTCACGCTTCCTCAGCTTCGGGCGGCATCGTTGGTGTGCAAGTCATGGAACGACGCTCTTCGACCGTTGAGAGAGGGGATGGTGTTACTAAGGTGGGGAAAGCGGTTCAAGCACGGCCTAGGTGGAGTTCGTAAGAACTTGGATAAGGCTCTTGACTCCTTCTTAAAAGGCGCGGCTCGTGGCTCGACGCTAGCTATGGTTGATGCCGGTCTGATGTATTGGGAGATGGACAAGAAGGAGGCTGCTATCGGTTTGTATCGGAAGGCGGCTGAGCTCGGTGATCCAGCTGGCCAGTTCAATTTGGGAATTTCTTACTTGCAAGGTAATAATATTTATGCAATTTGTTAGGTTTTAAGGACTAGAAAATTTTCGTTTTAGAGAATAAAGGTTGTATTCGTTTAATAAGAAACTCAGCTGATTAATGATAATTAAAAGAGTTGTTGCTCAATAACCAGCTCATAACGAGCTTGGACTTGGTCTATTGTATTGTTTGTTCAATTAAATAAATTTCTGGCATTCATTTGTGGTACACCTGCAGCTTAGACATCTCAGTTGATGTCAATTTATGATGTCAATCGTGTTTATTATCATGTGCTTATGAATGTTGTCACATGCAGCTCAACCTCCAAATGAGAAGGAAGCTGTTGAGTGGTTGTATCGGGCTTCCATTGCTGGTCATGTTCGCTCTCAGTATCAACTTGCACTCTGCCTGCATCGAGGTCGAGGAGCGGATTGCAATCTACAAGAGGCTGTAAGTAATTTCTTCTTAATTATTTTACTACCTAATGCATAAACCTTTAGTGAATTCAACTTTCCTGATAGTTTAGCTCATCATATTTTTTATTTTTTAATCAATCAATGCTTAGTTGTATTACCATACTTTTAAGACTAAACAGGAGATGCGGCCTATTCTCTTATTCAATGTAGTTCCTGGCCCAGCTCTTTCTAATTATATATATCCTTTTCTATTGTTTTGACCATATGCCATATTGCCTGCTTTTGTAGTTGGCTACTGGTCATGAGGAGATTTGAGCCAAATTTGGCACTTTTGGCTCCTTCAGTATAGCATATTCAGAGCTTTTGTTTTGATAAGATTTTCTTTAATCAGGCTTGGTGGTATTTAAAAGCTGCAGAGGGTGGGTATGTACGAGCAATGTACAACATCTCACTTTGCTATTCAGTTGGGGAAGGTTTTCCCCTGAGTCATAGACAAGCGAGGAAATGGATGAAACGAGCAGCTGATTGTGGTCACAGCAAAGCTCAATTTGAACATGGACTTCGTCTATTTTCGGTACGTCACATATCTATATCTACTATGTTAGATAAGATATTCATGATGGGTCCCTATAACTTGAATTTAGATAACTAGACGGTAAACTTTTTTTCTTTTTAGCTTACCTGAATAACACATTATGCTTTGAGCATATTTACCCACGGGAGATTGTATTAGGGTGGGAAACGAACATTGTTCCTTCAGTGGACTCCCAGTCAACATTGTTGTAACTTTTCTCTATTTTTTTTATTAACATGCATTTCCCCAGTTTCCTATTGAGGGAAAAAGAATTGAAGGAATAAAGAAAAATTAAAGCATGCTGAGGGTGAGATCAGGGAGCATATTGTGAACAAGCATGATTCACATGTCTCAACACTTCATTTTTCTCTGAAATAGGACACTTCCATCCTGATAGAGTGACCACTGCTTTGAAGAACTAAGCACATTTAATGGTGGGGTGGGAATTCAACTGTTTCTTGTTTATTATAGTCCCGTAGCTCTTTAATTCTATATTTTATCTTTCTTTTTACCTAATAGTCTGATGGCATTTTGGCGATAATACCTGGGCAGGAAGGGGAGATGATGAAAGCAGTGGTTTACCTAGAACTTGCCGCACGTGCTGGTGAAACAGCAGCAGCTCATGTCAAGAATGTAATTCTCCAACAACTGTCGGCTACTTCACGTGATCAAGCTATGTTACTTGCTGATAGTTGGCGTGCTCTGCCTTCCTTTCGCTGAGTCATACGTGACAATGGTTAGAACTTAACATTTATCATACTAAATCATTTTTCTAGCCGTCTTCTGTATAATTAGGGGATGATAATACAAATAGCATAATATGCATTGGCTGTTTTTTCTATTGATCCTACTGTTTTTTGACATATTATACATATTGTGTGTGCTCTTTGAGGAATTTCAGACTTGAGTTCTGTTGTTTGCAAATACTGGCGTAAAATTGTAATTTAGGTTATTTTGATTTTGGATGGTTCTTTGTTTATACAGTCTTAAATTTCCATACTACAGAGGAATAACGTACCAGCTTATTATCTTGTCCATGAGATCTCACAAGTCATTAGAGAATCTTTTAGCTGCATGTACCTTTTGTAATAATAAAACCTGTTTGCTTGTATGGGAAGGTGTGAGAAGGGAAATCTGATCAGTTTGGTGCCTGTTGGATGGGAGAATGCATGCTTCAGATTAGGAAATGCTGTGCTCTAAAACAATTTGAGCTAAGTGCTACTAACTTGGCCCTAGGTATATATATTTCCCTCCTGAGCGAAAACTGACATTATATAAATCAAATTGGTTCTTTACAGGATGTCTAGAAGACTTATTAAATCAAATTGGTTCTTTACAGTTGAATTTAATTCTTCATTTTTTATTTCTTTAGTAGTTGTCATAGGAATCTGACTCCAGTCAACTTTCAGAGGACTTAAAATTTCATAACTTAACCTGCTATGTGATTAGAAATACGCACTTGATTGGTTGTTATAATTTATTCCCTAACTATACTATTCAGTCCCATGTTCTTTCTTTGAACATTTATCTGATAATTTTCAGCCTACTCAGCAGGATATTGGTAGACGTAGTTGATATCATTGTTTAATGTTTTCTTTTTCCTTCCACTGGTGTTGTCTTTGCTTGTCCTTTTCTCTTCTGTAATTTTATCTCGTATGACCAAAAATAATGGCACTTTTTGAGTGAATTGGAATTGATTGCGTTGCAGAACAGTGGATTTACTGCCTCCTCATTTCTTTTCTTGGTTTTTTTCATAACTGATAGCCCTCAGAACCATGTAATCTTGCCGCACTTGTGTCACCCATGAGACTATTGAATTTGGCCCCTGAAAGTTTATGGTATGGTTCCTCTCTTTACCAGACCACGTTTTCTTTTATTATAGCTAGAAAATTCTTCAGCAAATTGAAGTTCTATGGGGGGTTATGGTTTGTTTTAGCACCCACCAACTCCACTGTAAAAAGGTTCTGAGCTTTGCTTCTGAAGTCTTAATTCAAAAGCAATAAAAAATGCAAGAGAAAGAGCAGAAGCTCTTTCCTCGACAAACTTGATTAGCTGCATGATTCATTCCGACCTACTGACGAGACTGAATTTTTCATTCCATTTTTTACTATTTAAGCCAAGGCCCAAGGGATTTCCCATGAAGCATTCGCCTAGTGCGGAGAAGTTGGTTGCACTTGATATTGATTTGTACCAATTCACCCAAGTAATTTGACTACCTTTTACCTTGTCGATGTTCCCGTTCCCCGATATATATATATATATATATTTAGGGAAAACTACAGATTAAACATAGTTAAAAATCAAACATTTCAAGAAGTATGGTTGCCAACGGTGATTTTTTTTTTTTCTTTTGCTGTCGAATATATCCTAAGATGTGTATGATGTGCGAGTTCGCCACTTACATACACTTCGTGGGCCAGATTGTGTGATCCAATTTTGTATATTCCAAGAATCGATTTGAGGAGTTAACAGACAATGATTTTTGCAGCACAGACAGGAGCTGTACTTGAAAACCGGCTTTTCTCAGATTTTGTAGTTTCAGGTGAGATCCTCCACTAGTATTTAGCAGAGCAAACATCTGGGGTAAGAATTGCTGGCCCAGACCAACGAAGTGAAATTTACTGGGTGTAAAACCTTGTTTGATGATTTTTTCTATAACGCCATTGATCAGACTTCCTTCTGAAATGGTAGCAGAAAATTGTTAACGTGACACACTAACAGTAAACTCAAGAAAGTATCAGTTACGGCAGATTCATTTTCTACGTTTGGGCATTTCTCTTCCCTTATTTTGGTTAAGTTTTGCATGCACAAATTAACAACCTGAGACGAAATCAGATGGCTATGAACTGAAAATCCTTATTTCTTTAAGCCTGCGCTATGGCTGCCAAGCATTTATGGATTAGCAGCAGGAACATTGGTTAACCAACACAACCGAACATAATAGAAGTGCAAATATCTGTATATGAATGGGAAACTAAACCGATTCTCTATCCTTTTCGGAGAACCCCTTTTTTCTTTTTAAAGAGCACATAAAAGCTGGGTGGAGACTTGTGATTTGTGAAACTTGCAAAAGTTAGATGATATCATAGGTGCCGGAGTAGCACAAACAGTGTCACAAACACATAAAATTTTTTAAGGAACAGGCAGGTCGACCTGGCACCACTTTGTAATAATTGCCCACATCCTCTACGGCACAGGTTTTCATTTTCCTCCCTCTGCCCCATCCACCCTGTTCTTGTTCTTATCTTATTTATTATCATTCCTTGTAATCATTTCTCTGGAGAGACTTTTTTGGTTAAAATGTTTTTCTTTGCAAGTTAATGTTGTTTTACTTCCCCAACCCCACCCCCCACGGTATTCATTCCATTATTATCCAGAGAGAGTACCATAAGAGTGTCCTGAACACTCAAGTCCATTTCAAACCGATCACATATAAAGAATTAGTGGGCAATCAATTGCAAAAGCTTCTTTCCAATCTAACATATCATATTATTCATTCTTAACATTCTTTTGTCCTGAGAGACCAACCTTGTGAGGAGAAATTATTTAATTTCGTTGGTGTGAGGTGATGTGTGTGGTAACCTTAAAAAAGGAAAAAGGATGGATAAAAAAACAATAAAAGCAACATTTCGAACTATAAATTGACTAAAATAACTCTTGTAATCTTACCTTTTATAATCCCAGAAGCAGATAGTTTATTGGGATCCTCAACAATCAAAACTTGTTAAATTCTGGTTGAACAGTAATGGGAGAAATTCCAGCCAATAACACAACAAAAGAAGTGGGAAAATAGAACCTAGAAGCAGCAACCGAGAAACAGAGCATTTTCATCTTGCCTTGATATGGCGTCAGTGTGAGAAAATAAGTTAATTTAACTGTAACACATAAAAGAGGAACTATTCTAGGTTTATAAATGATCTAAAATGTCAACAAGTAATGATCAAACAAAAGAGGTCCGAAGTTAACAGCACTATCACCAGCTAATCAATACAATATTAGGGTCCATCCAGTTGCAAAGAGAACCTTACGAAGGAAACATTAACTGTTAAGTCGGACATATGCAAAGAAGTTGAAGAAAGAGAGCAAGTCAAATTAAATTTGTCCATTTAAACCACAAATTCACCACATGTTGTTTTGCCAACAAGGTATTAATCCATCTAATTTGTTTTAAAATAATGTATCACTTCTTTCCCAGAGAACTCTCTACTTTCATTAACTACTATCTATAATTTAGTTAATAAATAATCTGTGATTCTGTACCCCTATTTCCTTCTGATAAAAATGTATCAACACAACAATTTACCAAAAAAGAAAATTTTGATGCATCAAGGCACATATGACTGTCTTTGAGGATGAACTCCACTGTGATACAGATTGAGGTGGTATATTGCCTTCGACACCAATTCTTTCAACTCAGGATGTTGAGCAACCACTGTACGGTCGGCCCCCTCAAGGGCAGTCAACACCCTAGCTTGCTCCAAAGCCTCACTATTGCCAGCATGCAATGCAAGGTAGCAGAGAAGAACCAATCCGTGCAACTGCATCCGATCATTACCTCTCAGCAGTCTCATCAATGGTGGCACTCCATTGAACTCAATTATAGCCTTTGAGTGCTCCATACAGAGAAAATTCTCTGGAGAAGAAAACTTCTGCAACGCAATGGCAGCTTCCGTTGCCACCTCTTGGTTTCTATGACTAAGTTGAGCCACTAAAGGACCAAGCACTCTTGTCTCCCTAGCTGGGAAAGTCCTTGCCAATGAACCGATAGATTTTATAGCAGGAATTTGCAATGTGGGGCTATCTAAATCTTTAATCAATCGCAGTAGCTGATCCACAACTGCTTTAGCAGCAGGTGAATTAGTCTTAAAAGCTGCACGCCTGAGATCAGCATTAGATTCAGCCGCAGCAGTTATCTCCATTATAGTCATCAAACAATTAAACTGTAACTCTCCTTGTTCTTTCTCAACCAATTTTGCTAAACAAAGCAAACCTTTTGTCTCGGTTATTCTCCTACTATTTGACACGCTCCCTCTTGCAAGCATCCACAATGCTTCAGCACAAGCAATTTTCAACTTAATCTTAACTTCGGGCTTCTCATTCTCTCTGTCCTTCCTGTTCTGCCCTGACCTACTACTACTACTCTCAGAATACAAATTCATATAGGGACGATAATTCTTGGAACCAAGCAATGAATTTTTCTCCATTTCTTTATTGATCTGAACAATAGAATGAATGCTCTGCTTACCCAAATTCGTCCTTGGATCCTCCACAAATGTCTCGAAAGATAACAATGTGACAAGTGGCCTAATCACGTTTTCTCTGGCAAAATCATCTTGTGCCACTGGATCATGCTCCGCCATTCTTGCAACCAAACTCGCCACCTGTATCTGAACTTTCATCGACGAATCACTTAAAACATTCACTACAACTGGAACCCCAAGCTCACTCACAATAATCCTCACTCTCTCTTGATCATTAGCGATGTTATGAAGCGCTGTCGAGGCAGCAATTTGCGCCTCGGAGGACGCCGTTTCTTTTAACAATTTTAATAAGGGCGGGACTCCACCCTCTTCAACTATAATCTTCTTATTACGATCATTATCTCTAGCAAGAGAAGCCAATTCATTGGCAGCTTCGATGCGATCACTTAATTGACCCATTTGTATCGACGCTATATAAGACCAAACCCAAGATAAAATGGGGTCGTTACTGGCTATAGGAGGCAGAGAAAGAACAATACCGCCCGAAGCGCCACCATTTTCTGAGTCGAAGATACTCAACAGCCACTTCATGTCGCCTACGGAAGCCTCCAGTAGGTTTAAGAGCTTTCGAAAATCGGCCGCGCTGACGATATTGACAACGCGTCGTAGGACGCTCTGGCGCTTGCACTTGCGGACTAGGGTTAGGGCACGTTCTAGATTCTTCGACACCTCCGAAACTACGCGGCGAATCGGACGCTCGTAGAGCGACTGAGCGGAAGTGGTGAAGCGGACCACAGTTCGGAGCATTTGTGAGAGCCGATCCACTTGCTTTCCAACCTCTCCACACTCCGCTTTGAAGAACTCCGACTCGTCAACCGCCGCGCGAACTCGCTCGGCTAATAAAATCGGGTACGATAACTCATCCTCGATTCGCTTCTCTTCTATTGAAGATGCCATGATTATTACAGCAACTCAGTTCCGTTAACTGAGTACCGTCTCCGATTTCCAACGATTTCTCCGATATTTTAGCTGCGGTGAAGGGTGAGTCTACGGCGGGTCAGAGGGTTTGTAATAGAAGTGTATTATTATTATAATTGTTGTTGTTGTTCATTTCATTCTTCTTCGCATCGCATGTTTGTGTGCTACTTCTCTCTAGGAAATTGTATTTGTATTCGTGTGTAATGTAAGAACTTTCAAAGCGCGTGGTGCGCGTGATGCGATTGGTAGGATTAGGAAGCGTCAAAGAGAGAGAGAGTAGAGTCAATTTTATTTACTTTTAAGGTGTGCGTAACGGTCGTTTACGTTCTGGACGCGGACTTAATGACTATATGAAGGTGAGAGTGTCGTGCACTTGCTGAGAGAGAGCGTCTTTTGCGTCATCTTCTTTCTTTTTCATTTTTAATGTTAATTAGAGGGCTTTTCGGCTGCTGGAAAACTACCCTTAGTTCCAGAAGAACAACCACTAGTTAGAGAGTGCAATTTGTGGTTAGAAATTATCATTGTTTAAGAAATACTGGATCGTAACACATGCTGGTTAAGCTTTTACTTCTGCCTGCATTACCTACGTTACTACAGTTTAGGGATGACAAAATCTTTACAAGCTTTTAAGCTTACAAAAATCTGTCATAAATAAAATAAAATTAGAATAATATGATAAAGAATAAAATAAGAGCGAATAAAATTAATTTCCTTATTATTAATAAGATAGAGAATAATTTAGTTATTCGATCTCATTTTTGTTCTATTCCTTAAATATATATATATATATATATATATATATATATATGTTATTTTTTAAATAAAAATATATATATACGAATAGTATTTAATTAAAAAAATTTATAATTTATAACTTTTTTTATTTTATAAAATAGTTAAGTTTTTATTTTGAACTAATTATTATATATAAATAATAACATAATATATTAATAATATTTTTAATTAATACTTAATATAAATAAATAAATAATAGAAAAAATAAATAGAAACGGAAAATTCATTCCTCGTTTAGAGATTTTCTATTCCTATTTCGTTAAATTTTATTAAAAAAAAAAGATAAAAAATCAAAATCAGAATTAAAACGGAACGCACTCCACAACATTGCCATCTCTATTACATGCTGATACGTCACACAATGTAATACGACAAGATATTTGGGGTAATAAATTGTTCCTTTTCCACCAACGCCACAAAATAAATCAAATAATTCTGAACAGAATCTTTTTTTTTTTCAGAAGACAAAAATAAAATGATCTCAGGATTTTTTTTAATAGAAGCGTAATTTTCAGAAGAATTAAAATAAGAATTTTGAGTATTACGTAAAGCTGGTGAAGGAAAAGACGGCATGATGGCCACTAAAATATCGTGCCAACGTCGTTTGAAGTGGGTAGTCATACCTTCGTCGTTTCGTCGGTCCAATTATTCTTTGGACAATTAAGATTATATTAACTTTACCAGGATTGACATAGACCGAGAGTTGAGAGCAGCATGTCGTGTCTTTGCTGCGAATATGGTTTTCTTTCTCATTTTTCATATAGCATTCACGTAAGTGGTTAATATTAGTTTTTGAATTTTCTGATGAGAAACAGCGTGAAGACATCATATAATTAAAAGCCTTTTATTAAGAAACAGAAGATTGGACATTTTAGACGACGCTCAAATCCCAACTGGACAAGTTGCACCAATCCAAGTCCCAACCAAAAATGGCCAGCAAGGGCAGGAAGGCAGTGAGGGACCACTAACAAATAATAATGGAGCTGGATACGGTAAACTAGAATTTTCTGTAAGACAACACAAAACCGAAATCTTAGTACATCCAGGACAGCTTGGCGTGGCGCCAACATTGATTACGTTTATTTGTGGTTTTAAGTTTCGTTATCATTTCAAAGAGTCTAGAACATTTGCCAATAACCAATTATTATTACAAAGTTACAAGAAGAAAAAAAAACAAAAAAAAAAAAAAACTTATTATCAGAAGTTCGCCTGGCCAATAGCTGACTCTTACTTAACAGAACCCAATGAATAAAATGAGCACCACAAACCCAATAAACATATCCATCCATCAGTCAGAGCTTGGCAAGTAGCCCACTCTGGATAGGCTTTTCAGCTATCACATTGTCTTTGAGATCCAAATCGCTTGAATTCGGAGGTACATCGACTGCCGGTGAGCAATTGAAAAACCCATGTGGCTGCATCCATCACGTACAGAATAAGCAAAATAATATTATTAACTAGTAGATGTGCAACTCTGAGTGCAGTAAGTAATGTGATTTTTATGTGAAGATGAACAAAAGTGACGGCTGTCATGCTATTAGGATGCAAGTGGAATACCATGAGCATAAAACCAATGCGATCCACAGGCATGACAGGCCAGTCTTCCAGTCGAGGAATGTGTGTCACTCCAAATACATACCTGCATTCATTTGATAACACAGATCAGATTAACAGTACTTGAAGTATTGCAACGTTAAAGAAACAGAATGCATTCACAATCATCTTCCAGGTGATGTTTCTAAACCCTATGCCAGCATTGACTCAGAATCATACACGAGCTACAAGAACATGAATTCTAGTACCTTTCATGTGGTTCAAAAGACATGTCAAATACAGGCATGTGAACATAAAATGTATTCATTTATGGTGCCAAAATCCACAAAATAATTTTTGCAATGTAGACTTCTTTTAATTCTAGTTTGAATAGAATATAAACTAACCAGAGAACAATGTCAGCTTCTTCCACAGAGCGATTTTGCTTAACCCAAGTAGCCAATCCTTCCCCAACTCGTGGATTTTGATTAGGAAACTCTCCTCCGGGATACATTTCATCACGTGCATAAGGAGTGACCCAGAGATTATGCTTCAAGAAAGCAGCTCTTCTCAAAAATTTTGCCTCAGAGCCCGCTAGTGGTAAACAGTTTGAACCAGGTACTAGCTTATAACCTGTTAGCTGTCCAGTCCGATTAACAGTTCTAGTGTTTCTGATCTGAAAAATGGAATGATACATATCAATGTGGCAATCAATCAACAATTTTATTAGAGTGCATCTATTTTCTTATTACTGCCCTGCCCCTGTTATCACATCCCTAATTAAAGACATCTAGCAAATGTAGTCCAACTAGTACAGCCATAACATAAACCAATCAACAATTGCAGCTGCAGCAGAACAACACTACCCCAAACAACTACGAAAGTCCTAACTGCTGATGTAAAATCAGAGCTAACATTGTTCTGAAATTTTGAGTGCACATATCCTCCCAATTGACCAACATTATGATAAGAACTACATCGGACTATATCTTACAATCCAATGGCGAGCAGTTAAAGGATTACAATCACGCATTGCTTGCAATTCTGATCTGAGCAGTTCCTCTTCAGCATAGAATGCATTATTATGAACATTATTCTTCCCTGGTTCTTCAACTTTAACATTCACCTCAGCAACCTACACCAACAAGAAAATATGTAACTCTTCCTATATACATAAGAGATCATAATATGATAATACGCCAACCAATAAATCAAAACTAGATTCACCCAAGCCATAAAGAAAATAAGTTGGCAATGCAGCAATTTTCTCAACTGCACTAATCTTTAGCTGCAGAATTTGCAGAAGTGGATCAAGGGACATTCATGACAATAGGTTCATACAAACACAGTAAAATCTCTAGGGGCCAGGGACTGACCTAGAAATTTCCCTAAAATATCAAAATATATTTCCTGTGCAACCAATCCATATAAAAGGCAAAATTACTAGTCAAGTATTATTAAATAACAATTAAGTCACCAAAAACTCTTTGGAAAGCACCATACTTTGTGCCACGTGAGTAATCATCCAAAACTAAAAGAACTGCAACGCCACAAATGCTAATTGCATGTTAAACTTCTCATATAAATCAAATTTATACTCACAAAATGGACCCCAAACAATGTCCTGCTAAACAGTAAACAAAAGCAAGGCTCTTCAGACACTCAAAATGTAACTACGATGATAACTCTAAATTTCTTGCTAAAGCCGCAAATAAAATTTTTTATAAAGCCTACTGTTAGGTAAAAACCTCAGGAAAATATTCTGAAAAAGTAAATAGATAATTTACCACGTATCATCTACCACCAATACCTAAGAATGTATGGTAATAAGCAAAAATCCCCAGTAATCACATAAGTTCACCTGATTAAATGCTTCACCAGGCCTGCAATCAACTGCCATGTCCATGCGAGCCACAAAAAAGTGTTGGTGAACAGGTGCATACAACCCAGGAGCAATAGTGGTGCCATATTTTCGTACTTCTCCAGGTTGCAGAGCCCCTAGGCTGAGAATTCCTGTGAGCTTAACCTCAGCTTCAATTTTGCCATCCTATAATAAAATGTTGCAAAATTAGGATTTAAGTGGCATAATTTGACCCAAATTGCAGTAACATTCAAAAAGACTAGAAATTAGAAGTCAAAACGTATTTCTCATGCTTGAAGCAATCTAATGTTTAAAACACTCAAAAATCTTCATTATTGCACTCGCAGGGCATTAATATGTTTTAAGAGGAGAAATTTACTACAGAAAACAAATGGAACTAGCAACTGACACTATGCAAGGAAACAAAATCCATGGATAAAATCAAGGCATCAAGTAACTTGCCTGATAAAAATGCCAGAAAAATCCATATTCATAGTTGGCCACAGTACATATAAATGACACTGATAGCCTTCTAGACCTTCGAACTTCTGCTAATCCTGTTCTCCAGTCTTGGTGCTTCCATAAGATACCGTGGTCCTCTTCATGCAAACAAACACAATTCTCAATTGTCTCAACACCTCCAGTAAAATTGGTGAAGTGTGCATCAAAGTACTTGATGTAGCCCAAACAATCACAACCCTGAGGCAACAATATTATATCAGGTAAAGAAATTGCTGCTAGGGGGGAAAAAAAAGAGAAATAAAAGCAGCATTAACAGCAATATGTAAATAAATTCAAGCCATAAGAGAAAGCAATGGAGGCACTTAACCTTCTTAAGAGAATGTGCATTTTTCCCCAGCCCATCTTCCCCGGCATCAAATGCATTTTTCCTGTAATGGGGATCATTTGGATCTCCGTAAGGGACCACCATCTCAACAAAGCTTAGCCTGTGAGCCACAGGCCTTCGACCTCTACTACCATCAACATATGCAACAGAATGGATAACCAAACCCTCCCTAGGAGTAAAACCAATGCGAAAATTCCACTGCCAACCAAAATTGAAGTATAATGGAAACAATAGGAGTCATAACTAATAAGATTTTTTCAAACTTGAAGTAAATCCATATTGTAGTTAACAAAATAAGCACCTTCTGCCACTCGACAAAATGTCCACTAACACGAAAGCTTGGACCTTCAGGCTGAACAATCTGAAGGGGCTTTACATCACTTCGATCAACACCTCCTCGTGTTTCACCAGCTGTATAGTTTCTTAATGGATCAGCTGGTGGTAGAGGAACAAGTTTACGGTCTTCAAACTCAATCACCACCATATTCTGCATATCAACAAGCACATGAATCCCTTCAACTGGACGAGCATATCCATTTTCCATAGGGCAGTCACTCTCAGTTCTGCAGAAGATGAGTGGTTTAGCAAGTCTGTGACTCGGAGCATCAGCATCACTGTGATACCCTGCACACCTATAAGAAAGAGTTTGTGCACAAAACATTAGGAGTGAAAGACATGCAAAGAAAGCATATTGTCACAAAACATATGTGTGACAAAATCTCAACACAGTACTAACCAGGGATCCACCATAACAAGATCCATGTCCTCAATACCCCTCTTCTTCATTGCCTCCCGAAATGGTGGAAATTCTTTGACGACAGCTTCACATTCAGCATATTCCTCAGCATCCTGCAATTTAAAATTCAAGAAAGGGCATTAATATTGGAAAAACATAAGCAGAAGTAAAGGATAAGGATATTAAAAGTATTTTACGAGAACAAATGCCAGTAAAGAATTACAGCATAATATTAGATCATAAATCAAGTACTTATCTACCTACATAAATAATAGGCTGACAGTTAATACTGGAAGTGTATTATAGGATGCACAAAGTTGTGATTATGTGTTTAGAAAATATTCAAATCAAAGCACATAACATGCTCCGTCCAACAAGAAAATTTTACTCCTATATCAGATAGGGCCCTATTTACCATCAAACTAAATCTATCAGGTCACTTTGAAAACGAGCCATGTAAAATCAGTAAGGCTAAATTAATATTACTATGAATAGCATTACATACCATGGGAGGTTGGACATCTTGAACAACTTTTGATGAAATGACTTTGCCCCTGTGGTGGCCACCTCGAGTTGCAGCATGAACCTCTGATAGCTCGACAACCCATATGCTTGTCTCATTCGACCTTTTGTTGTAAACAACAAGTCTTGCACGCCTTGGAGGAAGTTTAGTGGGAATAACAGGCCCACCTTTAGTTCTGGGAAGTAATGATGGCTGGAAAGGAGGGAAGAAATATGCATCCGCTAATGCAACAACTTGTTTCTCTGGTTCCAACAGAACAACTTCAACAAAGCGCATGCTGTCTCTCACCTGAAAAAAGAAAAAGTCTTAGCCCCTCCATTTACAAAATAATGCCGCTAATTCCAATTCAAAGATGAACATAATAAAAACTAACCTCAGGTGTTGCTCCAGCAGCCCTAACAGTTGCCACTGCCACAGAGATTTCGGCAGCGGACAAAGGGTCCAAAGGATGGCTGGTTTGAGCCCTCAACATCATGGGAATTCCTATGTGAGAAAATCAACAGAAAGAAAAATGTGCTTTGGTTAGTCGTAATAAATTTCTGAAAATTTGAGACACCAATTCACTTCAGTCAGCAACAGAGAAAGATAAGAAATCATAATTTAATCTCGTTGGGTTGCTGAGAATGTAAGTGCCAATAAAAAGATAAAAAAGACAGAAGGACAATAAGAATAACTATTTGGGGCCCAAGAAGACAAAGACCTAACTCGATTGACTTTATCAACGTAAGTATTTGTCTTATAAACGTTGAGCTATTCATTTTCTCAAAAGCCAAACAATCGCCATCCATAGAAAACAAGAAACTCCATATTTAAATATAAAGAAAATCATTGTCAAGAATCAATATCATCGAAGCCGTATAATACTACCAAATTAAAGAAATAAAAGAGAATCTTAATTATTTATTTATCGGTAAACCTTTGGCGGAGGAAGTAGTGTTAGTAGGAGGATCAGGGACAGTGAGGGATTCAACAGGTCGGATCAGAGTGGTCACGGCCTCTCGTTTATGGATCCGATCCACGGCTGGATCAGCCCCGGAAACTTTCCAGTCTTGGACGAGCTCGGTAGCGGCAACCTTTTTCTTGGTGTTAATGCAACAATTAGGCGTCGTCTTTTCCTGAGTTGCGGCCATTGTAAAGGATTAGCAAGCTCACCGTATCCACCGTAGTACTTATCACTGCAGTATTCTACTGACATACAGTACAGAGCAAATTCTCTCTGCGTCCTAACCTTCAACACTTGATCGCTCGTTCACACCGCAGCAACCAGAAAAACAAACTCTCTCACTTTCTCACACTTTCTCCGGAAACAAAAAAGATGGCCATGGAAATTGACTAAGAATCAAGATCCGAACCTGCGTGATGGCCTTTTATTTTATAGAGAAAGAGAAGAAGAGAAGCGGATTTGGCGTGAAAGAGAGAAAAGTGGGGGGGCTGTAATTTATATTGTTAGGTAAAAGACAGAGAAGGGCTTATCGGGTGGGATCTAAGAAAGGACAAATGGTGAGAGTATGGACTGTTAATGTTACCGAGTGATAGGAGCATCCGCTTGTCAGAGACGTCATACAAATGATCGCTATTTTTCATTATTCCAAATTTAACCTTTTATTTATGGATTTATTATTTACGCTATATATAAAATAAAATAAAAAGTTATAAAAACAAAACAAAATATAGAGTCAATTTACTCGTCAAAATGACGTGTGTTCTTACTTATTTTGTCAATGCCAAGCAAATCATTAATAACATTTTAAAATTAATTGACCGATCTACTCTGAAGACATTTTCCTACGGGAAACAAATTTTTAGTTTTCAGAATATTTAAAAAAAAAATTTTTTTTTTTCGTTCGAAATATTGATTGTGATTTTAGTTAGTGCGTACGTCAACAGTATTAATAAATATAGCGTGCAGTGTAAGGATCATAATTTTGGAGTTGGAACGTTAGATCATGCAAATTAAATATTTTTCTTTTGTGGATATTGTGCTAGCGTGTTGTTTCCTTGCTTCAACACACGGTAGCATGCTTTAAGGGTATAAAATGTACTGTTATAAGTGAGCAGTTAATGCAATGTTAGATTTATTATAAATCATGACTATATATATATATATATATATATCGTTATCCTCCGGCCGATACGTTTATACGTATACAAAATGAAATTATAAGAAGATAGGCATCAATTATGGGGTAATATGTATACAATACATCTATGATCTAACTCAATAATTAAAGAAAAACTTTAATTACATCACCATCAAAGACAACTGTAAAGCAATACGACGAGAAGATAATAATTTCCGTAATAAAATTTGATAGTAGTGCAATCACCATAAAATCTAGGCGTTTAAAAATACTATAGGGAGGGAATAATGGTTTATGGACAACAGCACAAAAACACAACCTAACGCCAGCGCGGTTCATGCCACTGCTACTAGATTGGTGGACGTAGCATTGAAAAATGAAAATCATTAGTCAGTTGTATAAATATAATATAAAAACAAGTGAAAAGAAAGACGGAAACCCAAACAAAACAGCTGGCGAATGCAGCATTGGCAATATGGATTATTGTTGGTGCAAAAGAAATGCGCAAATTGAAGCAGGTACGTGTACGTCGCTATCTAAGCCTGATGGCGATGTCCCCCCACCCCATAAACGTTGAGGGTGCAGAAACCATGTAATTATGTACACGCCCCACCCATACCATATAATACCATACGTATGAATTGAATGTATTGTATTGTATTGTAACTTTACCTAATTTAAAAATCCAATTTAACGTACATGGAACTAATGCGGATGTTTAATTTTGAATTATGTAATATTTTTCCTAAGTATATTTATTTTTATAATATGAATGTTTGTAAACTTATATTACAGTATCTTTTTCCTCGTGATAACAACTATTACATTGACAATTAGTAAAATAATTATTGCAGTTGTGCCTTCGGAACTGTCATTATGTTTTCTCTAAGAATGTTAAATATAGATATCTACCTTATAATCAATACTTAATTTAATAAAGCTAAACTAAGTCCAAAAAATTTTAATGACTATGTTACGTGATTATATTTGTGAGACTGTTACGTGACAAAATAAAACTAAAATTTCAATATTTTATATTATACACGATGTCAAAATACTGTCCATAATTATGTTTTCTCTTTTCTGAACTACATATCGCTATCATTTTGTCCGTAACGTTATTATAAGTTTGTATTGGTTATCAATGGGGAGATAGCGGATCAATACATAGACATTTTTTATACTCTGTGGGAGACCCAGTTGAAAATGGCCAAGAAAGATATAAAAGGAAAAAAAAGACAAGAACAGGAAATAAGTTATAAGCTTAATTACAACCCATTCCCACCATAGATGATGGAGATTGATTCATAACTACATCGGCGTACGTTTTTGTGTTTTTCCTGCCGACAAACGAATTAAGCTGCAAAATCAGCCACATCGAAAGCACTTCAGAATTCAAGCGCTTTGCCCAACAAGCTTACATCACTGCTTTTGCACGAGCCCTTAAACCTTAAATTATTATTTTCCCGAAAGATATGCAACTTCCTCATTTCCACTTGAATAGCTTATTATTAGTGCTAGTTTGGTTTGAGTTTTTATTGGTTAAAAAAATTTTTTTAATGATAAAAATTATTTTCAAATTTTTTAATGTCGTTTGGTTGACAATGAAAAAAAATTTTTAAAAATTAAAAAAGCTTTTTTCCTTCTATTAGAAGAAACTAAAAATTTTGACTTTTAACAGTAGAACTTCTCTAACTTTTTTAAAAGATAAAATTGTTTATATTACCCTTACTTTATTTTAAAAATTTTACATTATTTCTTTAAAATAAAACATTAAAAATTTGTCTATTAAAATAATTACTCAAAATTTTCTCAAAAGTCATTTGTGATAACCAAACAATTAATAAAATTTTGTTAAAAACTCTACTCATAAAAGTTTTACGGGTAAAATCTCTACTTTAAAAAACTCTATTTTAAAAGTTATATCAAACGATCCTTAGAATGTCATTGCTGATGTGTGTTTTAAATTGGAGAATGCTTATTATCCCTTATTTTTTTTTAGTTAATATTTTATTATTTTTTTATATATTATTTAATACTTTTTTTCGATTTTACTTTTCAGTTCAATTGATTTATAAATAATAAAATTAAAAATATTAAAAATATTAAAGGATAAAATCGAAACTCAAGGGGTGATGGAATATTACAGAAAATAAAGAGAAATAATAGAATATTAGTTGAAAAAGTATGGGGTAATGAGCATTCTCCCTTCTAAATTTATATGGTATTTTAAAATACAATTATCTCATATTGGATAATTATAAAACTTTTAAAAAAATTATATATGAAAATAATATAAAATGAGTTAACAAACTTATTAAAGGGATTCTCTTATAAATAAGACAAGTCAGACCAAACCCAGTTTTGAAGTTTGGTTTGAAAAATTTTTAATGCGCCTCTTCACACGCGAGGCCCCCGTGTGTATGGGGTGGGCTTTATTTTAGACTTTTTATTTATTTTAAATTAAATAAATTATTATTTTTTACTCTCAAATACTCTTTGTCAAAATAAAATATCATCGTTACAATCTTCTTATTTCTTTAACAATTGTTTTCCACTTGTTGTATTTGGTTTATAGCCTTACAATGAGTTTCATCATTGTATTTTGAAGTTATACTGTCGTCAAATTTTTTTACAATAGAACACCATTTTAAACGGGTAAAAATAGTTTTTAGCATAGTGACTTTACACACCTTGATGCACAAATATCCAAAGTAGCATTCCTGAATTTTTCTAACATTGTGATCAGCCGGAGCGTCTGAATCTATGCATTTCTGAACACTTCCTTAACTTGAGATGCCCTCATTTTGTTATGCATGCTTTGGTATGCGCCGTTTCTGCATCTCTCTCTTCAGCATATTTTGGTGACTTTTGTTTACATGCAATCAATTAGTTCATTTAATTGACAAGTGGTTACAAAGTGGCTGCGACTTATTATTGGGCTCTACTACATTTTTTGTAAATGCAGAGGAAGCACTCTCTCTGTTTTTAGCTGAACTTGAATTTTGCAGGCCCATCTGTCTAATTATCTCAGTCTGAGCTTGGAAATCCACATTCTTAAATTGTTTCCATGCCGGATCCGAACCTTGCTATTATTGGTATCAAAACTTTTCTGTTAACTAATTTTATGCTCATCTCAAGCACAAATATATGAAGTAGCACAATGGCATTTCTGAAAGTTAGGATTTGTCTTTAAATTCTGGTACAGGAATTTATTGTTTTGTTCTTCTTCCTAGTGTAAATATTTTTTTTCTTTTATTTAGTAAGTTATTTTGTCTGTAATGTCAATGTTTGCTAAAGAGCAAAAATGATTTCTGATCAACAAGAGGTTTCTATCCATGTTAGTTTTCTAGGAGAGGTTCCAGGAGATTATAAAAGTTTTTATTTGATGAATTTTAAATTTTATGAATGATTTCGACAAATTCTGAAACCAGCAAAAAAAAAAAAAAATGTTGTCTATATTCAAACTTGGCGGCGATGCAAAAAGTATGTGAATAAAAAATTTACAAACTAATAATATTAATAGTGTATGGGCCGATATTTAACTTTCGGCCCCCGGATTGGCATTAACCCGTTTCATCTTTTAATAATATTTGAACATCAAATGTTTTGATTTTAATTTTTTTTTTTTTTAGTTATGACCCCATATTAATGTGTAACCAATAAGATAGCAATAAAAAATATTGAAAATATGATAATGCGATATTGTATGTTGAATCGTACTGATTAAGTGTACTGCTTTAATGTGTTATAAGATCGGTTTGAAAAGTATATTGATTAGGAGTTCCGTATCATTAATACGTTGATGAAGCTTATCAATTATCAGAAGCCAATTAGTCTCTGCCATGAATTCAATCGACGTTCCCCCAAAACATTATATCACAAACATTCAAGTACCAATCAAAACAATCATATTATTGCATATATTATAGATAATAAATAATTTTAATCGTTTTAGATTAAAAGACATCATTTTATAACACTAAGTTAAAATTGCAAAATAATTGATAGGTTATTAAGGAGTCGTTTATTATACAAATAAAATATATCAAATGTTTTCTTACATGTTTTAAGTGTTGTATTGTATATATAAATATTTAAAACACTATATTAATTTTTTAAATTAAAATTTTATATTAAAGATATTTATTTTTTAATTTTTAGTAATAATATCTCAATAAATTAGTTAAAATATATTTTTGACACAAGACCGATACAAATATTTGATTAATAACTTTATTCTCAAAAATGTCAAAACTTACATTAAAAGAAATTGAGTAGATATAGTAATTTTGCACGTGTAGATGTTAGACAGCCAATTTAATCATGTGCTGTGTTGACGATCTGATCACGTTAGTTTTCTACTTGTACCCATGCATTAACTAGCATTGCGTGGAACACGTGCGTTACAATATTACATAACACCCTTTTCCGACTTACAGAGTTAAATGGCGAGAGGGATACGTGTTGTGAATCTTGGAGTACTACTACTTTATCAAATGCGTCTTCTCATCTTAAATTACTGGTGACTCACTGGCACGGCTGTTTTCCGTTCTATGGTTTGTTCGTTTTCGTAAGAGCAGATTGACAGGACCCAACTCGATTGTCTCGTTCTCTACGGTTCCAATCATACGTAAAACTACTAGTTTAGTGGTACCCATTTTAGAAATTAGTTGGTTTTTGACTGGCAGTTTGCTCCACGTAACAAATAAACTCAGCCGTACTTATGTGTTTGGGATGGTAAATGTTGTTTCATGAAACGTAGTTCAATTGAGTTCTATAACAATATATAATTCAATGGTTTGAATGAATAGGTTATATAAAATTTAAATTACTTCAAACTACGAATTATATGATGGTTGATGATATTGATATTGATATTGATATTGATATTGTAACAACTGATCAACATGTCTTTCGTCTCTACCAACTTTGATGGAGAAAAGGATAAGACTATCGCATATACAGGCCATTGGAAACGTTGACCAAAAAGCTACAGCTAACTACATTTTGGGTGGGGGGGTGGTGGGGTACTGAGGAGAATTCCCTGGAAGGTAGGATAGCCAAAATGGAATAGGTCTCTCGCTCCCTTTCAAGCCACATATAGTGCCGGACTTTCTCTAAAGGGCCAATAGCAGACCCATAAAAATAGACACTGTTGGTCCTTTCCAGAAAAAATGAATAGACACTATTGGCATCTAATAAAAGACTGAAACCAGCCGAAAATAAAGTAAATAAATTTGGATTAACTCAAAATCCTAATTTATCATTATTAGTATTATTATTATTTACTCTGATTTGGGCAGGCTCGACATGAGTACCATAGAAGTCAATCACTCAAATAGCCAGTTGATGTAAAACCAAATACTTGTTTTTAGAAAACTTTATAAAAATATATTTATTCATATATCAAAAGGTGATGTTGTTGACCTTAACTATAGAAATATCATTGCCCATGTGAAAGTTCTCAGCATAAATCCAAAAAGAGTAGTAGACAAATCTTGAATCGGAAAATGAAAGGTTGATAGCTGCATGCCTCTTCAACTTACCTGAATCGACAAGAATTGAATACAAACTGGCACTGGGGGCGAGTTCTATCCGTCATTCAAATTGGTGCGAGTTGGAGTCGGTAAAATTTGTCCATTTTCATGTTCCACAATTATTATTCCAACATTGTAATAATGATACATGATTAATTTTATCTTTATTTACAAATACATGTGTTAGCTTAGCTTAGTCTCAGGGCCACGTTCGATGAGGTAGGTTCTTGACTGTGCAGAAAAAAAAAAAAAAAGTTGTGTTATCTTCCCTTTTTTTTTTTAATCAACGTATCTAACTGAGGTTTGGAATTTCTAATTATATATATTTTACATGAATTAAAGAGCCAACAACTTAAACAATTATTGTGGAGACGACAAAAACTCAAATTAATAAATTAAGCAAGCAAAACCACTTTCCACTTGTATTAATTCCAGTGAATGATCATTATTTTTTTTATTTATAATAACGTGCTTATAAAGGAAAAGGTTAATGGATTAGGTGCAATCAGTAGTAATTCTACACTTCTGGTGCAGTAATCGAATCATAGGCATATTCCACCCAACATCCATGTTACATGTATAATTATTTACAGGTATAACAAGTGTCGCACATATTGATTATTGCTTGACTCCCATTATATCGAATGAGAATATATTTAACTCTCCATCACGGCTGTAAAGTGTAAACCTCATTACCTATGTAGATAAAAAGTAAATAAATAAAAACAAGAGTATAAACTTCTCTAATCACTTTAAATAATCTTCTCTATACAAAAGTTTGATTATTTTTTAACATTAACCGTGCGCGTCTCATATATTTAATATTAGTTCTTTTGGATAGGACGATTACAATTGTCCAATAAAAATATTTTATATCATATTTTTAAAATTTTTTTCATAATTAATATATTTCAAAGTGTTTGATTAGCTATAGACAATTTGTTAAACCTTGTGGTTGCGCCCGAAGGGTTAAGTAGGATGGGTCTCTAAAAATTAATACAAGGCCAACCAAATATAAAGATTTAGTGGGGGAGATTATGAAATATATGAAGTGATATATGCTTTCAACCTATCACTTTGTTATATGGTTGTGATACAACATTTACATAAAGAACTAGATATATTCTAGCTACTTAATTAACTATAACCAGGAGAGTATTGCAATTCATGATCACACAATTAAACTTAATATATATCTCTCTTTAATTGTAAGAGCTACGCTATAAAATAATGTTTTCTGGAGATTAAAATAATTAAAATTTACACTTTCAATCACCCATATGCATAATATTAAAACAAGAAAAAGAATAGAAATATTCTTTCAAAACCAACTCCACACCGATTTTCTAGAATTATAGATTCCGAATTCCATTAAGCGGTGGCCGATTAAAACATCTTGCAACTTTCTCAAACAATGATCAAATTTTCTAGAGTGGTCCCATTTTAAGTTTGTTCATATGTGTGTGTATGTGGGGATGTGTGTGTTTCTTTTTCCCTGATTTTCACTTATTTGACTCATTTTGCATACGGGGACATAATAATATGTAAATTGTAAAGTACATAAATAATTTTAACACGTAAACTGAAAAAAGAAAGAGAAAAAAAAAATGGAGTGACAAAAGAAAAGGACATCAAAAGAGTGATAAAAGAAAATACATAAAAAGAGTGATAAGATTTAGAAAATAGAGTCATTTCTTAAATTCAAATCAACGAATTTTGTATAAACAAAATTTTAAAAAAAAATATTTTCTTAATCGTTTGTAAACAAATTAGTTGTACAATTAATTTGTTAAAACTGATAATTTTTTTACAGAGACTTTGTGATCCAAACTTCTAAAACTTGGGAATTAGTGGATATCTCCACCGAAAACTTTTTATTAAAAACCAAATTACTAAATTTTTGTTGCACAGTTACATGATCTTTTAGTATGAAATGTGTTAGTGATCAAGACAATATCTTAATCGAAATTGCTATGTTAATTAAGCTTACCCCATGTACCCATCTTAATTCGGATCTTTAGCCTTTTCTAATTTTTTTTTCTTAATTTTTTGGGACTTTCATTAGCAGATAGACGATATTAAATATTTCTCCGGAAAAAAAAGATACATTTTACCATTCTAATGTTTATCTTCGACTGTGGACCAGTGTACGCGTGACATACAATAATTTCATGCAACCGTGAACCTAATATCTGATATGTATTCTCTAGCCAGTCAAATGAAACGTAACCCAAAAATTTAATTATTCGCAGTCTTTTTCTCTTCCATGGAGAATGTCAAGCAGCCACTTCTCTCTCCCAAACAGGAAGGCCAAAACCAGGACCAACTACGCTCACTCCCCACAGTAAACACCACTTCCTTCTCCTCCGCCACCTTCACCGCCGACGCTGATGACATCCCTCCGATAACCGGAGTCCGTGATTTGTCCAGGGAGTTTTGTAAAGAATCTAAGAAATTATGGTACCTTGCTGGACCTGCCATCTTCACCTCCATCTGCCAATACTCTCTTGGCGCAATCACGCAAGTTTTCTCCGGCCACGTCAGTACAATCGCCCTCGCTGCCGTCTCCGTTGAAAACTCTGTCATCGCCGGCTTCTCCTTCGGTGCCATGGTAATAGCAAACATACATATACATATACATATGTTTTGTATCAGATATTTAATTCATACAATATATATTCTTTCAGTTTGAACATATTAATGAAAGTATACTACACAGCTTGGAATGGGGAGTGCGCTGGAGACGCTATGCGGGCAAGCATACGGAGCAGGACAGCTTGACATGTTGGGGATCTATATGCAGAGATCTTGGGTTATTCTCAACTGTACAGCTTTAATCCTAATGCTTATATACATATTTGCGCAACAAATTTTGAGTCTAATAGGGCAGACCGAAGCGATATCAAAGGCAGCGGGAATTTTGTCGATATGGATGATACCTCAACTGTTTGCTTACGCAGTAAATTTCCCTATGGCAAAGTTTTTACAGGCACAGAGCAAGATGATGATTATGGCTGTGATAGCTGCTGCCGCGTTGGCGCTGCATACGCTTTTCAGTTGGCTATTAATGTTGAAACTGGGTTGGGGTCTTGTTGGTGCAGCTGTGGTACTAAATGCATCTTGGTGGTTTATAGATATTGCCCAGATGTTATACATTTTTAGCGGGACTTGTGGTCGAGCTTGGAATGGATTTTCGTGGAAGGCTTTTCAGAATCTGTGGGGATTTGTTAAGTTATCTTTAGCGTCTGCTGTCATGCTCTGGTAAGGAAGCTCTTTAATTGATATTATCGCCTCTTTAAGGGGAGAAAAAACACAAATTAAACACACTACAACAAATGATGACCTTCTACTGATTATATATAAACATTATGATATTGCTGCGTTAGATCTAGCTCTTTTTCAGATACATGCACTAAAAAATCATGTATCCGGGTCCTTAGTTTTAAGGTGTCTGGCTTATTCAAATTTTATGAAGAGACAGTATAGCATCGTACGGGAAGCTGCGGTCGATGCTCTTTGTGAATCCCGATCTAGCAGTCCAATGGTCAACTCATATTTCTCCCTGTTTTAGTTTTCGACTACCTAATATTTATTACCATTACCAGCAAAGATTTTCCAAGGACCAAAAATTGACGTGCTGATGTGTTCATTTAAAATACCAATTTTTGATAATTATGGTGGAATATGTACACGTGTCTCTGGGATTATATGGTTTCACGTAAGACATTCTCTCCCATAAACAGTATTTATTTAATTAGTCTCACGATGTTGAATATTGTGCGTGCAGCTTGGAAGTGTGGTATTTTATGGCGTTGATACTGTTTGCGGGATATTTAAAGAACGCGGAAGTTTCGGTGGATGCCTTGTCCATATGGTAACCAATGTCACTTTGCTTGGTTAATTAAATTAATTATCGAGCGGGAAAGAGTTCTAATTAAGGAATTAATTAACATCAATTCTGTTAATGTCCCCTGCTCTTTTTACTAATTACAAAATAAATATTCACTTATACACCACACGTCCTGATCCGTAAATCCCGGCATCTACTAAGTAGCGTGGAGTTATTCCACAATCCACATGCTAAAAGAATATATGCTCTTTCTCTAATTCAGAGTAACCACCATAATTTATTTACTAATTTTGAGTGACCTTGCATTAGAGTTAAGATAAAAGACCTGGATTGAAAAGAAAAGAAAGTTGGTTTTTCACTGCAAATCAAAGAGAATTAATGCAACCTTATTTATTGGTGAGTAAAGATGAAGCAGAGTTAATTTGCGTGTTCAATTTGCATACAGATACCACCGAGACAGACGATATTGCCCACATGTTTTGTCAGTGTGTACATCATCATTAATTCATCACAGTTATGAGAGTCATTTTCTCCCACACAACACAATGTATTTTGACCGGATACCTAACATTCACAATAAATGAAAAATAAACAAAATAATAGAATAGATGATATACCTAATAGTCGTTCTTTCAGCTGGAGAAGCCATGGAGATTCTTTCCACACCGTTTTGATTTGATATATCTTCTTTGCTTTGTAGCGTTTTCTTTTAAACAGTTGCTTTCATTAATACAATTGTCGGACATAAATGAGATATTTCAATGTTAATGTATTAAGTTTACTGTTAAATTTCCCGACGCTAGCTGTAAATGTTATTCCAGAAAATTACTTGATGACAAAAGTACTGTTGAGATAACCATGAAACGTGTATACGTACATATATAATGAAGATAAACTATTCATGAAATGTAATGTTATCATCTACTAATTAAGAGATTTCTTTTTTCTCTCTTAGATCACTCCATGACAATGTTTTGTGCTATACATTAAAATATGTCAACTTTGCAGCATGAACATATTGGGTTGGTCTATTATGGTGGCCTTGGGAATGAATGCAGCTATCAGGTAATTATTATTTTGCACTAACACAAATTAATTTAGATATAAATTTTAATCTCATTAATTTAGTGTTAAAATTGGTGCATGCAGTGTAAGAGTTTCAAATGAATTAGGGGCGGGTCACCCAAGGGCCGCAAAATTTTCATTAGTGGTGGCTGTAATTTCTTCGTTCCTGATCGGCCTTCTCCTCTCACTCATTCTGATCATTTCAAGGAGACAGTTTCCGGACTTATTTTCGAATGACACACAAGTTAGAGCTCTTGTCGTGGAGCTCACACCGATACTGGCTATCTGCATCATCATAAACAATGTTCAACCTGTTCTCTCTGGTAACTAACCAGTATTTTATTCTACTTGTTCATCTTCTGTGCCTAAATTACATTTGATATAATAAAATATTTATTTGTCAAAAAACATTTGTCATATGAAAGTTTATATATTATTTCTTTAATTTTGTAGGGGTGGCCATTGGAGCTGGATGGCAAGCTGCGGTCGCTTACGTGAATATTGGGTGTTACTATCTCTTTGGAATTCCTCTGGGTCTCGTATTGGGTTACGTAGTTGGCTTGGAAGTCCAGGTAATTCCGATCTATTCTTCTTCTTCTTTTCGACATTAACAAGGGAATTCTCTCCCGTACTTAGACCTCATAAATATTGGTGAGTTTGATAAGTGCGCAGAATTAATAATGTATTCATCGTTCAATTGCCCACCACATGCAACCCAAAGCGTCGAATTGAATGTAACTAAAGATTGAATTTCAATTGTTTTAAGCCAAAAATGCAGTGCGAGAATGTGGGTTTCATCTGACAGTTTAATTGATGTCATTGGTAATATTTTATCAGGGGATTTGGTATGGAATGCTTTCAGGGACTGTGTTACAAACGCTTGTCCTTTTTGGGATGATTTATAAAACCAATTGGAGCAGAGAGGTACATATATATGTATATGCACTATCCTTATAACTGAACTGTACTCATGCTAAGTGAAGTGATAAATAAAGCTAGAAGAATATTTGCTTAAACTGATATTTAATCTGCGCAATATATATACAGGCTTCTATTGCTGAAGACAGAATAAGGAAATGGGGAGGGCATGCAGGAAACGATACCGAAAAATAAACAAAGATCTCGATTTACAGGGGGACGCGCAGCTTCGGTTTTGGAAGGGTCCCATTTGAAATTTATATGAATTGTGGTGGTAACCGCAATTCGTGTTATGAAATTACGGGCCGATCGATAGCCGGTAGATCATTCGGCTCTTAATTTTAAGCATTTTTCTGAATGAAAATAATCCAGATGATCCCACGTGTTTTTATCTGGAAAATATATAGTCTGGTTATTCCACATTTCCACCCTGTCAAAGATTTATTCTAGCAACATCGCAGTAGCACTCATCCAAAAATGGAGCATGCTGAAGCTGAATTTATTGCTAGTTTTACGTTATATATATGGAGAGGAAAAATTTTTAGATGAAATAAATCTTTTTAATTAATTATATTCATATTATATTCATATTTCTAATTTTTTTTAGCGGAGGGTGTTGAAAGTTTCGAAACAAAAGACAATAAAAATGCATTCCTAAATGACAGCAACTGCATGTAGCACTATTAATTATTGGTACAAGAATGCATTCCTAAAAGCTACTATTTATCACCCGCTGATGTTTATCCTTTCCACTCGTATATTTAAATTTCATAACCCACAACTATTAACTTATGAAAATTACAGGATAAGAGAACCAAACTTATCGAAATTGGATTTTATCCGTATGCTATGTATAAAGTAATATATTACGTATTATTACTTCTTGGAACTTTCTTCAACTTTTTGGGTTGTGATTACAAAGTGCTTGTCTTTGTCCAGACATTCCAGTCGCGAGAAGTATAACTACACGAAAAATCGTCTTTTTTAAGTGGCCCGAGATATAATATCTATTAAATATTTTCTTCATTTTTTTTTTCACTGTAATTCGAATAGTATTAATTATTGAGAATTTTATAAGATTCTTCGCAGAGAAAAGCGTATAATGTTCTGAATTTTCTGATATGCTTATCTTCGACTGGGGATCAGAACCAGATTGTGGATGGCTATAAGAATTGCATGAAAGCCTCTTTTAAAATAATTATTCGCAACTCAAAGCATAAACCAAAAGTTTTCAGTCATTTTCTCTGCGATGGAGAATGGTAAGGAGCCACTGCTGTCTCCCACCCGCAGGGAGGAAGACAAAAACCAACTGGAGTCACTCCCCAAAGTAACCACCTCCTCCGTCACCTTCACCGCCGAAACTGCTGACATGGCTACGATCAACGGAGTCCGTGACTTCTTTAGAGAGTTCTATATAGAAGCCAAGAAATTATGGTACCTTGCTGGACCCGCCATCTTCACTACCGTCTGCCAGTACTCTCTTGGAGCCATCACTCAAGTCTTCGCCGGCCATGTTAGCACCCTCGCCCTCGCTGCCGTCTCTGTTGAAAACTCTGTCATCGCAGGCTTCTCATTTGGCGCCATGGTATAAGATTTTTAATTACGAAATCGACTTCCAATTTTTATATATTAATGAAGCTATCTATAACAGATGGGAATGGGGAGTGCGCTGGAGACTCTATGCGGGCAAGCGTATGGAGCAGGACAGCTTGACATGCTGGGAATCTATATGCAAAGATCTTGGGTTATTCTTAACTCTACGGCTTTAATCCTAATGTTCGCATACATATTCGCGCAGCAACTTTTAAGTCTAATAGGGCAGACCCCAGAGATATCAAAGGCAGCGGGAACATTTGCGATATGGATGATACCGCAACTATTTGCTTACGCCATTAATTTCCCAGTAGCAAAGTTCTTACAGGCACAGAGCAAGATCATAGTGATGGCTATTATAGCAGCTGCTGCCTTGTTTCTGCACACGTTTCTCAGTTGGTTGTTAATATTGAAGCTGGGGTTGGGTCTTGTGGGTGCAGCTGTGGTCCTAAATACATCTTGGTGGTTCATAATTATTTCACGACTGCTGTACATTTTTAGTGGTTCCTGTGGTCGAGCTTGGAATGGATTTTCTTGGAAGGCATTTCAGAATCTGTGGGCATTTGTTCGGTTATCTTTAGCATCTGCAGTCATGCTCTGGTAAGATAATCTTACCGAATGTATTATTACTAGACTTTCAAAACTAAATATATAAATCTAGCTATTTCTGTAATTCTATATATATATTTATATATGTGATAAAATTAGTCATCTCTTTTTTTTTTCTTACACAAAATCTTAAATCAATTATAAACTATTGGATATAAATACATTTAACAATTGATATTACATATGATAAATGTATTAATTATCAATACATTAATTATATGATCAAATATAATATCAATCATTAAATATATTTATATTTAATAATATATAATATAATGAAAAATTTTGTAAAAAAAAAAAAGAATATTAAACCTGTTTATATATATATATATATATATATGATAATATCTTGCGCGTGCAGCTTGGAGGTGTGGTATTTTATGGCGTTAATACTGTTTGCGGGATATTTAAAGAACGCGGAAGTTTCAGTGGCCGGCTTATCCATATGGTGCGCTTAATTTATTTAATTACTTCATTATATCTATAACGCTTTGATTAATATTAATTGTGTTAATTAATTGTCCTTTGTTGACTGCTCGCTTTTAAGTTCTATACGTTGGACTGACGTGCACCACGAGTTCGATCAGTTTTAATCTTGATTCATCATTTACGTTGTCTAAGACCGGCATCATTGATTGATATACAAAAGTTGATCAAACTAATTATAAAATTGTTGTGTACAATGCGTACACCTAGCAAGAGGCCACAATAATTGAAAAAGTGGATCAGTGTAAATAGAAATTGGGATAGAAATTAGAAAGCGGTCAATCGAAAAATCATACCTAAAAGCTAATTGATCAAAAGACGATTAATTGGACTCGTTTTTTGATTCTTTTTCTCATTCTTGAATAGTATTTTATTTTGTCCAATAGCAGTAGCATATGTCATTCTTATTGCTTTTATTTATTAAAAAATACGTATTCATTTCAGTTGTTTTTTGAATTGGATGTTTTGGAGATAATCTTTTTTTTTTTTTTTTTTTTTTTTGTGGATGTAGAGTTTGTGATTTGACATTATTGTTTTTATTACAAATTCCTTAAAGTTTAATGTGTAGATCTCCACTTCATAGTTAATTATTTTGCACTGTTTATTTAAAAGCAGCAATGGTGTTCGATTTATTTTGTATAATAAGTTTTGTAGGAAAAAGGATAGAGATAATGGAAGAGTCGGTTTTGAGAAATTAGGAAAATATACGAGGAACAGAAAAAGACGAGAAGAGAAAGAAAAGAATAGAAAAAGAAGAAAAATGGAAACTTTTCATTTCATGTGACAAAAGTGAAGAGAATTTGATAACAACAATGAAATTTGTGGCTAATATGGAAACATAAGAAGTAGCCTTAATATTGGTCGGGAGTTTCTTATCGTAGAGAGAGAGGATGGTAGATAACCACGGCGATGTGAATAGTTCTAGAATGATAGATGAGTCCTCCAGACTCGAAAGTTCCCACCATCCAGTCAATAGTTCTATGAAATATTGATTTTGAATGTGTACTCTATAAAGTTCACACACTAAGGGAAAAACTGATTATCATGTATATATTTTTTATTAATATTAATGTGATTGCATTTGCACCGCAGCATGAATATTTTGGGTTGGACAAATATGGTGGCATTAGGAATGAATGCGGCTGTAAGGTAATTGCTTTGCAGAAACACCCATTTAATTACAAATTTAATTTAATTTAATTTCAATTCATTGATTGAGTTTGAAAAATGATTATTCATGCAGTGTGAGAGTTTCAAATGAACTAGGGGCAACTCATCCGAGGACTGCAAAATTTTCGTTAGTGGTTGCTGTAATTTGTTCCTTTACTATCGGCCTGATCCTTGCACTCATTCTGATAATCGCAAGGGATCAGTACCCGGCGTTATTTTCAGACGATGAGGAAGTAATAGATCTTGTGAAAGATCTCACACCATTGCTGGCTCTCTGCATAGTCATTAACAATGTTCAGCCTGTTCTCTCTGGTAAATAGCTAGCTAGCTAGCTAGCTAGTAATCAATTAAATTCATGCATCTACTACTTAATACTATTTTGTTTACAGTTGACATGTATATGTTGTAAAATCAGGAATTAATATTTAGCTATTTTGAATAGAAATTAAACAAGTAAAAGAATTGAGGATCAATAATTATTGTATGCAGGGGTGGCCATTGGAGCTGGATGGCAAGCAGTAGTTGCCTATGTAAACATCGGTTGTTACTACGTCTTTGGAGTCCCTCTAGGTCTCGTATTGGGTTACAAGGTGGATTTGGGGGTCAAGGTAATCGTAAAATAATAAATAGCGAGCCAGAGAATTAATAAATTTGAAACAAAGGCCATAGTTCGATCATGTGGTTGATAATAATATTTTTTTGCTCAGGGTATTTGGTATGGAATGCTGTCAGGAACTGTGTTACAGACGCTTGTCCTTTTCGGGATGATTTACACAACCAACTGGAACAAAGAGGTAAAGTCGGCAATATTTTAATGATTACACAGACAAGTGGAGTGATGCCATAAATGCCTGATCTATTATTATCTGTTATTGAGGCATTTTTTAAAATTGTGTGTGCAGGCCTCTGCTGCCGGAGACAGAATCAAGAAATGGGGTGGACATACAGAAAACGATACTGAAAATTAACCAAAGATCTTGAAGCACAGTGAGCGCATCTTCAATTTTAACAAAATTTCAAGAGCTGGTGGTAGCTGTTTTGGTACCGAAGTGTGATGGTTTTAAACTCTGGCTATTAAAATATTATATTAATTAAAAAAAAAAAAAACACTAATGATTACTGTAAAATATTAGTATTATCAAATATATTTTTAAGTTTACTTTTAAACAAAACACAAGTCTTACTATACCAAACGAAGCCTTAATACTAATCGGGATCCCTTTTCGTTTTCTTTTTTTTTTCGCATCAACAAAACTTCTCTCACGTGCCTATTATGCTTCAGTAGCTGCTACACGTAGTACATAGTATTTAAACATAGTACACACTTATGATTCTCATCACACCCATTTGTAACTTGTGATTCTGATCACACCCACTTATATTTTTTTTAGATTTTAATTTTAAAGTTTGTATATGGATGAAATTATTGGACTCCAATATTATCATTTAGATCATTGCTTACAATTTTAAACTTTTGAATTAAGGATTGTTTAAAATTATTGAGCTTAATTTAACCTATTTTTTTTTTTATATATATCAAAATTTGACCAAAATTTTTTTATATGTTCAAACCATACAAAATTACCATAAAACTTTGGGACTGATAATAAATCAAACTCACGCCCATAAAAGGCGTGAATTCGAACCCACCAATTGCTACCGGTAAGAATTTTTCATTTCATGTGGGTTTATCTTTTAAAAAATTTTGAATACATCTCTCTCTCATTGAGAGCAGATTTGAATAACTGGGTGCGCTAAAATACTGATTTAAGTGGAGAGCAAAACGGGGTTCCTCTCGAAATAGAAGAAGACGATGTAAAATCTTGGAGACGCTATTTAAAAATAAGATGGGTAGGCCAGTTCAGCAGCTTGTCAATTATTTAAAATATTGGCTCCAAGACGTGGGTAAGTGCTCTTTGAGAATGTTATAGGGCTGCTTAGTAATTTTGAAAATTATTTGAAATCTGTTCCAAGACTAGGGTGGGGTTACTTATTAGGCAGTCTAGGAAACTATGCAACAACTGGGCTGCCCAACCTGCGTGAAGGCTAAATTAAGATAGGATAGGGACGCTCAGTAGTTCCAGATAATAGGTAAATTTTTGGCTCAATGTCCTGGTTGGGGGCTAGAAAGGTTAGATGGGGCAGCTCAATAGTTTGAATTCTACTTAAAATATGGGCTCCAAGACCTTGGTAAGGGCTATTTAAGGATGAGTTGGGGTTGCTCAGCAGCACCATAATCTAACAACATAACCTAATTTACTATTTTAAATACACGCACTATTGTTCTGAAGCACCCCTATGCCCAACATCGACACACCTCAATAGCCCAGTGGATGATACCAAATGTGTGAGACCCAGCATACCCACAGAATGATACTGAGTACACCCACGTAGCCCACTTGACGATGCCACCCATCAACATATTTTGCTTAGCGCTATGTAGGCAACTTTCCGGAAGCACCCACATTTGACCCTGAGCGTCTTTCTGATCGCGCCATACACCGGCAGAATGACACTGTATACACCTATGAGTACAGTCACACGGGCCAGTAGATCATACTAAGTTCACTAATGACATATTCTGAGCACAATTCTGAATGCACCAATAGTTTATTCTGAGCACACTCAACATTGTCTTTATCCACCGATATGTCATTTTGAGCGCATCCCTATTCCCAAATTTATAAGCACCGATTTCTGACAGCACTCAGAAACCAACTAAGTGATGCTAAATGCGCCTCTGCAAAACTGGCCAGGGGCCAGGCACTGATGAAAGCTCTGTGAACAAATCTGGCTGTGAGATTTGGTGCCCAACTACTCCTATCATATTAATAGTATTACGACTTCAAATGTGCAGTGCCAGTATGAGAGCGTCTAATGAACTAGGAGCGGTGACCCAAGAACAGCAAATACTGGTAGCCGTAAAGCATTCGACCACCGTTAGCCTTTTCCTCTTCCTGCTTCTGATCATGACAAGGAACATATACCCATCTTTATTCAGAAGCAACATCAAAGTCCAAGCTCTTGTTGAGGCCGTCACCACCTTGGTTGGATCTGTGGATCGTCATTAACAATGTTCAACATGTTTTATCCGGTAAAAATACATACATGCATACAGCCTCCGTTTGGATGCATTTTTTCTGCTTGATGTTGATATGATTTTCAGACGTTATGATATACACGCGAATGTGGAGTCGCATCAGTTAACTGGGCTCCTCTGCGACTGATACTGGCATCCAAGGTCAACATAGGCGTCCTGGTAATCGGCCCTCTTCTGTGTTTCCAGTTCCCTCTTTTGCCTTCCAACGAAATTAAATGCTATAATTGATATTAACCTATGCTTATATCATTGGGGGATCTGGGGTGGAATAGCATCAGGGACCCTCAGACATCCATCATTTCTTACACGATTTATAAAACAAATTGGGTTAAAAGAGGTAAATCATCGCGATACTTTTTATGCCAATACAAAGTAATGATTTATCTTTTCACTCTTGTGCTTAAATTTAGTTAAGGGCAATAAAGATGCAAAACTAGAAAAACAATGGCCGATACGGACTTCAGTATGCAGATGGTGTGTGACTGCGAACTTCTGCTGCTGAAGAAAAAAATACGGAAATGGGAATGGCTTCTGACTTCTGAGTTCGAACGAGAACAGTCTCTACTTACTTGGACGATATTTAGTTTAGTTATATTTCAGAGATAGCAGACATGCCTTCTACAAACCAAGCTTTAGTTTCAAGTACTAAACAACAGTCGAAAGTAGCTAAATAATACTACTTTCACATCAAACTTCAAGAGAAAATAATGAACAAAGACCAAAATAGAGCATACCAAAAGAATCTATCAGGTGTTGCAAAACAGATGAGAAAATCTGAAGAAGATGCCAACACAAAGATGCACTGAGACAAAAGGAAGTTCTATGTATATAAGCTAACCATATTGATAAGTTGAATATACAAGCATAGCCAGAAAATAAACATAGAAAGCAGTTGATGGCTGGTGAAATCTGAGATATGGAAGCATAATTTGTCAACCGCTCCTTCACATAATTTACTTTAATGGAATATGTCAACCCAGCAATTCAACTTGTACATATTCAAGACCCGAGAGGTACAAACAAAAGTGCATGCTTGTGACAAAGTAAAACCATGCATCAACTCCGACCAACATTTCAAGACATCTCATGCTCAATTCAATTCAATAAATAAGCTTAGATTCTATTAAAAGTCAAGATGCTACAAGCATTGCTGTGTTAAAGATTCAATCATAAATCAGCAAATCAAATTTGTCAACAGTTATATCGGCTCATTTCCAAGCAAAAATGTTAGCACACATATAGAACAGAAATCAAAGCAGCTCAATAGTAAAACCGAATGCCTCCCTCATAAACCATAACATAAAAATAAAAACAAACCATTCATGTCACATTTAATCATTAAACGATTGTATTTTAAAAAAGTCTCGATAGATCCAAAATAAAGCAAAATTACTAAAACAGGAAAAATCACCGAAAATAACCTAAGCAGTGAGGACAACAGCACCGCCGGCCTCCTTGATCTTCTTCTCAGCAGTTTTGGACACAAGCTTGGCCTTGACAACTACGGGCTGGTTCTCTGGCAAAACACCTTTTCCCAAAACCTTAAAGTATCCGAACTGAGTCACGTCAATCATCGGAACGTTGTCTTTGCTGGCCTTGGATTTAACATCTGCAGGTACCATGGACCAGAGCTTGTCGATGTTGACAATGGGGCAATGGAACTTATTGCGGAGCTTGTGGAAGTACCTCATACCGACTTTACCAAAATAACCAGGGTGGTACTTGTCGAAAAGGATCCTGTGGTGGTGCATACCTCCGGCGTTACCACGGCCTCCGGGATGCTTTCTGTGCTTACCAATACGACCATGGCCAGCGCTCACATGGCCCCTCTTCTTTCTGTTCTTCTTGAAACGAGTCGTCATTTCGGCGGATCTGGGGAGGCTGCAGTGTGTATGTTCAGGTGGCGGTGAGTATGGAGAAGACGAAAGGGGGCCGGAGATTTATATGGGGATGAGACTAGGGTTTTGCATCTGCTGTGATTTACGGGTATGATGCATGTGGCGGATGTGGATCTCTTGTTGGGCTTGTTTAACATGTTCATTCCTAATTTATTTTGGACCAAAATAAACAATAGGCCATGAATCCATGTTATGCCAAAGCCTTTTTTCCTTTGGTTGAATTCGTTGACAATTAAAACTCTGATTTATTGGAATTTCTTCTTGCAGTTTGTTCCCTCTTTTTATATGTGCATTAGTCTTCGTTCTTTTTAATTATAATTAATTAGGAGTATAGGACGGATTCTATTGACATAATCAAAGAACAAAATCTAATTAGAAAGGGTGTCATCTCTCATTATTACCTAATTATCAGCACATTCAATTCTAATTCGTCCAACTTCATCCAAAAATCCAAGTGAAATTACTCTTATTCAGACTATCATGTAGACATGTATTCGAATATTTGGATTCTTTGCATCTCAATTTTTAATTTGTTTTTTCAATTGCTCTGCATTCTTTAGAAAAAAAAAAAATTGATTTTAATACGTACGGAATGGACTGTCTGCCATGGGCTAAACACGCCGCCTAGCTAATTAAAGCAAATCTTCCAATAGATTCAACGAACTATATTACACATTCCAAGGTTAACTAAGATTTATTGAGTTTCAAGTGGAATGCATCTAACGTCTATGATTTCATTCGCGTAAGCTAGTCTTAACAATATTTTAGTTCATTTATAGAAGGCGACCTTTGCGAGTCATCAAGAATAATACATGTATAGATGGCGAAACTGATCTTAAATTGTTTCATAGCGCGACAGCGTCTAAAAAGAAACATAATGGCAACCAAAGCCGAGCATTGCCGAGCAAGAAAACAGCATTCCCTTACGACTTAAGGTAACCAAGCCTAAGAAGGGAAGTCCTTAGACCGCACATGTGTCAGTAGTATTTTCTTTAAGCATGACGTGTACATGTGTATACTATTAGAAGAGATAAAACACATATTTCTGCTTTATACATACAATTATACAAATATATAATGAATTCACAATAACACTGGAAGAATATTACATGAATGCAAGGGCAACCTAAACAATCAAACGAACACATCGTGACTGAAAACAATTACAATTTAGTGCACGTCTGTGTGCTTCATCTTTGAAGAATCAGGGCAGCTCCAACGAAGCCAAACCACAATGTCAAAGCTACCCAAAAGGCGCGGTTTTTCTCCAGTCCGACGGGAGGTCGCCACACTAGAAAGTCACCTAAAAAGTCTCTGGATGATGGAAGCTGGTTGGTTGTTGAGCCACTTCTCCTCTCATCCCTGTCCTTGTATTTATCACTCCATGTCCCTGCATAACTGTAATGACGGCACGCAGATAATCCAGAAGTCATGAACAAGTGGTAACTATGGCAGGAACGAAGCCTGGAAATTGCGGTAATAAAGCATAGAACATACTGAAATTATGAAATTGCAGGTTTGAATTGGTGCATAGAGATTGTAGAAAATAAATAAATATCGTCTCATAAATCTACATTTTAAGTACGTTCCAAAAAAAAATAATGCCAACAAAAGGAAAGTCTCACTTTAATTGAAGTACACAACTTGGGATATTCTGGATTCAATTCAAGAACTATTAGGAAAAGCTGTGATGTGTGACGTGCAATTTCTCTATATCAGGGTCCTGATATAGCCACACATATTCCATGCTAATAAAGCATTGGTGTGAAGAGAAGATCAGAGCTTGTTCTTTTTTCATTTTATGGTTTGAAGAAATGTAAATGGCAAAGCTTCAACAAGCAACAATTACAGGCAATGGTAAAAAACATGACTGCAACTATTGATGACAGTTCAAAATATAGCTGGATATAAATCATGAAGTGAAAACTGTGATCATATGAAGGGTGTGTATGCATTCACAAGAAAATGGAAAAAATGCACAAAAAGCTCCTAATACTTCTATCCTTCCAAGGTGCTCAAGTGATATAAACTAAACACAATCACAAAGAAGAAGCAAGGCATAAAAGCATCATAGCATCACTTGATTCATTGAGTAGTAAGAACAAAGACCAGATTGCAACCATAATCTAAGCACGACAAGGTAGAATACTGAATGGAAGCAATACAAAGTGTAAAATCAGGCAGCATCATTCTCATCCAACTAGAATAACAAATAGAAAAGCGGTTGGTCATCATATATGTATGGCTTTGTTTCTGGTTCAAGCAATACAGGTCAATCAATAATGACATAAACAAATATTAACTGTCAAATTAAAAAGCAAAAAAGGCCTAATAGCAGACCTATATTTCTGTCCAAATAAACGAACTGCTATTTCGGTACTAGAGAAAATGAGGAGGCAAATAAACTTTTCCCAGTATTTTCACAATGGATAGATGTTAGAATAATGAAATCATATTCCACTAGAGATAAAACAAAGGCTCACGAGGTTACTTAATACTTTATTCATAAAACTGTAGAATTCTTAGTCCACTTTTCCTAACCAATTGCAAAATCAGGAATCAAAATGAGCAATATCATTGACTGAAGACAGCAAAATTACCTGTCATAACTAGAACCAATAAGTGGAATGGTAACCATCTCCTCTTGAGATATCTTCAGTTTAGGTGCTTGCAAGATGTATCTAAGGTCTGCAGCTTGACGCCGAATACTGACACTGGGATGCTTCTTCTCCAATTGCTGGTAAAGAGCAATGCAATCCGCATGACGGTTATTTGCCTCGTAAGCCATAGCAAGCCATATTTGAATCTGAAAATCCAGAATCAAACTCGTTTCATTATTTATTGATCCAACTTTTCCAATTAACAATAATGTTTGCTCATGAAAAACTAATCCGGTGTAAACCAACCTCACCACCAAATAACGTTGGTCTGGGAATGATGGTGAGAGCACCTTCAAGAAACTCAATTGCTCGTCCATACATGCCCTTACCGTAAGCCTTTTGTCCCAACTCGAACATCAATTGTGCTGTGGCTCTCCTCTCCGCTTGCTCCTGCGCCACCTGCTCTCACAAATCAGCGCGACAAAACATGGCGCAAATTAACATTTAGGGCGAAATTATTAATATAAGCCATAAACAGTTGATACATAAAGCAACCTTTTCGAGTTCTTTTCTGACTCTCATCTTCTTCTCCTCTTCAGTCTCTTCTTTAACTTCAGTTTCACTATTATCGTCCGCTTTAGTCTGCAATTCCTCAGCTTTCTTCTCTAACTCTCTCATCTCTTCAATCTCCTTCATTCTCCTCCTCATCTCTTTCTCCCAGTCATACTTCTCCTCCTCCTCATCACCATTCCCGTTCTCCTCGTCGCTGGAGCCCGCATCAAAATCCACCGCGTTCACCTTTGAATTCGCCTTGCCAAGTGTCACCACCAGGTGATTTCGACTATCCCCTTCAGAGTCCAAGCTCTTGTTGGTTAAAGCAGAATAGTTCACGTGAAGGTCTCTCTTGGGTAGATTCAAAACGACGTCGACCGCCACTGGACGAGACTTCCGGTCCGTTATTGTTGTCCGAGGTGACGTCACGTCCAGTAATAGAGCTAAATTTCCGAGAACCACGGCCATGGTAACAACAGTCAAGACAGAGAAAGAGGTTGAGTGAGATATGGAGTTGCCTGCTGCTGACAAGGGACTGCAACGAAGATATTTAGGAGGTGTAGATGATGACTTGTAAGGACTAAAGTGTCCTCGCGGTTGCTTTAAATGACTGAAAAGCGGTTAAAATTATGATGGTAAAGTTGTCTTAAAGATTGTGAACGTGGCTCTATGTAGAGGAGAGTCGTGTTTGGAAACTGTGGCGGCACACGAATACTAGAGTGGTCTCACGGAAGCGGTCGCTTGATTGAGTCAAATACGTTACTACCCCTGCATTAACTCGCATCCAAAACGATCCCGTTTAATGTCGAAAATATTTGTGCACGACTAGTGTCATCTGACGGCGTGAAATCAAACACAACGAACCATGTTTACTTCAGAAACGCCGGTAGAAAGAGCAGAAACGCTACTCTATAACACGTTTGCTCACGCGCCTCCAGACGCCACACATTGCGCACCTCTTCGGGCCCTTTTTTGAGAAGATTTCTCTTAATTTTCCCTGCAGCCAAAGACGTAGTCGTTAACCATCTGTTTCCATGGCTGTAACACTCTGCAACGTACGACCTCGGGTATTTACTTCATTTCACCACAAACAAACGCCTCGCATTCGCCACAACAATCTCCGATTGACTAAAAATAACAAACTCGGGCTTTTACTCTCTGACTTTTCCCCCAACTCAAAACGACGCTGTCACTTCTCTCCTTTAAAATCCTCTTCAATTAACGGATTCTCCGTACAGAAAGATAATCTAGAACACTTTGATGGAGAAGTCAATGCTGAGTTCAATGAGAGGATTCGGAGATGGATTCACTTCATTCAATCGATATTTCCTGGAGGAACCTGGTGGAGCTTCGATGATGATATCGAGGTTAAAATTATGGCGAAACCGGTGACAGTATGGAGGGCGCTTAGTAAAATGTGGGAGTTGGTTGCTAAGGACCGTTGGATTATTATTGCTGCCTTTTCTGCCTTAATTGTCGCGGCGGTGCGTATATATACATATACATATATATATATATATAACCATTTTTCGTTTTCATTACGTAAATGATAAGTTTCTTGGCATTGAACAATATCAAATAGTTGCAGATGGAAATAACGAGGTGAGATACGTAAAATTTGGAAATGGATATAGGGTGTATTTGGGAGCTTTGGAGAGAGTGTTTTTAGTAGAATCCTGTTTTGTGAAGGCGCCTGTAAGTGCTTCAAATAGCTCTTATCAAATGCTCTTTGAAGCATTTTAAGTATATATATGTTTATCTGAAAAAGTTATTTTAGTGTTAAAAACAAAATAATGATAATATATCTCAAGTTTTTCTCTATAAAGCATTATTAGTGGTTTTTTATATGAAAACACCTTCATCTATTTCAACCAAATTTTACGAAATGAGCATAAAAGCTTACTCGGGCCATTTAAAAATATTCTTGGCAGTGTCATAGCATTTCCAAATGCAGTGATATAGGGAATGAATATTATATGCTGTTGGGTCAAGTTAGGACTTCGTTTTTTCTTTTTTTTTTCTAATGTCTGCCATTTTCTGGCTATTGTGTACACTGTTTCTCACTGTTGCAGTTCTTATTAAACTGATGGATACTCTTGGTTGTGAGATAAGATGGTGGCAATGCATGATAGTCTTATTGCATTTACTAACTGGTTTGCATATTTGATACAGCTTTCGGAGATATCCATACCACATTTTCTGACAGCATCAATCTTCACCGCGCAGAGTGGCCAAATCGCAGTGTTCCACCGTAATGTTCGACTGTTGATTCTGCTGTGTGTTACTTCTGGAATATGCAGGTTAAAATCTTGTATGGTCATATCTCCTTTCTCCTTTACTTCCCAGACACAGACTATGACATGACCTACTCTCTGCACCAGCAGGAGTCATGCAATCACTCTGATAGATCAATATTTACTCTATTATTACATAAAATCTTTTCTGGTTGCTGCATATGTCATAAATAACTCTCATTCTTTTTCATGTAACTGTTGTGTTATTCACAAGTTATCCTATTGAAAATATGCACAATAGCAATATACATGGCGCTGCATCATATTATTTCCTGTTCTCTGTTTTGAACTTATACTTTATATGGACTTTTCAAATTACACATACCAAATTTGAGTCATCTCAATGAACAACATGACAGAACTGCTGACTCCGTACTTTGTTTATTTGAACTTCAGTGGTTTAAGAGGTTGCTGTTTTGGCATTGCAAATATGATTCTTGTGAGTCTCTATCAGATACTTTCATTTTCAGACACATATATGTTTTTCTTTGTCTGGTCAGTAGAATAGGACTTCAATATTGATGAATTCTTGTAATTTTTCACAGGTAAAGAGAATGAGGGAAACGTTATATTCTGCACTTCTTCTTCAGGTTCAGATCATTGGAAATTTGAATTTTGATAAATTTATTGCCATTTGCATGTCTAAGCAAGCCATACCTATTGGAATACTTTTGAAATATTGAAGTATACATATTAACTTACCTTATTGGCGAATCTGTTGTAGGATATATCCTTTTTTGACTCTGAGACAGTTGGTGATTTGACAAGTAGGCTTGGATCAGACTGTCAGCAAGTGTCACGGGTTATTGGAAACGATCTTAATTTGATATTACGCAATGTTCTTCAGGTCTTTTCTCGATAATTAATGGTTTTGAGACTGCTTAAAATAAGAGTATAATTTGCGTTGTCTTTATTTATTTTCAGGGGACGGGATCATTGATCTACTTGCTAGTTTTGTCATGGCCACTTGGAATGTGTACATTGATAATATGCTCAACTTTAGCAGGAGTAATGCTGATCTATGGCCTGTAAGATTATGTACAAACTCATTAGATTTTCCTCTTATAGAATTTGAGTTCACTGTCTTGCAAGTATATGACTATAAAATAACTGCGATTGAAATGAGAATAGTATTTGAGTGGCAAGGAGAGAAAGGATAACATTAGATATGAGGATGTGCACTAAGGTAAGTGACTTGTTTCATTATGTGTGATATAGTTCAAGCGATTGGCTTTTAAGTACTAGGGTATGCCTGGGAGCAAGTGGAAGACTTGTTTAATTATGTGTGATATAGTTCAAGTGATTGACTTTTAAGTATTAGGGTATGCCTGGGAGTAAGTGGATCGATGGTTTAAATAAAACATGATGCCCTACGAACCTGTGGAAAATACTGTCTTGCGATTCCTGAGATGTGCTTTTGGCACATTTCTTTTTAATATTTGAACTATTTAGGTGGATTTTAGCACGATCTTCACTTTTCCATTCATGTATTTACTCTTGGAGCACCATTGATGACCAGTTCAACTGTGTCCTCTGTGTAGGTACCAGAAGAAGGCAGCAAAGTTAGTCCAAGAGATCACTGCTTCTGCCAATGAAGTATATCAAGATACATAATCTGTAATCTTTCTAGGGATTTTGTTTCTTGTTTTTTGTTATTTAGGAAATAATGTAACTGTATATACAAGTGTAGGTGGCACAGGAGACATTCTCATTGATGCGAACTGTTCGTGTCTATGGAACAGAAAAACAGGAACTTAAAAGGTGATGCATTCTAGTGCACCGTGTCTCTGATAAATTATTTCTGTCTGCACTCTTACTTTTCTCAATGCAAAACATTTTATGAAAGGAAGTCATACGTCAACAGGTGGATGTGTGTATTATAAGTGGTTCTGACATAAAGATGTTTCCATTTATGGTTGATAGATACAAACAGTGGCTGGGGAAATTGGCTGATATAAGTTTGCGACAAAGTGCAGCATATGGATTCTGGAACCTGACCTTTAATATGCTTTATCACTCGACTCAGGTTTATCTCTTTATTTGGCTTTGAGATCACATTATGTTCACTTTTTAAAGTTTCGTGTCTGAATAGTTGTTAACTTCTACATGTAAGTTTTCTGGAAGATACTCAATCATAAAAGCCTTTTGTGATAATATGGATTTGGCTTTTGCCTCTGCTATATAAATGTAATAAATTTCTTGCATTTCAAGCATTGTGGTAATGATAAAGACTCAACTATCGTGTTATCTTTTTCTATATCCATTTTGATCCATGAAAGTGTCTATTTAATTGGTTAATTAACAGCTTTTAGCATTACTCCATTTTTGTATTAGTCTGAAAATAGCATTATAAGGTATAAACTAGTGCACCAATCACCCCTTTTAGGAGGGTGGTTGGTACCTTTGCCCTCCACTTGGAAGGAATGGGTTGAACTCCTCCCAACTATATATGGGATGCTAATTTCACCCGGAATGGGTCCAGATTTCAGGTTGGCGCCTACTATATCCAATCAAGACTTCCGATTTCTGGTGATTTTCGATGTAATATTGTTAAATTGTAAATGTAATTTATAATAAAAAAAGGGTATAAACTAGTGCAAGATCAGCCAAAGAAAGGTGATTCACTTCAAATTGTTGGTTAAGCTAAACTTCCCATATTCTGTCCCTAGTTTTAGCACCTTGAAGTTGTCTTCAGGGCTTGGCTTCTGGGAACCTGTGCAGTCCCCATGTTATGTGTACTTTGGCCTTGGCCTTTAACTTGACAACCCTATGTTGCCCGTCTCTTCCTAATTTGCAGTTTGATGAAATACATGCTAACTGACTCTGTTATATGAGATGTCACTGTGTATGCTTTTCTTCTATTTGACATAATGTGAGGTAGTGCTATGTTGTCGTAAATGTTATTTGTTATGCTGGTATTTTTTGGCTTGCCTTCTGAGACTATGTGTCAGCGATATATACTTGTTAACTGACCCCTTCTCACCCAAAAAAGGCAAAAGTCAACAAACCCGTGAATTATGAATATTCTACCTCATCTGTGATTATAATGTCATATACTTTCTATTCTTGTGATTTCTCACTGCATTATCACAAGTTTTTAACTAGATTTTTTTTTTAATTACAAATTATATTTATAATCTATCGATATTATATCAGAATTTTTTTTTGAATTACAAATTATATTTACAATCTACCAATATTATATTAGAAATTTTTCGGAAATCGGGACGGAAAATTTGCACCTGATTCGGGTAAAATCAACCTTCACAAATTTTTGGAAGGAAATTGGCCTTCACTAAGTACATAGGAGGGATTGAACCGGTGCCCTCCAGGTGGAGGGCAAGAGTACCAACCACCCTTGATAAGGTCGTTGGCAAGTTATCAACTAGATTGTTTCCTTATAATCGCATGTGAGGAAGTCATATCTAATTGGAGCTGATTTTTTTCCATGTGAACTCCGTGTTTACTTGGGATCTTAATGCATATATAATAGCATTATTTAACCGAAAATGACTAAATTATCTTGACCATTTTCAAATTCAAATTCATGCATCTTTTGTCAAAGCTTGATGCCATACTTTATGTTGAATGAAAATTCTGGGTTTGACTTATGCTTTTGTTGTCATATGTCTTTTATAGGTTATTGCTGTATTGATTGGAGGAATGTCTATTGTGACGGGTAATATAACAGCAGAGCAACTTACAAAGTTTATATTATACAGTGAATGGCTGATATATTCAACATGGTGGGTGGGTGATAATTTATCAAATCTGATGCAATCTGTTGGGGCAAGTGAAAAAGTCTTCCAGTTGATGGATCTCATGCCTAGTGACCAGTTTCTATCAAAAGGTAAGCATTTTATGAACTTCAATAGCATGTTTAGATACTTACAGTTTAAATCAGTTCTTTTCATGCTTTATTAGTAGGTTGTTAACTGTGCAACAATGAAGCATCATATTTTCTCATTACCAAGTTGAAAATGAACCTTAAAATTTTAGACGTCACTTCGTCACTTTATATGATATATCCGTTTAGTAGAAGAAATAGCTTTTACATGTAATTTTTATCCAGCAATATATGTTATTTTAGTTCAACATTTTGGATTTTGATTGTTACTGTATTGCAGGAAAGAAATTGCAAAGGTTGATGGGACGCATAGAGTTCGTTGATGTATCTTTCCATTACTCTTCAAGGCCTATGGTATATCTCTTTGTCATCAACATTATAAACTCCCTATTTGGCTTTTCATTTTGATCCTTTTGGTTGTGATATTCCTTCACATGCAGCAACCTTTCATTGTGCCATGGGGCAGTAAATACTCCATCTAAAGTGCTAGAGTATACTTTTATATAGTAATTGTAAGGGATCACAACTAACAGTCTCTAAAATTGAGCTGTTATATCTAATATTAACAGAGCTCATTAGTTCCTAATGGATGGTAAAACACTTGCCACTATGCATCCCCACCTCATTTTTTTTTTTTTTCATAGAAAAGGGCTAGGTTAACTTGGCAATTACTTAATTTGACTGCCCATCATTCTATTTTAGTTGGTATTTTGGCAAGCAATTATTGTTATACATTTGAGCAGGTACCTGTACTGCAGCACACAAGCATTTCAGTGAATCCTGGTGAAGTGGTTGCTATTGTAAGTGTTTTTCACACAGCTTGTTTCACATCCAGTATGAGCCCAGGAACTTATCTGCAGCATTTTCAATTTTGCTTAGGTTGGTCTTAGTGGAAGTGGAAAGAGCACCCTGGTGAATCTTTTGCTCCGTCTTTATGAGCCAACAGGTGGTCAGGTAGAATTTATTTGCCCATATTTTTTAATTCCAAGGTCTTGCAATTTATTCATGAAAACAGAAAGATATTATGAAAAAAAAAAAGTGAAGTTAATTAATCAGTTCTGGGATTTCCATTTAAGTCATTTGGTGCAAGTTGTTGAAAGATACCACAATCAGGAATTAGTCTGTTTGCCTCACTTTTCTTCATTGGAGTGGTTAATTATATTTGATTCACCTATAGTGACCATTATAATATTAAATATTTAGCGAAAGCTTCCCTGTTGCAGAGATTGAAATCAATAGTAATCCATCAATTCTATACTTCCATGTTGAACTTCTAGTTGTTTGTCTGTGGATCCCCAAATACTGAACTTTCAATAATTTGTTCTTTTATTTGCAGATTTTGATTGATGGCTTCCCCCTTAAAGACTTGGACATAAAGTGGTTGAGGGAAAGAATTGGATCTGTGGGACAGGTTCTTCTTTAATTCCATTTATTCTTGGAATCAATTAAAAGCAGTAAGAGTGTTTGATCTCTCCTCAAAAACTTTTTCGTGGACAGGAACCAAAACTTTTCCGCATGGACATCAGTTCAAATATTAAATATGGATGCACCCGAGATATAAAGCAGGAGGACATTCAATGGGCTGCCAGGCAAGCATACGCTCATGAATTCATCTTGTCTCTGCCCAATGGTTATGAAACACTTGTTGATGATGATTTGCTTAGTGGGGGGCAAAAGCAGAGAATTGCTATTGCTCGTGCCATTCTTAGGGACCCTACCATTTTGATCCTTGATGAAGCCACTAGTGCATTGGACGCAGAAAGTGAGCACAATGTAAAGGTAGCGACATTACCAAAAGTCTCCCAAATCCCTCCCCCAAATCCAGAAAGAAATAAATTAATCAATAAATTGAAAGAACAAAATCAAGGCATAAAAAAATAGAAAAGAAAAAGAATCGTTAGTCAACTAATGTACTTCATTTCTTGTCTCAACATGTACTTATTCGCCACTGTATCCAGGGCGTTCTTCGTGCTGTCAGAAGTGACACAGTGACAAGGAGAACTGTGCTGGTCATTGCACACAGGTAAATATTCAATACCCTTTTATTTGAGTGGTTAACTGGAGTCTGAAATTTTCATTGTTCACTTTCTACAGGCTTTCCACGATACAAGCTGCTGACAGGATAGTGGTAATGGATGGTGGTCGAATTGTTGAGGTTGGTACTATGGCCATTCACTTTTGACTTTGAACCATTACCCCTACCACTCATTGTGATAGTTTTATCGTCATTTGCATGGTTGCAATGATGTCTAAAACTATTTTCTTCATTAACAAGGCAATGCGAACGTGCAAAATCCTCTTCTTGGATGAGTGCGTTACTCTTGTAATCACCGTGGTTCTAGGCATTTAGATTTATGTTCTGTTACATTACACCAAAAGTAAAGAGTGGATTCATAAACGGTGCATTGGTGGTTTTCCCTTTTGAGCAGTTGTGTAGCCGCCCCTCCTTTGCCGCAAAATTACTAGAAGAACCTGATTTGGTTGACTTTTACAATTGCTTGTTTATCCTACTCTGTAGTGTAAGCTACTATTCTATGAAGATTGTTTCTTTTCTATCATGCAGATGGGAAGTCACAAGGAGCTTCTTCGAAATGAAGGCTTGTATGCGCGGTTGACTAGAAGACAAGCCGATGCAGTAGCATGATCACTGCATTTTTTTTTTCTTTTTGGTTGTTTCTTTTAATTTTTCTCCTAGTGAGCAGATAGAGATTCAAGTAGGCATTTTTACAGCTGAAACTTGTGATCACAACAGCCAACAACCAAAAACCGTAGGATGTTTAGACACGTAAAAATTATACTCTACGCTGCAGCACCATTTCGTTCCTCGTGAAAATGTGAGGAAGCATCTAACGGAAAATGAACCGCGACCTCGATCTGCCTGAAGATTTCAGGAAGCATCTGCAGCAGATACGCGCTCCACTCATTTCTTGTAATTCTATAATTGCAAATTTTTATGAACTAAGCATTTTTGTATTCAAGAAGGAAGGCAGTCGCGTACTCTTGTGGAACAAGATGCTGAATAATGTAATTTATATCTAAATGATAAATAATTCAATGGAGTGGTCATTTCTTTTTCTTTTTTAAGGAAAAAAAATATTCACGGCAGCTTCTACTAGTAAGTTCATTTTTGGAACTTCAATTTGAATATAATGTATAGTGCATCAAAAAGACTTATTTACACGAAAATTTTTTACTCATCAATTATAGACGTATTTACTCATTTTTTATGTTTGAAGTTCTTATAGTTTGAATGTATTTAAAATTATTGCTTTTATTATCCTAGGAAGTATATTTTATTATATTTTTATTCATGTTAAAAAAATTTTAACAGTTAAAATATTAAATACACCTCAATTTAATAGTATTTATCACATATATTTTTAACTATAAAATTGATTTTAAATAATTTAACTTAATATGCCTAAAATTACTAAAAATATAAAAGATAATTCCGTTGCACGATTTCATATAAAAATTTCTTGAGGCGCAGAAATTTTTTCTACACCGGAATTGCGATTTTTTTTTTTTTTGTCAACAGGGAAAAATGGTTAATTAATTAATAAGACACTGAAACGTATTTTCGATTACTTCTGATAAAAGAGTTAAAAATCCCCAGCTTCAAGTAACACACGGACTCCTTTGCACCCGCTCTCAAAAGAAATCCCTTTCCCCTTCCTTTATCCGTCGTTCATCAACGACAGACCTAGACCAACATGGACGCATACCAGCAGTCTCACCGCTACATGAGACCACCGCCACCGCCACCATCGTCCGCGGCTGATCATTTTCACCACCACAACCCTTACCTTCAGCAGCAGCAACAACCAAGACCACCTGTTCCTCCGCAAGGTCATCAATGGTACTCCAATCAATTCCAGTACCAGCCTTCTTCATGTCACTCCCCGTCTCCACCTCCTCCTCCTCCCTCCCAATGGGCTCCACCCCCCGCTTCTTCTGCTTATCCTCCCCCACCCCCTCCTCCTTATCCTGCGCACCACCACCACCATAATAACCACTACCCCCTACCTCCTCGACCTCAAGTGCCTCCTCCTCCTCCTCCTCCTCCTCCCCCTCCCCAGGTTGCCCAATCCTATCCTCAGTCCAATCAGGTAATTGACATCATCTCCTTTTTAACCTTTCTTCTTCTTATGCGATGTGCAATCTTCTGCTTCAACTATAAAATCAATGTTTTCAGGAATGGGGCAATCCGAACTGGGCCCATCACCACCAAAGCTGGGATTACGCAGGTACTGGTAGGCCCTTGTTTGTACATTTTAATATCTCAATGTTTGCACTGTTGCTCATTTCAACTATTTTGCTCCTAGATATTTTTTGTTCGTTCATTCTTTTCATTTGTTCATTTTAACTATTGAATTGTTTTCCAACTGGACCTATTTGTTATTGGAATCAAAGATTCTAACTCTACCTTTAGATTGTCCCAACTCTGCAATGCACTTTCTAAAACTAGTGAAATAATGATTCTTTTTGTAATATAGTATAAAACTGAAATTGGTGGTCAGTCATATTGTTTAAGATGAGAAAGTTCAAATCTTAGTAGCTTTGTCTGCTTAGTCTTCTAATCTCGAAATTAGGCCTAGAAACACTATCAAAAAACGTTGATAGATGTAGTTGACCCAAAAAATACATGTTACTATTGTTTTTATGGTGCAAGCCAGTGTTAAAGGAATCTTGATTTATACATGTATTTGTCCAATCTACTTCTTGTTGATCTTTTCTCTTCCTTTTTTAGTTGAAGAAAGATATTGAATTATTGTTTTTGCCCATTTTTATGACACCGGCTTCTTATTTTTAATGATATTTGTAATGACCTTCAAATGATTCTCTTAATGGCAGCCCACAACAATGTGCAAGATTGGGCTGCTAGGGCTAAAGAGTGGGCCAATGCAAGGGCTGCAATGGAGAATCAGCATCCACAGTCTCAGTTTACTTCAGTTGGAAGACCAGAAGAACAAATTCGATTTAGTGATCAGTATCCGCAATCTGCTGATTTTCATTATGCAGATACTCAACAACAGCCATTTCCTGCATCCAGTTACCAACAGTTTCCAGCTCCAGCTGCCCCAGCACCCCAGCCACCAGTGGCTTATCAACAAGAGAATACATCTATCAGCTCTGGCCTGCCTTCATATGGTCCTGATGTTCGCTTACCTTACTCTGGTAGAGATGGAGCTTCAGCTGGAGAAGCAAATGTTGGATTTCCTCATCAAGAAAGTTCACATACAAGTCCATCTGTTCATCAGCAGGAGGTACCTTCTAGTTATTCTTCTGTTACAGGTAATAATTCACTAAGCATATTGAACTTCCATGTGAAGCATGTGCTCAAGAACTGCTTCTATGGACCACATCCTTTTCTAATTAATTTTATTTCTGCGTATACTCACCTGTCAATGCAACCTGTCCTGGATCTATTTTTCAGAACAAAGTTCATGGCATTCAGCATTTCAGACATCATTGATCTTAGTGTACATTGAATATTCTGAATTTTCTTTTTCAATCTTATAGTTTTGGGTTTGGGCCACAGCAGGGGGAATCAATCCTCCTATCTGAAATTCTTTTTTTGATAAAGCATCCCTGCAATTGAAGTGTAACTTGCTCAATATTTGTATGCAATACAAGCATTCTTCATTATTATTTATTTTGCATGGATGCTTTGTAGTTTTTGGAGTCATTAATGCTTTTGATCCAAGTTTAAATAGCTTATGATGATTTTCTTGACCAAGGGACTCCATGTTGCTCCTAGACTTTACTGTACTCATGTGTAATGGCTCAGCAAATTTGCTTGGTTCTACATAAGATGTTTGTATATATGGTCTTTAAAAAAATATGGAACTTTATTAGTTGGAAATTACGTAGGAAGGTTTTGAGAAAACATTTAGGGCAGTTGGTTACTCCATACTAAGAATCTTTAAATTGAAAGGATATGATCCAAGAGAATGTTAGCTTCCATACTCGAAAAATCTATTACCTGAAGGCTAAACAGTGATGAGAGATATTATTGAAGTGATTGGGAACAGAACCATTACAACCTTACTTCCCTTATGAAACAATTTTACATCGTTAACTACCATTCTCTCCTTTCCCTTTCTTTTTGTATTTATTTGAAGTAATTTAGTTTAGTTTATCACATCATCAGAACTAGTTCTTGATTGGATTGTTACTGAAACATAAGTGTAATTAAAATATTAAAATCTGATAACAAGGGGTTTGCGGTGATTCCAGCAATTTTAAATCTTGGTAGTATTTCACTTATTTAGATTGAGCAAGCATGAGCTCACTTTTTACCAGTGGTTTTATGCCAGCAGTTTCCTCTTTGGAAGTTAATGGGTTTGGATGTTTATAATGTGAAAAAGGACTCTGAGAAATATATGCTATTCACTATATGTGCAGCTGCAGATGCCATTCAGTGACATAGTTTTGGGTGTCGTGGCACCTAAACATTGAATATTCCATCTCTTTTCAATGCATAGATCTGCTCTTTTGTTAAACAAGAGTTTGTTGGCCTTCTTTTAATGAGGAGAGTTTAGCATGTTCCAGTTCTAAAATGTATTGCTAGAGTAAATGGACTCATTTCTGAAGCCAAAATAGATAAGTTTATAAATAAGTTGTTAAAGTTCTTGGTTTTCATATGAATGTAAGTTACTAAATATTATTGAAATTTGTTTCATTACTGTTGGGTTTGTTTCTTCTTAAAATAGCATACAAGACTAAACTCCATGAAAATTATTATGTGGATCATCAGTTAAAGAGTGCCTGATTGTAAGTTAAATGTTTGCACACGACATATTGATTTTTTAACTTTAGGATCAAACTGAATTTCTGGGGAAAACAGATATATGAAAGTGAGTAACAAAGAATTTGAATTTGTTCTGACATGTTATTTAGAACTTCTCAAATTAAGGAAAATTCATCTTGTGCTTATAAAAGATTCCCCTATTGTCTTTTGTTATGTGATGTTTTGTTTTGCAAAAAGAAATTTGATGCATGATTGATGTCCATGTGTAGGATGCATGGCGAGATGAATTGCTTACTGAGATATTTTGCCTTCTGTTATTAAATAATTTAAAATATCCATTGAAACTGTAATAAGGTATAGGCGCTGGTGGCTTTGTAGATGCAAAGAATATCAGAGGTGGAAAAGGTTCCTATTCACATTTGTTTTAATGAAATTTTACATCTTTATGATTTATATAACCTAAAATTATGCTCAAAATTTGCGTTTTTTCTGCATGACACTTTAAACTGAAGAAATAGTGGTCAATTTGAATTTCTGTCGCTCCTAAGCTTTCCTTATATTTTTTATTTTTTCTGCTATTGTTTGACTATTTGCATTTATTGCAGGTGAAGAAGAGACTGCCACACAAAAGGAGCACCTGTATAGATCCTTGCCTGCGCTCATTTCTTCTGGTCAGGAAGGACAACCCTTTGCATATGGAAATCAGCCAGCTAATCCTCCAATTGATCTTAGTGATCAGCCTTTAGATTTTGCGCCTAGGTTTAATGAGGAGCATGATCTTCATTTGCAATCCAGTTATGCTGCTCATACTGAGTCAGCAGGACCTGTTAGAGGCATTGATCCTGCTGCGGCATTGCCTTCTGTTAATTCTTGGACCCCCCCTATTGCGCCTAGTGTTGCTTATCCGCCAATTCCTCCTGTTCTTCCAGCAGGGCCACAGGTCTTGGTTTTGGCTTTATGACTATTCCATCAGCTGTAATAGTAGCTTACTGTTAATATACTAATATATTATTTATTTTTCAGCATGATCCTTCCATAGCCATGGCTTCTGTTCCAGTACCTCCTGCACCTCAATTTGGAAGGTTCCCTGGGCAGAACTTCCAGCCAACAATGCCATCTGCTAGTGCTTTTGGCATTGGTGCAGGAGCTACTCTTCATCCTACAACAGCCTTCTCAGGTGATGCATATGGAGTCTCCGGTGTTTCTGAACGTCCCAAAAAGGTAAACTTTTATGCTGGTTGACTAATAATACTTTCATTATTTGTGTAGAGAACCCTCTGCATGTGAGTCATCCATCTACAACTCTTTATCTTTTGGTAATTTTTCCAGGCTCCTGTGCCCAACTGGCTTAAAGAGGAAATCATTAAGAATAAAGCCGCCATCACTAGGTCTTCACTAGAAAATCCCACAGAGGAAACTCAGTCTATTGAGGACGAAAGTGTTCATAAATTATCTGGTAAAAGTGATCAGGCAGACAGCAAAAGCATTGATTCTTTCAGATCAACTGAAGAAGAGGATGATGATGAGGTTTTATTTCCCTTTTTACCCTGATAATGATTTAAGTTTTCTGCGAATGAGTATTTCTTATTGTGATATAGTTATGTGGATGCACTTAATTTGACCTATGTTTTTGCTCTATGCAGGATTATGTGGAAGCAGCTAGAACTGCAGCAATTAACCAGGAAATTAAACGGATCCTAACCGAAGTTCTTTTAAAGGTTACAACTGCTTGAAAGCTGATGTTTGTCTTATTTAATGTCTTTCTGCATTTAGTTGTAATTTTAAATGTTTCTTTAACAGGTTACTGATGAGCTTTTTGATGAAATTGCAACCAAAGTTCTTAATGAAGATGACCTGTCAATTGAAGGTGAGCACCTGCAAAGTCTGAGTATCATAACTGGGTTTTTCTTTTTAAAAGTTTTATTCTATTATATACTTTTCGATTTCAGAAGGTAATGACAACACTGTGAGGTCAAATCATAAGGTATCACCACCTCCTCCAGCAATGCCAACTCCTAAGGCCTTTGCAAAGGTTCTAGTTCCAGTTAAGGCCAAGGAATCTGAGACGGAAGGTGGCAGTGAAAGAACTAGTTCCAGCTCCCCTGGAGATGTATTGGGCCTTGCAAATTATGCGTCAGATGATGATGGGGATGATGAAATTCAGAGTTCTGGTGTGCCAAACTCTAGAAGTACTGTTGTTCAGCAGTCAACCATGCGTGATGCAGCTGAGAATGGTTCTCATGTGAAACCTGTAGAGGGAAATGGAGCTCAGACAAGTTCACAGAGTGATTTGAACAAAACTAGTACATCAATATCCAAAAATAACAACAGTAGTGCTATCCATAAGTTGAACGAGAATAGAGTTGATAAGAATGCATATTCCTCCAATGCGATCTCTGTAGATGGGGGTGATAATGAAAGCAATGTCGATGGTGGAAAATTGTTGGACAGCAATAATGTTTCTAAGTCGAATGAAACTCTAAGAGAAAAGGCTGGAATGAAAATATCAGCTAATGATAATTCACGAAGTTCAGAAATGAGAATGAAACCAGTCAAAAATGATCGACATGAAAGTAAAAGGAGTTCTTCTGGGAAAGACAGTGTTAAGGAAGTAGAGATTGGTAGTGGGGCAGATGACAAGGGATATCGAAATCATACGATACATGATGAGAGACATTCAAGGAAGGAAAAGACAGATGATTGGAATGGCTCAAGGGATAGAACAAGAGATGAAGGTGCTAAGCCCGAGGGAAAAGCGAAGGAATCTAAGTCAAGAAAAATATCCACTGATGATGTCAAGGAGGATGGAAGAGATGCAGAGAGACACCACAGGGCTAGTTCCAAAGAAGGTATTGACAGAAAAAGAGAACGGTCAAAGGAGGAAGATACATCAAGACATAAACTTGCTAATGTCTCAGCCAGGCATAAGAGAAGGCGTTCCTCTTCAATTAGCAATAGGGGTAGAAACAGCAAGGATGACTCTATTAGTTATGCGAATGATTCAAGCGATGAATCATCAGATGATTCTAAAAGGTTGCTATTCCAATTCTATATCTATTTTTCTTGTGTTCCCACAACTCTGTGTAACATCTCATTTTCTGTTGCCTATCAAAAATTTAATCTCATTTTTTGTTATTCACTGCAGGAAGCGGCGTTCAAGAAAACGTCATTCATCACCATCACCTGTGAGGTCTAAGACAAGGTAACCATTAATCAGTTTATCACTTCCATTCAAATTTCTTGTACTTAATTTTAATTGCCTTTAAAGACAAAAATTAGGTGTGTTTGGGCAACTTGTGAGAATACAACTGGCCCATTGTGATTTGAGAAAACAAGCTAATTTCCTATGTGGGCATGCTGCCACGAGGTCATTAATTGAGTGCCTCATTTGAACTTGACAAGGTAATAGGCTACTTTAGCATTGTCAGACACCAAGTCATATCAGATTGTTTAGTGACGATGGTGTAACTCCATCTTCATGAGTGCTTAATGCCCCTTATTGAACAAGTTTTTCATTTAAATGACAGTGACCACTGATGATTGATGTTGTCCATAAATTCCTTTTGGTCTCAATCATAGATGTTTGATTCAATCAACTCTCTCTCTCTCTCTCTCTCCTCGTTCTTTCAGTTTCTTGGTTGAAAGTTTGAGTTAATTTTCTGGTGACATAGCTCAATACTGCTTCTAAACGTGTGTAATCAAAGCTAGGTTGCCATTTTGAATGGGTATCTTCCTTGAAAATACGTACTTCTTTCTTCTTCAGTTGGGTAAATTTAATACTAATGTAAAATGTTGGCACTTAGGAGAGAGAGTTTAACATGATATACCTTGATGTGCAAGCTGCAACAGTACTGTGAATGGATCTACTGTCTCTCTTTTAGATTATGGTTTGTTGCCTTTGATGATATAGATACTTCTTGTGTCATTAGTTTTTGAAAAAAGGAAGTAGCAGGTTGGATTTTGAGTTTGACTCTGTTCAACACTAAACATCTCTCACAAATTATGTATGTTTAAACTCACCATATCAGTATGATGGATGTTTTCATTTCTAGACAAGTTATGCGGTCACCACATAGCAAGCATTCTCAGCGCAGGCATTCTCCCTATTCTTCTCTTGAAATGACCAGGTATGTTGCCTGCAGTGTTAAGATTAAGATTGTGTTAATGTTTATAAGACATGCACAACCGTCATTATAACACTGTACAGCTCAGGTGAAAGTGAACGGAATGCTAAATCTTTGTTATAGATTTCCAATGTTTTGCTTAGTTCATTAACTTAAAACAATTTTTGGCAGGGGAAGGAGGTCAAGATCCAGATCCCCCAGACGGAGACAGAGATGATTAAAGAGATCTCTTGGGTTGATCCAAATTTTGAAGCACAAGGAATTCTGGTTGGATGTACTTGGAAAGTTTGATGTACCTCAAAACTGGAGAGCTTGCTTACGAGACTGTTGTGTAGCAATGGCATTGGCAGCCAAGTAATGTACTGTGATCACAGAAGATTCACTCTGACAGTTCAATGGGTCCTGTGCAATTGAGTTTGCAGGGATTGTGTCTGAGGTAGTATCTTGTATGTCTTTCCATGATATTGATGCTTGCATCCTTGTCCAATTTCTTCCCCACTTTTACAAGTAACCTGTATCAATTTTGATTTTTAGTATTCCACAGTCTCCTCTTGTGCTTTCATATCCACAGTTTCTGTGCAGGCTAGCCAGCTGTGCTTACGGACCCCGTGTCTAGAAATTTACTATCCGATGTGCTATTTTAATTGAAAGATTTGCCTACAAAAATCAGGCACTCTTTTGGGCATTAACGGAACCGAACTATCCCTGCAGAAAATTACTACATATGGATTTTCTTCTTAAATAGAATTCCTTATGATTTATAATAAGCATTAAAAGGAGAGAATTTTTAACCAAATCGGAAGGATTTAGATTTTAAATTACTTATCTACATAAATTTCATTTACTTGTGGTTCGATTATAACTGTTGCAACAGCAGTTGAAAATGCTAGCGGATATGTGCTGCAAAATGACAATGGTCAATTTCAATTGAATATTATCTAAATGGGAAGGTGACAACTGAAAGCCTTGTAAACCTTCCAAATAAGATTTAAAAAAAGCGGAAAACCTTTTAAAGAATGGTAGATGATTGTCATAAATGATATTTTTTATAAAAAAAATCATTATATTAGAATTTACATATTCATGTTTATAATTTGTCCCAAGTACAACCTAGGCAAAGGTAATGCTATTTCTATTACAGTAACATTGGTAATCAATATTCCCAATGTTCATGCACAAAGTAATTTTGGTATTTTTTAATATGTATTAGTAATGGGAAAATTCTGTACAAGACTGGAAAACACACTTTCAACTATTGTACTTTTATATAATAATAGTTATTTAAAAAATTAACAAATAAATATCTAAAATTTAAAAAAAAATAGTGTATTGATGTGAAATATATTAAATAAATAAATATTATTATTATTTTTTAATAATTAATATAAAAAATAATTATATTCTAATTATTTGTAAAAAAATAAATAAAAATAAATCACATTTATAACTATTAGAAATTAAATAAAAATAAAGTATAAATAAATATTAATTATAATTAATATAGTTTATTTATTTTACATCATATTATAATAAGTATTTATAATTACATTGTAATTTAAACAAAATATATGTCTATAATTTTAAAATATAAATAAAATAATAAAAATAATGAATTTATAATATATTAATAAATATTTATATTATTAATGTATTATAAAAAATAATATTATTTATTTAATTAATGTACTTTATATAAATATATATTTTTAAATTTTATAGATTTATTTATTATTTTTCTTAAATAATTATTATTCCGTAACAATATAATTGTCATGTCAATAAATTAAAATTTTTAAAAATATTTTTAAAACTACTGATAAGACCTAAAGAATTAGATCAAAACTTTATAACTAAAACAACTTTTAGTGGTTGTATTATTTTATTTTAAGGTGGTGGAATGAAAGTGACGCGTCCATGACGCAAATGCTCACATGTACCGTGGACTTCCCCCGTCTCGGTGGTGCCAACGGTGGTGGTTGGCGGCCTCGTGTGTTAGCTACTTTTCCATTTCTGCTGCCCTTTCAGTTAAAGTTTCACTTTCAGACTTTCTCTCTTTCTCTTCTCGTTTTCACTAAAACTAGCCATCTTCTTCCTTTCATTTCATTTTCTTATTTACATCAGAGCAATGAAACTGAAGGTCCTTTCTAATTCTGTCTCTCTTTCTCTTTTTAATTTTAACTTTCCCTTTGCTCTCGTCAATATTCTCTGACGCAATGCACTCGTTATTTTGGTTTACAGTTACTGCAACTGAGTTTATGGTCAATATGGCTATCTGGGTTCGCATTAATTGGTCTCTCCATTTTTGCTACCCAGAATTTACCTACCTTTAATAAAGATCCACCCAAGAACAACAAATTTAATGACAACAGTCCAAGGATTGCAATATTTACTGCTCCTGGCCCGTTTACGGGTTCTCTCAGATCCAGGCAGAGTGTAGCTATTCGGTCATGGCTTGGTTTGTCACCACAGATAACTGTTGTTCTCTTCAGCCAAGACCCTTCTGTTGTTGATTTTGCTGCAAGCTTTGGTTCCCGACTTCTAGTTGAACCCAATATCGATTTCACGTAAACATGCAATATTTACACCTTTTTCCCCCCTTTCCTGTCATTTAATTGACTGCTTTTAGTTGAATACATTGCTTGATGTTTCTCAATGAATGGTCTGAGGAGTTTGATTTGGTTACGAGTTCTAAATGTACTTAAAATTTCCGATTGAAAAGTGTCCATAATAGTAGAATAGTTGTTCATTGAATATATTTAGAATTCTTTTCTGACCAGTTGGAGTCAGATGTCATATGTATGGAAGGTCAATATGTCTAAATTGGTATATGCTCAATGATATGGGTTATCTAGATGGTAAAATTTTGATTCTTATCCATGCAGTCATACAAATCTATTAAATTGGGTCTTGTTAGTCCACAAGGAAAGTCAATTAATATACATTAGCCTTCTGCTCTGTGCTTGGATGTTTTTAGGTTCCTTGGCACTCCATTCTTCCACTCTATGGTAGCAAGAGCACAGGCATTTACATCAGATATATCTGTCTTGATTGATCCAGAAACCATTCTCCTGTCTGACTTCATTTCCACAGTGAATTATGCTTACAAAATTGAACATGATTGGCTCCTTGTTGCTTCATCACAAAACGTTTCCAACTTTCCTTTGCACTTGAGCGATGATGGAAAATATTGGCTGAGAAAAGATGGGAAAAGGGTTACAGCCAGGAAGGTATGAAGGAATTTAATCCACATTGAAGTTGATGGCCTATTGGTGAGAACTCAACTGACATCGTTCTTCATTTCATCAGTTTCAGGAGATATTTGATCACAGTCCGCGGTGGAATCCTTGTGAAGGTAGAATGCTTATGGCATGGAACAATAGGGAGTTACCGTTACATAATGGAGTAGTTCCTCCTTTCTTGTATGGGAAGGGGATTCACAACTCATGGGTCATTAATGAGGCATCGTCATGTGGGTTTAGATTTGTTTTTGATGCCAGCTGGACCATCTCAAGTTTCTCTTTGAATGATCGTGACCATTTGTCTAATCAGTCAGGCAGAGGGTCCCCAGTTTCAGATGCAGAGAAGAGAAGCTGGGAGTCCATTGGGAATTCTCACCTCGGGACACTCTATGGATCATCTTTCTTCCTAGAAGTTGATTACTCTGGTCAGGCAAAACTTTTGAAGTGTGGTGGTCAACATCTTTTTGTTAATACAACAGAAGACAATGTTTATCCAGTTATATACGAAAGGCTGAGCTCCTGGAAAGGAAAAATATTGCATTCTGGGAGGTTAAAGAAACTTATGGCTTGTATTGATCATAATAAATCATTAAACAGCAAATTAGACTGCTCTCTCACAGATCAATTAAAGCCATTGGCTCCCTTAGATTTTCCATTTTCCTTGGAGTCACTCCTTTCAGTTATTGCAGACAAGAATAAGACAATTGTGCTTGCAATTGCTGGATATAGTTATAGGGACATGCTAATGAGTTGGGTCTGCAGATTACGCAACCTGAGGGTCACAAATTTTTTGGTCTGTGCTCTAGACTATGAAACGTATCAGTTCTCAATCTTGCAGGTATCTATCCTCACTGTTTATTTCCTTTTTCCAATGACTTTTTTGGTCATTCTCCGTGACAAGAAGCACATTATCTGCAACCAAAATGCATGGGCAATCATAAGCAGAATAGGAAGCTAGGGCACTGCTGCAAAACTACAACCACTCCATTTTGGCTTTCCAAGCGACCACTAGTGTACCTTTTAGGAAGGTCTTAAACATCTCCTTGTGGTTCTAATTCAAAACATTCTACATATCGTGTATAATTCTGACTGTCAGTGGAATCTAAAGATGAGTAATATCACATATATGGTTTTCATTGTTTCTTTGAGCTTCCCCTTATATACTTCTATTAGAAAATTGAATTTAAAAATTTACTTCTGTTTGTTTCCTGGACATTTTCCATCAAAACCTTCTATGAGATATTTGCCTGCACTTTATCTGATTCTATTTTGTGCTAGGGCCTCCCTGTTTTCAGTGATCCGTCAGCTCCAAGTAACATCAGCTTTAATGATTGCCACTTTGGAACAAAATGCTTTCAGAGGGTTACCAAAGTCAAGTCCAAAATAGTACTCCAGATACTGAAGTTGGGATACAATGTACTTTTGAGTGATGTGGATGTGTATTGGTTTAGAAATCCATTGCCATTTCTTTACACTTTTGGGCCTTCTGTTCTTGCAGCACAGTCTGACGAATACAAAGTAACAGGTGATTTACCCACCCTTGCCACAAAGAAACTATCCTCTGTTGGCATGATTTATAAGTATGGCTTGCACGTGTACATTAAAAAAATTGGATGATTAGGATGTCTGATTGAATTTTTATGCAATTGATTATTTTCTTTTCTTCTTTAGTGTTTGGTGACAGGTCATATCATTGATCTGCTAGTAATTCTGGATAACATGCACTTTATGTCTTCTTCATGAAAATAAGGATATATTGATGAAATTGTATAACGCACTCAAATTTTTGGACTGGAAAATAAATAAATAAGCATTTAATTTCTTTGTCCTGATGTTATTTCTACAGGGCCTATAAACTTACCTAGGCGCTTGAACTCTGGCTTCTACTTTGCTCATTCAGATAGTTCAACTATTGCTGCAATGGAAAAAGTGGTGAAGCATGCAGCAATGTCTGGTCTGTCAGAGCAACCAAGCTTCTATGATACTTTATGTGGGGAAGGTGGGTCCAACCGCGTGGGTGATAACAGATGTGTGGAACCTGAAACAAATTTGACCATTCATTTCTTGGACAGAAGCCTCTTCCCAAATGGTGCATACCTAGGCTTGTGGCAAAAAAAGAATGTGAGAAGAGCCTGTGCAAAGAAGGGTTGTCTTGTTCTTCACAATAACTGGATTAGTGGGAGGCTGAAAAAGCTGGAACGTCAGATCCTTTCAGGCCTATGGGCGTATGACATTGGCACTAGGATGTGCATACAAAGGTGGCACAGGACTAGATTGACAAGCATCTTCTAAAACATACATACTGGTGTTTTCTTATTTTTATCACAGGCTACCTTTGGTTATATCGTGGAAGAGAAGAAAAGGAGGAGATATTCCTTCACTTATACTTGCATCTGTGCTAGGCCTTGCTTTCTGTGGGAATAAATTAAATGAGGACAGCCGGCCATGAGAAACAAAATGCCAAAAGGATGTGTCCACCTTAGGCAATGCATAATGATATTGAATTACCTGAAGCTAATATGATGCCTCCTTCCTTGCCAGACCATTATAATGAAACATCTCGATCAGACAGCTATTGATTGCTGGCGATGCTGAAGCTCTTTGCGAAATTATTGGGGTTAGTCAGCCAGGACGACAAAGATTCTGGAAGAAAGAAAGAATTAGGCGGAGCATCCATAACATTGGACATGACCTTACAACCAAGGGATATATCTGTCCGGATAGTTCATGCAGGTGGACGAGAGGAGCTGCACCAAAATGCAGTGTCTGTGTCTCAGTTGATGGAAAAATATCCTGGGATGTGCATTGCTCGGCCTGAAGTTTTCAAAAATTCTTATGAATCCTTTTTGTGGCCGGAAGAGAACCTGTTGCCTGGTCAGAAATATTACCTGATTCCATCTACCACAGCACAGAAACTGAAGTGTAGACACCTGAAGAAATTTAGAGTCGAAGGACCTACTGAAATTAAAGAAAATATGTCAGAAGCAAGAATCACTTGGGAAGCACATGGGGACAATAAGGATGAATCCGTTCGTTCTGCAAAAGAATTCTATATCTCCGGGCAAAGGTGGCCGGGACGTGTGAAGAAAAAAGGAGTGAAAAAAAAGAAGTCATTTGTACCACCCCTCCCAAACGGAAGGATGTTTCAGGGATTCGGGTGGGAACCCAGCTTAACCTCTGTGCAAGAACTTTCTCCTTGAATTTGTATTTTTGTGGCTATCGCCTACGTGTTATAGTACATTTTTGTGCAAAGCAGCTGAATTGTTAATATATGGATAGATGTTTGTTGTTTGAGAAATACGCGAGACAAATTATCGCTAAAATAAATTGAATTTAATAATTTTGTTGCTATAATTCTAGTTATAGGATTCTTGGGTTAAAAGGGAACCTTTGCGCATTCTGATAGTCTTAGAGAGGCTATCTTGCTTTAATTATTGTCTGCTGTCAAATTATTCCGCCATCTTAATATTTTGTTATAGATCCCAGCCAATTTGCCAGTCTGTTTGTAATGTGCTGTGCTCGATGAAATCATTGAGAAATCTTTCTTTCAGGACATATTGTGACTGATAGGCTTCAGTTACCTTTTGATAAACAATTAATTTCAATTGACATAATTGCGTAAATTTATTGATAATTTCAATTGACATAATTACCTAAATTTATGGTCCTATGTGTGAATCAAACAGTTTCCATGAAAAAGTTCTCTCTACGAGGACCAGCAATTTATATTAAAATGCGGACGTGGCGATGGTTTCAAAGCAATCTGTTCCACCTAAGGGTTATTTTTTTTTATCCTTAAAAGAAAAAAAAAAAGAATTTCGGTTGACCTGCGTTTTATACACTTCAAGGTCGTTGCAGCAAGAACTAAATGTTTGTGTCAGTGCTATCAAATTGTGCCTCATACAAATATCAGCATGGCCATGACAGTTGCCTTGGTCATAGAATTTTCGACATTTCCCCTGTTCTTTCTCAAAAGAAAAATGAAAGAACATCTATCTACCATTCTTCCGTGGCTTTGGCTTCCAGAATGCTTTGGCGGTTCTTCTAATCTAGCAAAGGAAGCTCATAAATTTTCCGTTGAGGTAAGAAAAGTTCTTAAAATGTTTAAAATATTTGAAATACTGAAAATTTCAGTGAGCTGCAGTTTATCAATTTTCTTTTTGGATTCAACACAAAATTGAAGTTCAGCAGGAAAACCAATTATTTTCCTCCCAATCTCTCGAGCATTCCAAATCCCAATCCCCAGTTTGAAGTGACTTCCACAGGAGGAAGCCTCATCAGCTCAAGAAGATATAAGCACACAGGAATTTGGTTGGCAAAAAATATGAGTGCTTTAGTTAATCACATGCATCAAATTGTTCACATCAATCTTTCGGACCTCTAGTCAATATATAAACGATAAAAGCTTGGTCAAGATCCATGTGTAGAAAACTGCAAAGGTGGCACCAACAGGAATTGTAACAGCCCAGGAAAGCACAATCTCTTTCACTGTTTCTGCTCGAACACTGTTTAGTCCTCTTGCAAACCCAACTCCCATGACTGCACCCACCAAAGTATGAGTTGCTGAGATGGGCAATCCCAGCTTTGAAGCAAATAAAACCACAGAAGCTGCAGCAAACTCAGCTGCAAATCCTCTGGTGGGTGTTAGTTCTGTGATCTTCTTCCCAATTGTCGCTATCACTCTATAACCCCACATCGTAAGTCCTGCAACAATTCCAAAACCTCCCCATGCAAGAACATCTGTTGGGATAACAATTTCAGTTCCACTGGCACCGCCATGGAGTATAGATAAAGCAGCTGCCAAAGGACCAATTGCATTGGAGACATCATTTCCACCATGGGCAAATGACATGAAGCAGGCTGACAGAACCTGCATATACCCGAAAACACCATAAACTATTTCCAGCTGGGTACCTTTGGGGCCCGCTATATCAGAGAAAATTCCAATATTTTTATAGTGGATAGTACTATCTTTGGGCTCTGGTTGCGATGAGGTTGATTTGACTAGGAGATGACCCAGTTGTTTATGAATAATTCTGTAAACTAGGAAGGCACCAGCAGCGCCACATGCTAAAGCTTGGGCTAAAGCCAAAGGAAAGATTTTACTCAGAGGAAATGCCGCAAAAGATATTCCCGTTACGCCCACAAAAACAGCAATTGGAGCAGCTGCAGCAGCAGCTTGTCCTGGATTTGGAGCACTGTATACAAACTGAAAAATAAGAAGGTTATAGAAGAACTATCAAGTCTTTCTCCATGAAATAATTTATGTAGAACACAGATTTTGAAAAGTTCGTACATGAAATTTATCATCACTAAGTATCATACTTTTGTTTGGGCTTTAGACCTTTTATCATAGATTTCTAACAATTAATGCACAGCCTCGCTAAATGGGTTAGCATGTGGTGTCAAGTAACCTACTGTGCTAAAGATTTTCTAAGGTTAAAAGGCTTAAAGCAATGAAATCGTCCTCTTGAACAAGTACAACATATATACTCGAGAAAGGCGCTCACACAAACAGATAAATTTTAAAGCTTTCACAAGCCAAGGTGGCAAGCTTTATTTTTGCAAGCCGCAAAGTGCAAGCACATACCCTACGAATGCATTTGTAGACAAGAAACGACACCATTGCTCCCAGTATCGGTGAAATCACCCATGATGAAGTCACCCTCGCCAATGAACTCCAAAAAACAGCACTAGCTCCTCCATAAACAAGACCAAATCCGACCATTGATCCTACTATACAGTGTGTGGTGGAGACAGGCCAACCATAATATGACGCAACCTGATGGTACAAGATATGGTTATGGTTACTAAGTGAACTCCATAATGTAGCATAGAAACATATTAGGGAAACAACTATACTAAATGTTAGAGCCATAAAAGTCAAGAAATTATTTCAGACATTTAGAAAAGCTGCTTATGAAACACTATAACTGATCGGTAATAAAAATGAAGAATTCTTTTCTAGTCCTTATATTTGTACACTCAACCACAGTTTGCATTAAACAATCATTGATAAACTCAAATATGGATGTTCAAGCATCCCAAAACCGTAAATCAAGAGTATGGATTACTTTTATATGCTTATTAGTATAATGCATTCAGTTATCCAAGGTGCATATGGGCTTGGGTATATGAGGGATTAAGCAATGAATGATTAAGCCTGATGCTTCTAACGGGAAGTTTAGTTCAGTAAATCTAAGAAAGTACAAACTGTTATGGATTTCCTTTGCTTCGCAAAGCCAGACAATTTTGTGATACAGCTACGAATTCAGAATTCTTCCTCCCTAGAGAAAGTCATCAGTAGCAAAAGACATAACCTTCTAATCTAAGTTCTTGTATACTCTACTAAATTTATAAAAAAAAGGCTCCAAAACAAAAGGCACCATCTCAAAAATCAAAACATAAACTTCTCTACCGTAATCAGGATCAAATAACAGAGGAAATTCAAAAAAGTACCTGCAACCAGGTACCAGCTGCAGCTAAAGAAGAGAGCAATCCAGCAAAAAGCAGATTATCCTTCCCCTGAAATACATTAGCAACAAGAATCCCCTTCTGCATTGTACTGGTCACATGGGTTCCCATCAATAATGCTCCCGAAAATTCCAGTACACCCGCAGTTAAAACCGCTTGTCGCAGTGATAAAGCACCCGATCCCACAGAAGTGCCCATGGCATTGGCCACATCATTGGCTCCAATATTCCAAGCCATGTAAAATCCAAACAGTAGTGTTGCATATGATAAAAGCTTGGTCTTTACGTCCAGACCCTGACCCAAAGACTTCATGAAAAAGGGAAGACTAAGAGCAGCAAAGGCTGTCAATATAGAAATAGCAGAGGCTGTCCGTGAAGATATATGAAAGGCTTGTGCCATTCCAGGCAAGTCATCATCATGAACATCATCATCTTGAGCTTTTGCACTTTCATGATGATGTTTCTGAACCTGGAGTCCTTCTTTTTGTTCTTCTTCGCCTCCAGCTTCAGCAAAAGAAGATATACTTGCAAAAGTAGGCGCGAGTCTTGAATTCTTGAGGCCCAAAAGAGAGAGAGATGATTTGGGTAGTGATAAATTTGGCTTGGGAAGGAGAGTTTCTCTCTTGAAGATGTGAGTTTCATAGGTAAAGGATGAAGAACGATGTTTATGGAGATGAAGATGAGAGTTGTGAAGAGGAAAGGCTTCCGGTGAAACAGTATTTCTTGAAGAAGATAAGCAATAAGAGGGAGTCATATTTTGGAGGGAGTGATAAGATAGAAAAAGTGAAAAGAGAAGGAAGAGTATCTAAGGAATTATTCAGATGGATTCTTGGCCATGGAATGTGTAAGAGCTGAACAAAAACAGAATGAAGTAGGTTGTATAGAAGAAATGAAAGAGAGTCCATTTTTCAATCTTCTTTTTGTTTTCGGATTGGAAAGGGCGGTGTGAGAGTGGATTTGGCTGCGTGCTTCGGTCGATTTAAACGAGTGGTGGTTGTTCCTCTTCTCTCCACCTATGCAATACACCCCACTAGTTTATATTCATAGAATTTTTAAGAAATAGAAAAATTATAATTTTAGAGACTAATAATAAACTCTATCCCCAAGAGAAACTACTATTGGATTACCTGAACTTATTTGGCTACATATTAATATGGTCTTGTCAATAGTCAACAGATACTTCACTGGCTGCATATTAAGATTCCGACCCAATTTTAATTTTTCTTGACTTTTTTTAAAAAAATTGATTATTATCGTATATAGTTCCTATGATAATTTTTTTTCCTCCCGCTGCGAGAAAACCACAAGCTATTACATAAGATCAACCTAATACGTGACTTTAGGGCTCTTTCTTACTGTAACCCAATGAGTTCGTGAAATGTTAGGAGGGGAAATTTCATCATATGATAGCGTTACTTGGTTGTTTCGTTGGCCATTTGCTTTCTATTCGTGGTAATTTGAAGGTGTCGAAAGTTTTAAATGTTGTAGCCCATACGTAAACTGTGCGGTCCACTAAATTAAGGCTAGTACAGTCCAATGAAAAGGTTTTTGACTATAAATGAACCTTAAGCTGGGTCACTCTCTCTAGGCCATGTCTCATGGGGTCAGAACTGTAGCCCATATTTAGATGCAGCGTCTGGATACACGTATTTTCAAAAAAATTCGAAGGTGTTCTTATCATACTTAAATTATAAAATAGGGTTAAACTACATAACGTGATCGATTATTTTTGGACTATGTGATTAAGATCTATCGATTTGAGGTGAAGAGAATATCTTCAACCTCCAATATGTTTGCAGAAAATTAAAAACAATTGCATCAACTGCAATGAACTTCAATAAAAACAATCAACAAAATGATTGCATGAACTAACAAATGAACTTCAATATATTAAGGTGATGACAAAAGATATGTACATGTCTGACCACCAAACAGAAAAGAAAAGAGTCGAAAGAGGAAGAGAGAGAATATTTAAGTGATTAAATTATGGTAAAGCTCTCTTCATCCTTATTAATCCGATGGGACTCATCAGATTCACTTCACATATGCTTTCAAGGTCCCTCCTCCTTTGATTCCCGATAACCTCTCCAGCAAAAGATTAAAGGCTTCATCTCGACTTAACATGCTAACCCTGGCATACTTTTCATCAGCCCCGAATTGTTCCCCCCCCCTCACCATCACTTTCAGTTCTCTTAAAAGTTTCTCACAGTCCACGTCCTCTTTGCACTGCAGCCATGCAAATGCTGAAAAACAATACCAAGTTATTTGGTGAATTTATAAGAAAAAAAATGAAATAAATTTCCTTATCTAAGTGCAATACCTGGATTTGATTTAGTGAATTCTCCAGTGAAGTTGCAGAAATCAAGTGGGTACTCAGCCAGAATGAAAACCTCACTGCTTCTAACCGCTTCTCGCAGCTTTTTCCATCTTTCAGCCATGAGACGTTGGGCATATTCAAAGAAGTTAGCGTCTGATTTGCTGGACTCCAAATCTTGGCAGCCATCGCAAATGACTCCAATAATCTTTGCCGCTCGAAGTTGGGATTCTTTTGAAACACCTATGCTGTTAAATTCTATAAAATTAGTCATCTTCCTCGCAACTTCTGCATCCTTAACAAGCGCCCAGCTTCAAAGCAAAATACATAAGCGTCAGTTTCAATTAGTACAACCATCGTTCTCAACAATATAAAGGCATGAACTATAATAAGATGCTCACCCAATACGAGACCCAGCATGACCTGTGCATTTGGAGAGCGTAAAAAGCATAATATCATGATCGGCAACTTGAGTAATGGGCGTATATTGAGGCCAATAATAGGCAAGGTCGTGAATGAGCCAGCCTTCGCCTTTGTTCACCACCACAGCTTCTCTGTTAGTTCCATCAGGATTGTTGGGTGAGTTGACGACTTCTATGAAAGGTCCATCGTTATCAAACGCGTATGCATCGCCAGCCCATTTGTATAGCCCTGAGCGCAGGTAGTCTGTCTCTGGTGGATATTGCTGCAAGCAACAAATAAAGTTTGTTAAATAAAAAAGAAGATAAATCCATAGTTTAAATTAAGATGTATAAAAACTATCATTAGTCCAAGTCAAAATTATAAAGTTCTTGATTATTGCCGCTTAATGTGCCATAATTAACTCCTAATGATCATGAACACATGACTCAAACTTATTAATATATGACTTATTTATGTTTGGCCAACAACATGGTTCTTCAAAATAGACATGCCCACGTTCCCACATTTATCTTACGCTACGATCCACTACGCATGTTACATATGGAATGTAGTTCATAGATATACGTGTGTATTTAACTAATAAACATGTTTGTCCCTCTGTCTCATGATCCACTTAAGATTAGGGCATTAACTGCCGGAGGCGTTAAATAATTAATTTGAGAGGCTAACATATCTTCAGCTGGAGACAGATTTGTCTCAGTAAAGTGCAGCACTGTTTTGTTTGATGTTAAATTGACTTTGTTTTTAAAACTCTCCTGATCAAGATCTACATTGAACTCATCAAACTTAGAAAAAGAATATAACAAATACTTAAGAGTTGTGACTAAAACCAAATCATACGGTTGAAAATAATATCAAAATTTAGGCTTAGATTAGGCTCACCGAGTAGTAGGGAGCAGCAGAGACAACGCTGATGGGCTCGGACGAATCAGGAGAAGAGAGAGCGTAGAGTGCAGCCTGATAGAGCTGCGTAGAGCCCGTCCCGATCACGATATGCCGATCCTTGGATATTGCATTCCCAACCTCAATATGCAGGTTTCGGATTGCGTCGGCTAGTTCAGGTTCCAAAAACCAGCAGATGTTGCCCAAATCGCTCAAATAGCTCATCAAATCACTGCTAGAGATCACCATCGTACACTTGTCACCCAGATTCCTCCAGTAGGGCTCAAAAGCCGTTGGGTCACCCCTGTAGGATTAAATCAACCATTATATATATATATATATATATATATATATGTATTCATGTTCATGTTTATCGGTTAAAACACTCGCTTATCCAAATACCAAAAATATAATAATAATTAGAAATCCAATCTTAAAACAGTCAGATCCGAGGAAACAATAACTGAAGGTGTAAAATTGTTAGTGAAACTTCTCATAGATCAGATCATGAACGTGAGACTCTCAGTGGCATCATTACGTAAATGATCAAATATGGAACGGTGCTGAAACCCTAGACAGTTGAGTTAAAATAACAAAATGAAGACGATCGAAAAAGAGATATTTCCTTAACAACTTACTGAGCAAGGTTGAGAACGGAATCTGGGGAAAGACGAGTTTTTGCATTGTTAGGAGACGGCAAGGAGGCTTTAGTAATAGCGTTAGCTGCCTTCTCAAAACCAACCATCTTCGTTTGTGTGAAAGTGTTATCTGTCGTCTCAAGTACTGACAATTAGGATCACGATATGGGGTTCTTAATTTGTTTGTGTGCACTTATTATAAGAATATATATATATATATATATATAGGTGGTGAGTGATCTATGAGATGTATAATTAAGTACTGTGGGCGTTGCATGAATTCTATACTCTAATAATAATATGGTCTGATTTCCAGTGATATTGAAATGTATGTATTTAGTAATATATCTCACTTTGTTGGATTCTTTTTAATTACTAAGCCTAGAAAAACTTCATTTTATATTTAGCATTATCCATCATCACTCTATAATTCGTTATGTGTCAGATATGTATGACTTCATTTGTAAGTGTGTTCTCTTTCCTATGCATCCAAATGCAGACAAAAGTGATGGAAAAAACAGAATATCAAATCAGGGTAATTTCATTTTAGTCCCTAACATTTTAAAAATATCAATTAAGTTGATATGTTTTACATATTAGATGAAAACGGTCCCCAAAGTCTAAATTATTTTGGTCAATGTCAAATATATCCCTTGACCAAACTTCCGTTAGCCGTTAGATAATTTTCAATTTACCCCTTATAATATAATAAACTTTGGTTTAACCCTAACAATTATAGAAGTCATCGTATTACTTTTATATGTTAATGTTATCTTTAGTTTTAATAACTAAAAATATAAAATTATATTTTTCTAAAATTAATTAATAAAAAATAATTCTTTATTTTTTCTTCTTTGTCTTTCTCCTCTATTTATATTTTTAGTTTAGATAAAAAAAATAATGCACGGCAAAAATAATTTACTCATATCTCATAATCTTAGTAATAGTATCAATTAATTGAACTTAAAAAACCTAAAAATAAAAAATTTTATTTCTATTTTTTATATATTTTATTAGATTTTATCTAATTTCATAAGATATAAAAAAAATAACTTATAATCTTAATAATAGAATCAATTAATTAAACTTAAAAAAATCCAAAAATAAAAAAATCTTTAGGATAGATTTCAAAGAGAAAATTTGTGGGTTTTATTTTTTCTGTAAATTCAATTAATTGATTTTATTGTTAAGATTATGTGATTTAAATAAATTAATTTATTCATATATTAATTTTTTCTTTGTCTAAATTAAAAAAATTAGAAAACTAATTTCAATTTATTTTAAATTCATTGTATTTTTTCTTGATAAGAAAAATATGAAGAGGAAGAGATGATGAAAAAGAAGAATATTGCATGGAAAGAAATAAATGAGGACGATAAGGAATAAGGAAAAATAAAGAATTATTTTTTGTTAATTAATTTTATAAAAATATAATTTTGTTTTGTTTTGTTGTTAAAAATAAAGATAAAAATTAATGTGTAAGACTAATATGATAATGTTTATAATTTTTGGATGAAATTAAATATTATCAATATTATGAAGGTTAAATTGAAAAGTATCTATCGGCTAATAGTGGATATAGGTATGGTTAAGGGACTTATATGACATTAATTGAAATTTTGGATCAAAATGATGATTTTCAAAAACTTTGAAGACCTTTTTACTAATATGTAAAATATACTAACCTAAGTGATATTTCGTAAAAAATTAGGGCCTAAAATAAAATTACGCCCATCATATCCGATATCATGATTAAATGCAACGTGGGGAGCAAGGCAAAAATTTCTCCCGTATTTAGTTATCGTCAAGGATAAATATTTTGAAATTTGTTGGGATTGATTTCCTTTTGTTTTAAGTTTGAATATTTTATTGTGTATAATCAGTTAAAAATATTAATTTGATACGTAATATTATACTAAAATTCGGTCACGTCACACTAGTCTCAATAACCGAGTGGAAAGGGAGTGAATTCATTCTTTAACCTCATAATGTTGAATTTAAATTTTTTTCTAGTTAATAAAATATATAAGATATGAGAACAAATCTACTTAATTTAGGTCAAGAAATTTGAGTTTTGCACTGTGACTAAATGTTTTAAAACCAGTTTCAATAAATCTTATTAAAAAATCCTGTCAATAAAAAAAAATTCTCCCTTTTTAGATTATAATCATTTATTTAAAAGTAGAAAATTTTAATATATCTAATTATAGTTAAAATATATATTCAGTAGGAACATACTATATATGTAATGAGTACTATAATAATTAAAGAATGCTACTGCATTCATAGTGCTTCTCTTAACTTAACCCACTTAGATGATTGATTTTTTAAATAATGTTAAGAGAAAATTTTTAGTATTTATATATTTTTAAATTATTATATTAATATATTTTTATGCGTTAATATTGAAATAAACGTTTACTTGAGATATATTCTTGATTTTTTAAGGAGCACTAATCCAATAATTATATAAAAAAAAAAAATTTTAAAATTGTGGAAGAATTTTATGAAAAATCGGAGTTTTTAACTTAATTCTATTATTGATACCCAATTGCGGATGAAAAGGATTAGCATATAAATTTGTTTAAATTATATATATTGTATATTCTTGTGAGTATAAAATTAATAATCACAGTTTGTATTGATTATTTTATACAACCTTATCAATAAGATGACCGATTTAACGCGAATTCGTATTTTAAAAATAAATATGTTTAAAAATTACATCTTTGTTTTATTAAAAATATGTACTGGTAAATTATTTTACATCACAATATTTACAATACAACAACAAATATTTATGTGTTTGTTTGGAATATAAATTTATATTAAGCATTAACTTTATAAATTAATATGCATTTTGAATTTTCTTCCTCTAATCTACAGTTTTATTTATCAAGAGGAAGCAAGAGAATCAGTTTTGGGAATCATGCAATGTCGTTCATGTAAACCTGATAATTCCATAAGATAACTAAGAACATATTTCCATTGTCAATTTCTTGTGTATGATCATGTTACTTACTAGAAATATATTTATAATTAAAATGTCATTACTATTAATTCATAATTATAATAAAATAAAGTCACTACATGACAAATTTTGCTATTTATTAAGTGAAAAAGCAGTGAAGATGTTAATCTTTGACTTGGCAAATATGGATTTTGAATTTATTGAAGTTGGATATGTAATCATACTCAGGATTCGCATGGTATTTCAAAGCAATAATTGTATTGAGAAAATATATATGCTTCTGATATCTCACATGATATTGTTCTTCATCTCTTTAATTTCTCCAGAGAAATCGATATATATATATATATATATACGATGACAGCCTATTTGCAGACATCATATGCAGCACAAATGGCCTATGTGCTTGCGTGTCCTGTGCCTATAAAAATTGCTAAAGACAAGCAAACTATGCATCGCCCGACTATCTGCGTCCCCTAGGATATTGAAAGTTTTGTTCATTAGTTTTGGAATGTAAGTATCACAAGTTTAGGTCTTAAACACACAATTAATTCTGCATTAGTGTTGCTTACATAATTAATTATCATATTAGGAAATAGTTTGGTCGCCAACACACGACTTCTGTTACACATAAAATATAAACCCAAATGGGTTTGACTCGTTGTCCGCGTCAACCTCATGTGCCACCAATTCCTATGCATGTGGCATCGGTGATTATTCATGTGACGTTTATGATTGAGCTTAATATATATATATATATATATATATATATATTCCAAATTTTTTCTTTTCAGCAATGCATTTGCAGGAAGAAGAAGCGGGAAGATGAAAACTATTCATCCAAATACGATAAGATAAAGTATGGGGCTATACAGAGCTACTCTTTGAGATGGGTCCAGCCCGCATAATTTACTAAGTCGGCCGGCCACAGTTAGCTTAGCTTCCAGGCTCCAGCAGACAACAGAGTAATTCTAAGCAATCTATTGTTGGAATTTTTAGGTCATTGAGCGGGTTCCGTATTTCGTGGTTCATATATTCCAAGGATTTACTTCAAATCAACACATTTGACCTTGGAAAATGCTAATCACAAATCTCATGTATGATCTGTTTTCACGGAGTCGCAGAGATTCAGCAGGACTAAGGCACATCACCTTCTCCCTGTCATGCTTCACAACTGTAATGTTGAGAGTTGACACACACATAATAAACACAAAAGAGAGAGAGAGCTAGACACAAGTTGGGCAAAAGGGATGCCACTCTGTGTTGGGACATGAATTACGTGGGTTGTTCATACACAAAATTTGTGCCCTGTGCTGTGGTCCGGTATTTCTAAAATCCGAACTTCCGAGTATTATCTAGTTGATACATAACGTAAGAGAATGTGGGACACACTTGAAAAATAAAGGCCGAAGAAAACATAACCTTGACGCTGACTTTGTGTTTTCCTTGGCCATTTCCTCTGAAATTACACCCACTGAGGAACATTTTCAGAGACTACATTTCAACTGACATTCTGGTCATGCTGGCAACAAATTTTACTCTATTGCTCTCGCTTTATCCGGCATAACCACTGAATTACGACGCAGACAAAAAATGATATGTATACGGCACTTATCGACGGGTTTTCCAGTTTTTTATGAATTAATTCAGCATTAGTTAGTGGGGTTGGGCTGATCATAGGATATGTTGTAGGCTCTGTTTATAAACAGAAGTACGGGCTTCATTCTGGGTTTTGCGTTTTGTATACTTCACAAGAATAAGCAAATCCCGCCATTCCACTGCTTCTTGACCTCCCTCCCTTCTTGAACTTATAATCACAGCGCTCCTTACTCCTTAACAAATAAAAGTCAAACGAAATTTGGAAAAGAAACAAAGTAAAAACAGAAATGAAAGTTTCAAAAGGAAATATATGAAAAATTGTTCATACACATGAGCAAAAATAAATTTCATGTATTCTTTCGTGAGAATTTTTGTGTCCGCAGTACATCATCTAACTTAAGAGGTCTGACCTCAAGACTAAGCCACTGATTTCTCTCGCAAATCTACAACCTAGATAAGATGATACAATGGAGAAAAAGACATTATAAAAAGAAATGGAAGAATGAGAGAAATCTACATTTTACATCAGCCCTAGGAGAGGGGAAAAGAAGCAAGGAGGTCAGATAACAGCTTCATTATACTTTTCTCTTCCAGTTGTTGGGTATGTATGAGACTAACAGATCCTATACTAAATATGGGTTTCATTCGGTAAAGTTGGTGGATTCTTCCTAAATACATGTTTTCTGCATCGTTCAAAAATGCTGTCATAGATCAGATCAAACTGAACACCTGCTCTTTCCCGGTTCACAATGAAGAATATATGATCGGCTTCCACAATCTTGTAGTACCTGTGCATCAAGTAAAAGCCAGTTTTAGGTTAGCTCACAGAACAGTCATACTTCTAGCTGTGATTCAAACACATGGAATGAAAGCTTTCAGTTATTACCTAAAGAAAGAACCCATTCTAGAATGATCACGTAACATGTTGCTTAAATTCTGGTGGATACTTAATCAATAGTATTTTCCTATGTAAAAACATCTTCACATCATATTTGGAATGTGTTGACAATAGTTATAACTTGGTGAACAAAGAATTCATTGTAGTGCCAAATTTATAAAAAAGAAATTGCTTAAAATTGGTCAAATTCAGATTAACTTAAAACTAAAACATTGTAAAATATGAAACTTCAAAAATTGTTTGATACCCCATAATACAGAAGTTTTCCGTAACATGAATTGCTATAAACGTTTGTGCAAATATTTATATCCAACTATGATCTTGAGGTAACTGCAGCAAGCAAATGAAGCTTTAAGAACAATAACTAACCAGATGCCCGGTTGCAAAGGTTGACAATCAGAATCATTTACAACATAACGGCTGGGGTGCTCAATTGGGAGACGAGGGTGAGTCATGGATATGGTGTTCAGTGCTCCATCATTGTCCCACCAATACTCATCCCTGCAAACACAGTTATTTAAGGTGGGAATTTAATTCAGTTTACAATTTCCTAAAAGCTTTATGCTCCATCAATGATTTATGTACAGTATTATGTCAATTTCCCGAGAAGAGTAAAGTTAAGATCAAGGAAAATGTCAATCGTCAGATATTCTAGAGATTTCTGCACTATTATCGTGGTGAAATTATTAAAGCTTATACAAGGCGAAAATGGTGTTAGTCCTAAGACCAAGTCATAATAAAATAAAAAATTTCAAATGATTCAACCAACTATAATTTAGACCAAGATTAGAAACCGAAGTCTGAGAAAAAGCTCCTAAAAAAATTGTTTCTAAACAAAATGAGTAAGCACAACATTTTATGTTGTTTGAAAGCACACCTGTAGCCTTTGTGAGGTGGAGAAACATCTGGAGGGTGACGCCATTGGCTCATCTGCAATACCCTAATGAAGAGCAATGGGTGGATTCCAAATATACTAGAAGGAACTGTGATACCCATAATCTTCCTAGTCCGCTTGGTAGCATAACTGAAATAGTATGTGTTGGGGAAAGTCTGCAGATGGCAGTTGAGTTGCATAGACCCTTGAATGGTAAGGTCAGGGAGAATCCAATCTCCCGAAACAAATGGACCTGCATTTCCCATGAGGCAATCAACAAGACCCCAAATACCCATTTTCCTCCACGACATGTTAAAGTGGTCGAATCCAAAATTGTAGTAGTCCTTTAGCCATGGAATATCAAGCCAATCATATATTATCACTCCTAACCGGCAGAGCTGAAGCAGACATATAGGTTTCAATGTTTTCCCATCTTCTGGTCTGTAATAATATGAAATCCCAGCGGCAAATTAGGACTTAGACATAATTGCTATGTTAGACAATAAAAAAATCAGTATTGGAAAAATAGATACAATAATAAGCACTACCAAGCATCACTCAAGAAAATCTTAAAAATCAAAAATGAAAAATAATTTTTGATGTATGACTATATGACTTAATAGCAGATCTATTTGCCTGAAGGGACTTTGTGTTCTCCAGCAATAAATCTTGAATACTGATGAGTCAACTGTTATATTAGTCATAGAGATAGCATTTCTTTCATCAAACTTTACTCAACCACTGCAAAAATTCAAAAGCAGATTCCCAGCAATATTTGGAACTTAGAGGTTTCTAAATGAAGTTGTTTAAAATAAAGGAACCATATTGAACGGGACTTACTGCATCCCATCTAAGTAGGTCCTTGTAGTCCCATTAAAGGCCCCAGACAAGGATGTTATGCTCAATACCCAGTTCTCCGAAGTGTTCTCATACCCTTTGAAAGCCTGTAATCATCATAACCACATAATTAGATATATCAACCAAATGAATCAAAGGGAAGATTGATTATTTATCTCTGTGCCGATTACATGAACAAAAGGGACTAACCTTGTCTGCAAGCATTTGCTGCAAAACACGAACAACCTGCGCACCTGCCGAATGCCCAACGAAGTGAATAGGATGGTCCTCATCCCATTCAGGGTAATGCCCTGCATTACAGTTACGAAACAAACTTCAAATTAGGCCTACTAGAAAGGTTAATTTCTCTGATAAAACAAGGCCCATAATTAAAAAACAAGAGAGGCAGAGAGAAGAAGAAGAAGAAGACGGTAAAGTTGTCAACCTTGTTCATAAACCCGTCCAAACTGCGAGTGGCCACAAGCCTTGCTGTGTTCTTCACCATAATCAACTTGTCCACCTTTCAAATAATAGAACAACTCACGAGCCCTGAAACCCAAAACCCCCTTTTTAATAACAAAAAATTGGATAAAGACACAAACAAGATATATAGCAGCAGCCACAAATAAACAGAGAGGAACTGAAAGTTATGAGCCTAAATCTCAGCATTCAAACAAAAAATCTTGAAAGCAACCCACCTATCGTATATGCTGGTTAAAGACCCCAAATCTGGCACAAGAACCCTCTCATCTTTCTTCTCTGCCCCCGCAAAATACGATAAACCTCCCAATTTCTAATAGCAAAAACGAACCCAGTTGAAGAATGATAATGATAACAATCAGTGGCAGAATATACATTTAAACGACAAAGAAAGAAAGGAAAGATTAATGCAATACCCCTTTGCCAAATCCAAAGATTCCATGGACTAAGACAATAGGAGGCATAGTACTAACATCGACCGCCGCTGCTGTTGTGCTTAAATTTGGCTCTTTTCGTTTAACCTCGATAACATTTACATTAGGCTTGAAAAAATATTCATTCAAGACCTGTGAGAGATCACCAGCCACAGCGGTGCTAAATATGTAAAACCCATATAACAAATGCACAATAGAACTCACAAACAACTCTGTCAATTGCAGAGCAGATATCCACCATCTTATCATCTTGAATAAAAAACCCAAAAGAAAGAACAAAAAAGACAGAAACTTGTTCTCAAAACAGAGCCTTCTTTGAACCCTCAAGAAAAAAAAAAAAAAAAAACACAAAGATGGCCCTTCTGCAATATCAAAAACAAGAGCTAAACTTCTCTTCTCATCAAAACCCTCCTATGGTGATTCTTGTCTTGGACGGAAGAGAGAAAATGTTTCTTATACTCTTTTAAAAGTTATTTTTACTTTTATTTATTTCCGTTCTTGTTCGGCTTCAAACTTGGGTTTGAAAATGGTTTCCCTCAAATTTCTCGTTTCCTACCTTCAAAATCACACAAACAAGACACAACAAAAAATGACCAATCAGAAAGCTTACTGTTCGTTAATTACTTTTTGTACCAAAAAAAAAGTTTGGTTTGGGTTGGTGACATGTGTCCTAGTGGCAGCCGCTCCCACATTCTGTACATTCTCTACCAGGGACCCATTAAATGCAGAGAAGATTATTACGACAACTAAAAGAACCACAATATTATATATTATTAATCTCCTAATAAAACCAAAATTATTTGGTGATTAAATTATCTGTTTTTACATAAACTATAAAAGTTTGGTTTACGATAGGATTCCAGGCGTTTCTCTCCAGGTCCAGTGTGCTGGATCAGAGCTGGAAGGTTCCTTATTCCTCCAACTTCCAACTGTATTACCCTTCTCCATTCACGTACTTTTCTCTTTTATATTCAATATAATTTTCTGTTGTCCACTCGCCTTTTAATGAGATGTAAGACCACGATCAATTATTTTATATTATATATATGATTTTCTTTTTCACTATAAATATAATGACAAAATCACAAACGTTAAACATGTTTTAATTATCAAAATAAACAAGAATAATAAGATATCAATTTTTATAAATTAGCTTTACTATTAAATAGAGTAATATAATTCCTCAATAACGTCGAAGGTGCAGGGTTTCGTGTAATAAAATATTTTTTAATTATATTATCGTATCATTTGAAAAGGAAAGAAATTTTTTTTTCAATATTTACAAGGAAAACCAGTTTGCATTCCTATGATAATAGAAACAAGCATATCCGTTGACTTATTTCTCTATATATAGATGATTTCATTTTATTATAACAACTTTTATTTTTATTTTTATGTAAAAATTTACAGCAAATATATTAACACAAATCTAAATTTTATTTACATAAGCATAGGAGTCGGGGTGGAAGATTGAAAGTTTATTTACAAAGCGCGTTGAAAAATAGCTGGGGAAATTGGAATAGGCCTTGGTAGTTGTGGTGGCCCCACCGCATGTGCACATTCCGTGTTGGCTAAATTAAATTAGGGGAAATTTCAACGGTAACAAATTTTTAAAATCAATTTTTTTAAATAATTACTATTTAAAATATATTTTAAAAATATTAATTTAAATTAAAGTATCTTTATAAAAAATTTTCAAAAAAAAATATTCTAGTTAAAAAAAAGAGATAATCATTTTTAAAAGAGATTTTAAATAATAATTATTCATAAAAATTTATCCCAAATTTTAATTACTATTGTTAATTTTTCATTAATTAACACCCGGATTGGATGCAAAGCGCAGTGCAGGCTTAATTTAATATTTATAATTCTATTATTTCATTTCACCTTTGAAAAAGGGGGGTCGACCCTCTTCTGTTTTGCGCTTTTTGCTTCAAGGATTTGAATTTGACTGCGGCCTTTACGAGATTAATTATTAATTTTGCGATTATCACGTGTTAATTTAGTTATAATCAAATATTCCGTTTTAAATTGCAGGAATTTTTGTTCTTTTCCTTTTGCGGTAAAGACAAATTTATCCCACAAAAAATAAAAAAGAAATGAATAAATAAATGTTAGAGGTGGAGGAGATCGAGGTATGACTCAGCACATGATGGTTGCTGACAAAGATTGTAACAACATGCCATAGAATAGAAAACAAAATGTCATACAATATAAAGTTTCACTTGCCCATTCACATCAATAATTATTGAGTCGAGCGAGGTAGAAAAACGTATGCATTATATGAGAGTTATTCTTACATTACATAGTCCTTAGAATTTTGGTATAATTACATTTAAATTTCAACCACAGAATTAATAGTGGTAGAAATTTGAATGAATAAATGAAACTTTACGAGCAAGGTTGATTGACCTTTTGAGTGATTAAAAAATTAGGAATAGCATGGTAACGGATGAAAAGAGGACAAATTTTGGGCTAACATTGACCATGATGCGGTCACGAGGCTCCGGGGGACCATGCTGCGTCTGTATTCGAGGAGAATCAAAGTTCGTGCGAAGAAACTTCTGGAATTACTTGGATAATATTATTATTCATTAATGAAATTTATTTACAAAAAAAAAAAGTCAAAATAGAGCGCGCGTGATGTAATTGCTGACAACGTGATTACCTTCTTGTACCTTTGAAACGTGTACTAATGTCGGATCAATTGCCCCCTCCTTTTTAAGATGGGAACCGAACTAAGTAGATCTTTTATTAGAACCTGCCTGATACTACTAATACTACTACTAACACACTATTGTCCATTGTTGGCATGTTGAACATGCGTGGGATTTTTAGCAAATATTTGGTCGGCAATGAATTTCCCTATTTTTTCATTTTTAGCTATATTGGCATTGTATTTTTGTTATATCTTTAAATAAAATTTTAAGTTAGATTATAAGAGTTGTTGATTGATGTGATGTACTGGGTACAATAGTGATCCTGTAATAAATTCAGCTATTTAAAGATTTATAATATCTATGAAAGCACAGGCTTAGCATTAAAAATAAGCGTGCGGAGGCGTCAGCTTTGCCTTCAATGGCAAGTCCTAACTTCATTGGAAAATTTATAATTATCTACTTATTTATACACAAGTGAGATAGCAATGTATAGGTGGATGGACCTCCAATTTACGTATTTATATATATAGAACTATAAACTACTGCATTAAATTGCGACAAGTACCTTACCTTCCCGACTGCCGTTTTATCTCTTGTGCGATATCAATTTAGTTTGCCATCGCGTTTAGTAGTTCTGCTGCTGTCCACAACACATTAAATGTTTTGGGGCTTGGGCTTTCCTCCAGACCAATTTGGAATATTTCTGCGGTCGTTTGGGCCCATTGAGGCCTGCGGTTGGCATCACATATCAAGTGTGTTGTCCCTACACCAAATATTTTCGGCACGCTAAGGGCGTATTTGGCACGCTGCAATAGATTGTATTATTTTATTGTGTTGGATACAAATTTTTTATTCTAGTGTTTAGTATAAAAAATTAAGGAGACTAGAATATATAAAATTTAAGAATAATATGGTCTAACACACTCAAATTTAACATGCATCTCCCACGAGATTATTTTCTTTCTTTTAATTTTCTTAAAAAATTATTTTTTGATTGTCAACACGTATTTTTAAATTATTTAATTATTAATTAAAAATAATAATTTATAATTAAATAATTTAAAAGTAACAATACATAATCAAGTAAAAAATAAACTTAATATAATTAATATTTTATAATACGAGCGCACCACAAATATAGTACTATATTAATTTTATTCAACACAGTTCATTCTAATTTAATGCATTAAAATTTATTACCATGGCATGTCCAATGCCATGTGCCAAACACACATATACTACGTACTACCCAATAAAGTAAAAGATTATTGCTAAGAAATATCATCCATCATGGACTGAAAATAAGAGCAATTCAACTCGTTTGCTTTTAACAATTATCAAAATGTGTGCCAAAAAAAAAAAAGATTTAGCTGAGCAAAATATTTCTTTTAATTTCTAAAATGTATTAAATACTTTCATTGTGGGTCCGAATAGACATCATTGGGTGGTATTTAGAACCACTGTGCAAAACGAGCCCAAATCAAGTCCCTCGTCTCTTCCTGCCGAAACCCTGCTGAGTAGCAAGCCGTTAAACAAGAAAGTACAGGCAAGGGTTTACGCACACCCAGGCCCTAAATCCTAAGGTCACACCAGGTTGAGAGAAAGCTCTAAAATGGCGATGCTGCAACGATTTGGACGGACCAAGAACATAGCAAAGCGGTCAAAAAAGCATTTGGAAGAAGCGCTTTATGATAGGCTTTTCAAAGAAGGCAGTTCCGAGGTTAGCGTTCGACAGCAGTTGAACCAGTTTCTCAAGAGCTCCAAACGTGTCTTTAAATGGGAAGTCGGCGACACGCTGAAGAAGCTTCGAGATCGCAAGCTCTATTGCCCCGGTCTCAAGGTTTATTAATTATTCTTTATCTGGATAGTGTGCTCATTTTAATCGGTTTTGATTCTAAGTTCGTGTTTGTTTCTCATATATTATCTATTAGATCAGAGTTTTAAGTCAATTTCAGGAATTTACTCCATTAATGCTGTAAAGGTTAGTATTTTAAATCTGTTTTAGTAAACTGTGCAAATGGTGAAAACCCCAGAGCTAAGTTGGTCGCATTGTAACCCAATCGTTTCAGGAATTGTGTGTTTCTGTGAAAGATTAAAAATTGTCTCAATAGTTTAGGTAATAAGTCACACTAAAATGTTGACTGTTTGATTAGTTCGGCAATTTTGTGGAGTTTTTTTAATGTATGGAAAGAAAATTGCAGTGTATTTTTAGAGGCGGTTCTGAGACAATAATGGTTTAAATTTCTTTGAGGTGCAGGAATGAAAAATACCAACTTCATCAAGTACCAAGGGGAACAGACTAATAAAATTGGCCTTAGGTTTTAATATTTTGCTTCTTTTTCACTTCTGTCTGTAAAATGATAGTTTTAGGCTTAGTTTCTTGAGTTGTAACTCACCATACAAAATGATGAAATGGACTCATATTTTGTACCATGAAATTTTGATCGGAATTGTAACCTGGTTTCGCTTGGTTTTAGCTTAGCTAAGCTTGGGAGATTTCCTCTTCAGCATAGAAGCCAAGCATCTTGAGTAATACCGGTATCAGTGTTCATTTTACTTCCATTTTCTCTCTGTTATTGTGGCTGGCTGTTAATAATACATCATCTTTTGCCAAATAGTGGCATTCTTGAACTGAATTTATGATCAAAATTTGCTCTGCACGTTGCTGCTTCTTGTCTTGGTAGCAAAATTGAGACCCTATGTTGGTCATTTTCTTCTTGGGTTTTGGAAAGGTTGGGGTGGATAGATTTATTTAGTCTTAAAATTGTTCTCTATCATAATTCTACTTTTCTGCTTCCCTCTTTATTTTGATGGTTTAAATCTGAATTGCAGATGCAAATAAGAACAATTTTCTTTTTGCAGTTATCAGAAAATATGGAGAAGAGGGGCATGAACAAGACAGTCAGTGATCAAGCTATCCATCTTGATCTAGTTGCCAAAGTTCGAGGCATTGATGCTGCAGAAAACTACTTTGTCGATCTTCCTGAAACATCAAAGAATCATCTTACATATGGTGCCCTTCTCAATTGTTACTGCAAGGAATTGATGACTGAAAAAGCAGAAGCCCTCATGGAAAAGATGAAGGAACTCAATATTGGTTTTAGCTCCATGCCTTTTAACAGCCTCATGACCCTTTACACTAAAATTGGCCAACCAGAAAAAATACCAGCCATTATACAAGAAATGAAGGCCTGGAGTATCATGCCAGATTCTTACACATACAACATCTGGATGAGGGCTCTGGCTGCCGTCAATGATATTTCTGGGGTTGAAAGAGTCATTGATGAGATGAAGAGGGATGGTCGGGTTGCTGCTGATTGGACAACATACAGTAACTTAGCTTCAATTTATGTTGATGCTGGATTGTTTGAGAAGGCGGAAAATGCACTTCAGGAATTGGAGAAGAGAAATACCCATCGAGATCTTTCTGCATACCAATTTTTAATTACGTTGTATGGACGAACGAGTAACTTGCTTGAAGTTTATCGAATATGGCGTTCATTGAGGCTGGCTTTTCCTAAAACTGCAAACATAAGCTACCTGAATATGATACAGGTTTTGGTTAACTTGAAAGATTTACCAGGCTCAGAGAAATGTTTCAGGGAATGGGAATCTGGCTGCCCTACTTATGATATCCGAGTTGCAAATGCTCTGATTGGGGCATATGCCAAAGAGGGTCAACTGAAAAAGGCTGAAGAGCTCAAGGAGAGAGCCCTCAGCAGAGGGGCCAAACCTAATGCTAAAACCTGGGAGATATTTTCGGATTATTATTTGAAAAATGGGGATATGAAATTGGCAGTCAATTGTTTGGAGAATGCGATAAATACTGGCAGAGGGGACGGTGGAAAGTGGGTCCCATCGTCTCAGACTATCAGGACGTTGATGGGGAATTTTGAGCAAGAGAAGGATGTCAATGGCGCTGAAGGTTTTGTGGAGATTTTGAAGAAGGCTGTAGATGATTTAGGGGTGGAGTTGTTTGAATCACTAATAAGAACTTATGCAGCTGCTGGAAGAACAACCCCTATGATGCGTCGTCGTCTGAAGATGGAAAATGTGGAGGTGAGTGAGGAAAGTAAGAAGTTGCTTGAGGTGATCTGTGTGGAGTGAGCTTTCTTTTTTCCATCCCTCAATTCAGTTGGAATTCCAATTACTCTGTGGGAAAGATTTTGAATGGTTGCTGTTGTGTTCTGATAATAATGTGTGCTCTTTTAAAAATTGAAGAGATTTGTTAATCCAAGAATGCTGTGCTGATCTGGTCTTTCAGTTTTTCAACTTAAGATGCATTCTTTAATGTATGAATTTGTTGAGATTATGACATATAGGTTGATAAGTTCAACTACAGGCAGCAATGCAGAAGAATTTCTGGTTTAATCTGGGATACATTCTTAGCACTGAGATAGCTGTAATTCAAAGGTTTTTATCACACTTTTTGCGGATAAATTAATTTGATTGGAAGAGTTGTTATTGGAAAGCAACCTAGTGTCTATCTGGGTGAAGTGAAAATGTTCTATCTTCTCCCAAACGAGATGCAGTATCTGTTGTCTGATTTCAACTTTCCACTGTATATTGCTTTCATTGATCCAATGCCTGTAATACATGCACAAGAGGCTGGGTCTGCAGCTTTGGCCTCATCATATGCATTCCCACATTGTTTGAAGCTCTTATTCTACCATCTTGTTCTTCTATAACTTTTATTGTTTGATTAGCTAGATGTGTTCTTGTAATTGTTTAGCCATAAATCCCAGCCAATCAATGCTAGATCTGTTGTCCAGCCAATTATCACCTCAGCTATTTACATTAGGTTGCAAAATAAATGAATGAGTACGACCAAAAGTCCAGAATGAGCTGGCTTAAAAACTTCCAACTTTTAATATGCATATCTACTACATAGCTGAAAGTGAAAGGCTTTCTCAGGCTGCTATCTTGCTGTTAGTATCTCCACGGAGTTTATTGCTGCCATTAAGCTCATTGTTGTGTTGGGACCACCAAACATTCAACTCATGCAAGACAGCTTTCTGAAGTATTTTCCTAGGAGTCGGGGAAATTTTTCAAAGAATTTGTGAACTTATTCTCTTCCTGTCTTGAATAGATTTGTACTAGAGAGCTGGATGATTTCACTCTCCTTCATACCATTGTCTAAGGTTGGGAAATTAGTAAGTTAGGTAGAAAGGTTACCTCTATCTAAGCTTGTAATTGATGCTGGACCACCGAATTTTCAGCTCATGAATGTGATAGCCTTTCGATCCATCTACCCTCAGGGGCTGTGGAAAAGATATCCATAAGCTTATAATAGGGTTGGCAACCCTAGCTTGTAATTGTTTTGTAGTTTCTATCAAGTCCTCATCTGACACAACAGAAGGAATTCAACATCCTAAACAAAGATTCTTTTTTGATATGAGCTTGTGATTTGTATTGTTAATTAAAAAAAAGAAAAAGAAAAAGAAAAAGAAAAGCAGCAAAATAGATCATGTACATGCACAAAGAAACCTTTTTGAAGATGTTGGTAAGCTCCGGTAGAGAAATATCAATTGATCTTAAAATTGAACAAGCGATATCAAGTCTTAGGGTCGTTCGCCTACATATAATTTTGTCTGAGTTGTGACAATTTGTTATAATTTGAGGCAAGAGATATCAATTTCAAGACTTGATCATTCTGTGGTTGGCTTATCATGCAATGCTGCATATATGAGATGTTGTTGATCAATTACATTCGGGCAGTTTCACGTCATAAATCACAAATTTATCACAAGACAAAAACGTATCATTGTATGTACAAATCGTCCGGGCTCTGTGAACCCTTGATTCTGATTCCGATTCTGAGATATTGTATCTTCTCCGAAGCCGGTTGTAAAATACGTGTCAGCTTAGTGTCTGGCCACGCGTTTTGAAGCTAACATTCATTGTTTGTTAGCCATCATCTGTGGCAGTCGGTCGGGTCTATTAAGAGAGAGCAGAAAGCAGCAGGTTATTGGATCCGTCATATGTTTCAAATCGTCAATGGATAGCTTTGCTAAAGTCAGCAATAGAAACACTCTAGCTGCCCTGTACTCTCTCTTTTAACCCAAAATCTACGCATTCACATGGCGTTCAAGTTAATCTTTCTATATCTGTCCTCGATGTTTGATGATAATAATTTACTGTTTCACAGGTCCTGGAAATTTCAAAACTTTACATAGTTATCTTCTCATTATCCAGTAAAACAATTGCATATTCTGTAATTTGATTAGCGTTGCTTATAGCTGTACCTCAGCTTAGCTGCATATGTGATAATGTCTCTTTGGTAATTGAATAATGAGCAATAAATGGTAACGTCAACTTCAAGAGAAAGCTAGTTGGCAAATCATCTAAATTCGAGCAAATTCATGTGGGAACACTATACTAAAAACTCAGAAATGCTTCATCATGCATGTTTCCACTCTGCGTAAACATTAATTGCTATCAAGTCTTCGCCTTCAAGTCAAACATAATTCCGATTACTTATTTCCTTCCATTAGAAAAACAATTATTATATACTACCAACGCATGGATGCTTACTTTCATTATGTATGATTGCTGTAAATTAAAATATGGTTCAGGTCTGACTTGAATAGAGAAAAGTTTCTTTATTCACTTGTCTATATTTCATTATAAATTATAGCAAATGTGTGCCCGTAATTAGAAATCTTAATTTATTTTCCCGGAAAATACTGAAAAGAAAAGAGCAGTGATTTAGCTAGGGAAAGGAAGAGACCCCATGGGCTTAATAAAGGGCAGGTATGTACAGGATTAATGCATTTATAATGATAGTGGTTGGATTTTGGCCGTTTAGTGGTCCCTTGATTTAATGCCACAATTCAATTTATTTCTCACTTTTTTTTTTTTTTTTGGTTTTTGTACTTCTTTCCAATGTTATTCATTTAAATACCAACCTTTGCACTATTGAAAAATCTTTCTAACAAGGACAAGAGAGGGAATGAAATAATATAATCACAAACCATAGTATATTCACTATTCCTTCCTTTGCCAAATTTACACCAAATGCCTAAAACTGGTATAATTAATGGATCACTTTTTATCTTGTTAGCTGAGGAAAATAAAAAATGGATTAACATAGAAAAATAATAATCATAAGAATACCCCCAAACGATCTCGAGAAGAAACCCAAATCACCCAACAAGAAAAAGGAAAAGAAAAAAAAAATATATGTATATATATATATATATATAATGTAGAAAAAGAATTATATTAATAAAAGAAAATGACCACCCCACCCTGTACCTCTCCTTTTAGGAGCATCTTGCATTTCTTCCAGGCCCACCATAGTAAAAATAATTGCCCCAAACTCTGTTAATACCTCCTTGAATATCATAGCAATTCGGGTGATCAGCAAGGACTCTTAGGTTTGATAATGGGATTAAGTTATTATCCCAATCAACAACTTGTAAATTTCTAAAATACGATGCTTTGCCAAACCCTTCTCCAGCAAAGTGTCCACTTCCCATTTGTGTTGATGTGTGAAAACCATTTGGCCTGGAATTTACGATTTCTCCACCAAATTGTACCATGCTTGCGTGATCCCTCAGGTGAGTAAATAGGAATGACGGCCAGTAACCGACTAGAACCCCGGATCCGAATTCTAACCACCAATTTCCATGCTTCGGATCCTGCAAAAATGGCCAGAAAAAGATGATTGATTCCTTGTTAACTGTTGAGTAATTTTGTGAAGAATTTATCAATAATGAAAAGTGAAAATTAAAATAGTGGAGGGGTCAGTACTCGAAGCTCTTTTACTTGGAAAGAAAGAGAATCTTGTAAAGCAGAAAAGCAATGAGGAATTACAGACATTATTTGAAGTTATCAGCGCACGCGAACAATACACCAATGCAATCCATGCATTTGAAAGGGAAAAATAAATAGATAGATAAATTAAAGCCATTTGTTGTGACGAAATAATTATGTCTATTCCTTATGCCATTTACATTGGTCTCTAGCAGGTAGTTTATTTATTTTTATTTATCTACTTTTTTATATTTATAAGGTCTAGCCTTCTATATTGCTGAAAAAAAAAAAAAAAAGCACTCAGATCGGACGACCAATCCCAAGCAGCGGGATTATAACTCTTTTTTAACAACCCACGTCTATATACATACTGTATATGGCTTGGGCATTTACAAGTATTTAAATACTGCGACTTTTGTTTTGTCTTTATTTGTGATCATGACTTTACATCGATAACGAGAAAAACAGCCCATAGTGTCGCGAAAAATAATTAAAGATAGAGCTTTAATATTATGATCGAAGTTCAAGTTGATTACCTTCCAAACCAGCAAGCTAATATCGAATTGACCGCCGTTGTATGATGATGTTGGAGAGATTGCAGCTCCAATTGCGATTCTATTGTTAGTCTGAACGAATCCTGAGCAAAGCAAATTGTAGCATCCAGTTGCTTGATAAGCATCAGACTGTAACATTAATGTTATGTACCGAATTAGTTATGACTGGATCTCAGTTCAGATAAGCCATTATTTTACACAAGATAAGCCAACTTTTGTATTGCTACTTACAGTCCAGTAGGTAAAGAACCTTGGATAGTTGTCTCCATACAACTCTGGGCTTACCTGCAAAAACTATAAATGCATTAGCAACCATGGCTACAATACAAAAAATATATGCCGATGAAAATGAGAGGTCGTTCAACTGTCATTGCCACTTTAAATGTTAAATACAAATACTGGAACGAATTATTCTATTGTAACACTCTAACCCACGACATTGAGAGTTTTGTACGTGATTATATAAAATATAAAATGGCAGAAGTTTGAATTTTTTTTTTCTGGGTTTGTAATTGTAGTTCATTTTGTTTTAATTAAATTGATTAGGTGGGGCTGAACCAGAGTCCTTGGGTGTTCTAGTATAGTGACTACTCTAAAACATGGTTGGCTCATTTTGGGGAAAATTTAATACAGAGGAAGTTTAAGTTAATAATTACATGCCTGCCAACCAGCTTCAATGGTGTTAAGATCGTCCCCAAATGAACCAGAGATGACCCACATTTGTGATAAGCTGAATTCATACTGATTAGCAACTCGGGGTGCCCACACATTGATGCTTGCTTTTGCTCCATAGTACTGATCTCCACTCACATACCCAACTGCATGCTGTAAAACCATAGTTTTAATTTAATTATATGAATTACTATCAACGTATCACTAAGTTTCTGAGTTTCAATTTCTGATTTATGTTTAATTATATATCCATTATAATAAAGTTTCTGAAGGGGAAGACTAAGATGGACAGAGCCATTATACAGAGCTACAGAAGACTCATTAATGAAAAATTCTGTTGCACTGAAACAAGTTAAACTATGTTCGGGTTTAAAAAAAATGAAAGACTGTAATTACTAAAACCAGGAAGCTGCTTGTGTTTAATGATTGAAACAAATTAAGAACACCAAGCTACCAAAATTCTTTATTTTGGCAGAAAGGCGAGTAACAATACTTATTGTTGATGAAAACTAGAGTACTCGACATTGTAGCTATCAGGAGACTAACAGAGAAAGTTCTGTTTTCCCATGGAAGAACTTCAATCTCTGGTTCAATTTGATAAAATTGCACCTTAAACTCAACATGAAAAATAGAAAATAGATATTTAATGTTCTTCTTGTAAAAAGAGTTGAAAAAGCTGTGTTTTGTATCCTCACTCTTTTATACCTTTAAGATGATGGTCCTCTTCGAAAAGAGACCTAAAGCAGGGGACAATTACCAGGAGTCATGTGCCATTTTCTTTGACCACTTTCTTTTGACTTGTTTAGTTGATTATCGGCAAGACTTTGGGGAAAGAATGGTATTACTGTACATTTTATTGTTTTTTTGTGTACTTACCTCATGGCCATTGCTGTTTGTGTCTCTTCTAAATCGTCTTATTCTTTTTCTTCCAAATCTTCGGACAGAACTTGCTCTTAACATGTCTTTTTCTGCTGTTCTTCTGATTGGAATTGTTCCTTCTGGACATGATTCACCGGACATACTCCACGACTGGAAGTCTTCAGTCACCTTGCCACCTGGATTATGACCATTTGGTCTCGCCGGTGGATCCTGCGTATTTAAGAAATATTTAGATGTATAAATTTTCATAACTTCACATGTTTAAGTGGTATTAAAGAGTTAATATATATATATATATATATATAGGAACTTAAATTCAACTACCAATGGTCTCTGTCCTTTCAATTCAGGATGATCAAAAGCTGGTTGTCGGTGAGTTTCGACACAATCTATAATATCACCATCGGGACTCTGTAGCAACAAACAAGAAAGCGAAACACATTTAGTCCAGAAACAGAGCAAAAACAGGGGAAATGAAAGTCAAATTCTAAGAAGAAGAAATATTAGAGAGAGCGCCAAATGCCTGAATTGTCTTGACAGCAGGCTTGTTGATTTTGTTGAGATGAGCTCTTATGATCTTCAACTTCTGTAACTCTTCCTCCGGCCGGAGAGTTTGATTGGTTGCCTGTTGATTGCCGGTTTCCAAAGAATGAACAAGACAAAATGAAGAAGAAACAAGAAGATAGAACGCAAAAGTGGGAATGATTGGGGAGATCTTGCAGCAATTAGAGGTCATGTTTGAGAAACTTCCTTGTGTTGTTTGTTTTAGTGAATCTGTTTGTGTTTGTGTACATTGGCGTTGTCTTCTTCTGCGATCAAAATGACACCAGCTATGCCTAGTTTTTGTCCGGAGAAACACACCTTCAAGTCCCAACGAATCCATCCAACACAAAATGACCATTCTAAGGAACTCAATTCACTCTTCCCATCATTTCCAAAGCTACTGAACTCCGAAGAATAACAAAAACTTCAAAATCTTTCGCAACCTCTCTCTCTTATCTCACAGCTTCTAATATACCTTGGTTTTTATGTTCTGACACCTTGAACTTCTAAGAAGGACCTCAATAAAAAACTCAAGAAATGGGTTGGGGTTTTCTTAAAGTTTTAACCATGTGGGTGTGGTGATTAAATACTGGGTAGTGATGAAATCATGCCTAACAATAATATTTTAAAATTTTGAAAGGAATGAATTTTGAGAGAGAGAGAGAGAGAGGTGAGGGGGGGTGTTTCCAGTCTCCAATACAAGAACTGAAACTTTAGCTTTTGTGTTAATTTTATAGGGCAAAATGTCACTGATTTCTGTTATTCTTTACTTTGGCTCTGAGGACAGATAGGAATTACACTCGATTCTGGGTTACCAAAGTTCTTTGCTTTGGGTGGTTCTCTTTCTCACTTCCCTAGATGTTCTTTGTGTCAGCTACTCTTATTTTTATTTTTCTCTAATTTACTCCCATATTTTTATTTGACTACATAAAATTATATAAATATAAATAAATAAAGCTAACCCACTTTGTTTTTTTTTTTTTTTTTCCTTAAAATTTGTTAACATAATCAATTTGGGTTTAGATTATTTGACCAAAAGGAAAATTTATGGCTTGTTGCCGGTACTACAGTAGTTAACTTGCGCATTGGTTCTTAGTTGTAAATTCTGCGGGCCATCTCTAAGATTGTCAAATATTCCCAAGAAAAAAAAAAAGATAAGTCAGCAATATCTACGGTCTTATTAATTTTCTGACTTCATGGAGTTTCTTAGAAGGAGGAGGACGTCCTTTTGTGCTGTCGTTTTCTACATATGGTCAGCTTATTTGTTTAATTTTCTAATTTGTAGTGTGTTGTGTTGAGCCTGCTGTATATGTTGGCACGCGCACCTGGTTCTGTGCACTCATTGCATGCCTACATGTTGTGCACACGCCCATTTATGCTTGCATGCATGCTTGCTTATGCCCATTACATACATTTGCGGCTTACTCCTTCGTTTATCTTGTATTTGGGGGCTCAATCTTGATTTGTTTCTCAAAAAAAAAAAAAAAAAAAAAAAAAAAAAAAGAATAGGAAAATGTGATCTCAATTATGATTTCTCTCTTTTGCCTTGCATGGTGCATTATTTATATACATAGCTTTTCCTATTTCCCAGCTCTTTGCCTCTAATTTATTATTAGAAAAACATCAATATTCTATATATTTACATTTATTCTAGCTCTTTAATAAAATAAAAAAAGAAAATTAAGGTTCATTGGCATTGCAATATTTGTCATTAATTTGTTTAAATTGAGGTTAATTAAACAGTAATGTGAGAGGTTGCTAGCACCAACGCTGGGGTGGTTAATTACTTTTCTTGACAACTATGTATACGTATATTGTATACTAGCTAGGAGGCTTTTTAGGGGTCTGGCAATGATGCCTGCCACTTCGCCAGCAGTTCTTTCTATTTTCTTTTACTTATGATTTTGTTAATTTTCGAACCCTACTAAGAGTTCATGTTATGAAAACTCTTAACTCACCCAACTCTGCAGCAAGTTAAATAGAAAAGAATTCAGGAATATTAATATTTGGCCCACCCGGTGTCACTCTCATTACAAACCAACCCAATTGGCAGATATGTAATTAAGATATATCAGTGCAGTTCAACCATGCTTTTCTCTCTTGCTTTGCTACAAGACACAACCCACATAGATAGAGCTGCGTGTCTATCTATCTGTTTTATTATTTTGATTGAATATATATATATATATATATATAATATGCATGGCGAAGCTGAAACAGTGTTAATTAATACCCAAACTAGCTAGCTAGAGATATCACTGTGTTTTGTTAGGATTATATTAGAAAAGATGAGTAAATTTTAGCTTTCTTTTGCTGATAATTATCTTAATTAATTGCAACCACTGGACCGATAAGATCACTAACAGCTAGCTGCATATAGCTAGGATGTTGATCTCTAAATTGCATGGGGCCAAACCTTCAATTTGGCTCATTAATTATGTGGTTGGATTAAATGGTAGTGAGCCCTAAGAATTCCTCGCATTAATTAATTAATTATGCCGTCACTTTATGATTTACCGACAAGTTAAGTTAATCCTACGGCAAACTGCTTTCACAGCCGTTGGCCTTTGTCTACGGTGGAGACTAGACTATACACTAAGAGCTTTGGGTCATATATTATTCAAAAAATAAAAAAGCGTGAACTATGTTAAAATTACTCAAAAGCCGACGGTAATTAATTTGAAAGGCTGCTAATTAATTAAAGCAATACATACATCAGATTCTTTTTGAAAAGAAAAAGTCGGGGTTCATTATTAGATGGGGGAATTATTATGGTGAATATATATATATATATATATAAGAATTTAAACAAACTAAAACAAACACATTAGTAGTCATCAAGTGATCAGACAATGCGTGTGCAGTTGAGCACGTATGTGTCTCACTGTATACAATATCCAATATTGAAGTGTAATTATGTATGAGGTAAAACATTGTATGTTAGAACTAAAATAAAATAAAATTCTGAGATCATTCGAGAACTTATTCATACCCCAGCTGCATGGGTTTGTAGCCCTTTAACAGATTGTCTAACGAAGTTCGAATTCATTATATTGTCTCTCTTAAGGCTGAAACTATCAAGACCTTTTAACAAAGTTTCATTTTATTATTGTGCTTTAAGGTATAAGGAAAATGGAAGTTAATTAATTGATTTGATCAGTGCATGCATATGAATATATGATTGCCTCTTTTGAGAGAGAAGATGAATGATCGATGGATGATGCTTTTCGGAACCATGTGACAATGTCTTTTTTAATAAATTCAGTGTTTCCCTTTTCGTCATCCTGAGAGAAGAAAAAGCTGAAACTGAGGGAATTTATTGATCACTGTTTGTTGGTATTAAAAATATTAGACCTAATTAAGTTTTATACATATATATATACATATATATATATATATATGCACTAGACATCATTGCAGTTCCGGGAGCCGCTACCGAAAATATGTGATAGTAATAACCCTACTTTTGTAGCGGTTTATGTTACTTTATGTGAGATGAATAAAAATGCATGTTTGTTTATTTTTATATGTATACATACCTCTTCGTGATCAACCAAGCGCTAGAAAATTTAATATTTTTGAAGGGGGCTTTTGTAAATGTAGCTGTACGAATTTTAATTAGACCATACAAGTAATAAGTATCTAGGGTTTAATTTTGGTTGAATTTATACGTAGATATAATGATGATGTCTCCAACTTGAAGCCATGAGATGTTTTTGAAGCATCTGGAAAAGGAAACAATTAAACATACTAATCTATTCAGGAAAGGGCCGGGCAGAGTTTTATTTTTATGGTTGTAATGTATGCTGATTGACCCTTCATAGTGGGAGCCAAAGTTTCCCTTTTTTGACATTTCATTGCTGTTTGGTTGCATTGACTCTAGATATACTGTGATTTGAATGAATATGTAAAGTCACTTCATAAGATTTTCTTATGTTCATCCAATATAATTTTCATTTTTTCCATTTCAGTTTGATGCAATGTGAATTTGTACAGTACCGTGAAGTGCAAGGAGCAAATTTTTATCAGAAAACCACAAGCTAAAGCTCAAAAGTGGTGCGTCTACAGGTGTTTTTGTCGACAAAAACGGCCCATTATACACATGTTTTGATGATAAGTCCATGTAGGTAAATGGGTCCTGCGTCTAACACCAAATCTAAAAGTTGAGGTCCAGGTAATCAAAAGTGCTTTTCTTTAAGTGATTTTAGAAGCCGGTTGACCAAGACTTTCAGAATTAATGGCTTGGACTTGGAGACAGCATGACAAAGACCCAGTTCTTCTTCTGATACATCGAGAACCCCTCAAAGGCAAAGCTTTTCTGGGATTTAACTCCTAGAAGCTATAAAAAAAGACGAATGTGAATGTTAAAGAGAATAATAATATTAGGTTTAACACCACATTTAGTGGACTGTTCTTGCATTCACTTATCACGCTCCAATAAATATATATAACAAGTTTGCAATGATGACATTGTTGTAATTCCTTGACTTAATGGAAAAGAGAATCAATCGCTAACTTTACTGGTGATGAATTTCTGTTCAAAGTCACAGCACTCCGCAAACTTTGACGCCATTAAAGAGAATTTTTTAGGTATTGGATAATCCTTTAAGAAATGCTTTGCTTGGTCGCTAAGAAGATATTACAAGTCAAAGAGAAAAAGGAATTAATGAAATTCTAAATCTTACCCTATATAATTAATTATTTTTAAGTGCGAAAGGACAAGAAATTTTTTATATGAAATACAAACGTTTTTGTGTCATGCTTGCATCATTCTATAATAAAATTTTATTATTTACATATTTACTTAAAATTAATAATTTTTCAACGGACTTGTAGAAAAAGATTCATGTAAGACAATTTTTTTTTCTTTCTAGTTCTAAAACATTCTTATCTTTTCCTTTTATCTTTGCAGACCAACCAAGCATAAAAAGTGACATTAAAAATGAAAGGAACAAGTTATCCGGAATCAAATATTATATATATATATATATATAAAATTGGTAATTAGAGCTAGAATGAAATTTCTTGGTGGAGGAAGAATGGCATCAAATTAAGGATAATATATATATATATATATAACGATGGCGTTACTAGTTAAAAGGTGGGATAACAGTAAAGTGATCGAATTCCAATTAGGCCCACATGAAAAGAAGAGAATAGAATCATCATGAGAAAGAATGGTAGTTAATAGTTTATTTAAATAGCTTAGAACATGAAATATTGTGACAATTGGACAGCAAGTATATATTAAAATATATATAATATTGCGTAAGATAAGATACATGACATTTAATTTGATACTGAATTGATACACCCTTCCTCTATTTGTGTGCAGGATTAGCATATATTTTTAAATATGAAGAGGCTCTTAAAAGTGGGAAAAGGGAACATAGCAAAAGCTTCTAGGCATGTAACTGTGATGCTGAGCAATGATTTTGTCTATGCATATATGGTCAGCTTTAATTCCCTGGTTCTTTCAAGATGGAAGTATTAAATCCTTAAAAGGGCTTTGCAAAAGGAGAAATTATATATATATATATCTTTGGAAAATTGTTTGCAGGTAGCTAGCTGACCAAAGACAGACAACCCTCTTACTTCATGAAGCATATTTTGCCTAAAATCATGATTCAGAAGGGTTGGATTTCTTAAAAAAAGAATGTTCTATAATAATATCATTAATTAGCATGCATGATGACAGCAATGGCCCTAATCTCTCATGCATGATCATATGAATATGATGATGATGTTGTGCAAATAAAGTACATAATCTGAAGCGGAGTTTCTTCTCTTCATAATGCATGCTTGCTATGGGAACGACATACGTTATACATGATGATGATGATGATGATGATGATGATGATTAATGACCAATTGACCATGACTATATTCATATGTGCGTCTGTCCATTACCTGCACTGCTGACTGCACACGCAGTACTATCATATTCATACCTTCTATCTATCTGCCTGCCTTTTGCCCAAAAATTAATGACGTGATGCAAATTTTAGATTAGGTCTTCTCTTCTTCTTTGTGCTTTTTTGGTCTATTAAATTTTCAGAAAAATTCGGCTCCCGACCTGTTTCTGAGCCCCAAGTTCTGCTAAAATATATTTGGGGTGGGCTCTGTAAGGGTAACTGGACTAGCTTGATCTGTTCTTTGGATCACTATATAGACAAAATATTTCTTACGTGGACCTTGGTTCAAACTATTTGTCTCAAGATTATTATATTTTCTTCTCGAAGTAAAATTTCCGCTCTACCGTTTTGCCAAATAATATTCAACTTATCGTTGCACTTGCTTAAAATATTAAAAATTATAATATTTTGTAATTAATTTCATAGAGTACTAAAATAGTTGACATAGTTTTTCTTTCCCAGATTCTTTTTATCGTATATGTTCTTTACCTTTTGCTATATTTAAATTTGTAAGGAATTAAATTGTATAAAGAATTTTAAAACTTAATATAATGATTTAATAAATATTTTATTTAATTTGTGGGTTATTTCATTTAGGGATACAATTGTAGTTATAAACATCTTAAAAAGTGTAGTGCTATGACGTAATTAGTCGGGTGAAAATATAATCAATCGTTTTAAAAAAAAAAAAATTGAATAGTCTTGTCCACCCATAATGTGTGTGTGTCTCTCTCTCTGTCTATATATAACCCTTAGTTTGTCATATTTGTATTGATTATGTGATTTTATCACTTGATTAAAAGAAATAGATAACGAAAATATATGGTGTGAGTTATTATACGAATATAAAAAATAAATCTAACTTGGAAAATATTAATTTTTTCTTTATCTTTTTATCTTTTAAAAAAATTTAAATAAAATAAGAAATCAAACCTGCACAACATTAAATTTTTATTCTATATTATTATTTGAATTTGAAATAGTTTAAAATTAAATCATGAGAGTTACACTCGACAGTCATTGTATGAATACGAATATGCTTGATAAAAAAACATATCTTTAGTTATCATCCATTGTCATTTGTCACCCACTAGGCCAGGACAAGGGTTTGTATCTGAGCCATTAATTTGATGATGCTGTGATTGTTAGGCTGACTGCATCTTTGACACCTTTGTCTTTTGTCTAGAGGATAGGTGCAAAAAGTTTTCAGCAAATCACTGCAGATATTATACATTAGATAATTGATGAACAAATTCTTTATATCGTTGAATTGATCTCACTTTAATCTTAATAGTCAATTTAGTTAACTGATGAGGTTGGTAGACACAGCACCTTTTGTCTTGATGTAATGGCATTGCAATTCTTAGTTGGAAATTAAAATATAAATATAATGAAGTTGATAGGACTGTAACCACTAGAGCGTCGATTAGCAAACAGTGCTGAAATATTTGGATCCACTTTGCAATACTCGATGACATCTGGATGATGTAAAACAAAACACCGGATTGGCTTCTGAGTTCTGAATATTGGCGTCAGTTCTAGGCTTACCTAATATTCCATGTCATCAGGTGTCACCATAAGTTTGCTAATTGGTCCTATGACCTCAACTTAGTCCTAAGCTCACTGTCTATTGCTGCCTAAATATCTGTTATAAAAGCCAGAGCTAGACGCAATTTGTTTTCATCATTCAGGAAAAGAAAGAACCACAAGATGGAGTTACATTTAGTGTCAACACTATTGTTACTATGTTTTGGTTATCCGGGTATTAGTAATCTTGTATTGTCAGGTCTTGCAATTGAATCGCCACACTACACTGTTGTTCACACTGAATCGGATCTTGAGATCAGACTCTACAGAGAATCCTTGTGGGTTTCTGCTCCTCTTCGAGGAAGTTCATTTGAGAACTCCACCAAAGCAGGCTTTCACAGGTTCCCATATAAGTCGGTGCTCGTTTAATTTCTTTTGACGCTACAAATAAATCTCTGTAATAAATAATATATTGTATCTTGTTTTTGCTTGAACCAGGCTGTACCAATACCTTCACGGTAGTAACCTCAACTCTGCTCGATTTGCTATGACTGCTCCCGTCTTAACAAGCGTCACCCCAACAACAAACACTTCTATATATTACGTGAGAATTTATATGTCCGATAAATCAGCTCCACAGCCAAATCCTGAACTGAATTTGCAGATTGACAAGTGGAGAAGTCATTGTATAGCGGTTAGGAACTTTACAGGATTTGCCAAGGACGATAACATTAATCAAGAAGTGGAAGCTCTTGTGAATAGCTTGAATAAGCACTTCACGGGAGACACAACAATTCCAAAAGATAAAAAGTCCTACACAATCGCTCAGTACAATGCTTCCCGTCACCTGACCGGGCGTCTGAATGAAGTATGGATGAACTTTTCAGGATTTACCGCAGAAGGATGTCCAAATTGTCAAGGAGATCATTATTGATTTGGCTTTTCTGTTCTGTTATATCAAGCGACATCAACAGGGGATGTTAGACGTATAGAATGAAAATAAAGATCCCCCGAATGTAAATGTCTCTCCATCAAGATTTGAGCGCAATGAAATATGGTTCTATCATCTATATAAATCTAGCATATGATATTGTCTTCTAACGAAGTTCAATACTATTTTACTCCATGACGAGGCACAATATTATCTTATAATACTAGCATTACCCAACTGGTAATAATAGTAACGAATATATCGTATCACCAAATTAGAGGAAAATTCTACACAAGCACATTGTAATGTGTAATGCTGTGTCAGTAGTTTATGTCTCCAAGTTACTGTATATATTTACTTTTTTACTTAAGGACATAATAAAAATCTCTAACCCGAGGTTTTTCTGCTAATTACCAGCAAGAGGGGCAAAAATAAAAATTTAACACCTTAACGTTCAAACAAAAATAACTCTCCTGTTAGCGGTTAAGGAAAAAACAACCAGATTCAGATTCGGACCTAATTTAAAAAATGAGACAAAAGTATATCCTTAAATAAAAAGTGAAAACTCAAGCACCTAAATTATAATACCTTAATGTATGATATTGCTCTAATATAAGATGTGTAAGAATACCTATAAACTTGCTTCAAATACCATAATGTTAGCATCAGAAGAAATCCCCTATTGAGGATTGCAGAAAGCATACACAATTTAAATTTATGAATAATCAAAATCAAGTATCCATCGCATTCTGAGAGTTGCCAATTTTGCGGTTCACGATATACCACACAACACAAGGTACTACCACCGACTACTGTAGTGCTGAGGCATTTATTAACCGTTAAGAGAACACAAAAAATTCTGTTACACTATAATTTAAACAGCAAACTCAGAGAGGGATTTTGTATTGGGATGGTGGTGTAACACAAAGCAAACCAAATCATCCAGGATATGATTTCCAAGCGAATTTTACTTGCTGTGGTTCAACTGTAACTTCTTTTCTTCACACTATATAAAGGACTTACTGGAAAGCAATCATCCAGGATATGATTTCCATGCGGATTTTACTTGCTGTGGTTCAACTGTAACTTTATTCTTTTCTTCACATTCTTCTAAATAAATATCTCTCTCGCATTTAATCCTTTCTTAGCTAAGCTTGCATTCTATTTATTCATTTATTTTTATCTAGATACAATTCTTTTTCTCTCATTATTGAATTTCCTTAAGGAAGATGAAATAAAACAAAAAAACAATAAAAAGTGGTCTCACATCTGGGGTCTTGTTTGCACAACGTAAATTTTCCCATCTCTAACCACACCTTCAATGTCTTGTGGAGATCCATAGAGCTCCTCAATTGCACTTCCTGCACGAGCAATGGAAGAGAGGATTGATTTTCGGAAGTTTCCATCAATGATCAGAGGGTCAGATGAGTAATCAATTACAACTTTCTCCTCTTCATCCATTGGCACACTGCATAAACAGGGAACTTTAAATCAGCGAGAAAGCATGTGAACACAAAATGGAAAACAGAATATCCAGCAACAATTTTTCTTGTAAATGATGTGTATAACATAAACCACCAAGGTAATTTGTACTAAATACATTGGCTTGGCATGGATTATTTACAGATAAGACACTTATCCCACAAAATCCAAATATATTAAATGCCATGTATATCTCTATGGTAGAATTTGGAAAGAGCTTACCTATCATAAAGGCCAGCACCAGCATAACCTTCTAGATCTTCACCATTGGAATCAGATCGAAAGATGATAGATCGTCTAATAAAGAGTCCAATGGGTTTGCTTGGATAGCCTGTAACCTGAAAATCATTTGAATTCATTAGTACAAATGGTTAGATTGCTGACCTGCCTGTTTAACCAAATGATGACTGAACCATGGAGTCTTCATACAACATTTCTTACATTTTGAATTAGGCACACAAAAAAATTTTGTAGGGTTAAACAAACCAAGCAATTAGTCTTGCATTCATACATCTTTAATATAAAAACCCTTGGTCAACCAAATAAAGACATTTTACCTGCGGAGAGTTCAAATCAGTTTTCTTGCAGATCAAACTTAAAGCGCGGCCTGGATATGCTCCAACAAGAGTTTCCCCAAGTCCCTTTACTACCTACTCCAGGAGGTAGCACTAAATTAATGCTTTGGCTTCCACCTAACAAATTAATTTAAATATCCTAAGGAAACAGAGCAAAATTAATGAAAATACAATACCTCAGCATATATCTCTGATGAGTCCCCTGAAGATGGATTAGTAGTATGGATAACAAATGCATAATCAGCGTTAATTATTTCCTGAACCAGAACAGCCATGCAGAGAGAGTCATGATCTAGTTTCGCTTTCCTTGTGCTGAAGTATGCTCTCTCATTCCATTTTGATGCCCAAACCTGGATTGCAAATATATAGCATATTACTGCTAAACATATAAAATAGAATACTTTAACTGAGTTAAAGATGAATAATGAAGTTTCAATTCGGAAGAACAACATGGAGACTCATTGTCAAGCAAGCCAAATAACAAATAACTTTTCACAGAGAAAACACCTTCAGACGCCACAAAAAATAAAAATTCCTGACATGAAACTAAATTTTAAATGCATATTATGCTCTATGAGAGATATATAAAGTTACCAACTTTTCAGAAGCAACAAACTGAGTATACTACCTCACAAAATCAATGATGAGCAGAATGGAGGAAAATAACCATAGATTTTAGTAGTTGTCTAATTGACAAGATGATAAATATATTATTCTCTCCTGGGAAGCCTCATGACAACAAACAAATGTTGCTTGTTACCACTAATGTGAGTGCCTTAGAGCCAGATTTATTTACTACTCAACAACCATTAAAATATAAGAAATCTATTCGAAAGAGAAAGAAAATACTAAAAATGGTCTATGATCCCATTGGCATCTCCTCTCCCCAGTAAAAAAGAGCCAAAAGAAATATCACAGACTCAATCCAGTTTGGGCGCATTGTTATTTGCCAACACGGCTGGCTTTCCATTGAAAAAAAGTACAGAAATCAAGGTATAGGTGATATCCTATTCTCCCATGCAAGCAAAGCAGTCTACCTTCTTTATAGCCATCCATGCTTGCTCCCAACGCTGCTCCCCTTCATCACCAGGCCAAGGCATTCCAGAACTTTTCATCTTGGTCTTCAGTTCTTGCACCTGCAATGAACTCTTGCTCATAAGTTATAAATTTTTAAGTAAGTCCTCGTAGAGTTCTGTGATAAGTACTTAATTTCCATAACACGAAGGTTAAATATTTTGGACACTATCTGCTTCATATGAAATTATCAACATGACAGAGAACCCTCCTCTAGGAAGAAGCAACTAAGGGGTTTCACTCAAATGAACTATGTCTCAATCACAAGGTTGCCTTCCCCTCCAGTCTATTCAATCCAGGGCCTTTGGCAACCAAGGGATAAAAGTACCAAGTCTAAACCCAGATATAAAATGAAAATAGTTGCGAAATAGGGGCAACTAGCATTCTAGCTTTACTCGTTAAGAGGAAGGACGGGGAAGGGGGACAGACAGGGGAGGGGGACCTGTTCAAGCAAAATCTGTCTAAACAAGACAACATTGCAGATGAATATTGCCTAAAAATCATTTTTATTTCCTATGCAGTCGTCGATCAAGGGAAAACATATATGGGTCTAGAATAAATGTATTTGGAAAAAAAATAATCTTATCCCTAACAAAAAAAGATAACATACCAATTGGGTTGGTGCTTGCAGCTGTAAAACTGTTTCACGAATCTCCCTAAGAGCACTATAGTCTTCTTCTCCTAACTTTTTCTTCAACATTTGCAACCTCTTGGCCACTTCCTGCCAATTATGATAGAAAAGAGACAAAGAGACAAAGAACCAGTCAGAGAAACCATATACAACCTGCAGCAGCACAAATGCATAATAAACTTTTCAGAAAAAACAATTTTCATAACTTTCTAAAAAGTTGAAATGATGTATAAATGAGGATAGTGGTATCGTATTATCTTAGTCAAACTTTAACTTGTTTGTCAATATTATTAAACCATGAAGGTGCATCTCCAGTTTGAGCTCTTATAGATCATTCTCTCAAATCAACCAGATAAACAGATCCACAACACAAAAATGCAGCGTTTTTGTTCACCGCAAACCCAAAGTTTGAGCAACATATCCTCTTTACTCTTCAGTTTTAGAGTTTAAAACCCTAGCTAACACAAATTTCTTTTGCAGGTACAAAGTCACAACTAACTAAGCATCTTAAAAAAAATCGATCTTGCAGCATATTATGATAACGGTCAAATTTTGGAAATCAATTTCTTATTGCTAGATACAAGTACGAAGTAAACTGATATAAAATAACTAAAATAAAAGCTTCTGATTAAAGGGATAGTAGAAAATTGTAACTGCTCTGAATGCTAAAAATTCATTTAAGTTTCAGAAATGTCAATAACCTGATTTAATTTATCTGAAAGAACCTTCTCAAATACTCCAAATGGTAATGCAACTGATGTCGGAATCCCAACCCAAGACGGTACCTTTCCTTTTAGATATGCAATATTACGTGATTTAGCACCAACCTGCAAAAAAATGATTCCATCCAAAGTATGCAAATTTTGAGGAATTTAATCATGAAAATCTTCAATCAGTTTATAGTTAGGAAAAGACAAAAAAAGTCATATCCTTTTATCTAAACAAATCTGATTTTGAATCCTAACCATTTCACTAGTGAACTCCTCAGATGTTATGGCATATCTACCAGCAAATTGCTTTTTGACCAAAGTTAGAGAAGATGGAGGGCCATTTTCATTCAAACTAGTTGAACTTGAATCTGCTAGCACACTGTCCTCTACCGCACTGAAATAAGAATAGAAGTAAGATTAGATTTCATTATTCCTGTTTACGGAAAGAAAATTTAGTATGCGAAAATTCTGACTGCAGATTTTTTAATTCCCCAATTTGTCCAGTGCCTGACATGGTGGATAATCATTTCCAGCATCATGTTGCAGATAGACTTACCTATACGCTATATCAGCAGATGATGGTCTTAGACGCAATAGTTTTCCTTCATTTGCTTGCAGGTCAGCCAAAACATTGGGATCAAAGCACGTAGCGAAGCAAACCTGTTAGCAATAGTTCACATCCACAAGAAAGAGTCACCACCTATAAAGCACACAGAAAATTTAAAAAGCAGCACATGATTACCTTGCAATTTCTTGCTCTTACTGAAACATGTGATAGGACATCTGGCATATCAGGTGTCAGCACAGCAACTGTACCATCTGGAATTTCTTCCTCTCCCTTTACATGTCTTGCCACTAAAATTGTAGGCCAATCATAAGATTTATCCTGTATGGATAGTAACTCATCCACAACTGCAACATATCCAACAACTTCAACAGGGCTAATAACCTGCCAACTGTTCCAAGGCAAGGTTGTGTTAGAAGATTGCTATCCAGAACTGGGCAATGTTGATACAGAATTCAAGTTATTCCATTTTCAATACTGAAATTGACTCTTTAACTTTCTGTTGTTTCAACAGTCAGTTAAATGGCCAAGGATAATTTACCAACCTTCCAAGGTTAGCTGTCTTACGAAGAACAGGATCAAGGCGATTAAGGATTAAGGATAAAGCTGCAGCTGATCCAGCACGGGTAATTTCCTCTGTAAATATATCCACCTGCAAGAAGTAATTAATCCAGAGTATGTTCTCTTTTTTCCCGCTAAGGGGGTAAAATTGAGGTCACTAGATGAAATTTAATATCAGAGAAATTTTTGGTTTTAGTTCTAAAAAAGACATACAGCCCACTTATCAACACTGAGCAGTGATCCAAGATACTCGGCCGATGGTTGCAAAACTTTCTGATACCAGTCTGCCTTGCTGGCAAGTGCAAGACGAGTTCTGTCAAGAACTGATTTTGCATATAATGCCCAGTTATCACTTTTACTATTGCACATACTTAAAGCATTATCCCATCCCTGCATGCATGAAGAAAGTGATGTCATAAAATGATTAAGTGAAAGTATTTATCATGTAGAAAAACAAATCAAAGTAATATGCTAAAAGATCACCTAGAAAATTTCTTTTTCTACTTTTAATAGATTAATTGGTGATTCCACTTTTTTACTTTTCAAACCAAACCCCTCCCAATCATAGTTTGAGAGGGACTCAAACCTATAATCTTTTGTACCACTGAAGAAGTTTTACCAATTGAACCAAATAGTGCCTACAAATAAACGAGAACAATATTTGATACCTTTTTTAATTTAAATGATAAAAAGATTACCTTCAAACAGTATATGAGATCCTCATTGTCATCTGATGAAAGTGCAATATTTTCAAGAACCAGACTGATGAAGTACATAATTTTCTGCAAAGTGCGCAAACCCGCTAATCAAGATTATATCATAAGATAAGCTAAAATCACCACCCGTGCACATACTGAACCAGACACCAAACTGTGAATAATGGTAACAAAAGTTGACATATGACACTGCTGATCACTGAAATTACCTCTGGTCCAGCATTGTTCAACTCCTCGTATCCCCTTTCAATAGCTGTCCTAACAGTAGACTCGAGGGCAATGTCCAAAAATAATAGATCCTTCAGACGATCATTGGGCTTGAGCAGCAATGGCCTAATCTCTTGACGAGCCTCCAGCAAACCCTGCATTCAAGATTGAATAAAAACAGTGCAGAACCAGATCATAACTGAAAATAATAAAATAAAAATATCACTTACCTCAAGCAGAGGTTCTACATTTTTATCTTCAACATGGTCTAAAACAAATTGAAGCAACTCCTGTATATTGAAGATATGTCAAATCTAGAATTGCTTTTTATAAATCTGTTGCAAGCAAATCATACTTGAGTCACAACTACGGAGAAAAAGTTCAGAAATTACTGGAAATCCAGATGGCAAGTTCGATACAGGATTTATTTGCACCCCAACCATGAACCCTTCACCCTGAAGAGCATTAAAACTCCTATTAAATTCTGAGAATAATGCATTTTGTTGGGAAAGTTCAGCAGAAGTCTGAGACCTTACCTCAGATCTGTAGCCCAAGCAATTTGTGATGGCAGACTCCAGATCTGCACCTGAATGAACTGCCTGGATATAAATCAAAATCGGCCCAAGTGTCACTTAAGCCAACATTATTTTATAACAAAAGCAGAGGGAATCAAATGAAGTTTATTTGATAAAAAGAGAAAATATGAATATCAACTCTTTCAGATGACAAAAAGAAAGGGACTACTAACCACTCCAGTTCAATCATCAAGAATGCATATATATATATATATATATATATGAACTATTCAGTTCTTTCACATATTTCTCAATCATCACTAACAAACTAAGAACATTAATTCAACCAGTCCACAAGAATCCTGAATCTTCTATAAGAAGCAAATGCGAACATACATGTAATTAGAATATCATGTGTTGCACAATAAGATCTTAAAGATAATTGAATGTGAACCAGCTGCACTGTTCAAGTTAGTACAGGATTTTATATAAGAACTGAACAGAACATGAAACTTTGTCTACAAATGTTTGGGAAGCCAACCTTTAACGTTCTCATGTAGTTTCCAAGATCACGCAGAAGACCATCCTTCTGATTACTCCTGAAACTTGGCTCGGAATGGATTGCACGATCATAACTTAGAAGACGCTCTTTGGTGATGCCATTGTCATTCAAAGTCTTCCAGTAAACATTGATGTCAAAGTCACTTTTAATATAATCTATCAATGCCTGCAAGAACGTTCTTTTTAAGAGAATTTTGGTATACAAAACCTATTTAAGACGTACAATCAAATTCACGTTTCTGATACCTGACAGATTACAACATCATCAGGACTAGTGTTATTATGCAACTTCTGATGCCATTCCTCCATCATTCCACCCTTGCAATCATTGTTTCTCTAAAATCATAAATAGCAATTCAGAAAATTCCATCATTTGAAAAGCAACGGGAAACATATATTACAAATACAAAAAGAAAGAAAAGGAACAAGAGGTCCTATTTTGACCTGGATAACTAGGATTTCGTCACGAATTCGCTGTCCTACATCTCCTTCACCCCCACGACCAACAGTAGACATAATCATATGCAAAAGTTCCCTGTACTGCAGATGACCAGTGTAGATATTCTGGAGCAAGTCTGTAAGTCTATCCTGGGCTTTACTAATCTCACTGCATCAAGGAGATGAAAAAGAATGACACTTAACTTGAACAACATTCACAAAGTCAAAGTGACAGAGAAAATGAAACTTGTTTATGAAGAGAAGAGAACCCAAATTTCTGTTTGTGGTAAAATGTGTAAACAGATATCAAAATTGCAAAGATAATAGTTGCAAATTGATTACTGATCCAATTTGGCCATCAATTTATGGTGCCAAATTCGTCAGCAAAGTATATGAGTACTGAGGACACAAGCAAACTTAAACATTCAAATGCCGGAGTCAGTTTATGTGTATACCGTGGTTTGACATTGTAGTTTTTATTCCATATCAGTTGCCTTGTGGCCATAAACCTCATCCATACCAAGATCCCTGCAAAGCCCAGTTCACCAGCATCTTTGGCTTGTTCTACCAAGTCTGCTGCAATGTTAAACCTAAGAGACAAAAAATTAGAAAAGCATGACTTATTACTGCAAGCCACAGAGTAACAAAAACCATGATACAAGTCATGATTAAACCATTCTGGAATCATTTTGGTCTGCAATATAGTAGAAGCTAGACCTATAAGGTGTGCTAATCAGTCTGAGACCAGATTAAAAATCCAACATCCACTCTAGGCATCAAGCAAGCAAGAGAGAAGAGAGATACATAAGGCTTCATACAACTTATGGATACTAAGGTTTAAAGAAAGCACAATGAATGTGAAATTGTTGTGACCATTACCAAATAAAAACGATAAAAGAAAAAAAAGGAAAAGAAAGATGAATCCTGAGATTCATGCAAGTTCAAGATTTATCGTGGAGAGACAACAAGGTTTTGTAATTAATCTTTTCCTTCATTCTTATTTTTTTGAAAGCATCCTTTGCACCCTTGAGGTATGTTCAATTATTCTTATCGCCATACATTAACCCCATTTAGACCTGAAAGTTATAATCAACATAAATTTTCTTTAAGTCAGGTACTTCTCCAAAACTCGATTATTTATCATGTCAATGTTGTAATATAAATAAAAATTAGTAGTAAAATTGATCAAAAGCTTTCCTCAAGTTAATAAAATCAGAGTGATTGAACCAGCAGGTCACCGACCTATGCATAAAAGACTTCTGTGCCTCACTCTCCATTTTTGCTATTCTATCCAACAAAGCCTTGGCAGTACCGTGGCCATCACCAGCATCCTTTGATCGAGAAACGCCCAGTTAATTATCACGAAGAAGATGTTTATGAGAGGGATAAACAACAAATGAAAAGTACGGTCACCTTTTGAACTTGCTTAGATTTGTAACCAAAGTCAACATAGAAATCAGAGCCTTTATTCTTTATCCAATTTCCACCAGACAGAAGGACAAATGGCATTCCTACAAAACTGTCTTCTTCAATCTCTATCTCAATGGATTGGACCTAAAAATTGGATTCAGCATAACAAGAATTGTTCAAAGATCCAATAATATGTTACCCCTTCACTAATGTAAGTTTTCATAGTCCAAGGCATGCAGAAATGAAATCAAATTTTACGGTGCAAACCTGATAAGGAAGATCCGCAAGTGAGCCTGTTGTGAATTGTGTTTCAACTGCCCCACCCAGTGAAACTGAACCTGAAGGCAGTACACTTGGAGATGGAGCCTGCAATCCATAAATCTCATATAACTAATGCACGTAACAGATGGCAATGATTTACACGAAAAGAAAACAGTAAAAACCATTCCAAATTCAAATATCTACAAGATGACCATTTTAATACTCAACAGCTTAAAGAAGCTTACCAACCATTCTCCAGCCCTTTTAGATAAAGCCCAGTGAAGGGTCAGTGGCTCTTTGAGATCAGTTGCTAAGTGAATTTTGGTGTTGCCAGCAGGCTTGCTTACAAGGACCTTGAAAATGTGTAGAAAAGATTGAGCATTAGAATACTTCTTGTGAGGTGGAATATCCTTGAGGTCTAATATCAGAAATATATCTTCATCTCACCAGAAGTTCCTTATCAGCAAGCTTGTAGATTTTCTTGTTGAGAATAGAATCACCATCCTGTTCTTCCTTCACCTTGGCAAAAAGTTCAACTGTTGACAAGGCTTTTGATTCAACTGAAATATTCTTTTCCTCCACAGCCTCAGCAGCGTATTTATTCAGAATCTGCATTAGGTCCCTCTTCTTCCGCTGAATCCTTTCAACACTAAAATACCTTTTAGTTTTAAGTTGATTTGAGACCTTAGTCTGAATCTCTCCTTTGGTAATCTTCTTCCGTATTTCATCGAGAGAGATACCCTTCTCTAGTTCAGATTGCAATTCTTTTCTTGCCTCCTCAAATTCCCTCTAATTATGGAAACAACAATATTTCAATTAGGATCAAGTACTAGCAATAACTAGCTCCTTTAATTACACAAATATCATAAATGAGAGAAATGAAATAGTTTAAACTGGCTTAATCTGTGGATACATTACAATAAAATATAACAGCTGAAAAATTTGCCTAAAAGAGATTGGAAAGTTACAAGTTGTTCTTCTGCAGAAAAATTGGGTTTCCCAGCTTTCTCCCACCGTATATAAGATTGGATTCGCACAAGATCATCAGGTATCTTAATCTTGCTTTCATGTGGAGGTTCCTTCACTTCATGTCTATCAGTTTTTTTTGTTAGATTTGCTCGCAGGTCCTCCACCAAAGAACCTCTAGCAATTTCTTCCAAAAGCTCAGTGCGAGCTGCTTCATATTCCTCCTATGACAATGAAAATTTATGCATCATGAACAGACAACATAGACAAAGCTTATTATGTAAATCCAAGGGAAATACATAACATAATTGCATATGAGGGTAAAACAGCAATTTATATTCACTTCTTCATGTTACTGTTTCAGCAGAAACTAAAAGCAACAAAAAAATAGTGAGAGCCTTGAATTCTTGAACTGTCTAAAGGTTCCGCACCAACATTGTATATATTAATATAGTAAATTTAATATATTATCTCATGTTGCATACTAATAGCCCCTGCATACTAATAGCCCTACTCATTGAAAACACAATTTAACTGAATGATATTAAGGATGTCCACAAAACCTATTAGTAAGGATAGAACTATTACCAGGGTTTTGAGTTGAGCATGCAACCCAAAAATAGAGAAAGCATAACACAAGAGGAGAGTACATATTTTAGCATTTACCTTCTCTTGTTCTGGAGTATACATCTGTTTACCATTTCTTTCCCACCGTAGATACGCTTGAACCTGTACAAGATCTTCAGGAACTGAAACATTTTGAATCAACTCCTTTCTCATGGGTAGCTTTACACGAAAGTTTGCACCATTGTTTTTGAACCTGGAATATGTACATATTAAAAAAAATTGTAACTAGCTTATACTCAAGTTATGAAGATATGGAGAACAATTGCAATGCAAGCTCACCACTTATTCCGTGCTTCATCGAGTATAAGAAATTCTATTGCTTGGATTGCAGGATCCTCGATCTCTATTTTAAGGAAGGATTTGGAACCTGACTACAGAGGTTAAAAAAAAAAAAAAAAAATACATAAGCAAAAATTATCTTGAAGGATCAGAAAGAATTTCAACTTCATGAATGGGTATTGGTTTTTGGTACTTACGCTGACAAAGGGAGTTCTAAGGGCTCTGTTCTTATAAATTTTGGTTCCATCTGGCTTATGAGATGGAAGTACCCACTTTCTGGCAGAAACAAAAAACACCATAAGAAAAAATATTTTAAATAATCCAAAAAAGAAGCTTGTTAGACTGTTATAGCAAAAACTTGAGACTTAGACATATAAAAGAATCTAAGCAGAAAAGGACATTAATATAAATCACCAATATCTACATATGAACTTACTCATTTCTATCATGTATACCACCCCAGTGGAGAAGCAAAGAATTGCTACCATATGACACCTCAAAATTTAATTGTGTGACAGACCCTGAAGCGGGAACACTGACAGTAACCTGCCCAATTTAATGGTTGAAAATGGATTAGTCTATTATTTGCTCTGCGCTACAACAACCGGAACTAAGCTCAACCCAGCAAAGTCTTATCTCCTGCATCTGAGGTTGGATAAAATACTCTACCTGCAATTCAATATTTCCATCAAGGTTGAATTTGCCTGCAAGCTGCAGCAATGCAAGAGTCTGTCAAATGAAATATCTGAACAAAAAACTCATTTGCACTTGCAATATCTCACATATGTATAACAGACAGATATCCACAAGCATTTTCACAAAATGGGATTAACTAAGATAATATGATTTGTTGTTTATCACCCTCTGCAGGAGTCATGTAACAAACAGTTAATGCTTGATCAAAGCATTGTAACAACTCTAGCATGCATATCACAAGATATATCCTTCTCTATATATTGTATGTGGTCATTCCATGACACAGTGTGGAAAACCCTATGAAATTTAAGAATAGAAAATTTTCTAATTTGGAAAGTTTGATGAGAATGAGAACTGCCCAGGAAACAGGAATACATAGATCAACATAGTTCAAAAAGTTTGGAACTTATTGGATATGTAAAATTCTTCAGTCTAACCTGGCTATAAATGTTGCTTGCATTAAAACTTCTAAAAAAGGTTAATGAAGAGGGGCAATTACATGAAGTACGCATAGCATTTTTGGGCAAGAAAATTGATAACAAGGACCATCAATTTTTTCCAAACCTCACTATGCTTCCAAGTTCCAACCATAAGATGGGTGGCCCTTGTACCATTAAGGTTATTCCAACTTAGGAACCATTATGTTAACATTCTTAAAATCCTTGGATACATAACCAAGTGGTAATAAAGCCGGCAATTCTTCAAGCGAAGAATGCAGCATAGCATTTATCATTTTATGCTACAACTCCCTAGTCCTGTTCTTACAATATCCTAGTTCTTCCCTTTGCAACAATGTCAATCAATAGAATTGAAATTTAAACTTCATCAAATTCAAAACGAGAGTTAAATCAACTTTGATCAACAGGATTGCTAACATTTCTTGGCATAGCAGTAAAAAAATCAGGACATTTATGGCTACAGGAGGAGGAGGTTTTGGCTTTGTTGGTTGTGGTTGTGTAACCAAAAGGCTAAAATATGAAATCAAATTATAAAATCCACATTTACAAAATCCGAAACTGAAAAGTGGATGCGACAATTTTCAGCATGTGAAAGGTTACCTCAGAGGCCGGATCCATGGCTAATACAGCTCGTGGAGTGACCAAAACCCGACGATGCCTTTCCAGGGCTAACTTTGGTAACTTTGGTTTTCTAACAGTCAAACTGGTACCATAAAATTTTGTAGATATAGACGACTTGCGTGATGCTTGATTTATAGACGCAGCTTGAAACAAAGAGTTAGCAGGAATGCCCGAAGAATTCAGTTTGCTTTGATGTTCTAAAGCGTTGGAACAAAGCAAGCTCTGTTGAAGTACGTTACGGGCTATGCTATTACTCATATTCCTTCACAGGTAGCACAGTTCTTAGCTCCGAAGAAATCCAAGAATTACACCACAGTGTCAAAAAAATTTCAAAAGAAAATTAAAAGCAAATAATTCAAAAATTCGAATGAATCAGAAATATTAAATCATCAGAGAAGGACTTCGACCATAAGCATGACACCAGTTTACAATCTGCTGAACTACAAAGCTCCCGATTGGTTGCGCTAAAGATGGAAAATTTTTTATGATCAGAATATTGAAGACCTCACTTCACAATATTCATCAACTTCATAAACATTGATACATGTCCAATTTCTCAACTAGGAAAAGTGAAAAATCACACAAACAAAATTTTCCAGCCAACCAAACAGAGCAATATCTCAAAGCTTGTATCAGACAGAAAACTTAAAGAAAAAAAAAATCAATATAACATTGAAAAATAAATAAAATCACCTCAAATAATTTGAAATCTAAAGGATTATTACAGTGAATATACGAAGAGATTCCTGCTAGAGATATTGAAGACGGTGAAGCAAGATTGGCTATTATTGATTGGCTCTCACTGATAGTGTTAGAACTATTAAAATCTGGAGCGAAACTCGTGAGTGAGATGCGATTTGTCTCGGTCGACGCACACGTGGCATGTTGCAATAAGTCCACGATGCAAAAAGCTCGGGAATAGAAGCTTGACATTGAATACTCCGATATTTTAAAATCGTTGGTAGTTTGTTCCCCTTGTTTTTGAAAAAAAAAAATCGAGATTGAACCTTTAATTTGGATTTTTTTTTTGTTGGGGGTGGGGGGGGCGGTGTGTTTGGGTTTAAGTTGAATTCATTTTCCATTTTCCGCTGTTTTACAATGAAATATTTTATATAAAGATCAATCACAAATATGATAGCAAAATCGACAACCAAGGTCCAGAGTAAATAGCTAAACAATATTGGATGTAACTTATTTATTTTTAAACACTACAAAAATATTTTAAGATGTGTTAAAATAATGTAGATTATTTTGAAATTTAAAAAATTAACGAAATTATTGAAGCGGTGCATTTGTGTAAAAGCACTGCAACAATTTTAGATTCACTCTGGTACACTCATTGATAGATCCAAGATTCTTATAAATTATTGAATTGGGGGGTGCGTTACATATAATATCTAAGATATAATAATGTAAGTGGTACGTGGGTACATACTAAATATCTCATTCTCTCCCTGATTATATATATCTTTCTCTCGATCATATTTATCTAAGTAGCAAATTGAAGATTATTCAACGGAACGAAGTGTAAGGATAATGGACGGTACATTTGAAAATCTATTAAATAAATAAATAATTAAAAGAAAAATCACTAGCTAGAAAACAAAGTTGATTGCAAGTAGGGGCCGGCAGCTAAGATTGGGAATGGGCACATGAAAACGTATGCAAATTTTGGTAAAAGACGCTTACCGACTACGCAAGCAATGCTTTTTGTCTCTTTTTGTCCTAGCTGTGAGTAGGATTCTTATGTGCTTGCTTTTCTAATAGAACAATAATTACACGTGGGACATATAAAATCTAGATTTTTCTTTTCGGTGATCGACGGGTGTTTTACAGCCGTAAGATATCCGTTTTTTTTTTTTTTTTTCATTTTATAAATATCGATATTGTGGGACTGAAAAGAGGAGGATACGCAATATTCAATTCAGAAAAGTAGTAAAGTTTGGTCTGGTCGAAAAATCAATAACGTTGATTTTATTGTCATTTTGCAAAGAATTGGAAGTTGATTTAAATTGGATTGGATTGAACTAATATAACCAACATATACATACATCTATATATATATAGCATTAAATAAGTACTCACATCTCAAATTAGGGATGTTAAAATAAAACACTTATCTTATGTAGTATTTATGTATTTTAATATTTTTAATATTATTATTTAAAAAAAATTAATTCAAAATAAAAATCATTTAAATATGTAATGAAAATATCAATTAATTGGAGTGAATATTAATTTTAGAAAATTTTTCTAAAAAGTTTTAAAATAATTAAACACTACAAAACATAAACAATTTTTTTTTTAATCCTTCTAAACCAATGCTAAATCAAAATACTTTGCTAACTCTAAATTGGAGAAGCATAAAAAGATTATATTTCAGGATAACGACAATATTATTGATCAAAAATATATACATAGAAGAATGATTTATGCGCAGAGGCAATGTGAAATATCGAAGAGAAGTTCTTTAAATTTTGTTGGCGCGCGAAAGAAAACATTTGGGGGGATTTGTCAATGTGGTCCTTGAAGGACAGACTGACGTTTCATGGACGTACGCGACCAAATTCTTCAAAATTGGCAATGACTTGAAGAACTTTTGGAAGCGAAGACAGTATCTGTGCTCATAATATTGCATCCATGCATGCAACACCATAAATCATAAATGAATCAAATATGGCGAGCTCGATCAAACTTAAATCTCTTAATTTTTAAGAGTATGATGAGATAATAATTGCTTTGATTTGATTATTTAACAGGATGAAACAATGTGAATTATTATAAAGTAAAAGAGTTATATATTAGCAGATTTTTTGGGAAGGCATAATTAATTTGGAGATGATGAGTCCTTCAAGGTACAGGATTCACTCAGCCTCAGCTAGCATGCATTATCTGCTTCCACACCAAGTGTGTAGCTAGCTAATTAATCAACTAGGATGGCCAATGCGATGCAGTTGCTGGTCATGTGACGCAACGTTTTAGTATTGTTGGCGAAAGGAGAAATTTGACCAAGTTCTGCATACGCATCATCGCAAGCTGCATAATTAGTGACTGCAGCATTGAGATTGGTATTGAGGGCGAGTCTGTCGTGTTCGTTGAGGTTTCTTAGGGCATTTTTGAGGCTGGAAATGGCATAAACAAAGCTATCGTGGCAGGTGTCGAGTTCCTTTGATTTGCCTAGCTTTTTAACCACGTCTTTTGCTAGTGCCGTTTCGTGGATCGTTGCGTTAATCAAAGCTTGTGTAGCTTGTTCTGGACTGGTTATTCCCTTCAAAACAGACCTGCAAAGTGGCTGGTAGTCCGTGTCTTTGCATAAGTCACGTGGTGGGAGGACAGCGTCGGCGCCTTTTCCAGCAGAGACGAGGATGAAGGCCGCAGCTGCTGCCAGAAAGTGCAGCGACAAAGAGTTGCAGTTCTTGATGGCCATGTCTTCTTCGATCGTTTTTGTTCTTCTTTCTGTTTTTCCCTTGAATTTGTTGGCTCTGATAAGTGCTACTGGATTCAGGTTCTGTATTTATAGGGATGATGAGGTTGTTAGGTAGTGTCTCTTTTTGAATTGTGATCCATCTCAGTTAATTAATTTAAACTTGTGACATGTTTGCTTTCTCGTCCAACATATCACAATACAATGCTTGTGACATGCTTCCTCTCAAAAGACGCTGGATGTTTTTCTTGCCTTCCCCCTCTCCTTCTCTGATGAAACAAATTAATTTGTTTTAGACATTATCAAAATAGTCGTTCTCCTATTTAAAATCATCGAAAAATATATATAAATTTTTCTAAGTGGTTATTTTGTTGTAATTAGACAAAGCGGATCGAGTAATTAAGTCATAAATAAAATTAATTAAAAAAAAAAACTCTTTCGGCTACTGTAGAACTATATATTTATCCGATACCGTAAAGTAATTAATTAGAAAATAAATTACATTTATACATTTGTACTTATTATGATAATATATGAGCATTAGAGACCAAATTATGTGTATTATATTTCACAATAATAAAATAAATTCAAAACCACGTTTGCAGTTTAAAATGTAGTGCCATACTATGATGCTGGTAGATGCAATATGGGTGAAATTAGAAAGAATGTGTAAAAATTTTGAAGGCATTCATATGGTCCTTGCTATGCACGGTGTTAGGTGTATATTAATTGTTTTTGTGGTCGACCCATGCAAACGCAGACAGTCATGCCACATTATATATGATAAAACAAAAGCCAAAATCAATAGTTTTTTTCTTTTAATTATTATTATTTGGATCGCGTAATCCTTGATCATCTTAGTCATGAAATTAAATTAAGGTGGAGAAGAAAAAAATGTAATGAAAATGAATTAGTTTGCTACTCAACTGAAGGTTCTCTTCCTGTTAAATAGTTTAAATGAAAACGTATGCAGTTGTGTTTCTCAATAGCCGTGGGTGTATAACACTATGTGCAGGCTTATGCTTCCCATAATCAAGATTTAATTACGCATGCGTTCAGCTTCTTTAATTAGTTATTCGCTCATTATGGGGGCTTTTCTAATTTGTTTGTATAGAGATACTGATACTAACGAGATTTAACTTTTCAGTGATGATCAACGCACCCCATTATTAATGAAAAAAAGGTTAAACCTTATTCGGAAAAGAGGTGCCATCAGAATGTAAACGGGGTTAATTCTAGTAGGAAGCCCAAATCATGGCACTTCTCTCTTTTACCAAATCCCGCGGCTTTAATTTGCATGCTTGGGTTTTCATACTGGAACGATGATATAGGCATCCAAATAGCCATCCCCACTTTTTATATTTTGTTTAATCTAATTAAGATATTTACTCAAATGGAGAACAATCACGCAACAAGTAGGGTAAATTAATTTTATGCATATTATATATATATATATATATATATATATAAAACAACAAAATTATCGTTAATATATATTACGGAATCTTAACTGAGGAGGAAGCTTTGGGTTTCTATGGAAAATAAGACCAACTACTTCTAATGTAACAGCAATTTTTGTGCTAATGTATAAATTTTTAAAAAATATTGGCAAGCAGGCACAAGTGATTGACAACAACAGCTACTGACACGATCTCGAATTCGTTTTCCCGTGAAGGAATTGGCATCAGGGTAGATACTTTTTTAACTTTTAAATGAGTTAAAAAAAGATCATCAGAATGATTGCGTTAACATTAATTCTCCAATTTGTGTGAACTTACGGCCTCTGCTTGATCAAACCAGCTTTACATTGTTATCATTACCATCGCGGAATAGTCACCACGCATCGAAACCCACTTCCTCAATCAGCCTCTGGAAAGTGGTTCTCCTTGTGCCTAAAATCAGTGTATATTTATCTTTATTTATTTTTGTTCACAGCAAGAAGCTGCATCAGTAAGACCCGGCCCACTAAAATTCTCATTGGGTAAATTGATCAGTATTAATGCACATGCGTTAAAATACTCGAAAATTCTTCGTAAAAATTGGGATAGAGACAACATAGAATCTCCCCACCTAACTTCTTCTTTGCCTGTTAAGGGAGAATTCATTACAAAACTAACAAATAAGACAATGAAAGGCAGAAAACCTTTTGAAAAACTACAAGCACTCGCATTTTCAAACAACCAAATAATCAATTTATATGAATTCAAATCCACCGCGGAATAGGAATCAAAATTTGAGTTTTCTTGTAAATGGAAACCATATTCATAAACCCAGATTAAGTCAATAAATTGTGGGCCATATTTTTTAGTCAATTCAATATTAATTATAGCTTATTTTGAAATATTAGGTACACTCAACTTTGTATATCCACTCTTAACGGTGAGTTTTGGTCGAGTTTAGGTAACTTTACAACACAATTTAGATTAAAAGCAAGACTAAATAGGACACTCGTGTAGAAGCATAAGCAACTCTCACGTCCTATAGATGGCCAATAATTTAGCAAAAGCAGTGATTGCAGTCAACAAAGGCACGGAGGAATTGTAGCCCTACAAATAATGTAAGAAGACAGCTTGTAAACATGGGAGTGCCAGTAATTTAACAAGAAAAATAATAACTTTAATTGAGCCTGAGAGATGAGATGGAACAGAAAATATCTCCTTAAAATTAAGAATTCTTTCATCAATGGATTACTACAAATTTAGTTTACCCTTAAAAAAAGGCAAATTAATGTGCAAGTGGGTGACTGGCTAATTTGGTGTAGCTTGACTTTTAGCACCAATCAGTGTCTTCCTCCAGCACCACGTTTCTGCTCTTCAGCCTCCACGAACATGCAATGCAAATGAATGATAGTGGTGTTAAATGACCAAAGTATCCTCCTCTAACGTGGGGACACAGTGGTCTTTCTACTTTAAAGATACTTGTGAAGAGGAATCTCCTACGTACGTATCACGGTCAATGGATGCAAGTCCCTCACTTTTGGGGATTCCTCCTCACGCTCTTAAAGTCAAATATACTGTTTAAAAATTTAATACAACTCGTCGCCCAACAGAGACATCTCGTTGACCTCAATAAAAGAAGCCAATAATGCTTAATCCAGTGCTTTAAGCTATAGAGACTTTTAAACCAACCAATCCACGACTTAAAATTGTAGATTCTGCCAAAAGTAAAAGAAATATATATATATATATATAGCAGAGAATAGATTAAGCAACTTGTTTAAGGGTTGAATTTAAGTTGTTTTATTGTATTACAAGAAATCTTAAAATCAGAGCTTTTGTTTACCGTTAAAAATTAGGTTTAAATTTAATTCTTGTTATGTAATATAGGTACTAATCGTTTTCACTCATTGGAGTTGATAAAAAAAATTAGTATATTCTTTTTTTAAAAATATAAACGGGAAAAATCAATTGGCTGACTTCCGGCAACATGTGGCACCAAGATCGCATAGCAAACAAAGGAGGCAGAATCGGCGTTAAAGGCTAATAGTTATCAGAACATGGACATAATTTTATGATTGGCACTGAATATTCGAGAATCCAATAAAGGATAGTAATATTAAGTCAATGACCAGTGTATCCCCCTCGGCCAATTTCACAACCATCAGTCCATAACCATAACAGGCCCTCGGAAGATCAAATTCCACACTTTCCTTCCATAATTTTTCTTTGCCGATTCATCTGGCTTTAGTTCATTTTATAATCTTTAATTTTGTTTGTGATGGGTTAAGTTAAAATCAGTTTTTCTCTGTCAAGGATATCCCATCAGGACGCGTTTGTCTTTTCACATTGCAGAAGAAAATTCAAAGGAGAATCTAAATCTGTAGACTGTAGCCGGTCAAGGACTGACTGGCAATCCCTCAGTTTCAGAGCTTGGCCGGCTCTTCAAATTAAACTCCAAAGTCAATAAATGCCTGGGGACAGCTTTTTCAATATCAACTTTATCTTTCCTGTGGCTGAAACCCAAAGCTTTCAAGTTCGAGGCCCCCGCCAACCACTCCCTTTGAATTCACAGACCACCTATTTTTTAAAATTTTCTTGTCAAGAAGATTTTACGGCAATACTGTGAGACTCGGCGCAAGCGAAGAGTTCTGAAATTCTAACTTGCCTTTTTTACTAAACCGAAGGCCATGTGTCCTCAACACAATTCTCCAATTCGCACATTCTAAAACCAATCTACTTCCTAAGTTTCAATTCAATTATGCCAACAGTCAAAAGACAAGAACAACCATTTTAATTATTATTTTTCAACAAGCCTCTGCCTTTTCTATATTCCCTTAATGGTTCTTCAATTATCAAATATTCGCAGAGGAAGAAAAGCACAGAAAATGACCTCCAAGAATAGTACATCACGAACGAGAAACTTTGGCACTATATAGGTTCGGCCAAGGGCGCCCTCTTAGCTCAACTCGAGAGAGAGAGAGAAACAGAAGAAACCAAAAATATTTAGCACTTAGCAGCACCCCTTTAAAATCTCTGAAACTCATAATATACATATTTCTGATTAAATCACTCCACTCCTTTCTATCCAAAAATACAATATGGAAGTGCAAGGAACTATGACCGAATCTGAATCTCCAAAATTTGCCCTTCCGGTGGACTCAGAACACAAGGCCACCGAGTTCCGTCTATTCTCTGTGGCAGCACCCCACATGCGGGCGTTTCATCTGTCCTGGATTTCATTCTTTTCTTGCTTTGTTTCCACTTTTGCTGCTCCACCGCTCCTTCCCATCATACGTGACAACCTCAACCTCACAGCAACTGACATCGGAAATGCGGGAATTGCATCTGTCTCTGGTGCAGTCTTTGCCCGTATTACCATGGGAACTGCTTGTGACCTGATTGGACCCCGTCTTGCCTCTGCTTCACTTACCCTCCTCACTGCACCGGCAGTTTACTTCACTTCTATTGCCTCCTCACCTATATCCTTCCTCCTTTTACGCTTTTTCACGGGCTTTTCTCTTGCCACTTTTGTCTCTACTCAATTCTGGATGAGTTCTATGTTTTCCGGTCCAGTAGTCGGCACGGCTAACGGCGTTGCGGGTGGCTGGGGCAATCTCGGAGGTGGTGCAACACAACTTATCATGCCTGTTGTGTTTGGGCTCATCCGTGACATTGGTGCAATCAAATTTACAGCTTGGCGAATAGCATTTTTCATACCTGCCCTGTTTCAAACTCTGTCAGCATTTGCCATCTTGATCTTTGGCCAGGATTTGCCAGATGGAAACTTCGCGGTGCTGAAGAAATCGGGAGAGAAACAGAAGGATGAATTCTCACGGGTGTTCTATTACGGGATAGCAAACTACAGAGGATGGATTTTGGCATTGACTTATGGGTATTGTTTTGGGGTAGAGTTAACAGTGGACAACATAATTGCAGAATACTTTTACGATAGATTCGATCTTAAACTCCATACAGCGGGAATTATAGCAGCAAGTTTCGGATTAGCAAATATCGTTTCTCGTCCAGCTGGAGGAATGATATCTGATGTAATGGCAAAGAGGTTTGGGATGAGGGGAAGGCTTTGGGCTTTATGGGTGGTGCAGACAATGGGAGGAGTTTTTTGCATCATTCTAGGGAAGGTGGGATCTTTGACTACTTCCATCATCGTAATGATCATCTTCTCTGTGTTTGTCCAAGCTGCGTGTGGGCTTACGTTTGGGGTAGTTCCTTTCGTCTCCCGGAGGTAAGAAATTCTACACCTTTGTTGCGTGTTTACAAAAGGACTGCAATTAATTGTTTAGTAGATGCTGAATAAGCTAAAACCGGGGCATGAATTTAGTTGGATCGATAAAGTCACATAAAAAAATTCGTACTAGTATTGAAAAGTCTTGCTTTGAAAGAAGTTTATTCAAATATTATACAGTGTTATGTTAATAATCAATGATACCGGCGACGTACTCTGTTGTCTCTTAACCAGGACATAACTATCAATGAATTGATCGATTCGCCAATCAAATAGAAGGAAGGCAGCCAAATTGAAACTAATGGATGATTGATAGGAACTAGTGATACTTGAAGTTTTGTAATCAATGAAGGAGAACAATAAATTTTTTAATAATGTACAAGATAAACATCCCAAATAACTATGCAAGCATTCTTTCACATGCACACACAAAAGCTTATTAATTATATATTTTTAAAGATGCCATGTTGTATATCTTGATGTTGACGGAATGATCAATACAATTTCAGGTCATTGGGGGTAATATCTGGAATGAGTGGAGGTGGTGGAAACGTCGGAGCAGTTCTCACTCAACTAATTTTCTTCAAAGGATCTAAATATTCCAAAGAAACAGGGATAACTCTTATGGGCGTGATGATCATTTTCTGCACACTTCCAATTATGTTAATTTATTTCCCACAATGGGGAGGGATGTTTTGTGGTCCATCTAAAAAACTTGCCTCAGAAGAGGACTATTACTTGTCAGAATGGAATTCCAAAGAAAAGGAGAAAGGTTTGCATCAAGCAAGTTTAAAATTTGCTGATAATAGCAAAAGCGAAAGAGGAAGATTAAAAGTGAACTCTACAACTATTCCCCCTAACGAGAATATGGCGGCTCAAGTTTAACTATTGCCAAAATTTTCTCCAACTATATGTCTAGATTAATTGTTCCTTTACAAATTTGTAATATTCATGTTCAGTTTAGCAAGTTTTAATGGTTATAATAAGTTATCTAAATGCTAAAAAAAATCATCTCCACATTTCTTAACTTAAAATTACGTAAGTTTGAGATCTTTATAAGCTTTTTATTTTTTATAACTCAATGTTTATCTTTTTGTTCTCTGTATTACAAAAATAAATATTCATTGTTAGTTATATTTATAAATACTAAAATAAGGTTGAAAAGAAAATTTCAAAAATAAATCAAATAAAAACAACTAATTCAGTTAATTACTAAAATTTTAAAGGAATATTATCATCTACCTCCCCTGAAGTTTTTATTAATATCATTTATATAGAAAGTATAGTAAATATATCACTTACCTTCCCTAAACTATTAGTTGACTAACTTCTAAGACTGCAAGTAGTAAAAGTACCCTAAGATTTCATTTTTGTAAATAAAAAAATTCAAAATTAAAAAACACTACAAATAAGACTTTAATCAAATAATTTTTAAGTTAAATATAAAAAAATACAAATAAAAATAAAATAAACTGCAACAAAGCAAAAAATTAAATTTTTAATAAAAAAATAATACAAACAAATAAATATCTAATTTGTTCATACTCTAGTAAAATAGAACAATTTTTTGACAAAGTTTAAAAATGAAATACGACTAACTTCTTAGTAAATTCTCATAAAGGAAATACATAGGTAATGAAGATTTGCTACCAATCACTTACATTCAATCTTTCAATGCATTTAAAATTAAAACTTTTATATGAAAATTCTCAATCATTGATCGGCGAGAAGGCACCTATATCTCCTATCTTCAAATTACTCTCATCTAAAAATTCAATTCATCTACTTTGTAAATAGAAAATAAAAAATGATCGACTTCAAACAATTACATCACTGTCATCTTACCCATTACCACCACCTCCATACGCCCCACTCATTCTCCCCTAATCTTACCCATCACCAAACACCTCCATACTAAATATTTCTTTTACTTCTTTTGCCGCTTTTTGTCCCCTCAATCAGATTACCATTAGGTCAGATTACCATTAGGTCTGATAATATCAGCAAATTTGATAGATTTGGTGGTGTTAATCAATGAAAAAGATGGTTAAATCGACAAGAGACTAAAATAATGACAAGTCATTGGTTGGTTATTGTTTTTATAGAATTTCACAACAATAAGATAACAACTATATAGGGATTTGATGGGCAATATCTATTGATACTGAAGGTAGCTAAATCAATAACAACGATGGCTTAAAGCAAACATAAGGTGAATAAGTAGCTCTAAGATAATGGATTGCACAAACAAACTAGGAAAAAATATAGAAAAGAGTAAAGTGGTTTCTATTTTACAAAAATATTCCACTTATTAGTAGTCAAGTAACAATTAAAAGTAATGATAGAAGAGGTAAGTGATACATTCATCATATTTTTTTATTTAAGTAATACTAATGCAAACCTCAGGGGAGGTATGTGATAATACCCCAAATTTCAAAAATCGAATTTTTTGATTTAGTTTATATTCAATAAATATTGGAATGAATGGATTATAAATTAACTACATAAATAGGTCAAATTTTTCATTAAAAAAATTAATATTATATATAGATTCAACAAATTATATTTTAAATAGGTCATCATATATAAATACTTTCTTTAAATAGTTACAATTTTATATTGAATTCTTTTATCACTTAATTTTTTATATATTTGGTATTTGTACAAATTGACATAGTACAGTCACTAATTAACAATACAAAATAATTTTCATAAATGTTAAAATTTAATATAATAAAGACTAAATTTAATTTCTAAATTATTACTATGGAATAAAAGACATTAATCAAATTAAAAGGTTGTAAATGCTCATCATGAAATGATCTTGTCATCGATATTCACTTGAAATTCAAGTAACGGAAAGATAGTTTGTATATGAAAAAACTACATCAACCCTTCTGTTAGATTTCACTGATGACATTTTTCACCATGTTAGAAAAAAATATACAAAATCCCCCTGCCATCAAAAACTTAACGGTGTGAGTGAACTTTTTGAGGATAAAGGGAACTTTTCAAATGTAAGCACTAACATGGCAGACAAGAATTGACTTAGACGGGACAAGTCATCCTGTACAGGCAGAGGAGAGAGGAAATTAAAAAATAGTTTAGTTCCATCCTATTTATTTTTCTGCCTTATAACTCTACGTTCTCCTTGTCTGTTAGTCTCTGACCCATTGTACTCCATCCCTGAACACCATCACTTCTCGCCATAAGCCTCATCTCTTCCGCGCGTGGAAAAACCCTAGATTGCAAAATAAGAATCCTCTATAATTGGTGACGCATTTCGATCAGTTTGGCATCATTGGTGCACATTCTGACATATGTGTTGGCTTACAATGACGGTAAATGTATTATTCAAGAAGTAGTTAGATTAGGATCATAGGTAATGGTTTATGATTTTGCATGTTAACAGTATGGGTATAGCGTGAACACTTTCTTAGAGATAGTGTTGTTGCTCAATATATAATTGTTAAATGTTGAGTGGGTTTTGTAAATGTTTGTGTTCAATTAATTCTATTTTTCTTTATGGGTTTTATTTAAACAAAAAATTGTGGATTTGGTTTTATATTACAAACTTCTATTGGTAAGGTATATGTATTGAGGTTAAAATATGTTGGTTGTTGACAGAAGATTCCATTTTTCAGCTTTGGTCCATAAAAATATTTCTATTTGTTTAATGCCTTTTGTTTGTTAGCATTTAACTTAAAATAAATGATTGTATACTGTATAATTATACACACAAGTGGATTAGTGGATAGGATAATAGTGAAAGTAATAGATGAATGTTTGTGTAATATCACTGTATGTAATAAATTATTCCGTTTTGACAATTGCGTGTAGTGAAGGTATTTGTGCACTTTTATGGGATTGACTATGAACTGGGAGGATACAACATAGATCGTATCAGCTTAGTTGCATACATTAATGACATACTAAGAGACCTATTTAAAAGGCCTAATTTGATGATGAGAACTTCAAATGTAAAGGTATTACAGCTTGGTTAGGGGAAATGATTGGCCTTGAAACAAATAAAAAATTTACGGACATTTTAGAGTTACACTTGTCCAAAGGTGTTAAAGATGTTAAATTGGTGTTTGAGTTACTTCCTCTAACATGTGCTTCTCCTCCTGAGATTCTAATCACACAGTCTCACCAATCAACATTAAGAAGAAGCTTATTTAAGACCCAAGACAGATCATCAGAAGCTTAAGAAAGGCCATAAACCCAACCTGACCCAGTTGAACCTACAAGCCCATATGATTATATTCCTATATCCTAATTAACCCAAGTACAGAACACACAATAACCAGAAAATTCAAACCCTGCATCAGATGCACAGCATCTTAAAGACCCTTAGCAGTCTTCGCACCAACAATAACATAGCACACCTAATAAACAAGTACCAACATTAGTTGATTTGCCCCGAAATGAAGCTGATAACATACTTCAGTCTATAGCTAGGTTGTTTGACCAATTAGAAAACACAAGAGTAGAAGGATTTGAGTTTAGAGAAGATGTTGGGTTAGGAGATCTACATAATGATGAAGCTGGATATGATTATGGTGCATCATACAATTCAACTAAACCCAATGAAGATGTATCATACCATTCTGGACAAGGTGAACCTTTTACTCATGACATTGATGGTAAAGATGTTGGTAGTGATGATGATACTAGGAGTGTTGGCACTATTAAGGACGGATGATGACATTGGAGATATGGTAAAATCAAACTCTACTGATAATGTTTCTCTTGACCTGACAAGCTCAGAGAATTCTAAAGATAATAACCTATCTGACTACAATAATGGGGATGATGAGTTTGCTTCAAGTGGTGATGAAGAGGAAAATACAGGAGACATTATTGACAGAATGGCCAAGGAGGTGAGGTATAGGTTGTATAAAGGATAACCAGGGGGTGAGCAAGTAAGCCTCCGTATTGGCCAAACCTTTACCATAATTCATGCATTTAGAGATTGCCTTAGAGAATATGCTATTATTGAAGGTGTTGTCTTAAACTGGATCAAGAATGAAAAATCCCAAGTTACTGCACAGTGTGCCTTGCCAAATTACTAGTGAAGGATACATGCATCAGTGATAATTAACAACGTGACATTCATGATAAAGATCATGAGTGCTGAAGACCACAAGTGTGATCAAGTGGTGCATAATCTAGAAGTTACTAGTTTTTAGATTGCTCAAAAGTTATTTGCCTCAATTAAAGCCAACCCTAACATTGGAACTTATGCAATGGCTAAAGAGTTAAGAAATAAATTTGAGACAACAACAATAAAAAAGAAGCTCTATTGTGCCAAGAAAAGGGTATTGGCCATGGCTTCTTCTAACTTCACTAAATCATATGCAAAACTCAATGCATATGCTCAAACAATTTTAATGGAAAATCCATGAGCCATAATGAAGATTTAGCATGATTTATGAAAAATAATAACATTGTTCAAAAGATTTTTCATCAGTTTTAAGACACAACAGATAGCATTTCAAAGGGGATGCAGGGGATTTATGGGACTAGATAGAGCTCATCTGAAATCTGTTTATGATGGTGTGCTGATGAGTGTTATGACCTTAGATGCCAACAATGGCACTTTGCCTTTAACAGAAGTTATATGTGAGGGAGAAAACAAGGAAAGTTGGACCTGGTTTTTGGAATTCTTTCAAAAGCACATGAACATACCAAATGGAACATCTCTATCAATTATGTTTGATTGACAAAAAGACCTTGTAACAACCATTGAAGCTATGTTTCCTGGTGCTAAGATAAGATATTATGCAAAGTATGTGTACGCTAACTTTAAAAAGCAATTTTCATAAGAAATGCTGAGACAAATATTCTGGGGGGCAGCAAGAGCAATAAACAAACATGATTTCTAAGTTGTAATTGATGGTTTCATGCAAGTAAATTTTGCTGCTCATAAATGGCTGATTGACAGTGATCTAACTACTTGGCCAACTCATAATTACGATCCATTCTTTAAAACTGATGATGTCACTAATAATATGACCGAAAGTTGGAATAGTTTTTTAAACGACTTCAGATGACAACTAGTGTTAGAGTTATTAGAATTCATTAAAATGAAGATCATGAGAAGAATAATCAGAAAAAGAGAGAAATGTGAAGCTTGGCAAACAAAAGTATGTCCTTGGGTTTCTAAGCATCTTAGTAAGGTTAGGAAGACTGCTAAGAATATGCTTGTAATGAAGGCCAGTAAAGGTGAATTTGAGGTTATGATATAGTCATTGGCAACCCCAGGCACTATGTGGTTAATTTGCAAAAGAGGTATTGTGAATGCATTAAATGGCAACTCCACAAGCTACCTTATAAACATACACTGGCATGTGTACTACAAAATCATGAAAACCCTGAAGAGTTTGTTGACTTCTTACTCACTAAAGAGGTTTATCTTTAAACCTATTTTAAGATCATCCATCCAATCGTTGATGAAAGAAACTAGCCTACCATCAATAGACCTGAAGTCCAGCCACCTGTAAAGCACACACAACCTGACAGGCCTAAGAAAAACAGAAACAAAGAACCAAATGAAACAGCAAGGGAAAAAAAGAGGTTTACTTCACAGTGTGGCATTTGTAATTTGCTTAGGCATAATAGGAAAACTTGTCCAAGTGCTAAGGTTAATAATTACAAACTTAATAACCCTAAACTAGCATATAGTATGAAAATAAACTTTCTTGTTTGTGTAGATAACAAGGTCAGGTCCTTCTTCTTCCACTAGAACACACAAAGCTAAGGACAAATTAAGAGCATCATGTTATGTCATTAACTTACTACTATAAATTATATTTCTATCATGAATTCACTATTAACGTATGGACATGTGTAAACAGCATCTTCACCTCAACCAGATCATAGTGAACTTTTATAAAAAAAAAAAAAAAACTAAAAGAAGCCATAGTATGTGCATAAGAGCCTCAACTGAATCCAATCAGCCTAATCTTGAACCTTCAACGATGTAATCACAGTATTATACATCATGAAAGCTCAATTAGGTACACTGCTTGGTTTGTATAGCTTTAAGCCTATGCAATTGTAAATGATAGCACTGATGTCTTGGGATTCTAAACATATGTCATTGGTCTTATTCCATATTGCAACACTGATGAATGGATGAGAGAAACACGTAGCTAACTCTACTCTATGTTTTGAATTTCTTTTGTAATGGCTTAATTATAGTTAACATGCTGAGTGTGTGCATAGGATTTATGTTCATTTGCCAAGGACAATTTGCATGCTTCACCAATTGAACACAATGCATGCACATACACATTGCCATTACAGATATATAGTTTTGCTTGTCTCAATTGTTTTGACAAATGTAATTTTTTGTAGAAATCAACATTAACACAACAGCCTTGTATCCAAACAGTTCACTAATTGTTATGGTTGATAATACAATCTAATATTTTTTAATCTTCTTTACTTTTTTCATTGGTTGATGATTTCACTTCTTCCAAACCATTACTATACAGATGCATATCAATATCAAACAAATCATTAACATATTTTGCATAACTCCCAACATTTTTAGAATTGTTCCTATTCTGTCATCATGGTGATTACAAGTTGATAATTTATGTGAATTTGAACTTTCATCTTAGATTTCATGTGTCGGTTCACCTATGATTTGATGCTTTATAGTTTTTTATGAGTTATCACCATAAACTCTATTACAGCCTTCACCTACTTTCCCTTAGCAGTTATACTCTTTTCTTGCAGGCTTTCAAAATTGAAAATATCTACAACTCTGAGTTTGCTTACAATGGAAGTATAATTTGTTTGGATTTCTTTGTGTCTTGGATATTGCTATGCCTACCTTTTCACCATAATTACATAACCTGTTCATAAATTTTATTGCTCCCCCATTAACCATTTTACTTTGTGAAACTTGCATTTCTCTTCTTCCCCTGTCATTAATCTCTTCTTTACTTGGACACCAAAATTCAAAAATACCACAACTTGGCTCATTTATGCAAAAGAAGTATAGTTTATTAGGATTTTTTTTTTTTTGTCTCTAATATATGAATACCAGGCTTCTACCCACACTTACACTTTCTATTTCTAAAATTCACAATTCCTCCATTTATTTCCAAGATAGAGCTTTCCTGAGAAGAAGAAAATTTAGACATTTTGTTACTTGCTGAGTTCTAGAATGTATAGATTACTTGTTTTATATATTCTTGAAGAATTGGGAACTGATTTACTAATGCTACTTGCTTACTGTCTACTGTATGAACCAAAATTTTACAAATGCCTGCACTTTTCTTTTTCTTGCTCGATTTGTATGGTTTCAAGAAATTTCGAATTGTTTTGCTATGGTGAAATTGCCCTCTTTATATATGCATTTTTGGTCTTGTTCAATAGACCGTTACCCAACGATCATATGTAAAAATATTTATTTATTTTTTTTGAGTCAAATATTTTTTTATTATGATATTCATGTCAACTCAACATTTTCTGATCATTTTGATGCAATCACAGTGATTTCAGGGTCATTTTAGTAAAAGTCCAGCTTTTTTGTTAACTTAACAGATTAACCTTGACGGCAAAGAGGATTTTGTATATTTTTTTCTAATAAAATGCAAATGTCATTGGTGAAATCTAACAAGAGGGTTTTGTCCTTTTTTTCTACTTTTTATATCACTTTTTACTATTGCAATTAAATTTTAGTGACAAAAAATTATTATTTATTTATTAATAACCAATAGTACATTGAAAATTTATTAGGAATATGAGCGTCTTGATCGAGTCCAGTTTAGCACTGTCTAGATATATATATCCAATTTATGTCATATATGTCCTCATAAAGAAAGAAAATCAACCTATACTATAATATAGTAAACTTCACATATAATGAGGATCTCCTAAAGTGAGAATAAGTCTTGACCATTGGCAAGGATGGAAGCTAGCACTTCTCAATGAGACGTGTAAGCTTCTACCCACTTGGATTAAACCTGAGTGATTTTATTTATCCATATTTAATACCCCTTTATATAGCTGTAATATTAAAGTTCTAGGTCGGTAAGTTCAAATGGTCATATGTCATCCAAATGCTCTAAAAATCTTTTGCAAAGAAGACCTTTCTTAGCTTAACATCTTAAGGTTGCAAATGTTTATAAGTAGTGATAGGCAAAAAAATAGATAGAGAAGGGGCTCAATTCCAAGTTAACGGAGGGCTTAGTGTAATTTTGTTAACTCATTTAGCTAAAAAGATTTTTTTTTTTTTTTCATTGGACACTTCAGGCAGTCTTAGTGGTTACAAATTTCCCAATTTATATGAAAATCTTTTCTCTCTTCATATCTACAAGTTTATCTTTTTTTTTTTTTTGGGTTAATATCACTAACATAAGCATCCATAACTAGTTACATATATACCGGATTAGACTTAATTAAAAGCATATAAAAGTAAGACAATACATTAATAAAACGTAAGTTTGACAAAAATTATCACAACAGCTACTAGCTCACTAATATGTACAAAAGAAAAATGAAAGGGAAAAATTTCATATAATTAATGTGATTCCAACTCATGCCTACAATAGATCTAAATGAAACCTATTACTAAGAATTGAACAAATTGAAATAAATAGAGTTATTAAATCGATCAATTTCTATTCAATTGGATTCTTTTAGAAAATTGAATTGAAAAAAAAAGTACCCAGCAGTACTCGTGTAAAATATGGAATATAGCACTTTATTATATTCACAAAAATTGATGTGATTCAATTGATTCCTAAATCTTGAAAGTTGAAAGAAATAAGAAAGAAAAAATGGAAATAAAAAATAAATTATTATAATTAAATAATTAAAATTATAACTAAAACCCACCCTAAGATTCATATAAATTTATGCAGAAGTTGACAAAGTTATATCTTTAATTGCGATAGATAGAACAAGATAGAAGAAGAAATGAATTTTTAACAAAATCTAATTAGATGTGCAAAATAAGTTATCATATATGTTATTATAGATCAAATGAATATAATTTTAAATTATTGGAATAATAAAAAGTAGTAAAAATATGAGAACAGTTCTCACTTAACTAATTTTTTTCAAAGAATTTAAATATTTAATAGAAATAAAACTAACTCTCAAAGGTTGATGATTATTTATTGTACACTTCTAATTATATTAATTTACTTCCCACAATAAGAAGAGATATTTTATGATCTATATAAAAAAATTATTGTAAAAAAAATATTATCGCTTATTCAAATAAAATTTTAAAGAAAATGAGAAAGATTTGTATTAAGCAGGTTTACAATTTTCTAATTTAATAAGTTGTGTAAGTGTTGAAAAGATCATTTCCAGATTTCTTTAACTTAAAACTACATAATTTAAGGTGTTTGTAGAATTTTTTATTTGTTTTGTTTAATATTTTATCTCTTTATTTTTTTATATTAAAAGTAAAAAATTATTATTAATAATATTTACAAACAACTACACTTACTATCATACAAATTAAGACAAAAAAAAAAATCAAACAGATTATTATGTGAAGTTATTACATACAAATTTACTCGATTTTGATTGATAAAAGCAAGGTCAAACAAAAATGCCTATGAGCAAACAGTGGAAACGAATCGACTGGTCCGGTTTGTATAAAAAACCGAACCAGATGAAAACCAAGCCAATTATATATATTCCAAAATTTTTAAATTTAAAAGATGGGAGAACAGTTATACCCCTCATGTTTGTTCTAATTGTCCGTACCCCCTCATCATTTCAAAAATAACTCGTGAAATCCAACCGTTAATTAAATTAATGAAAAATTTTGCTTTTTCGAATAATTGACTAAATTACTTCTAATGACTTTTTGATAAAATAAATTAACTTTGTCCGATTACCAGTGGGCCCTACCAACACTATTTAAAATTTATATATAATAGAAAATAAATTATAAAATTACCAAATTATCTATATTTATTAGTATTTGAATTAATTATTTAGGGACATTTGTGTATTTTAATTATTTACAAAAATACTAATAATTTTTATTAATATTTATTTATTTATTTTCCTCTCTTTCTTCCTCTTTTATTTACATCCATTGTACTTTCTCTCTTTGCTTTTCTCCTGAACCAAACACTATTGTGCCACCACCACACCCTACACTCCCACCTAACTGTCCGCCACCACTCTTCAATTCTTTCTCTTGTCTACTCAAAACCAAAAATGAAGCAACATCTAAACCCAACAAACAAACAAGAATGCAACAAATTTCCTATCCATAACCAAAAGACACAACAAATTAGAAAAAAAAAATTGCAAATTTGAACTAGATTCAGCAAGAAACCAAAATTGAGAGTTTGGAGGATTTGTGGGAAAAGAAAATGGATTGGATCATAAATTGATGGCAACAATGGCGGTGGTTTAGGTAGTGGTAATCAACAGTGGAGGAGGATTTGATGATAGTGATGGTCGTAGTGATTGACGAAGACGGAGGACGAGTTGTGACTTTGGAGCATTAGGGGTTAATTTATTATTTTATTTATAAATTACAAAAAAATATTAATAAAAATTAAATTTTAATATTTTATTTTATTTTTATTTTTTTTTTTTTTTCTTAATTATAATATTAAAAGGTAAATTTAAAAAGACAATTTGATCTTTAGTGAAATTAACGATTGGATATAACCAGATATTTTTGAAATATTAGAGAGATATCGAGTAATGAAGCTAAACCTAAGGGGGTATCAACTGTTTTTCCTTTTAAAAAAATGCCTAATACATTGTAAGAGATTGCTCGTGCAATATATCATAATTTTTTCACATGAAATTAATTCTAATATTTAAAATTTTGTTTTATATATTAAGTTTTACAAAATTTGAGTCTAGATCAAAATGGTTAGAAATGGACTAAATATAAACTAAATTGATTTAATTTAAGGCCTGCTTATTTTTTTAGTTAAAATCTAAATATAATTATTTAAATGTCTAAAAATTATTTATTTTTTAACTTATATTTGAATATTTGTTAAAATATCTTAATATAATTAAATTAAAAAGTTTGATTTAAATCTAAATAAGTAAACATCTAAATAATTTAAATATTTTATTTGTTAATAATACTCTTAATTTATTATTTAATATTTACATATGTCAATAATTTAATATATTAATTTAAAATTTTTTTAGGACATATATGTTAACATATCAATTTTAAACTTTTGATTTTTAAAAATAAACAATTTAATATTTATCTTTAGATATTTAAAATAAAAAAAAATAATCAGATTTAAATTTCACTCAAATTTAGATTTTAATCATGTTCAAATTTCAAGCGTAAAAAACAAACACTATCTTAATTTAGTGTTAAATCTCAAAAATTAAATTTTTTCAATTTGATTTGGATGTAATAAATATTGGACTAAATTGGATTTAAATTAACTGAATGAATAAGTCAAATTTTTCGTTAAAAAATTGATATAATAGAAAATTTTTGTAAATTATGTTTTAAATTTTTTATAAAACATGAATAATTTTTTAAATAATTATGATTTTGTACTGAAATTTTTTATCTTTCAATTCTACTTATATTTGGTATTTGTACAAATATAATTAATATAGTCATTAACAAGAAGAAAATAATTTTTATACATGTTAAAACTCAATGTAATAAGGAGTAAATTTTGTAGGTTATAGATGAGAAATTGATAATCAAAATTAAAAGGTTATAAATGCTCATCATCAAGTGATCTTGTCATCAATATTAATATTCGCTCATGATCCAATGAATAGAAAGATAGTTAATTTGAGCATATATAATATTACTTTTCAAACAAGCAATAATGACGGCAAATTAAAAAATATATATAAGATTAAAATTTTTTACTTCTTAGTATCACTAAGATTACCATTTATTTGTCCATATTTAATTTCCCTTAATTTATATAGCTGTAATATTCAAGTTTTAACTTGGTGCTCTAAAAATCTTCGGATCCAAGGATCAAAATGTTTATATGCAGCAAAAAATTGAGAGCGATAGAGAAGGGGTTACTTGTACAAACTATAAAATACCGGGGGCTCAAATCTAAGTTAACTGGAGGCTTAGTGTAATTTCGTTAATTCATTTAGCTAATAAAAATATTTTGTCATTTGGGTCTTTCAGTCTCAGTTGTTATAAAATTTCCCAGTTTATACGGAGATCCTTTCTTTATCTCTTTCATATCTACAAGTTTATCTCTTAATTTATTTTGCATATCACTGACATAATTAAGCAAATATCCATAACCACTGAGTATATGTACTTATACATATACGAGATTAAACTAAATTAATTCTCATGTATGTTTGACAAAAATTCTCACAACCAAACTAAATCGAACGAACCAATTCAATTTGATTAAATTTTTTTTTTCTGAAAATCGGTTTATTTCAAATTAATTCTTTAAAGAACTAAATAAATAACTCTAATTTAATAGACGCTTAGTTATAAAATTGTAACTTTCACGCCTAATAGCTCGCTAATCTAATGTAAATAAAAGACAAAGAAAAGGGTAAAATTATATGTGATTCCATAAGTCAGGCCTACAATAGCAATAAATAGTGAAGCCTATTACCAAGGATTGAACCAAATTGAATTGTTTTAGTTGGATTCGATTCATTTTTTAAATTTTGGTTTATTTCAATTTCATTAACATTAAATCGATTAAATTCAATTTAATTTATTTTTAAAAAAATTAAATTGAAAACTAAAATACCCGGCAATAGTTGTGTAAAAGATGAAGTATAGCACTACATTAAATTGACAAAATTGGATGTGATTAAATCAATTCCTAAATCTTGAAGATTAAAGAAATAAGAAAGAAAAAATGGAACCAAAAGATATAAATTATTATAATTAAATGGTTAAAATTATAAATAAAAAATTAAGATTCAAATAAATTTATGCGAGACTTGATGAAATTATATCTTGAATTGCATTGGATAAAACAAGAAGGAGAAATAACTTTCTTGTAGAACCCAATTAAATATTGTCATTGTACGATTATCTCTCTTCATTATTATTTTTTTGTTTTCATTTAAAAAAAGAATTCTATTACCACTTTAAAGCACTCATACCACTTAAATCTATACATACTTATAACATGCGTGAAGTATCTAAATCTCAAATCAGTGTCATATATATATTAAAACACTCTTAAAATTCAACTTTGTTTTTATAAATAATTCCAAGAAAAGAAGACAGAAATTTTGATATATATAGGTAGGTATATATTGTATTGGATGAATGTTTGAGGACCCACAGCTCTAGCTTTACATGCGCTTGTAAAATGTAGTGAGAGCATGCGCGCATTCAGTGAGATTCTCTAAAGGGTATGTTGGACGGTGCACGCAGGAAGAAAGCACTACCAGTACTTTCATCAAACACCTTCTATCCATCTAAACCCAGCAATATATAGCAAAAATCCACAACTACAGAAAGTCACCAAGGAGTAGGCCCCCATACGTAACGGGTAATAGTTTGGTCCAGACCAGTTATATATATATATGTATATGTGTATATATATATATATATATATATGAACTTCAGAAAATTATGAATGCAACCGAACCCATTTCTGAACGCACGTAATTATTTATTTATTTATAGGTTGGCTGGCGCATTTGATTCAAGGAGTATCGAAGCTCATATGTATAGCGCATTTTTCATTGATTGGGTTGTCGTTATATCGCATTAATCGACGGGACAGGATGAAATGAAGCCTAGAGTGAAATACTTTAATTGGAAAATTTTTGGGTGGCCTTCTTTTTTCTGTCAAAGGAATGGATGGCTGTGCACTGCCTCTGCCTCTGTCTTCCCACAACCCTAGATATATAGTTTGGGCTCTCCACTAACCTACTTTGTGCTTTCTTTAGGTCTTTTGAGGAGCAATGAATATTTTCTCTCTCTCACAAACACAAAATAGTGACGGCTGATACAGTTAGCATGGCAGCAAAATCAACTACGAAGGCCGACAAAGTGAACTTCTTTACGCTGATGATAAACAATTAAGATATTATAGGTCATAATCTAGGTACATGGTGGTCTCACAGTTCGTACCACTTTAGAAAAGCTACTAAAACACCAATTATGTATAGCAATAATGGATTTGACTGTGCAAGAAAAGAAAACTTGGGAATGATGGAACTACGTGGATCTCTGATGTGGTTTTATGTTCACCTTTTACTTGTTTAATTATGCAAATAATTATATATAGTCATTTGATCATTCTTCAACTTGCATTAGTTAAGGTCGTTATCACAGTCTCTTCTGAAAAAGATACTCCCTTTTTATCTATGCTGTGTACTTAAATATATATATATATATATATATATAAAATAGAGGAGATTAACTATTAATTAAGAACAAAACACCAACTTAATTATAGTAATTTACAGCAAACCATCACCTTACCACAGTAAAAAGTTTGCAGAAGGGAAGCAGTTGCCCTGCGCATACAACAAAAAAAAAATTAAAAAAAAGGAAAAGGAAAAAGAAAACCTGCAGTACAGTCATGACCTAAACTAATAAACCATTAATTTACACTAACACATATGCTCATGAGATCTTGCAATTCTCTTGACTGAACCACTGTCCCTTCTCAAGCAATAGTCTATGCTTGAAGGTAGCAGGGGAGCTTGTGATTTTCCGTAGGAGTTCCAGCACAGGGCCTGTTGAAAACTGCGATATCTAAATGAGGGTTTCAACTGAATATCCATTAGGTCAACATCAGTGCATGGAATGTCATTACTACATGCTAGACGAATTGGCTGCACTGAATAAGTTCCTATTATCTGACTGAATTCAACACCAGATATCGCCACAGCTCCTGTTTGATTCTTACAGAAATGCTTGTCACAATAAAATTGGTCAATTACTATAGGAACCTTCACTTCCGAGACTTGAATGTTGGAAAACGAAACATTCTTGACGGATCCAATGCCCCCCTGAAATGTAATATTTTATTCAAACAGATTAGGAATCTAAGCTAGAGTACACGAGAACAATTATTATTAATCCACCATTTGAGTGCTCAAATTGATCCGGTACCTGCCAGGTTTTTATTCTAACTCCGTATAGTGTACTTTGCATTGAGATTTTCTCCACGACGATATCGGAAACACAAGCAACACTCTTGTCTTTCCCCAGTCCCCCCAAACTGTGATATAATGTGCAACAAGAATAAAAGAATGCATTAAAGATTTAATAATAACGCCCAATTGCAATTATAATAACCATCTTTTACTTAATTATATATTAATTATCGTATATATGGCTTACCTTATTCCATGTCCGGGGCCACAATTAATATGATGAATGTGAACGTTTGAGCATCCAGTTTGAATTGATACACAGTCATCTCCTATTCAAAAAGAGAACCCAATATTAATATTTAAACCGAGACCAAATATACAGTGATGTTGCTAATGTGCGCACGCTGGTATCATTTTTTTTTTTTTTCCTTCAATTTCTTTTTGGTTAATAACTAATACTTGGCCCACAGAGTCCAAGAGAAAAAGTTGCACCAGTACTTCTTTTTCATGCTTGTTTTCAAGTTGGTTTGGTGACAGTTATGCCATTAAAAAATTCTTGAAAACCAATCATATTTTCTCGCCACAGATAACTTTTTTTTGCAATACCAACGTGCCATGCACCATCCACTTTATCTCCATTTAATTATACGACTAGTCACACAGCCACGTCATAGGCAATTAGGTACACATTGTATAGTTACATGTTGCAGTTAATTCTTACCACATGCTATATCAGAATGCTGAATTTCTACATCTTTTGCGTTTTGTAGGTGAATCCCGTCAGTGTTCGGGCTTAATTCTGGAGAAGAAATCCGAATATGGTTAACTTTGATCCCGCCGGCGTTGTCAAATTTTAGATGGCATTGAGGACTGTTTATGATTTTGATGTCTCGAACTGTCACATTATAGCTTGCGTAGAATCTTAAAGCCTGAAATGAAAAACAGGACACACATGAGTTGACTGGACTAAGAAATTGAATACTATGATGAGATAATATGGAAGGTCTAAAAATAAAGAAAATAATCTCACCGTTGGTTTCATATCTGGGATGTATTTGGATTTCTTCTGCGATTAAATAATGAAATGAAGTTTAGCTGCTATATATATGTATATTTTATAAAAAATATTTTCACTTTGTTTGGAAAGGACGAAGATAATACTAACCTGAATAGAGTAGATTTGAGATTCGTTCCACCATTCAGAGCCTTGTCCATCAACAATTCCGGAACCTTGTATGGTGAAGTTGTGGAGCCATTTGAAGTTTATCCACTGAAATAAACTGGATTTTGCCCATGAACCTACTCTCGGAGGTGCTAAAAGGGTTCCATCAATCTGTAGGAATTCCACTAGGATCAGCTTTGTGTATGATATTATTATGCATTTAACTGCGAGGATATAGTATAAAATACTGACAAAGAATATACCCCTTTTCCTTTTTTATTTTTTTTTCTTTTTCTTTTTATAATTTATACTATGAAAATGCTGTTTGAGAATCAGTGAGATCAGGTAAAAAGGAGAGAAAGCAAACCTGAAGAACAAGGTTAGGCATGCATGGACCTTGAAGAGTTATGGGCTTGACGAGGAACTTGAACTCTGATGGAATTTCTACTGTAGCCCCAGGCACCTTGCAGGCTGCCTTCCATGCTGCAAGAAGTGCCTGTTTGCTTGAAATTTTCAAGAAAGTTAGAACATATCTGTGTATTAGCTACTCACACTCTCAGACAAAAGAAAAAACCATTTGCTCTCTGAATTAGCACCGTTTGATTAATTACCTTTGTGTCATCAGAAACTCCATCCCCTTTGGCTCCAAATGACAAAACATCGAAAATGCCCGGCTGTGTCGGATAGGAACCATAATGAGGAAGAGGGGCTGCCGCAGGTCCAGGAAATCCTGAATCAGCGCTACCCTTATCTTTCTGGTGCTTGCGAGGTCTGCTCTTCTTGGTGTGATGCTTTCTTGCCTCGACTAACATTACAGAAAATGTGACCGAGACAATAAGCAGGAAAACCAGAACAAATAGAAGAGATGATTTCTCGTTTGATCTCTTCATCTTAATTCTCAAGCTACAAAGAGAATTCTTAACGAAAGTTTCAGGTGAGTGTGTACTTTGCTTGTGGCATAAAAGTGAATTTAGTTATAGACAGTTATATATAGAGAATAGCAAGAGCATCCTTCATTTGCAGTGGATAGAGAAAAGAAAAATTAGGTGAATTCCTTGAGTGGACACTTTTCTGCATCAAATGACCATTTTGACCATTCCCTTTTAGAAAGTGGCTGTCGTATAAATTATATATAAATGAATTAAAGGTAGCATCTTCGGAGTCGATCAGCTACAGCGCTAGGCAACACAAAATTCGGCACCACATTGAATTTGGATATCATTTGATGAAAGACGAAATGTACATACGATCATGTGTTAAATGACATGTATGTTATTTAAATTAATCATTTTAAACTTGCAAATCATAATGATGAATCAACATATATACATATAATGAATCTTTTACAAGATTAATATGATCAATCATCAATTATCATACCGGTTATTAAGCCAACACGTAGGCTTGCCCATAAGGCAAAACAATTATAATGTTAGTGGAAGCTAGGTTGAGGAAGAAAAGTTTTTGTATTATAATTAACTAGGATAAGGTTTGGATAATTTTCTTAACCATTTAATAACATATATAAATGAAGAAAATACCTAAATCTAAGCTCGGGTAATGATATAAGTAGGTGCCTCAATTATTATAGGATGAAGATTGTTCTTGCTCTGGAAAAGACAATTAATTAACTCTATAGATATTGTCCTAATTCAATCAGATGAAGCAGCGCACTAACTGTGTAGAAAACTTTATCCTGTATTTCTCCCTTTAAAAACGAACTTCGATATAAAATATTAATGAAGAAAGAAAAAGTCCACGTCATAAAAACTCAGCCTAATTAATAAGAATGTGCGAAAGTAAAACCCCAAAAAGGGGGTAGGTGGTCCTAGGTCTGAAGTCCTAGACAAATGAGAGTTGGCCACTCGAGCAGTCTCTCGATTACTGAATTGTTTAATGCCTAAATGAGTCAATGTTCAAGAGAATATACCCAAGTTTGAGAGAGAATGTGTGTCTGTCTGAGACTCAGACAACCCATTAGGGTTTTCAGATAGCACAAGCTAGCCAGATAGGAGCCAGCCTAAAATCTAACCCTTCAGTCGAAGTAAAAGAAAATAATTAAGGAGACCCATCTTGTGCGGTGATAAAATTATGGCTGACTTTTATAGTTACTAAAAAAGAGGATGAGGCCCCTATTATAACTAGCTTTCTCAGCGTAGCACTGAAGGTGGAATTATGGTTAACACGATCGTGGAAGGCAATGTGGAGATAAAAATGGGTGAAAATGATGGTTTTGTTTGTAACTTTAGCTCTCTCTCTCTGTTTATACATATATATATATATATATATATAAGCTGATAAACGCTCTGGTTTTTTTTTTCTTTTCTCTTTAATCTAATGGGCAGCAACTCAGTTTGTCTGTCTTCTTCTAGCTACAGAAAGCACGCGGGGGATCCAACGTGGGACCTGTCGGTGCAACATCAATGGCCATTTTCTATATATCCTTTCGAACCTAACCTAGCTGGTAGTGGTATATCAGCCTGCAGCTGCCGGTCTTTCTTCTTTAATTTTCTCTCACTACCATGTTTAAAACTTGATTGTATATAATTGAGCGCTTAGTTTTAATCAACCCACAAAAAGAAGAAAAAGAAATCAGAATCTTTCTTTATTTTACTTGAAAAAGAAAACAACTTGCTTCTTTTTTTATGAATCACATTTCTCCAAATGTGATTAATATATATGATCTATGACTACTAAGTTGTGTATATATCTACCTATATCTCATTGTTAATCAAAGTTAGCATTAAGTAGATATCTTGATTTTCTGATCACCTTCACCTAGAGTGAAATAGAACTACTGTATCAGCAAATATAATAGATATAACGAAAGCCACCGTATTTATGTCATGATATCATTAGATCAATATATAAACAAACGGAAAATAAATTTGACCATCTTAATCATTTATTGATATATTTTGCCTTCACATTAAAGTGAGCTAACACACAAGATAACTTTGTATTACGAATTAGTATTTATATAAATATGTGCATGTTTGTTTATTATGTTAAACATCTTTATTTTTTAATTTAACACTAAAATTTAATTTTTTACATATGGATAAAATTAAATTTTAAACTAACGTTGAATATAAATATGTCAATGAGTTTTATTTAAATTTAGGAAATAATTAAAGTGCATAAAAGATTTAGGATTTAGTGGTACAAAAATTCGGGAATGCTACTCATAAATGTGAGGAGAAAGTTGATAGAAACCCAGCTCATTCATTTTGCCTGTCAGTTGTAGTTGTTAGTACAAAGAACCTCGGCCCATAAATCTGAGGACTACTAGAACTTGGGCCGTCAGTCTCACTCAGAATTGTAGGAAATGAAATTACAATTGCAAGAAACATTACATCATTAATTAATAACAATAATAGCAAAATAATCGAAAATGCCCAAGTTTAAACTCAAAAATTCGAAAATACTCTCCTTGCAAACACTTAACCAAAATTGCCCAAAATTACCATGCTCGGACCCTTGATGCCCAAATACCCAACATGATTTTCTTTCCATAATTTTTAAGCATCAACACATTGAACTTTCGAGCTGCAAAACCTTAGAGCATTGACTCCTCAACTCTTTTATTTTCAATCTGTATATTCGATTGACGGCGAAAGGCGATTGTTGACGTGATAGAAAATGGTAAATTAAGACTATGTGAACAAACGAACAAATGTTAAAGTTTTACTTTTGTGCATGAAATTAACATTTTTATCATGAATTAAGGGTTAGAAATGCATTCCTACTAGTTTGTAGAACAAAATTTTTGCATTTGAATATTGATTTGATTGTAATTTTGATGACAAATCCAGCGACAAGTCCGATTACAAAATAAAATTAACATTTCCCTTCTTGCTCAACACTATATTGTCGAGTAAAGAGGGTTTCAAACATTTTTACTCGACATTTTCCTCTTACTTAATACTTTTTTCTTACTCGATACTTTCATTTTACTCGAAACTATGGTATTGTCAAGTAAGAACTGGACACATACCTCCGAGCATCCCTGTGTCAAGTGAAAAAGACACTTGATACCATAAGAGATCTTTAAGTATTTATGTTTCAGTGCTTGTTTGACACCATCATAGTTTCGAGTAAGCATTGAAACACCACTACCCTATTTTTTTAGCAAAATTTAATAATTTTTCTAAATTTTTTGCTTATATAACATTATGTTTTCTGATCTAAATAAGTTTGTAACTTATTCACGCATAATTTGTTTTATTGAATTTTAATTATGTATGAAAATCATTTTCTGAGTTGATGGTGTTCAATTTTAACGGGAAAAGAAGAGGAAAGAAGAACAGAAAAATAAAGTTAGTATAAAGTGAGTATAAGGACGTTTTCATCTAAAAATTTGACATTGGGTCATTTTTAAATGAAAATTTATAAGGAGAGCATTTTCAAATTTTTGAATCTAAAATGGAGCATTTTTCATTATTTCCCACAATAATATCGAATAACTAGGAGTCTAATTGAACAATGAGTAGTTTCAAAACCAGCCAGGAGTCAGTAATCCAACTTCAGTGTCAACTCACTTAATTGTTTATTTTATTTTCTATTTTTAAAATTTTTGTTACGGTGGGCTGGTCTAAGTCCACTTTCAAAGTGGTTTATTGAAGTCTTTACCTCTGTTTGTAATGGTTCAAGCAAATAGATAGGGTCAAAATGATTTTACCAACTGCTTAGCACCAATCGTCATTGAATTCTTCATAGGCGATAGAAACCAGTACCAGTCCAGTCCAGTCCACATCACCGCTTACAAATTTTATGCAATTATTGTGTTTGATAATTTATTGTCAGTAACAGTAAGTATGCATTAATTTCAGTAAATGAATTTTTGCGTCCTCTAGACGAGCAGGGGTTATATATATATATATATATATATATATATTATAATCTTTACTTGATTCCTACACCAAGAACATGAATATCTTGGTTGATGTGATTTTAGATAACCAAATGCCACATAATATTCCCTTACCATAATATGCAGAATAAGCAGAAAGAATTCGTTGACCATTCTCACCGGTCGACCATTATCGATCTCGTACACGCGATGGGCAACTTTTAACCAACAACCTTTTGACTTCCCTTAAGCAACTCTATTTTCACACCGCTTTTAATCATGTATATCTTCTTCTGAATTCACCCAACCAAACCACAAAATCACACGTCCAATTCCAGCAGAGGGAGTCGGTCTGTTGTAACCCTCTTTTCTTTAATGAATATCTTCTTTCGGAAGAAAAAAAAAATGTTAATAGTTGTATTTAATATCTAATTGTCTCTCCAGTGGGACCCAAATGTTCTGCTTACTCGTTTTCGTTTCCCGGTTTCCCTATCAATAAGATCTTCTTCACATCTTCTCCCTCACCTTCTCGCAAGTCCAAACGCTCTGTAATTATAATCTTAACTACCATCTTAAACCCAGCTTCAATGAGAATTTATCTTCTCTTTTTACTTCTGTTTTTCTTTGTTTTTACAAAACTTTCGTTTTGTGATCCAAGAGCAACGCAGGCAGCTCTAATATGCACCAACAGGACTGCCGCTGCGCCAGAGCGCCAAACCTTTATAACCAACTTCTTAGCAGCCATGGACGTAGTGACTCCACTTATAGTCAGACAAAGATACGCAGCTGTTGTCAATGGAACCGGTAATACATCTGTCTATGCCTTCGGTGAGTGCATGAAGGATCTTTCTCGAAATGATTGTAACCTTTGCTTTGCTCAGTGCAAGACCCAGATCCTAAGATGCCTCCCTTTTCAGCTAGCTACACGCGGTGGTAGACTTTTCTATGATGGGTGTTATTTAAGGTACGACGATTATGATTTCTTTAATGAAACTTTCAGTTCAAAAGATACAACTGTCTGTGGAACTAAAGATTTTGGAGGGAACAACACTATTTTTAGTGCTAATGCCATTGAGTTGGTGAGAAATCTGAGCGTGCAAGCTGTTAAAAATGATGGATTCTATGTGGATTCTGTGAGTAGAGGGAACGTATCGGTTTATGGCTTGGCTCAGTGTTGGGAGTTGGTGAACGGAAGTGCTTGTGAAAATTGTTTGGAGAATGCGGTGTCTAGGATTAGTTCATGTACTCCAAAGGAAGAAGGGAGAGTCTTGAATGCTGGTTGTTACTTGAGGTATTCTACACAAAGGTTTTATAACAATTCAGGGCCTCATCCAAATCCAAATGCAGGGAATGGAGGTGAGTTTTGGTTTTATCAAATTTTCATCTGTTCTGTTCTCTTGTTATAAATCTGATGAGTTTGAACTTATTTTCTGAAAATTTTGTTCCTATTCAAATGTTATGAAAAATGAACCAGAAAATGAAGATGAAATTGAGATATACAACTGGAATTCCATGGAATGAAATACAGAATTTGCATTGTTTTTCTCCTTTACTTCCTCCTTCAAATAGTTCATTCAATTACTTAAAATAAGATATTGAGTTTATAGCTCTGAGTTTTTCGTCATAGATATATAACTTGACAGATTTATCCATGGCCAGCAATTCTATATTTGTGCTATTTTAAATCATTAATCCCCGTTCTCTAACACATAATAGTTGATGTTTCAAGTTTCCAAGTTTGTAAATGGGCAGTTTGATTCATTATGGCAGGTCTCTTATCTTCTTTAAGAAGTTGAAATATATTATATTCTCTTGAAGTTGTACATGTCTATAAATGAAATATCCAGCAGTTTGCTTCTTTGCTGGATAATTTGTTGACAGCATATTTGGTTAATGTTTTCTAGGAGACAATAAGCTAGCTATCATCCTGCCAACATCTATTGTAGCTATTGTGCTGGTCATCACATTGGTTATTTTCTTTGTGAGAAGGAAACTTTTGCAGAAGAGAAGAGGTATGATATCTCTGTATTTAAGATTTCAAGAAGCCTTTATCTGTCTTAATGATATCGCAATTTTAAAAAAGTAATAATAATAGTAATTTGTTCATGTAACATTTGTCATAGGGCGGAAGCAACTAGGTGCTTTACAGGGTGCTGTCAATAAATCCAAACTCAATATCTCATATGAAACTCTTGAAAAGGCCACAAATTACTTCCAAGATTCCAATAAGCTGGGACAAGGAGGATCTGGTATGGTTTATAAGGTATAATCTAATTTCTCCTTTAGTTCTCCTTAGAAAATCATGTCTTTACATTTGGAGTTCACTGGATACATTTCATTTTGTCAATTAGGGAATTTTGCCTGGGGGAAAGGCTGTAGCCATAAAGAGGCTTTTATTTAATACCAGGCAATGGGTAGATCATTTCTTTAATGAAGTTAGTTTGATCAGCGGCATTGACCACAAAAATCTGGTAAAGCTGTTGGGATGCAGCATTACAGGCCCAGAAAGCCTTCTTGTCTATGAATATGTGCCAAATCAAAGCCTTCATGATTACCTCTTCGGTTTGTATCTCATCTATGAATCCTTATCTAAAAAAGGCATTGTATAATCTTTTTGTTTGTCTCTTCTAATTATCAATTTATTACGTCAATTCAGTTAGACAAGATGTTGAGCCGCTGAGGTGGGAAATTAGATACCGGATCATATTAGGAGCAGCTGAGGGTTTGGCTTATCTTCATGAGGAATCAAAGTTGAGAATCATACATAGAGATATTAAACTTAGCAATATACTGCTTGACAAAGACTTCACAGCGAAGATTGCTGATTTTGGGCTTGCGAGATTATTTCCAGAAGATAAGACTCACCTCAGTGCGACCATTGCTGGCACGCTGTAGGTTCAAACCTTCTTTAATTATCTTCATTAATCTTCTAAAATATCTCCATTGCTTCTGTCAACATAAAACAGAACAAATGTTCGCATCTTGCTAAACATGTTAAGATAATTTGGACAATTCCACACTTTCAGTTCGTTGTGCATTGTGACGATCTTAAACCTACTAATTTTGGCTCCAAAAACTTTCAAGTTCCCTCTTGGTTTTTCATTTACCCTGAGTTGAGTCAGGGAAAGAAGTTAATAACTTCTTGTAGCTTTTTAACTAAAGCAAATGTTTTAGCTTCTCCTTTCTCTCTAATGATTGTTACTGGCCTAACTATTTTATAAAATAGTAAATATAAGATGGAAGGTAGATTTAGAATTCATAATAACTAGTCTTTCCCTTGCTTCACAGATTGAGATAGGAGTACTGATGCATATGTAATATGGATCTTTATTACCCTAACATTTGCCTATATAGGGGTTACATGGCTCCAGAGTATATTGTTCGTGGCAAGCTGACTGAGAAAGCAGATGTTTATAGTTTTGGAGTAGTTGTTATTGAAGTCATCTGCGGAAAGAAGACTAATTCATTCACTCAAAATTCATTTTCAATCCTACAAATGGTGATTCTTTCTCACTTTGTCCTTGGCAAATCAAATGGTTCATATTCTTGTTATTTATGCTAATCTCGTTTCAAGCCTTCATATTTACCAAGATTACTTTCCTCTTTTCCCTCTCTTTCTCTGTTGTTATAAGGTTTGGGACCATTATGTAAAGGGAAGCCTGTATGAAGCTGTTGATCCAGTCCTACAGGGAAAATTTCAAGAACAGGAAGCATCTCGATTACTTCAGATCGGCCTGCTTTGCGTACAAGCCTCTGCAGAACTCCGACCAGCAATGTCAATAGTTGTGAAAATGCTTGCAGATAATCACAAAATCCCACAGCCAACTCAGCCCCCATTTCTGAATCCTAATAGTGCCGAAATTAGTCCAGCAATGACTCCTGCAACTTCTAATTCTAAGCCTGAATCTCAATCCCAGTCTTCAGGGAATAGCACGACACATAGTTATATTGAGCCTAGATGAGCATTTCCCATTAAGCATTCTGCACAAAGGTTGGCCTGTCCAAAATCATTCACATTATGCCACTCCTGCTTGTTCTCTGAACTGCCACAATATCCTCTTCCCACTCAAAAGGAATTTCAGGCTGAGCAAGTTTGATGGATGCTGCAAGCTGTTTGTTATGGTCCCTCGGCAACCTGCTTAACATATGACATGGGAAATAAAGTGATTTGGCAATACAACCTCAACTCTTCGATGTCAGTCAGATTGTTTACATAGTAATAAAACTTCAATAATATAGTTGGAGCTAAATTTTTTTTTGTTGTAAACTACATGTGGATCGGTTCAATATATATTCTTTCCATTGTATAGTGATTTATACTGATGTTACAAAACCAGTGATATATTATAATACTCGTATGACTTGTGTTATCAGAAGTGTTTGCATGTGCAAGTGCAACTGTGTAAATGGGATGCATAATTTGAGACTGATACTGCTTATATATAACACATGTTTTAGACGCCTACGAAGAACTTGAGAATCCTGAGCTATAGATACTTGACTTTCAAGCTTGTTGACCATTCATTCATTCATTCATCAATCTCCATGATCAAATGCCCCGGTTGCAGCTCTGTCAATCACTTGCAGCGGTTAAAAAAACAATATATGAAGAAAGAAAGAAAGAAAGAAAGAGATGCGCATCAGTGAAACCAAGTCAAGAGTACTAAACTGAACGTGAATTTGTTATTTTCTCGATTCAGACAATTAAAAGAAAGGTGGGTATGTATCCCTCTCAGAAGTGGGAAAAGTAACAACACAGGCTAGGCTCTTTCGTAGATGCAGAAGAGAGCTATCGTTGATTTTTGAGACAAAACTTGCTCGTTTGTCAACCTGCTTACTATGTGTTAGCCACCTGCTAACAGGTGATTGGCAAATTCAAAAACCTGAAACATGCTTGCTTGCTTTTATCAATTTTCATGTATGTATTACACTTCAACTCCTTTCTTAATACAACATGCTGTTGCATATCGTCAATTATTTAATTATTGAAAACCAACATTTTGTCATACGAGTTGCAAAGTCAATAGTATTACTATTTTCCTAATTGACTGTACAAGGATTAAAATAAAAATATATATATATATATATATATAAAAAAGAATAAGAATACCTCATGATTATTTATATATTCTGAAATTAATAATGACATAATAACATGTAATTGATTATTATATACGGAAAAATGGAAAATAGTGCTGTTGGTTGTGGTATCAAATCAGGAATAGTGCTGTAAGTAATTAAGTAGGAAAAGTAATTTGGATATATAGATTACAGCCGCGTTAGTAGCCTGTTCTAAGAAGGATTATGACTTCGTGATCGTTCGTGCGCGGTTTTTAGTCAATTTATATTTAATTCTGAATCTGATTAATTTAATAATAACGACGTATTATCTATTTTTGTCAATGTAAAAGAAAATATTATTCGATTTCTCTTCATCCTCCCTTCTTGCGTTGTTTACATTTACAATTGAAAAATCATACTCCACGTATTATTTAGTTGATTAGATATCAATTGAAATCAAACTGGAATGATATAAACCAAAAAGAAAAAAAATAAAAATATTATGTATCCACTAATTATATCAAAGTTATCAAAAGCTAAGATTGAAATTGATGTATCAATGAATAAGAAGGTGAAATAACTTTTATTTTGAAATTCGAACTACTTTCCTAATATTTGCTCTAAATATACTTCAATGATAATACTTCCCGTTAGATCCTGTTATGTACATATACATATGAAGTATTCTTTTTGTACCCAAGTAATTCAAGAAAAAAAAAAATGAAAGCATTAACAAAAGAGAAGAATTATATAAAATATATAAAAACAAAAATCGAAAGTCAAAAAGTAGTTTTTCATATTTCTAATTCATCCATCTTCCTTACCATTAGATTATAAGCAATAATTCAAAATTTATGTCGCTATGTTAAATTAAAAATTTTAAGTTAAGATATCTTTTCAATATATATTTTATATATATATATATATATATAAAAAAAAATGAAAATAAACAAAATAATTAATAATTAGAAATAAATCAATGACGCGACATTAGAATGGATAAAATAATTATTTTAAAAAATAAATAAATAAATAAATAAATAAGTAAAACGAAGTGGCAGAATTCAATTTCCCTATAAATTCATAAACCCCAACCCAAACCGACGTCAATCGCGCCCACAACCATTACCAGCGATCAGCTTCCATAACGCGTATTTGTGGAACTCCAAAATGACTTCATTGACTTGGGCTTTCAAATTTTTAAAACTGTAAACTCCTTCTTCCACCTTGACTTCTGTTACATCTTCCCTCAACCACCCACTATCCTATCATCTTCATTTAAAGAATTTCTATTCCGATCGAAGGCCCGCCATCTCCCTCAGAATTCGGAGTTTTCAGCGAATTCCATGCATCATTAATGGTACAAGGTAACAAACTCCCCACTTATATCTATTTTCATTTGCATGCTAGCTTAATGTAAAGTTTGATTCTCATTCTTAATGACATCGAACAGAGACTTCATCAGACGTTCGACGCAGTTTTGTCTGATTGAAATCTCCATACATGATTTATATTTTATTGATATATCTATCTAAACTAGAGATTACAGAACATGCGTTTAGTTCTTCTCCTACGCTACTCCTGAGAACAAACTAACTGGAACACGTGTTTCAAATTGCAAATACATCCTGGACATATGTCTGGAGATGAATGGCTTTACCAAAACTTGGAAGTTCCAGTAGTAAAGTTTGATTCGAAATTTTGTGGTTAGGTTTGGTGTAATCATCCTCCGGCTGTCTGGTGGTGACACTGACAGCTCGCGGGTGGAGCCCAATTGCTTTAGATAATTGGTGAAGGTCGGTTTTGGTGTCTGGTCGATCGTCGATGACGACACCGTGCTGCAAATCCTTCTTTTACCAAAGTTTTATCCCCGTATATTTATATAAAGGTGGACCATCCAATGGTCACAACATTGCAGATGTGGCCTGCTTATGAATTGTGGTCCCTTTATCATTTATGGCTTCGGTGTCAATTTGAGGGTGAAAAAGAAAAAAGAAGCACTTTAATACCTTCCATTATGTACTAAGGTGGTAGGTTCTAGCATTCTCTGCGAAAGCTAATATTAAAACAAGGAATTCATTGCATATTGTTCCATACCATCATCATATTTGGGCCAGAATGAATAATATCCGCGTGATTTTTGCTGGCTGGGCCGTGAGCTACTTGTTTCAAGTGTAAAACAGAAGACGTCTAAGTAATTAATAATCCAGCGATTTGCTTTTTGACTTTGTGGGACAGCCCCTTTTTTCAAACTTGAAAAAGCGGTGCTAAAAATCTCCGCGTCAGTCATTTTACATTCTTTCTGGTTTTGGATCCTGTTTATACGCAGTGTTGATTAATTGACTTTGCTAGCCATCTCTGTAAGAAGGTGCTTAGGTGTTAGAAACAGACTGGGAAAGTGCAATGACCAATTTTGTCCTGTCTTCTAGAAGAAGTTGTTTAGCTTCTAGTATAATATTGGAATCCTATTTTGCCTTTTACCTAATCTGTTGCAGATTTTTGTTTCTGCTGTTATATTGTTTCATCGCAATTTTACCATGATGTTCAGACTAATTATGTTTTCGTATCGTGATTTTCTTTTGGGTTAACAAGTTGTTGTCATTTGATGGCACCTACAACTTCTTTTTACTGTTGAACCCATCTCGAACAGACTTATAATCAAGATCAGAGAGAGTGAAACAAATCCGAAAGAAAAATGAGGAAAGTAATCCTGTTGATCCAATCTCAATATATTCTCTCCTTGCTCCTTGGATCTCTATTGCTATTCGTGAAAGTAGGGGGGGATCCAAGAACCCACACTATCGAAATTAAGTGTGGACACCAACACGAGCACAACACAACCATTTTTGTTCCTAATTTTGTTGCTACAATGGAAAACATCAGTGAACAAATGCGAACCTCTGGCTTTGGAGTGGCAGTCACAGGTTCAGGACCAGATATTAACTATGGTCTTGCACAATGCTACGGTGACCTGTCTTTGCTAGACTGTGTATTATGCTATGCTGAGGCCCGCACCCTTCTTCCCCAATGCTACCCTTACAATGGGGGTCGAATTTACCTTGATGGATGCTTCATGAGATCTGAGAATTATAGCTTCTTTGGGGAGTATAAAGGACATGAAGACCATGCAGTTTGTGGGAACACCACAAAAAAGAACTCGAGTTTTCTAGAATCAGCTAGGCAGGCCGTGATGCATGCAGTTGCAACCGCACCAAATAATGGAGGCTATGCTCGAGCTCAAGTAAAAGTTGCAGGGACGTCAAACGAGTCGGCTTACGTGTTGGCTGATTGTTGGAAGACCTTGAATTCAAGTTCTTGTGAGGCATGCTTGGAGAATGCCTCTGCATCTATATTGGGGTGCTTGCCTTCATCAGAGGGACGAGCGCTGAATACTGGTTGTTATATGAGGTACTCTGATAAAAATTTCCTCAACAAGCAACCGGGGAAAGCAAGTTCAAGAGGTAAAGGATTTTATGTACATCTTTTGCAACATTGTAAAGTTGATTTACCCATCTTTTGTTAGTTATTATATGTTTAATTAATATATATAGAAATCATCTGTGCCTGTAATGAAGCTTGTAAGTCAAGGGTTGCAGCACGTTACGCCTTTGTTGATAATCTGGCCTCATCATGTATTGTATTGGATGATTTTTCAGGAATCATTATCGTGGTAGTAGTTTCAATAGTCAGTTCTTTGGTGGTTTTAGCAGTTGGAATAGTTGTTGGTGCTCATATCTGGAAGCAGAGATATATACAAAAGAAAAGAAGAGGTAAAAACCTTGTTTTATATGCAATTCTGTATCTTAAATCAAACATCAAGCATGCAGAACATTAATGCTGCAGTGTTTCAGCCATTTGATCGGATTTCAGAAACATCTTGGTCACATGGAGTTCTTATACTCCAAATACATATAACTATAAATGATAAAATTCACAAAAGCTCCTATAATTTCTCAATTGTATGTTCCCGTTATTGTGTAAAGAAAAGTTTGAGGAGACTGCAGTGTTTTAGTGAATAATTAGTTGCCTTATAATTTTCCTCATCTTTCTTTATTGCTGCTTTTCTGGCCTTCTAGGTTCAAATGATGCAGAAAAATTGGCAAAAACGCTTAATGATAGTAGTCTGAATTTCAAATACTCTACACTTGAGAAGGCTACCGCATCTTTTAGCGAAGCAAACAAACTTGGCCAAGGGGGTTTTGGAACCGTTTATAAGGTAGTGTCTGTCCTATGATTGTCTTTTATTTTATTTGTTAGCTCTAAACAAATTATCAAAATCAGTAACAAATTTTTTGGGGACTTATGCTTACTGTTTTCCTCATTCCAGGGAGTTCTGCCTGATGGAAGAGAAATTGCAGTCAAAAGACTTTTCTTTAACAACAGACATAGAGCAGCAAATTTCTACAATGAAGTTAATATTATAAGCAGTGTGGAACACAAAAATCTGGTCAGATTGCTGGGATGCAGTTGTTCAGGACCTGAAAGCCTTCTCGTCTATGAATTCCTGCCTAACCAGAGCCTTGATCGCTTCATCTTTGGTAATAACCAAAACACTGAGTGTGAATTTTGAGGGTGCAAAGATGATTTTGCAAACAGGCATTGCCACTAACGACTGTTCTTCTGTTTACTATCTTGCTTCTGGACAAACACTATCATCTGTGACATGACAGCTGCAGATTATGTAATTGTAATTACATCTTCGTTTTCTAATGACATGACAGATTCAATCAGAGGTAAGACACTGAACTGGGAGAAGAGATATGAAATCATTGTGGGGACTGTAGAAGGATTAGTCTACCTTCATGAGCAGTCCAAGATCAGAATCATTCACAGAGATATAAAAGCAAGTAATATCTTGTTGGATTCAAGACTACGAGCTAAAATTGCTGATTTTGGGTTGGCCAGGTCTTTCCAAGAAGATAAGAGTCACATTAGCACTGCAATAGCAGGAACTTTGTAAGTATGAAGTCGCTGGCAAATTAAGAAGAATTGGTTTCAATGTATGCACATATGTTAATTTTCTTTTATGATTTCAGAGGATACATGGCTCCTGAGTACCTAGCCCATGGCCAGTTGACTGAAAAGGCAGATGTCTACAGTTTTGGGGTGCTTTTGCTGGAGATTGCTACAGGGAGACAAAATAACAGGAGCAAAACCTCAGAATACACAGACAGTCTACTCACAATTGTGAGTTGAAAAACTCAACACATCCCGAAGGTTCTACACATTTGTGTTTTCCAGTTCTTCAATCACTATATTGACAAATAATACGTTGGCTTCATTTTTGTATGGCAAAACAGACGTGGAAGCATTTTCAAGCTGGAACAGTGGAAGAACTCTCTGACAAAAATCTCATGTTGCAAGACTACCATAACGGCAATGTTAAGAACGAAGCGATAAGAGTTGTGCATATAGGACTTTTATGCACTCAAGAAATTCCCTCGTTACGACCGACAATGTCCAAAGTGCTGCAGATGCTAACAAAGGAAGAACCACTTCCTGCACCAACTAATCCCCCGTTTATAGATGAAAAAACCATGGAACTTCATGAAAATTGCAGGGACCCAGGTTGCCCAATGAATTCTGGTGCTTTAGCATCAATCGCCAACATGTCGGACAGTTCGTTCTACCCTAGATGATCGATCTAACGAAATATTATAAAAGGAAACTTAGGTGCATTGGATAATGTTGATATAAATTGAAGGGCCCCAGAAATCTCAGATAATTAACCGGGCATTGTGTGTGATCTCGGTGGTCTGTGTTGCTACTTGCTTGCATTCACCAATCAATATGCAGCATAGGTATGCTGACTAGGGCATATCATACGTGGAATTAATTGTCAATAAGGTGTAAGTTTGGCAACGGAGGATTTGTAGATATTGTAATGAGCGTTTGACCAACTTTCCCAATTTATCACAGAAGTAGTGGAATTCTGTTTGTGCTACTACTGCTGCTACCACTGTAAATTTATATTGTGACGGACTGATTATCTCAAAATTTTTTTGTTATAGAATATTGTGTCATTCATCCAACAATTTGACGCGCTGGATAGCAGCTCTTCGTGGATAAAAGTTCTAATAACCTACAACTATACTCCAGGATTTGCAGTGAGGATGTCACTTTCTTGAATTTGAGAGTGGTGAAGAAACCCTAAAACAGTAAAAAAGAGCAATGAATATGAACAAACAAATGTATCAACGGTAGCAGTAGGCTTTGTTTCATTATGGTTCTTATACTAGTTAATATTAGTAAATGAATAATAATTGATGATTTACCAGAAGGGGTCTGATCCATTATTTTGACTTTTAGAGAATATTGCTGCCAGACCATTTTAATTCTTTGGAAAATGGATGATTCATATTTAACTATGTGATCCTTTGGACTTTCATCTATATTCGGCAAAGGTCTTTTAATGAAATTGTTCGAAAATTTGGGAACTAAAGCTAAAATACATTAGTAAAACTTAAACAATCGGAAAGTTCAAGAAAAAATTTAGGAAACTTGTTAGAGAAGAGCAAGCGGCACACAATATTTACCGTGTGGCTACTAAGTTTCCCATGAAACCTCCACTGATCTCATAATGTTTGGCTCTAGAAAATCCTACCTCGAGAGCAAGTTTCTCCAACTCCTTCCCTGCTAAAAGGAAACACTAACATCAGCTGATCAGGGCGAAAATCATTGTGGAAATGTACCAATGGCAACCTATTATTCCACAACCTATCAAACAAAAGAAAGCATGTTTCACAACACTTTACTGATGACCAACAAACCTGTTAAAAACTCCTTGATAGAATTCTTCAAATATTGGTACTCTTTGGCAAAACTGTAGCTAGCTGCCACTGGCACTACAACATTGTCGATTATCCATTCCTTGAGGGAAAAAGGAAAAAATAAATAAATTAATCATTTGACTAGTGCACAACTTACAGAAATTAGTACAGATCTTTTTATCATAAGATCAAATGAAATTTACTAGAATAATATTCAATAATATGTATAAATGTCAGATCTCATAAAAGTAGAAAGGGTAAAAAACCAACAACAGAAAGGGGACCTGTTATAAAGGCCGTTTTTGGAGTACCTGAATTCCAGTGGTAAATGGTCGTGTGCTTTTATTGAAGTCAAGGACAGATACTCTTGAGCCTGAAAATTCAAATGTAAAATTGTGATAATGTTTCTGCTTTAATTTCATTATTTTATTTATCTAAAGTACGAGAGTATGACACCTGGTTTTAGAACTCGCAACATCTCCTCCAAAGCTTTTCGTTTGTCGACCACATTACGTAACCCATAGCCCATGGTAATAGCATCAAAGATGCAATCAGAAAATGGCAAATCAAGGGCATCCCCTTCAACCCACCTTTATGCAACAATAACATTACTTCCTCAGGAGAATTGTTAAACCAATATTACTGACACAAAATAAAATTCAATTGTTCCAAATGTGATTATTAAGTCTTTCAATGATTAACAGCCATGAAATGTCTTTTCCTATTTTTAATTATTGTATGAGGGTGATTGAATGCTTTTACAACTAGATTTACCGATGCTCACTCTATATTCTTGTAGCAAGGCTTTAAAAGCAAGTCCTGCCGAGATGAAGCCACTGACAATTGGTCCTTGGAAAAATCAAGGCCTATCACCTGCAAAACATGATTGGAAAAAGAAAATCAGACAACTAATTTATGCTATTTAAGTCGCCAATGCAATAAGTGTAGCATAGACAGCAATTACAGGATGCCAAATAGCAACAGAATATCGAACAATATTCATGCCAAACATTAACTTTGATATGGAGTCAGCGTTTAGAGTTGAGTTCGAAATAAAACAATTCGTAGTGATGCACAAATATTTTGATAAATCATGTTTGAAGAATTTATCATTCAAAATTAATCCAAATATATCAAACCTAGAAAGAGAATGCACTAAGGGAGAATGAGCCATTAGCACAATGAAAGAATGTGAGACTCAAAATTGTAAGACAAGGAATCATTCTTTTTGTAGAACAATAATGCTCATTCATCAACAATGATTTATTACATCAAAGTTTGAGATAACCACTTCTAAATGATTAGTAAAAAGATATACACTTCATATTCTCATCATCAAGTAAACAACAATGAAAGAGAAAACAAAGTATTCCACATAATGCACTTTGTCTCCACCAACGGAGCAAAAAAGTAAAAACTTGTTATGGTAAAAATATAAACAATAAACTCAAGTATTCAACGTAATATTAATAGAAATAAACGCACTTGAGTATACAATTATGACATAAACACTAAACATTTGGAAAGAAAGATAGAGAACAACCTTGCCATCAGACCCAACTTTCTCGGACAAAAGAAATGCTAAATCCCCACTTCCACAACACACATCCAACACATTGTCTCCAGTTTTCGCTCTGTCCGAAAATGCCAATATTCATAAACAGGAAAAAAAAAACAAAAAAGAAGTGTATATACACATATAAAAGAACAAGATTATATACCCACTCCAGGATACAGCCATTCGTTTCCAAATTCGATGCTGACCCAAACTGAAAAAATCATTGAACTATAGTTTCCATAGATAAAGAGAGAACAAAGGAAATCAAAGACATCAATAGATTAAAAAATAATAATTACAAAAAAGGAAGAGTGGGGTTAGCTCACGTTATCGTAGACAGGAGCAATGCGGCTAAAAAGTTCCTGGCGCTGGCTAGCACATCGAACACGCCGTTTTCTAAGCCGGGTAGTCGACGAGAACGGAAGACACGTCCGAAGAGAAGCCATAATCTCCATCAGCTCAGTTTATCTCTGCACTGTTTCGACTTTCGAGACTGAATATGCAATTGGTAAGACGTGGATGGGTGGTGTTGGATAATTAACATTGATAGGCCCATTGATAAGACACCCACTTGGCCCAATTAATTTTGGGCTCAACCCAGAAGGTTAAGCCTGTTCAACCCAATAACGTAAGATAATTATTAAATACACCCAAATTATTCCAACTACACCCACACTAAAAATGTCAAATCGAATTGGATGACGTGTTTTCCCGCTAATGACTCTTTCCCCTGATCCTGAGCGGAGACAACAGTTTTTACCGGGAATCAATAAAAAGAAAGTATTAAAATTTAATTGCATATATTCTTGACAATTAATAATAATCCTAAAACTCCGTGAATTTTATATGTTATGTGGAGAGAATTGAAATTAAATTAATTAGTGGTGCATGTGAGGTAAGGCATACTTGAGAAAGGATTGATTTAATTGCTCAAAAACAGTAAAGCCTGTTGCATGCATACGGACAAGTAGTTTGTGTGGTTTAATTTGCATGGAGATGGAGTTTCAAGCACTGCTACGAGATAAATAAAAATTAAAATGAGAAAGTGGTCAGTTAAAGTTTTTTTCTTTTTTTAATATTACATATACCAATTTACTAATATTGTACTAAAAATTTAGCATATTAGATACATAATTAATTAATATTGTATTAAAAATCTACTCAATATTTTGATAAGATTATAATCTAACATTACCAGAATATTTTAGTATTGTACTAAAAATCTACCAAGAGTTTTAATAAAATTATAATCTAACGTTGCAACATTACCCGAATATTATTAGTATTGTATTAGAAATTTATCGAAAGTTTTGATAAAATCTTAATCTAATGTTGCTCGAATGTCTACACCTATATAATCAAATGTTAATCTAATGTTGTCCTAATATTTACACTTGTAATAAGTGATATTTAAAAATTTTGATAAAATACTAATCTAACATTGTCTGGATGTTATTCATATTATATTAAAAATCTAGCAAAAATTTTTGATAAAATGTTAATCTAACGTTACTCAAATATCTATGCCTATAGAATCAAATTTTAGAATTTTGATATGATATTAATTTAACGTTGTCCGAATACCTATATCTATACAATTAAATCTTAATTTAACGTTATTCGAATGTCTATACCTATATTAAGTAACACGTTATCCAAATATCTACTAAATAATATTTGGCCTTATAAAGAAAAGAAAGTACTATTTACATAATATGAGAAATTATTTTAACTAATTAATTGAAGACGTGCCTCGTCGGAAAGAAGGCAACGTCTTCTAACCACTCGAACAGAGAAACCATGCATGTATGACTGCGATGGAATATTTAAAAACATATTAATAATTTAAAATGGCTGCTCTGCTGGTTGCAAGTTGGATCCCATTAATTCCCACGCTGATTTGACTAAAAGTTCGACACGCAGTAAATCAATAATTTTTTACCAATAATCCTATAGATATACATATATATAATTATAAAATTATACATCAACTAGCTAGATTAGATTCTAAAGTTATAGATGGTGACACGAATATATTATAATTCGTTATTGATACTGGATTAGTCAATTAATTCATCCAGGGGAAGCTAACCCAGAATAAGATCATATAATTTATAATTCAATTATATACTTAAGTATCAAAACTTTTAATTTATATGTTTTAAAAATTAAGTTTGCCAAACTTTCTGTAGTTAGAATGGGGATAAGGACGTAGGGTGGTTGGCATTGGCATATCTTTATATACATATATATATATATATATATGTATATATATATTCACGAGGGAGCAAGAGCCGCTGAATCTAATTAATTAAGCAAACAGTATTAGAACCTCATTCTATTCCATTTGGATTAATTTGGATCATTAATTTAAGTTATTTGTTTGCTTTTTTTAACAATACCGAGATTTAGTTCACATTCTAATCCACATCTTTATGGGCAAACATAGCATTATAGAATCTCTTCCGAATTAACTAGAGACTAGAGAGTACACAATATCCCCAGCACACAACATTACACACAGTTATATGTATGTATATATATATATATATATAAACATTTTTTTATAATTCATTTATGTCACTGGATAGGATACCAACCGAGTACTGAAGCAAATAAAATAGTTATAAAATTTGTGTAGATAAACTTTTTCTTTCTTTATATGCTTAATTACTTACCGCTAACAAATAACATCTTTTAGTGGCAGGAGAATCCATGTTGCTTTTTGATTTTTTTTTTCTTTTTCTTTTCTTCGTTAAGAATAAGAATCATTTAGTGTTACTTGTTCAATCTTATAAGATTTCTTTATCTTAATTAATCAAAGTAAGTTATTGTTAAATATATGTAATTATAAATATTTAAGAGCATTGCAAGAAACCCCTACGTTAGTTTCAAAACTCAGAAATATATTTGCAACACTCAAGTCACCAAGATTATCGACACATACACGTACAGGAAATACTACAAAGCAATCGTGTGTATGTATATGTATATTGCAAAATAGTAACATGTTTATATATATGATAAGGATTTCATTTATGAATATTGACCGATTGAAAATGTACAAATTAATAGCAAATTAAATAAGATTATTTTCCCAAACTCTACAGAAAACATATAGTTAATTATTTCAGAGGCAGTACGTAAATGTCTGAATATATTAATTAGAAATATACACAAAACCGAACACAAGTATTATTAATATTAATTAATGTATCAGAAACAGAAAATACATTTTGAGAATTTACATGCAAATTGCAATTCAGTCATCTGAAAACAATGGCGCCCCCGAAAGGTTATCCGTCACAGCAAACTGCATGTTCTCGGATGGTTTCCAGTGACGCTTTCGTTGATTTATAAACCAATTATTGATTTGCTTCTGATCCAGCCCCGTTGATTCCGCCAGTGTAATCTTATCAGCTTCCTGAGTGGTTAACACATACACATACACATACACATACACATACAAACAGGAGATCAAAATAAAATACTCTTAATAATTTATATATATTTGCATGCAATTAATTTATACAAACGGAAGGGCTAAAACAATTAACTAATCTCCAGGCATTTTTTTAAATGTCAAACTATTCATTAGGGAGGAATTCAATGGATAAGAAAGAATTACCGTCGGGTATGGCCATTTGTAGTGAAGATTCCACCAGTCTAGCAGTGTTTGTCGTGCTTCTTTAGGAAGCTTTCCTTTCTTCTTCTTCTTTGAGAACTCCAGCTTCAATGACCCAATGTGACTTCCAAACTTACGTAATAGTCTGTCTTTAAGATCGCGATCTTCATCCCTTGGTTGAGGTTCTTGTGGATCGATCTCCCCTCCACTATAGTCCTCATCTGATGATGCACCAACCTCTGTCCGCATACAAATTTATAGTCACAAACTATGGTTACCCAAAATTAGCTGGACATTTTATAACATATTATATTATTCGTTCGAGCCTATTTCTAAATAATTTTTGAAAAAATGATTTTGATTAATTATATGTACATCATCAACATGTAACATTAAAAAGATAAAAGCTAAAATTTTTATCTAATTAATTAATAAGTCACCTAATAGGATGGATGCATTATTTTCGGAAATAGGAATCAAAGACACCAATTAGAAATGACTTTAAATCAGTGGAGACTAAGCTTAAGCTTAAGCTTAAGCTTAAGCTAAATGGCAGAAACTACATTCTAAAGACGTGAAGATAATTAAAAGTAGATGTAGGGACATTTGGGGCAAATGGCTAACAAAAGTGGTGGGACCCAAACGAAAAATGTGTCGGAGCAGAGTCGTGCACATAATAGACAGGACTAAGGCCACAGCTTGAACAAAGGGAGAAATAAATAAATAAATAAATAATGCAGAACAGTTCAGTGTGTAGTAACGTCGATTGTCAGTCAAGACTACAAGTCTGAGTGGACATCACAGTACGGCAATCTAATCACATTTTCCAGAGATATTAAATAAAATAAAAAAAGGATTACGATTATACAACATACACTTAGAAACAGTACAACTTAACCACTAACAAACCCCCCGCAAGCCACACCCCAACCCCAGACCGATTTAGTCCGCAGACAAAAAAAAAAAAAAAAAATCTTATAATAATAAAAGCTTTTATCTCTCCCTCTCTCCATCTTTCTCTACTCTCCTTTGATTCCTGTAACTAACCCATACCTATCGATCTCCATAATAATAATAATATTACCCAGATGAGCCAGGAACTCAAATCTCAATTTGGGTTTCTAGAAATATCATACATTTTTTTTTTTTTTTTACGAAACTTCAAATTTTAATTTCGACAAAGAAGGAAACAAATGAATTTTAAAATCATTTAAAGAATGAATGATTTTCGCTTGAAAAGTACAGAAATAGAATAATGAGGTGGGGCTTGCGATTAAGAATGTGAAAGAATAGAGAGATTCATAGCGAGAATGCACTGTAGACACAGACACGGTGACAATATGGGGCATGAGCAGTCAAAATTATTGGTTAGAACAACAAGGCCGAAGCCGTAAGCTGAAATGGACCAAAGGGCAAAAGAGGCCGATTTGGAGGGACCCATAATCAAATTAAAGTACTCTGAGATGTTATCAGACACGTGTGAGCGTGAGCGTGAGCGTGAGCGTGAGCGTCAGCGTCAGCGTCAGTGTCAGTGTGAGTGTCAGTGTGAGTGTGATGGCCATGCCCATAAAATAAGAACAAAAGACCCACCAGCAACAGGCAACAGGGAACAAATGTCTATGGAAATGACAGGCGCCACTAAGCACCTACTGAGCCCGAAGACTGGATGAGATTATTAAGACTGAGGAGGAGAGAGCACCCAAATATTATAGATAGCGCATTGAATGAATCAGACTCAAGAACCAAGGATTGTTTCCTTTTTCACATTTTGGTCTAAAAAGCTGATTGTTTCACAGCGAGAACTGCGGGAGTCCCATGTGAATTCCGACTACCTGCTCTACTCGGGATTGTCTCCTAACTATATATATATATATATATATACACAGAAAAATGCCCCATAAGGCCCTTTCAGAAATCTCTTTCTATTTGGATAGTCAAAGGGTCAGCCAAAATCCAGGCTTTGCCTCTGAAACTTGTTCAACCAAAACCCACATGGCCTGTTAAGTCTCAAAACATCAGGCCAATGGTCTTTGAACAAGCCGTCAAAGCCAGGACCCCTGTTCTCTCAAAACGTATATTTACTATTTAATAACTACATTCAAAACAAAGTGGCAAAGAAGACTGTCCCATGCCATGAGATGAAAGAAAAAATTATAAAAAAATCAAATCATGTAAAAACAAATTACATTGGAAAAACAAAAATCAAATCTGATATTATGAATGTTTTTGCATGGTTTAGTATACCTAATCCTAATTATGGCCCAAGGTCCAGTAGTCACTGATCTATAATCCACATGTAACAACATTATACACCAATGCACCCATTACAAAGAAATCAGGCCAGGAATATGATTAGAGACACTTTTGCTTTGCAGGCCACAACACCAAATAGAACCCCAAATTCAGAGCCAAATATTTATTGTTTTAATGTATGGAAAAGAATCCAATAACTACAAGGGTCACAAGTAAACAAAGCTTTACTTCTATGACAAAATGAAACCTCAATGAGGAGTCTATTGATACCCAGACTGTGCAAATCTGGTATTGCTTTTGCGGGATTATTAAGCAAATTGCTCTTTCTAGCCAAAGGACACGACCTGTCCATCTATAATGATCTGGAATTAAAATGAGGAGCACAAGCTAACAAAACCATTATTTTATTAAGCGCAAGTACCACTAAAATAATCCAAGAATACGGCAACTATAATGTAAACAAAATGACCAAAGACCAGCAAAGACTCTCAAGAGGGTTATACAAACAGAAATCAAAATCAATCTTTAAGCCTGACAGAAAGACACCTTAACACAATCCAACCATGTGAATTTATGCCAATATAATGTAGATGTCCCAAGTGGAATATCTGCAATGGTTGCATGCTTTTCAACTTTTAATTATTATTATTATTATTATTTTAAAATCTCAGTTTGACAACAGATTATTAAGAAGAACCCACTAAAGAACAGGAGAAAACAAAGAGAACATAAAGACTCATTAAAAATGTCAAGAATATCAATCACTGAAAAGGTAATCTGTACTTTCAAAACTTAAACAACTATAATTGCCAGCCATTAGCAGCCAGAGTACTGTGATCCACAACTAATTATTTATGCAAATAACATTATAATTAATTATCTTTCTTAATATATACCTAAGGCTGCTATACCCATTCCATTTGCACGATTTCCACTCCTAAGCAAATGGAAACAACTTCAGCTTCTCTCTGACATGTTATCTGTTTAAAAAGAACAAATACATGCTATTTCGGTAGATTGATTTATAATTAATTCATACAAAGTAAAGCAACTACTAAAGCAAAAGCACATTCAACAAATTCGATTTGTTCTAAGACGATCTTGTTTTAAGCTATTATATTAATGAATGGAAACAGCTATATTGACTTGAAAATTAAAAAAGTATTTGAGAATGCGGCAAATATATCTTATTGGAGGAAAAAATATCCAGATTATAAAAGATCAAAAGGCAGCACTCAGCAGAATACCATTAAACCCCAATATGAGTTTTTCATAAAGCCAATGATTTATGCTCATGTGGCAATGCGAATCTGTACTGCTTGTTGATAAGGATGTTGAGTGTAAAACTGAACTGTGAATATTTATATACTTCTAAGTTTTAACTATTTAATATTCTAAATTCACCAAAGCAACTTCCAAGAAGATAATGACTTAGGGATGTAATATTACTAGCGACAGCAGACAAAACAGTCAACCTCAGACAATTCCCGATGCCCATTTTTCATTTTAGACCAAATACATATATATACACATCACTCATATGTTGGAACTTGAATCCTTTAAAGTAAGGATCAGACATCATTACAGGCATTCATCGCCACACACTTGAAATTGACGGTCTTATTTATTTTACAACAGACAAGATTAAAAAAGCATAGAATATTTTCTTTTTAATTTGTGCGATAGAAAGGAAATAGAACAAATTTCCATCTATTCAACTTGTATAAATATATATCCAATTAAAGAAACAAGCTAATGATGTTTTTTAAATTGCATTTGGAGTTAAAATTAGAGCAGCATCCACGTGACACTAAGTAAATAATTAGACATAATGATTGTTCTAATCAAAATAAACAATTTCCAACATCGTAGAGAGGACAATTTATCTAGATCATGCAGCGGCATAAAGAGTGAGGAATATATGTAACTTATAATCAACTCTTAGCCTATTGTGGAAGCACCTAACAAATTTCAACCTGCTATACATTATATGTGATTTCTATGCCTAGTTCCTGAATTTTATGACTTTCCTGCAGCAACATAAATATTTTATATTGTTTCAAATTCATGCAAAAATATTCCAGTTACATATCTTATATATATTCTACTTTCAAGCAAAAATTGATCACAACCAAGTAACACAAATTACCAACAAAGGAAAATTGATTGTCTTTATGACAATCCGCAATGTCATAAAACCAAAAGGAAAGAGGCTCAATACAGTAATAAGAAGACTGATCCAATGGTCAGCATCTCATCATTCAACTGTGATAAGATCAAAAAGGCCATCAGAAATTAACCACAGAACAAAGGCAGCAAAATAGAAAAGAATCTACAGTAATGATGATGGTAGTTCATGGAACTTATTTCGCACTCAGTTCCATGTCGAAGAACTACATATATATATTTTATGCCGAAAATATCAAAGAGGAGGAAAAATAATCCCACTACAATGTTGATTATAATTAACAAACATGGTAAATTAAGAATAGAACCCATTACTGTAACAATCATTGCATAGATTTATCCAGCATTTTGGTAGTTTTCAGAAATAAATTACAATACAAGGTCACAGTAATTGAACAATCACAAACACTATTTAGTATGTCATCACTGAACTCTGAAAGGTCAAAATCAGAATCCCTAACACAAAAGGTTTCACTTTGAAGCAAAGAGAAAGGGGAATTGAAAGAAACAAACACAAGAAACAAGATGAGTGCCAAAACGCAGGTTAAAATATGATGAACTGAAAAGAAAGAAAGAGAGAAGAAAAAAGAGAACACTACCGTTACAAGGTCCATTACTGCAGAAACCTTGACCGTTTATGCTTACCCTTTAATGTATAAACAACAAAGAGAGAGATGAAAACATACAATGATAACCACACCATCTATACACAAAATAAACCATTTTCAGACTACAAAACCACGCGAGTGACAGTGGAGAGAGAAACAGTCACCAATCTAAGACAAGGGTCTCTTTCGTCTCTAGGGTTTTTGTTGTTTTTATGTGTCATACCTGAAACCTTTGATTATTCTTTGAGTATTAATGTTGTTCTCAATTAGTCGGTACTTCGAAGATACACAGAGGAAAAAAGAGAGAGAGAGATGGATAGAGCTAGAAACTAAAACTAAGACTAGGACAATAATGGTTGTCGCTTCTTGCAGAGTAATATGCTATCGTGAGCCATGGTTTCAGGCTATCGTACACCATGAAACCACACAAGAATTTGCCTGTTGGTCTCTTTGATGGTATTTGGAAGAGATGATTTTCTTTCTTTCGCTCTTGAGCATTATTTGTGTAAGTCATGTAGATAATGCAGTCACGCAGAGTTAAAATACTTTTAAATAATACTGTGTATAGCGCAAAAATCAATGGATCATAAGAAGGATAAAAAGAAAGAGATATATTTTAAAAGCACCGTTAAAACATCAAGAGAAGAAAGAGAGAGACTGACCAGAAAAGCTTCTAACGGAGGCACTAGTGCAGAGATTGCGAAGCTGCATTTCAACTTTGTTCAAAAAGGTTGTTGCTTCGTCAAAAGGCCTTGCAAGGTCAGATTTATACTTCACCAACATATCACAGTAGGTTTTCTGAGCAAAAGAGCAGGAAAATTTAGAGTAATAACAATCTCAAAAACAATTTTAATACAGGAAAAGACAAGGAAAAAGAAAGAGTTCGACGAGTAAAACCATAAACTCGTCAAGCTCAGGATCATCTCCCAAGCACGTGGGCACAATGTCTCGCTTGAAGTCGCTTTCTCGACGACAAATTTCGTCCAACAGATAGGCTATTTGTGGAGGTGCTCCGACCTGTCAAACGCATCAAACAAGGGCTTTAACGAAGACCAACCAAGAAGAACAAAAAAAAAAAAGCAAAACTTGAAGACATATTTCACATAAATTATGGAGTTTTAGCTGCCAATTAAAATTTTTTGAAGGTGGTGACTCTGAGAATCGAAGTTTTCATTGTGATTCAACAAGCTCAAAACCTTGCTTTTTTCCATTGAAAAGTTTTTCTGAAGGAAGCAAACGAAATATGTTCGACTTTTTCCGGAGAAAAAAAAAAATGAAATCCTAGATCTTAGAGATCGAAACGGGAAAACAAAAAGAGAAATGCTCCAGAAAGCCCGCAGGTGGAAGCTCAAACTTCTAGCAAACTGTGAAAAAGAGAGTTTTCTGTTAAGCATCAGAAAATAATGAAAGGCTCATTAAGTTGGAATTTAAAGCACAAGGAAAATGAAGAGTACTTGAATTTCCTCTTCTAGCTACTGCGGACATGACCAATACTGACACAAAAATAACTTTACAGCAGGAGCGAAATAAATCAAATTTATGAGGAGAAAAGAAGGAAAAGGAGAAAGAGCTTTCAATCAAAACCACTCAATAAAAAGAAACAAAGCTGTTTGAACCAGATTATAGAAAAAGAAAGAGAGGTATATTAGTTAAATAATAATTAATTTCACCTTCTGACAATCTATATAAGCTTGAAGAAGGCGGGGATAAGAAGGGTGAGAAGCGATTTTAGCTTTGATGAGAGTTGACATATCTTCTTCGGGATGAATCTCAGGCGTAGCAGTTGGAGCAGCTTCAGAAATAGCAGAGGCAGCAGATAACAACTCATCGGATCCGAACGTGGGAATCCGACCCGGGCAAAGAAGAGTGGAATAGTCATGATGAGAAGGAAATATGAGATTCTCCGGTGAAATCCAGGACCTATCATCCGGGTACTCCCCAGTCGAGTTAAAGCCACACATTTCATCCATGAAAATGGCCCTTTCCCTTGTGAAAACAATACACGAAAACAAAAGCAACAGCAACCAAATGATTAACGCAAGCAAGAGGCAACAGGCAACAGGTAGCTACAAATATGATATGGGTAACAGCTGCTCCTTTTTTTAAGAAAAGAAAAAAAAAATTTATTTATCGTAAGAAGGTTAATAGTGTTTTTTTTAAACTTAGTTTTTAACTGAAAGATTGGATTTGCCGGAATTGGAGTGACAGAGAAGAACTGGTAGTGGTCTTGGGGAGTGTGATTTGGCGAAAACAAAGAGCAAAACGCTGTGCTGTGCTGTGCTGTGCTGTGCTGTTTTTGCGTTGTGTGTGTGTGTGTGTGTGTGTGTGTGCGCGCGCGCGCCTCAAGCTAAGTTTTTGTAGAGGCCCCTTTGCTCTGTACTTAATGTTTATCATTTTTCTTTCCTTTTTTTTTTTTTTTTATATTTTTAATAAATTTATTATTATTATTATTCACACTCTCATACCATTGATTTTAAAATAATGATAAATTTTATAATAAGTAAGTAGTAATGTAAAGAAAAGTCCCGCAAGTCTACGCTTAGTAATGTAACCCACCCCTACCACATGTTTTTAATGGATGTCTCATTTATGAGCAACAGATACCAATTCCCATTACCCACTTGCTTATAAACAATACGCAACCCCCCCCCACCCCCATCCCTCTGATTATTTTTACCTTTATTAATTCCCCTCCTTTTTTGGATTATATACATACACATACATATGTTTTATCTACCGTAAAAATAGAAAAGACATAATGACTAAAATATTTAACAATCAATTACTCAATTTATTTATATTTCATAAGTTTATTTTATAACAAGTACAAATCTCTCTTTCTCTCTCAATTTATGTCATTTTTAAATATATTTTTATCAATTTAAGAGTAAGCAAATCAGTCCTTTTTATTATTATTATTATTATTATTATATATAGAGGGAAACAAAATATTAAATTAATTTCACATATTGATAAAAAATAATGGATAAAAATAGAATTACCGTTGTTTGAAAATGGATCGTTTACTATAAGTTTGGATTGACTCACGGAAAGAGAAAAAAGAAATTAATGATTATGAACTCAAAAAGCAAAGGCTTTTTGTTTGCCTTTAATTGTTACAGTATTTGAGTTTCCCCGTTCAAAACAAAAACAATATACATGGAAAAATAATTAACATGATAAATTTATTAATTGTAAGAAAATATTCATTCCATATGTTGAAATTCAAAGGAAAGTTTTACTTGCGTAAAAAAACTGAGAAGGTTAAAGATTCTATTTCTAACTGTAGTAATTTATAAAAAAAAAACTTTAATAATGATATAAGAGGTCATCATTTAGTAATTTATCAAAAAAAAAAAAAAACTTAAATAGTGATACGAGAGGTCATCATTTATTAACTTATCAAAAAAAAAAAAACAAACTTAATAATGATATAAGAGGGCCTCAAATGATGACATTCTCTTTCTTTATTTATTTATTTATTTATTTTGGTTATTGCACAAGATTTTAAATGTTGTGTTTAACTAACTGACATAAATAACATCAGTTATTTTGGAAGAATTAACAAACAGTGGAATTGATGGAGCTCTTTTTTTCTGAAAAAAAAAATGTTATTTGAGTTTAAAATTGAATGTTACAATTTAATTTTTGTATTAAACTTTTAAGTTTGAATTCTAATTTTAATATTGGAGTTTTTTAAAATTGTATAAAAATTTTAAAATTTTGCATAAACAACAATAATAATTTTCGTCAATAATGACATAGCCTTTTTTTTTTTTGTTGTAATTATCAACAAAAAACTATAAACATCGAATTAAAAAATTTTGACAAACTATTTCTTAAGAAAAAAAAAAATTAAAGCTGTTCATCAACAGAATAGAAATATTGTATTAAGCCCACATTTCAAGGGAAATCTTCTTAAATTTTGTAAAAATTAAATTGAATATTTTATACCTGGGATTATTATTATTATTATTATTATTATTATTATTATTATTATTATTATTATTATGAAAATGTTGATTGATTCATTCATTCATTCATTCAACACGTGGCTAAGAAATCAACACAACTTCTGTCTCCTACACCCAATAACAGGTTAGGTTAATGCTCCCTCCTGCCAATCACATTTTATCTTTCATTTATTTATATTTCTTAAATTTTTTTTGGTCAACTTTTTGCACAAATGTTTACGCCTTTTATTTTTAATTACTTTTCAAAAGCTTTTTTTTAAGGTTGTGTTAGAGCTCTAATTTTCTCGAGACCATCGTTTTTATTTCTTTTTATATTTTTATGAATTAAAAAATAATAAAATTAAAAAAAAAAAAACAACAACAACAGTAACAACATCCATAGAAACGAAAGTGCCTCGAGACGCGTTTGACATATTCTGTAATTACATTAATTGATTTATTTAATTGCTTATGAAAACGTTTATTGTTTTACCGATTGCCAAACGCTAACTAATATTTATAAAAGAAAAATTTTTATTAAACATGTTAAACTTAATCTAACGTTAACATTAAATCGTTACCTAATCACTTAAATTTTTTAATAATTACTTATTAAACTAGAGTTAAAATTGTACGTCCAAACTTCGTAATTTATTTGTAGCAATCAATTTATATATTAGTACCACTCAAGCAACCATTGTTTTATAACTTTTAAAATTAAATTCATACATTTCATCAACTTTAGTGCAACACACTCATGTCACGTTGAAATCAAATCTATCAAATAAGTTAATTAGTTAATTTTACGGTGTTTTGATTTATTTAACACTAAGATGCATCAAATTCAAATGATATCTACCTAATAATTCAAGTCTTTTTGTTAAATAATTAAACTACCGAAAAGAATTCCTTGTTATAAGCAAAATTTATGTGTCATAATCATCTTATTATGTTTTAGGGAAGAGTTTGGCTATCAATACATAAAAGAAAATATTTCTCACAAAAAGTCCAAGGGTAGCAATTCATAAAAGTCAATTTAATATTTATAATCTATCTACATATTTTAGTGGTGGCCGACACGATTCTATATATTTATATGACAAAATCAATATTAATTTTAGTCAATATCTGATTCATTTTATTGAATAGGTAATCACAACTTATTATTTTTTATCATACTAATTCAATCATATGATTAATTCTCAAAATTGTTGATTTTATGAATTAAATGATCATACTTAATTTTAACGTTGAAGTCAAAGAAATTGAATATGAATATTCTGATTTACACTAGAAAAAAAAGTTTTTCCTATTTTAACAAAATTAAACATTAATATTCTCTCTTTTTACAACCCAATAATTTTTTTTTTTGGTTAAAAGTAGTGAGATTCTATTATATTAAAACTAATTTTCAAAAACTAGGGTATAATTAAAATTTTTTAATAACGACAAAAGTATTCCCTTTAAATTCAAATTATTAAAATCACTTGAAGCTTAAAATATCTACTATTACATATTTTAAAGTAAAATATATTTTTTACAAATTCTATACTTAAATTTAATTTTCTAAATATGCAAGTATCGAAACTCTCTAGTCTAAAATTGGATAAATTTTGATATACTAAGAGATTTTTGGGCATGAAAAAGAAAAAACCACCTAATACAACACAAGTTCGTATTATTTTTTATTGTACAACTTTTAATTTTTTTTTCTTAATATTTAATTAATGAAAACAAAAACGCGTATCATTATCAATTAGCACAAAAGAAATGCATCATCATAATTCACATGAGATGGTGAACTATCTCTCCTCCGATCACAGCACGTTAGCCTAGGCACATGGATATCTAACGCCACAAGCTTTTTCTATACCAGCCCTAAAAATTAGGCACTTTCAGCCGTAGATTACTAAAATTTTGTACCGAGATCAAACGGTGATAAAAGTAAAATCCTACCTAGTTGTGGGACCCTTCCCCCTTAGCTGTTAGTGCTATTCTCCAAATAAAACAGGATTGGTCGACAATTATCACGTGTGGGACTCACATGCAATGCAAGATGCCGAACGCAATTTGACGCCCAATTACGGATTATGGCCTCTAATCTACCGTGTTGATTACATAAATCTGGACCGTCCATCATTTCAATCCCAGAAGCAAAAAACATTAAGAGCTCTGTTTCAGGCTTTGATTACAAAAAACAAATCAGTATTGATTAGATAGAAATGTCAACATATTATCTTCGTAAAAAAACTGTTTTTGTTTTTTCATTATTCTTAAAGATATTACGCAACTATACAAAAGCTCCCATTCTTTTTAACTATTTGTAGATATTTAAAACATTGTAAATTTGGGAGGATACCCGTCAATTAAAAATTATTATTTAATTTTAATATTAAACTGGCACATTAAAATTTTCTTTTGAAAATTATATATGAAATAATATTGTCATGTAATTTAATTTGTCAGGCATAAATTTCATTTATTACTACAATAATAATAATAATTTTTTATTATTCTTAACATAAATGCGATGCGATGGGATTGGCATTTACTGGAGGTTGATTTAAATGAACAAATTCAACAAATTGAGGAGAGGAGTTGGCTAATAGTCAATGTCACTTATATTTTATAAAAAAGATAAAAAAGTTTGGTATAAGATGCAATTAAGGTTGACAAAAATACAAGCTCATAAAGTTGCAATCACATGCTTGTTTTAATTTAGAACATACCGTGTGGTTTTGGTCCTCTCTTAACAACATTTTGACATAGATTTGTTGTGATTTTTGACGTGTCAAATGCAATTTAAAAAAAAGAAAAAAGAAAAAAAGAAAAATTGGGCATATCTCTAACCGACTCTACTGATTACAGGCTTGGCTAACCAATTCATTAGGACACTAACCCATTTTTAAAAGATGATGTTTTCTGTTCTTTTTTTTTTTTTTTTAAAAAAAAAAAAAGTTATTTTTTCAATCATAATATTCAATTTAAAGTTTGGACGAGTTATTTTATTGCGACACGATTCTTATATTTAAATTCAAATTATATCAATATGTGTAAGGAGAAATTATAATGAAATATATAATTCAACAATCACATCATAATAAAAAGAACCTATATCTCTGTAAGTTGATTTATTATACGTCGATCATCTAAATTTAGGATCAGTCACGCATTCATTCTTTATAATATACATATACACACTGTTATGTTTGGTAAATTGTGATCTTCTATGTAAGTTGACACCTCTTCCTTCTCCTTCTCCTTCTCTCTCTCTCTCTCTCTCTCTCTCTCTCTCTCTCTCTCTCTCTCTCTCTCTCTCTCTCTCTCTTAGGTAATTTATTTATTTATTTATATAGTTTAGTACACCGGAGCAAAATCGTCTTAAAATATTAGACCATCAATGATTAGAGAGAATGTTTCAATCATACTATAATTGGAATAATATTGTTAACTAAAACATCACGCGAAAAAAATTTTAAATTTTAAATTTTCAATTCAACACCACATATATTTTAATATGTTATTACTGAAGCGTGGATCAGATTAGAATCGGGTCAGGGTCCAGGATGGATGCCCCACCTGGTCCTGGGGGGCAGAACTAAAAGCCCAGAGCCCGCAGTACTGTGAGAACCATCATCCATCGGTACATTCAACATTAAGTCTGGTCTTCGTATCATATCTAATCTATGGCTTACCGCTTTTGCATTTGCTGTTCTTCTGTTTTGTTTGATTTGATTGATTGATGGATGGGTGGATGGAATGACTAGTCAAAATTTTTTCGTTGGATATAAATTAAAACTGTCTAAAGCAAAGCCGTTACCTTTTTCATACAGGAAAAAAAAAAAAGACAATAGTTTTTAACCTCTGACACTCTACTCTTTTTCATTTTATTTTATCTTTCAATTTAATCTAAAACCGTTAGATTATCCTCGAAGTTCACAATGCACGGTTATTAAGAACAATCGGACGGTCGAAACCTAAGCTTCTTACCAACCGGCGATGATGTGAGGTACCTACCCTAACGAACATGCCTAGTGTTTTTTATATAATTCAAGTGAAGAGGTTGCTAGCAAGTAGTGGCAGGCAAATAAAATAAATAAAATCCGGAACAGTGAAGATTAAAACGTACCAGGGCAGGGAACAAAGCAGGCAGCTAGCTAGGTAGGGAAGAAGAACAAGCAGCATCGGCCAAAACGACGAGCAGCAGCATCTACTGTTCTGTTCTGTTCTGTTCGGTATAGTATATATAGTATGTTTGTGTATGTATAACTTCACTCGACCGCGTTTTGAACAAATTAATACGCTACGGGAAAGAGAGTAAACGATGAGAAAGCTAGCGGTAACAAATTAAACGAAGTAGAATATGGGCATTTGGTTTGAGAATGAGGATCGACTTGTTTATATAGAATAGAGATATATATACATTTTTCATTTCAGCATCAGCAATCGAGCAGCCCCCACCAATTAGTAGATACCACTCTGCAGCTACCTCTTTATAAATTTTCAAAAGAAAGAATTTAAAAAAAGTTTTCATGATTACCTGTGATTAATTGGCAAACACATTAATTTCCAAAAAGACACCAACCCCAGATAGAGCTACTCTCCCTTGTCCCCCCCACCCCACCACTACTGTTATAAATTTTTTTTTTATTTTTTATTTTTTAATTTTTAATTACTTATCTTATCACGGAGAATCCAGATTAATTATGGAAATGATATAAAATGAAAAACACTTGATCAAATTGTCAAACGAAACAAACAAATAAATAAATAAATAAATAAATAAATAAATTTGGTTACATTACATGTGCACGTGTGTGTATTACTTTTGTCAACTTTCTTTTTAATTTTAACGTTAGTACGAGTGTGGTCCAGAAATGTCACCATTGTCTTCTACTGATCTATTCTATTCTATTCTATTCTATTCTATTGTATTAATTGTATTATAATCAGAATAACAATTAACAAGCTCAGAATAAGCTGTGCTGGAAACATCATCAGAAAGTTTGCAGCTGTTATCTTATGAAACCAACCCACGTGAAAATGAAAATGATCATGTGGTCCATGTTACTGGTGTTTCTTAAACCTCAGAGTTCATCACAGAAAAGATTCAGCGGACAATAAGTTTCCTTTTCCATCTCTATCTGTGAAAGCTAAGTACTTAAAAAACGAATTCCTTTACACATACGTAAAATCAAACAGGCAAATAGGGCTAGGCAGGCATTATTTTCAATATTCCTTCCTTCCTTCCTTCCTTCCTTCCTTCATTCATTCATTCATTCATTCATCCTAGATACAATTGATTTCTATATGTCCGATAAACCTCACCTGAAACAAATCTATCTGTTCGTCAACTCGCACAGCTCGTAATTAAACTTCACAGAATCTGATACTGCCACGTTTAATTTATTAATTTATTAATTTACAGCACACTAATTATTTGGAAGAGCTTTATCTGTGCGAGTCAAAATGAGTTCTAAAAAGGTCGATAATCATACTGCCACCAAACCACAACCTTAAATGGTGCATTTTTTTTTAGGGTAGTTTTTAAGCAACATCAATCATCATCTCCGACTCCAACGATTCAAGGTCAAACACACATGCATACGCGTCAGCAACCCATTGATTTCATATAAACCCAAGTCATTTTCAAGAGATACCCATGTAAGAGTATTAATTGACTTTGCAATTAAATAGGCACAAATCGCGATTAGTCTTAGGCCACGTATGAGTTTGAAAAGCAAGACCCCTGGAAAGTTCAAAATGTTAGCTGCTAATTATCATTATCACGAGATGGAAGGGAAGATACCTCAACCCGACAAAATGTTGGTGCTTTGCGTTGAAAATTTTACATGTGTTGAAGCCATTGGTTCAGTAAAGGGCACGTAAAAGAAATGCTAAATTGTAGTAGCCGACCATCTCCATAATCATAGCCAAGTTCTCGTGCAATTCCAGAGTCTGCGATTTGCTTAACTTTTGAGTGCTGCGACTTTTTGGATTTCTTTTCGAGAAAATATTAATTGTCTTGATTAAGAAAGAATGGCATCTCTCTATCTATCGATCGATTAATGGTACTGTCATAATCTTCTTCTTCTTCTTCTTCTTCTTCTTCTTCTTCTTCTTCTCTTATTTATATATATATATATATATATATATAATATATATATATATATATGTATCCTGCACTGCGAGGAGATTAAAGATTTTATCTTGATTCTGAAGGTGATTGGAAGATATGAATTTGACCTGGACCTGGATCTTCAATGGTCAAAAGCTCAAATTTGTCATTACAAGGACAGCCATCTTTTTTATTTCTTTCTTTTTTCTATTACAAGATAAAAAGCCACACCCTTTCTTTCTTTGTTTAAAAAGTTTTCCCTTTCTTTTATTTATTCTTTTTATCTCATATTTTACGCCACCATCCTTTTCCTTCCTTCATTTCAATGTTCAATATTATATGTCCATTAATAATTTGCTTTTATATTCATTATTGTTAATATATAATCTTTCCATTCAATTATATTAATTAATAAAGGAAACTTTGTCAATTTCTGAATATTGATTAATTGAATTATATTGAGATGCAAATTTACATCAATTTAATTATATACTTACCTAACTGGCATTAGATGTAATTCATTATGACCATAAAATTATTAAACTTAAATAATTAATTAACAAGAATGCAACATGCAAAGGAAGAAGAAGAAGAAGAAGAAGAAGGCGTTATTTGGTCAAAAAATTCTCTTAGCCATTTTGGGAGGGAGATAACTTTTTCTATAGCAATTCTGGGAGACAAAAATGGAAGTATCATCATATTATGTTTATCTTCATTTTTTTTTTTAAAATAATTTTATTTAATTAATTATCACGAAAGAAAAGAACGACATTCCTATTCTATGTATCTTTTGACCTAACCCAAGATATAATTAAATAATTTGCAAAGAGTATAATCTTATATTTTAAAAGCCATCTTTGCTCTTTGTGCTCTATTATTTATACCATTAGCAAGTCAAAATTGAATAATATTAATTTGATTCCTTGAAATCTTTAAATATCTCATAACCGAATTCCGATATGCCCATTGGACCCTGCCCTATTAGGCCTAGTCGTAAGATTGAGCAGTAGGTACTATTTCCAACCCTTAGAGTTCCTGTTGGAACCCCGATTCTAAGTACACCGCACTGCATAGGTTACAAACATCAGATATTCTATGTAAACCCCACTTTTCGGTTCTTTCCAAATTTTATGCCAAAAGTCAAAACCGAGGCCCTGAATCCGAAGTCAAGAAGGGTGTTTCTGTATTTGCTGCGAGGTTAAGCGCATGCATGATAGTTAATGTATTACAAAATATTGTACATTTGATTAATGTTTAATTTGCAATTAGTTTCTGCAGTTAATGACGATTGAATATTGATTGTTAAACAAGGGAAAGGGAAACTAAAGCTTAGTTTTAGGAGATGAGAAATTTATAAGAGGGGAATGGAAGGGAAGGGAAGTGAAGGGAAGGGACCCAGAATTTGATCCAAAACTGAAATGAATTCCAACTAGTATAAATAAAATTGTCATATATTCACAGGTTTAGTTTGGATGATGATTACAGTGTTGACAAGTAGATGCATAATTGAATCGATTTTGAACAAAGATAGTTTCTGTGTTCTTAACCAAAAAGTCTTGAGTGATAGTAGGTCTCTTTTGAGCCATTTGATCAAACTGATATGAACGAACGAATGATATCATCATTCCACCTCTTCCTCAACTTTCCATAAGTGGGATTCTTCTTTTATAATGATAATGGCTATTAATTTATCATTTAAGAAAAATACTATTTATTAATTGTTACATCTGTTGTCAGTACAGATATTAAGAGCAAAAGGAAGAAATAATTAAACATATTGGCAAGGCAAAGGGAGATACTCTACCTAAAGCCATAGTTAATTGTTTGTTTGCATATGTGAATCAATGAGTGGATAATCTAACTGTTACAATTGTTTGGGTGCATTTCTGAGGGGGATAACCACCTGCTTTTTTCATAAAATCTATTCAGACCGAGGGGGCTAATAATAGACACAGTGAAAAGAGCTTTGAAAAAAAGAGAAAAAAGAAACATAGACCTGATTGTGCATGATTTGTAAGTTATTAAAGCGATGAAGTTCACTTTTCCCACTTCAAAACAAAGAACCACAGAGGTGATGACACGCTTCATTTCTTGTAGATAATGGGAACAGTGTAAGATTGCCTTCATTATCATATTCACGAAGAAAGCAAGTAGTGAAGGAGCTTGTAGTTTATCAACAAGGTTCTGGCTTCGGCTAGGCTAGCAGTGTTTGGCTAATGCACATTTTGACAATGCATAAATTTAATGGAGGATTGTTTGGATTTTAATCATTCATTATAACCCAAAATAAAATAAAAATGTCAATGGCTAGCTTAATTAAATTAAGCTTGGTTGGCTCCCACAGGAAGAATTGGCTTAGTGGACAAATCACAAGGATTTGGAGTTGAATAAAAGTTGCAGATGAGCATGAGTTGGTGGATCCACTGATGCAATACAAAAAGCTAAGAAGAGTCCAACAATCTAAAAGTAATACACACCTAGAAAAAGTGGTCTGCCTGCCGATCCTTTTTGGAATATTTACATTAATATCCTCTCATGGTGGAAGAATATTTATAGTCCTAAAATCAACCATGGTTGTTGAGTGGTTTATTAATATAGGCTGTTACTGGGTAATATTACTTTCTAATCTATCAAAAAAATGATTTCATAGGCAAATCGCAGTCAGTTATGTGCTACAAGATCACAGAATTATGTTGAATAATTAGGTTGAATTGCTGAAAATGGTTGGTTATTAGGTGAAGGGCAAGATAGTCATCTGATGGGGACAAGTTCAAATTATTAGAAGCTTTTCAACCACACCCAGTTAGCAACTTTTAATGGTGACATTTTTATTATAGAAAAAGAAAGGGGTTATTTTGGACAAGTGAGTAGTTTATCCAGTAATCTGTTTCTACTTAAGAGTTGGGATTCACCATTTTTTCATCAGCTATTTAAAGGGAATAGCTAGATACTAACTTCTCCACTTAGCTTTTGATAAGAGCCTCATTGGATATCCCATAATCAAATAAACCCAACCTATCAATTTCTTGAAGTTGATAGGCATGGAAGTCTTTGGGAAGAATCATTTCATGGCTCTTAGATTAAAAAGCGTGGAGGTTTAGAGGCAGAGGGATATTATTATATCCTCACTCTCCTCCCAAAATTTCTAACAGTTTGTCTGTGCTTCGGCCTTTATCTTTGTTAGTTGAAAGCTATGAGTCTTATCACAGAAAGAAGCAGTCATGAAACCTGGCAGAGGTTTTGGCTAATGCATGGCAAACCGGCAAGTCACAGAACGGCAATGGGCTCGATCGGCTATTGAGTCTTCTTATGGCTTTCTTTTAATCTCCTTTGTAATATTATTATAGTTTCTTTCTTGCATGGGAATGGAATAAAAGTGAAGTTGTGTGTTCTATATCCATCTATCTATCTATATATATAAAAGCAAGTTCGATTTGTTTGCTGATCGGTTTCTGTAAATCAGTTTATAATAATTTGGTGGGATGGTGATGTGATAATCTTTTGTGTGTCTTTCAGTTTATAATAATTTGATCCTGTGTAGACATTTCCACGTGTGTTTGTCTAATGAAATAATTGAAGGTTGCGCTGGTTTCATTAATGCTGAATTTTTAAGGTGTTGGTTGGGACATAAGCGATAAAGCCCGCATCCCTACCCTTTGATCGGGAAAGAGGCATATTAACATATAGACTTGAAATTTACTCTTGCTTTTTCTGTTATGCAAGTTGTTTCCCGACTGAGTCTGGGAGAAAACTCATGATCTCATAACATTGCACATGCAACTACAATGATGCATCCTTTACATCGTATTAATTCCTTACCAGGCCCTCGACATCCAAAATTATAACTGAGTTTTACAAAAAATAGCATCAAACTATAATCTAATTCTAACCCCAGGTGGGCTTTCATTCTACCAAAGAAAATGTTAAAAGACTATCTAAGACTATCTTGAGCTTCCAACCTGGTAATTCACTAGTGGAACCATATATTTCTAGCTGAAACCAGAATTACAGCTTGAAATTTATAGTCTGTAATTTGAAGTGTACATGTACATATTTGATTCGCAACTCTACATCTGCCTTTGTGCACAAACTCAACATACCATTACAAGCCTAACTGAAAATTTTGCGATTCAAGGGAACAGGCTTGAAAAAATAAGAACCACCAACAAATTATAGTGTAATGCTAGCTTGTATACAAGTCTTCAGCTTTTCCAAGATCCCCTTCCGGCCTTCAAGAGCGAAACATATAACAATTCATTCCAAGTGTCTGGCACTCCAGGCAAGCACCAATGACTGCAATCTTGTGCATGTTCAGCTGCAGTGCGTTCTGTTTCAGTTCTGTATTCTGTCCTGTATATGGAAGGGTGTCCGTCTTTTCTGTAGTCTGTGAGCCTACTGATGTTCAGATATACTACTGGGGTTTTCATTTCTTTAAGCACATACTCCAGAGCTTTCATTTTTGTAGGGTACCTAATTAAGTAAGTTTCATTGAAAATTGGCTCAGTTTCTTTATGACACTTTCCTCCTGAGTTCCATGGCCCTCCTCTGTGATCACATAAAACACTTTAGATAATATTTAGCCATTGCATATCAGATGAACAAAGAAAATAGCAAAACCTTCGATGATTTACTATTTACCATATACATGATCCTCGTATGATGATGTATTATTGACATGTACAAGATTTTAGCCATAAGTTCAATAAATGAGTTGACAAGATATGCCAAGATCCAGGTAACTACATGTAAATAGCATCGAAAAACCCTCTGCATTTGAAGTATATGTCCTATATACCAGTATTCTATACAAATCTGCTTGATAGTAAAAGCTAATTGCTTATTCAACTGTGAAACAAGGTGCCATCCACAGAGAAGAGCATCAAGCTTGCAAAGCATACTTTCCAGTCTAGATTATCTAAAAAGGTTAATAGAACAAAAATTTATAAGAAAAAAACTATGGAATGCACGCAGGTGTTCAGTCACAAGTGAGGCAAACAGAATGGGAGGCTGGAAGTGCTATACCTAAAATGGGTGGCTGAATATCCTCGGAAGAACACCTGAGTTCGATTACTATCAATGTTCTTGTCAACCCATCTGCCCCAAGTGGTAAGCGCCCTTTTATATGCCTCCAATACTTTCAGTCTTCGGTGCACATGTTCACCTTCTTGGTAATAGTCTTCTCTGTGAGGCCACAAAATGCCAAAAAGGAAAAAAGAAAAAGATTCAGTAACTTGATTGGCAGTGCAAATACTTAATGGAAGAATGAAGAACAACATGCCATGTAGAATATTGAGAAACAAGGTAGTACAACACTTTCTTTTCCATCTCAATCTCTTTCTTTCAAATAATGCCATTATTTAACTCAATTCATGGACATTATGTAATACCAGAATACAAGGTCTAGACAACAATATGAAAAACAGACTGATGGCACTCACCCTCTAGAAGTTTTCTCATGGGTCCACCAATGACCGGTATTGAACACAATGACATCAGCATCCTGATACATTGAGGTTGTACGGTCCATCAAATCCAGTCTTAATGTCTCAAATGATCCATTTTTGCCAATAAAAAACGACTCTCTAACAAGAAATGGAGAACCAACAAAGTCCACGGTACAATTGTAGTCCTACAATTACAGGAAAATTGCCTGTTAGCATGTAAAATATGTTTTTCCATACTATAACTGAAGGATTACGCTGAAACTTGCCTCAAATCTAAAAGCATAAAAACCTTTCTTTTTAAATTCCCTCCTTCCAGAAATCTCATAGACTCTTTTCTTGTTTCTGATGCTATTACGGAGGATGCACAGCAGAGACTCCCACATGTTCCTATTCAGTGAATCTCCCACAAATACCAATTTCTTGCCTCTTAATCTCTCCAGAAAATCAGTTGCATTCAAACTGGATGAGATCAATAAATGACAGAAAAGATCTATATTCTTACTCAAACCACAGAATATAAAAAGCAGAGGTTGGCAATTATCAAATCACTGATTGACTTTGTCTACTGGCCCATCATTATGAATTAAACGTGAGAATAAAATCCCCAAAAATGTGTCTGGAACTGAATCTCATTCTGACCTTGACCAACAAATGAAATATCTGGCATTTTATTCACTTCAAAAAGATAATAATAAATCAAATTAACTAAGCAGCGTTTATAATGTTCACCACCTAAACAATGAATCAATAATTCATCGTAACCAATTTCAGCATGTTGTTATCAGCTAAACCTTTTCAACCACTTTCATTGACTACAGAACATTGTGAGAGATAATATGACGATCAACGAGTACACTCAAGAAGAATTAAATAGTCAAAACCCAGATCAATTTTTTTTTCTAATTTTCATAAGAAGTATACATACACAAACGCACACTAAAAAATGGAGAAAGAACGGACAGACATTTTACCTGGAGATCTCACACCCATTTGGCTGCCATTTCCATTTTACATATCCGTCATCTGGCCTCCTATTATGGTGACAATCAAAATCCCTATCAGCGTAAGGACATGAACCTGCAGGATAATATGGCTTTGAGTTATCTCTGACCCATCTACCATCAAATATATCACATTTTTCACCAGGACTGCCATGCATCTTCGTCTGTTGAGAATCGTAATAAGAGACTGTGGTATCATTTTTCTCAGTTGCATTTCCTCCATCTCCCAGAAAATTGCTAACGTTGCTATTTTCTAAAACCTGGCTATTCGCATCAATAGTATTATTCACAGATTCACTTTCAATAGGTTTCTTCAAATTCACATCTTCTTTATCAACAACGCTACAATCCCCACAAATCTGTCCTTTTTCACTAAGCAAGTTTCCGTTGTTTGCTATTTCAGAAAAATTTGCCAAACGTGTATTCTCCGCAACTGGTTTATTCACATTAGAATCCAAAATGTTTCCATTTTTGGCAACAACGGATCCATTTGCATGCTGGGTTATCTGTTGAATACTTCCTTCTTCAACAGCAAAACTTGCATCTGCTACCTTCCCGGTCAAATTCCCCAAATCGGTTCTCTCATTGGCACCCGTCGACACGTTTGCCTCTTGGGATTTGCTCTTCAAATCCACAGAACTATTCACTTGCTTATTACTAGCATCGCTACTATCATTTGATACAGAAGTTGAAAAGGAAAAAGGCCAAGAACCGACACGAGAAGAGTTAACACTAACAATATTAAATCCTTGGAACAAACGGGTTCCCGTAGGAGTCTTCAAAGAGTTGCCAAGCAAAAGCACAGCAAATAAAATGAGAGTAGCAGCAACACCCAAACCAAAGCCAGAAACTACCTTTCTTCTGGGAGATAGTAGCTGCTCAGAAAACCCAACTTTCTTCGACTCCATTGCTCGCTAAAATGCATGCATACCCTTTTGTGCAAACAAACTTGAGACTACAAACAGATAACACACAATCGGGTGAGGAAAACGTGAAGGGTTGGGATCTAACCGAGGTATAAAATGTAAATATAATGTTTGTTGTTTGCAAGTTTGAAGGAGAAAAGATAAAAATAAAAAACATAAAAAAAAAAAAAAGGGTGTTGCGTTTTGGAGGTTATTACAAAGAAAGAAAATGGAGTGTGCATGAGTACAACATTGTTGTGTTTGTACGTTGTATTCAATACTAAGTAAAAAAGTTAACCGGCGACGGAAATAGTTTCTACAAATGCCTCAGGATTGGGTTCCAGCGAGGGGAAACGGTAATCCATAAAGAAAAAAGAAAATACAGCTTTAAATTACTAAAGTGCCCGATGTTCAATGTACTTAGATAGAAGAAAATACCCTTCGAATCCATCAATTTTACAGCCATAATCGCCATTTTCAGGCTCCGATTTGTCGCTTTCGCACCCTGGAAAGCACATATGTAATTGGCATTAGCTGGGAGTTACTCTAAAAACTGGTAATTGATTGAATCACGTCAATTTAAAATGACTAAACACAAGAAACCGCTTTGAATCTAGAAAATATTAAAAAAAAAAATTATGAATTAATGTTAATGCAAAGCGAAAATCAGACTCAACTTTTCATTATTTTTGCTAAAAGTTTATTACTCTTGCGGGAATTATTGCGCTCCAGTTGTTTGTCAATTTGTTGGTTGCTTTTGTGTAGAAAAGAAGAAAGATTGTCAAAAATCGATTTTATCTATTATTAATTAGATTAATATATTAATCTAATAATTATAGACCATAATTTTGATACTAAATGCTGCGGATAATAAGCACAGATTCGTCACTGCCGGAGAACATGCGGTTCTCAATTAACTGTCAAAAAAGCGCGCAAATATGGGACACGTGGTGTCACCACTGGTCTTGTGAAATATGGGGTACGATTGCAATGCTAAACCTAAACGCGCACGCAGCACGTGCTGCTGTTTCTCCTTTAAAGTTAAAACACAAGTGCGTGCGTGCGTGCACCGCGAGTTGGGTTCCGTTGATTCAATGCCACGTGGAGACATCTGGTAAGCGGTGGGACATAGTTGCTGAGAGTTATAATTTCGGTGACAGGAGCACGCTGCGTTGATGACACCCGAAGTCTGACCGTGCTCTGGTGGGACCGCGTTATTTATCCGATGACAAAAGAGGAAACAAAACTACGTCGTCTTGTGCATTAGATTCATGACTTACGTCCAGGGAAGCGGATCCGCGGGCCAATAAATGATATCCAAGTATGATGCCTCATTATCAATCCCTGAAGCGAAGGCAAAGCCATGCGGCCCAAGCTAGAGCAGGCATTGAGCATAAAGCTTCCCAAAGAACGATGAAATCAGGCAAAAAGACCAGGTAAGCCACGTGATAATATATATATATATATATATCAAACGCATTTCAAAATTTTTTGACAAGAAGCTTAACTCAACTAGATGGATTTTCCAACAAAGAACAAGAACAAGAAGCTTATACATGATTTTTTTTTTTTTCTCTTTTTACAGATGAATACATGGCATATTGGCATGTAACAGCTATCAACAGCAATCACATAATTTTTCACGTGGAAGCTCGATCGCCACTTGATTCCCGCAATGCAATTGAAATTTGGAAGCAGCAGTTGTCACCTTGGCCCCGAAAGCTCCATTGCTTCTACAACAAGTGAAGATTCTTCTATAAAATCTGAGTATCTTTTCTCACATGTCCGGAATCTCGGTGTCTCGATCTTCTGAGAGGCTTCCCATTTCTCGGCTAAGCCATCACCTTCCAACATCTTTAATACTTCAGACATTTTTGGGCGGTGAGAAGGATTAAATTGAGTACATAGAAGTGCCACCTGAACCATTTCTTCTAACTCAATCCTGTCAAAATTTCCCTTCAGATCTTTATCTAACATTTGGTTTAGCTTTCCTTCCTGATGGAGCTTCTTTACCTGAACAGCAATAAATTAAACCACAATGCAATGTATGAGAAGATTTGAGATTTATCAACAAACTGCAGGAAGAAATAGGACTCTTCACACAACTGTGCATATTTAAAGCAAGACCAAACTACCATCAATAGCAAAGAGAACATCAACAAAGATCATAAATACTATGAGCTATTGGGAAGAATTTACAAATCATACAGCACTCAACATGCAAGATTCATGCTGAAACACACCAGTCTTGAATTTCTGCAATATTGTACCGTTTAAACCTTGGATTATTCATACAATTTGCCATCCATGGTAAAGTGAGTCTGAGAACCTACCCAATCAAGCATTACTCCTCTCTGATTTGCTGCTCGTCCAAAATCCAAAGCTCTCTGACCAGTGATTAGTTCAAGCAGCAAAATCCCAAACCCAAATACATCAGTCTTTTCTGAAGACTGACCGGTTGATAAATACTCTGGAGCAATATGGCCAACAGTGCCACGCACAGCGGTGGTCACATGGGAATCTCTGTGATCCAAAAGCTTTGCTAATCCAAAATCTCCAACAACAGCCTCAAAATCTTCATCCAGCAAAATGTTGGCTGCTTTGACATCACGGTGGATAATTTTTGGGTCACACTGTTCATGTAAATAAAGTAGACCCCTTGCTGTACCCAAGGCTATCCTTTTCCGTCTTGCCCAGTCTAAAGCTGGCCGACCATGAATGAGATCTGAAACCCACAACATAAAATCATTAGGGCAGACACCAAAACACACAGAAAACTTTTACCTAATGAACTTAAAATAAGTTCTGTATAAACAACTCTTTTACTTTCATTCAACAAAAATTTAACTAGCTCGCTGGTAGAGAATTAATGCCCTGCCCAGAAAAACCGAATGGGTTTTAACCTATGAAAAAGATATAAACCCGTAGTTATTACGCCAATTAGTTAATTGCCATTTTGGAATTCAAGGAGCGATAAGCAAAAACCATGTCAGGTAATTTAAGAAGTGTGATTACTAGGTGGACTTACAATAACTAGTTATATCTTAAAGATGTTCAAAAGTTAGTTTCATATAAAAAGGATGAACTCTAGCAATTTCTAATACCATATGTTTGTTTCCTTTAATCAACCCAGCTAAATCAAATTTTACAAGAGAACTAACCTCTTAATCGAGATGCTACACTTCCATTTGGCATATATGGATAAACAAGGAGCCTTTCATTCTCAGTAGTGCAGAAACCACAGAGCCTGAGAAGATTCCGATGGACAGCTAAACTTATTGTCTCTACTTCTGTCTGAAATTGGACTTCACCACCAGCTATATTATAGTCCTTCAGTCTTTTAACAGCCACCAGAGTTCCATCACTCAAGCTTCCCTTGTATACAATCCCAAATCCACCTCTTCCCAAAATGTTTTTCGAGTTGAAATGATTAGTTGCAGCTCGGAGCTCCTTAAAAGTATACCTTTTCAAATGGCCCAAACACACTTCTGGATCATATTGATCTGCCACACAACATATGATGGCTTAGAAACCATACACAACGGAATTGGGTGAAAAGAACAGTACTACTCATAATGTACTAATTATCTTAATTGCAATGATCTCAAGATCCACATTTTTAATAACCAAATTTAATTCCAGCATCTTTCTGCAGGGCAAACAATTTATCTTTCTTCACTCATTTTAGCAGCTATGTAGACTATTCTTGAACAACTATCGCTCAAATAAAGTCCTTCATAGTTTATTCTAAGTATGACTTGAAAACAGAGGATAATTACTTCAACAACATCCAGCTCCAGCAGCAAATGACATGAGCATGGAAAAGATTTGCATAGGATAGTAGAATGAATATTAAAGATCATAATTTTGTTTAAAACTTCAATAATTGTGACATATTTTTCAGATAATGTTTCCAGCTCCCTACCCAACAGCAGGTTTTGCCACTTAAGGGGAATGTGCCACTGGGCCACAGGGCCAATATTGCTAACATAAATTATTACCAACGCTTTAGAGCTTTCAGCTATAACTCAGTATACATGAAAATAGAGGCTAGTTTATTAAAGTTTATAAATAAGGAAAGAAGCATCTCTATGGAGAAGGGCCGTGAGATCAGAATGTCTAAAATTATTCTAAACATTTGAGCTCCAAGGTTCTAACAGTGCAATTGACCCAGTGAACCACCTTAAAACTATTGTATATACGTTTAGCCAAAAAATGTCAAAAACTGAATATAGCATGCCGTCTGTAATTATTGGCTACTAAACCATATAGAATATAAAAATTAAGACATCTAGCTTGCAGTCCTTATAGATTATAAAGATCAATAATCATAGTTGGTAATACATATCTCATATACACGTGAGCATAGGAATGGTGCGAGAATGTGTGCATTGTTCACATTTAAAACAATGAATAACAAAGCATAAAAACTAACCATTTACATCGAAGAAAATCTGCTGATTGTGTCGATATCGCAACCAAACAAGTAACCCAATAACAATTATGACGAAAAAAGCAGCACCAAAGCTTGCACCAAAAGCAACAGCGACACGGTGGCTTTTCAATCCGGAGTCTGATTGATCTAGGAAATCATAGATCCAACAGTCCAAATAGGTCAGCAAAGTGTTGAGCAGATTTCATAATAGCCAAACAATAATGAATAGCTAGATGGCAGAAACCTTTTAGACCATTTGGTGGAAGAGAAAGAGGTTCTGGAAAGACAGCCGAACAATTATTTGCCTTTGGTCTGCAAATTAAAGGATTTCCTGTAACTCTGAAGTAAACGAAGAGCATCAGAATTATAGAGTTACTAATACCATAAATTTTATACGGAACAAAGCAGCTATAGAAAAAGGGCAGGAATGGCTTACTTGAATGTTCTAGCTGATATTTTTGGCAAAGAACCACTAATATTGTTATATGAAAGGTCCCTACAAGCAGATTTCAAATTCAGTGGTGACTGAGTTATGAATACAGAAGTAACGATGTATTTGATATCCTCATTTTAAGCAAACCAAGTTAAAATACATACACGAGGGTTAGACCTTCAATCTTAGACAAAGACTCGGGGCAGGGTCCTGTAAGGCTATTGTTGTTTAACCGCCTGACTTGCTCAGCCAACAACATAACACTAGTAAGAATTGGAATAAAAACCAGCAATGCTCGACATGCGGTTTGATGCAAATTAGGGAAAGCAAGATGGAAAGTAGTATAAAGATTGTGAAACTTACAAATAATTTAGATTTCTTAGGTCTCCCAGTGAATCCGGTATTTCACCTGTAAACTTATTGCTGGAGAGATCAAGAGTCTGAAGCTTCTCCAACTTCCCAAGTGAAGCAGGAATGGGACCCGAAATGGCATTATTCTGCAGCAATCTACACATTTATGCAAAGATGGGCAGTACATCAGCTACAGTTGCTTGCAGTAGGTGAGTAAAGCGAAATTTCAAAGAGAAACTACAAAGAGTAAAGAGATAAGACTGATGAATTTAAAACCAACACATAAAAAATGGGGGTAATTACTTACACTGATTGCAAGTTAGTGAGATTCCCAATCCATGGCGATAAGGTACCAGATAAGCTCTGACTAGGAAGTCCCCTGTTTAAAGTAAGGGCACATGAGCTCAAATAAATCGCCGATGAATTGTGATAGATTTTCTGTACAATTTTAATAAATAAATCTTGTGACACAAGGAGATTCAAACAACTTACAGAGCAGAAACATAGCCATCGGGAGAACAAGTAACCATTCTCCAGCTACAAGGATCTACAGAAGTGATATCCCAATTCTCCAGAACATTGTATGGGTCACGTAGATTGTTTTTTATGGCTACTAAAGCTACCACTGTTCCAATTCAATCAAGAAGATTAATAAACAAAGGAACATTGCTGCAAAAATCTTTCACCATAACAAAAACATATGTTAACAGCCAAAATTAGAGTGAAAGAACAAAATTAAAAAACTATGATTTTGAAACCACAAAAGTGCTATAGACCAAATGAAAAGCTTGTTGGTACTGAACAAGAGTAATTAGAAAACTTAATTATGCAGCTATTTCAGTTGTTCAGATATTCTCGATGACCATCAGAGCATTTACTCATAAAAGAACAAAAATAAAATTGTAACTTAAAAAACCCAAAAAATGAAAAAATAAAAAATAAAAAGGAAGTATGAAAGAGGAGGGAAATAAAGAAAACGAAGAGAGATGGAGACTCTTCACGAGAAACTAACCTTCATAGTTAATACCAGTAGGAGAAAGAGTAGCATAAGAAATCTCTATCAATGCCAGAACCAGAAATCCCACCTTCCAGAGCATAAAACTCTTTTCTTCCATATGCTATTCTCGGTTCAGTAACTTTACTTTCTGTACACGGCTATTATTTACCGATAAATACCGTAGCAACCAGCTAGCCCACTAGCCATTCTCACATGAAGTTTATCTTTGGCTTATCCAATAAAAAAGTAACATTCAGAATTAGAACCCACTTAAAGCAAAGAAAAACTGAACCTTTTTATTGCTTCTCACTGAGACTTGAAGAAACCAAACTACCTGACTGATAAAAACAGCGTCTTAAAAGTGCTCTCTAGAGGCAAAGCAGAGAGTTTGAATCAGAGTAAGTAGAATGAACCCCATAAGAGCTGAGAGACAAAGAGTGGAGGAAAGAAGTGAATTTTCTCGAGAAATAAACAACCATCAAGCCTGAAATTCTGAGATCCTAGAGATCTGAGAACCAAGAGTTTGATTTTCTAAATGTTTTGGGGTAATCCCTACAAATTCCATGTGGGTTCTGTTGTTGCTTTCTATCTTTGCTATTGTTCTTTCTCTGCTGTTGATTCCACCACTCTCATTATCTTCTTTTAAACACACCCGTAGATATTAAAAAAGAAAAAATGAAAAACAACAAATGAAATTCACTCTAGTGCAGAAAACAAAGAACCAACACAAGCAAAGGCGAATACAAAATGCCAAAGAAACACAGATACAGATGCAATTGCAGACGCAGTAAGTAATAAAATTATTAAAATGTTCTACAAATACAAAAACAAGACCAGCAGTGAAAAACTCAAACCTTTCTCTACTTTTGCTATTCTTTTTTCTAAGAAAAGTCGATTAATTAATTAATTAATTAATTAATTTAAGGAATTAAATTTTTTTAAAAAAAAAAAAAAAAATAAGTGATTGGACTGAAGGGATGTGTAGGATTGATCAGAGAGAACAATGGGATGTCTATTGTCGATTTTGCAAAAGAAATTCGCAGTTCCAGTAAGTTGTTTGTTTGGCAGGTCACGTGCTTGGATTGCCTTGGCCTTTGTTTGCTTTTGCCTTCAAATTTTATTTTTATTTTATAAATTATAGAAATATATATTCTGATAAAGCTTCTGTATTGTTGTCCCACCCTGCTAAAATGCGCTGGATTTTTTAAACTTTGTTTTACGTATGTAATATAATAATATATAACCCATGTCACGGTTTGTTATCGTTAGGTAGAGAGGGGTTAAAAAAAATTATTTCTTTATTATCAAGCTTCACATCAATCAATTTTTATCTTAAATTAGATTATTCTATTAATCTCTTTATCAGCATATATAGTTGAAATGGATTACATTTACGAAAATATCGTTTTATTTTGTATGTTATCTCACCTGTTAGACTTCACTTTTTATATTTATCATCAATTATGTAAAATGATTAAAGTATAATATCATGAGATTGAGAGTATATTTTGAATTAATATGTTGTAATATTTTAAAATAATTACAACTAATACAAAATTACGAAATATAAATATAATAAATATGTAATTATTTATAATATTAGATTAAAATTGATGGATATAAAATATTTTTTATTATTCTTTTGCTTGAAGGCAAGTGTCGGTTGAATCTTCAAAGCACTTATATTTGAATAATAATACTTATAACCTATGATTAGATTAGCAAAAACAAGAAGCACCAATTAACCCGGGCCACTTGCGTATCGGTCGGACCCGTCAACTTGGGGTGGTTAGGCCGGAATGTTCTTCTAACATGCGCCGGATTGAGCAATAATTTCATTGGCCATCCAGAAACAGTAATCAAATGATGATCCGTCCTTTGCTTTATATTGATAAATAAGCAAATATTTTTGCAAAATTAAGATAATATTTAGATTTTTATTATTTATAACATTTAAGCAAATTTTCAACACAGCTACAGTAGAATAGAGTGCCGCTTTTGAGAGGGAAATGGGCATGTGGGATATTATATTTCTATTGGTCTTTTTCTGTTTTATTTATCGAAGTGAAAAAATATAATTTATTTATCTATTAAAAAAAATTGAAATCCTGGAGGTGCGTGCTTGGTTTTGTTCCTTTGTTATTCTTTATCCGATACCGTGAGAGAGAATCTCTAAATTGCGCCCGCCGGGACACATGCCGCATGTCCTGCCCACATGGACAATCCCGGTATGTGTTAAAAATAAAAATTGTGACATATGCTAATCGGTTAATATCATATAATTAACAATTAATTTTTTACAGGCCATTAGACACCCAGTCTCAACAACAAGGACACAGTTTTTTCATTTTGAACGTGTAATTGATGAAATGAAATGACTGAATACCCTTTATTATTAGGGTATTCATGCAGTCAAAACTAAATTTATAAGGGTGATATGGTTATTTCATTATGTGTTTCAGTGACCTATGTGTTATAAATGGATAAACTATGGACTTATTTGTAAAAAACATAAAAACACAGGAATCTAGATATCATTATTCCCAGTAAATTATCAGGCTGCTTGGAGCGAACCACGATTAAATGCTGTTCTTACCTTTATGTCCTTGACACTGGGCATCTAACGAGAATTTTAGACTCTGTATCGAGTGTAAATACAAACACTTGAGAGGGACACAACGGGGAACACGAAGTTAGGATTTAATTAATTATTAATTAACAATAAAATAATAAGGATGATGCATTGATGTGCTTGCTTTATATGTATAATGTGGGAACCCAAAACCAAGGGTATTTCTGTCGTTTTGGGAAAACTGAATATTCTCTAACTTACAACTTGTTTATGCATTATTATGTTAATGCTTTTTATATTCATTCAAGCTTCATTTCTTTTAAAAGCCAGAGAAATTCCAATTACTATGCTCGAGACTTACCCTATTTTCAATGGGTATTTTGGTCGCTTATTGGAAAATGAAGAAACCCCTAATTTTCAATCCACCCCTCAGCCTTTTTTTATATTTACCCTACGCTCCTTAAAATAGTGATGTACAATAATTATTTTTGAGTCAAACCGGAATTTGAAATTTGTATGATTAGATGGCGATGGATTTGCTTTATTTATTTGTGAAGTTGAAAAAAAATAAAATAATAGCAGAATTAATCATAAAATTGTAGGATGTCAACTAATAAAATTGAATTTTCGTTAAAACACAAATCAAATTTGAATGAATTTCAAAGGAGTTAGATTGAAGTCGATTTATTGCAAATGATCAACGAGGTCAAAGGTGAGCCAATCGTAGATAGAACAATTAAATATTAATTTAATTATTAGTAAATTTTAGTATTCACTACGTAGTAAAATTTAGGGCATAGTAGACAGGAAAGCATGGTAGGCTTTTGTTTGTTGAGAAAGAAAGTGATCGGAAAACAAAGACAGAAAGTCGATGGGTCCAAGTCCAACCCAAAGAACGCTAGACCCTAGGAGATCAGACTCTGAGTCTGATTGATTGACGTTCAATAATATTTTTAAATAAAATAATAAGACTTTCTCTCTTGCCTTGGTGATATGTCCCACCCTTATTGGACCAATATCTAACATTATTTTCATTTTTCATGATTCCGTGATCCCCTTTTTTGAATCACTTTTTTCTGCTTGCATAAAGGGCAATTAATTATGATCATTAACGACAAATTTAACTATTCCACTATTTAAAAAAAAAAAAAAGAAAAAAAGAAAAAAGCATTTTTCATTTTTGACAGCTGAATAAAGAGAGAGAAAACGCACGGTTTGTGTTTTTGTTTTGATTTTTAGGTGTAACAATTGAATAGTAGAAAGTAAGTACAAATTTGCTTTTCTTGTTTTTCTTTTCAATTTGTGGGTTTGGGTTGTGAAGAAGATGATTTCACATATGGGGTCCATAGATTGGTGACATTAGGTCCTTTTATTTTTTTTTTTTTTTTGGTTTGAATTAAAAAGAAAAGCTGGTCCCTCTTTTTATTTCATTTTATTTTATTTTATTTTCTAAAGTGATAATTCGATTTGGGTGGGCCAACAACCGAAACCAACTTTGTTTCTTAATTTATACGTATATATATTGTTTATATATACTGTCATTCGATTATTCTTGCATTTCAACTAAACGAATGGTGGTGACCTACTATTAGCCATTGATGTGTTTGCTTTGCTCGTGTTTTTAGTATTGTTCAAATTAATTAGTAAGTCTATTATAATTTGCAAACCAAACAAACAACCCACGAATGAGACTACCCACCCCTAAGGCTCAAGGCTCAATCTCATCTCAATCGTCACTCTCACTCACTTTCAACTCTCTCCCCCATCTTAAAAATGAATTGAAACAGACACTTATTGGTACGGTCTAAATTGGATTCATTCATCTGCATATCATTGCATTAATTTGTGTATAAAATTTGGAAATAGTAGTAGTAGTATTTGAAATTCTTCAAAAAGAATATTTATGATTTGGATCTAATCAAATTTGTATGAATGGATTTGGGCCCATTTGCCTATCCAGATGAAATTAGAAACTAACTACTGGCCAATACTTCTAAAGGATAAATGGTCACACTCCTTTTTCTTTTAATTATTTCTATAATAAACTAAATAAATCACAAGCAAGCTGAATTGTGGTGTGTGACCCGAAGAATGGGAAAAATCCAGGACAATAAATAAGATATGAAAATAACTTTAAGACTTTTTTTTTGGTTGGCTTTCACAGGTGCTTCTCTAGAAAATATACTGGCATTCTTAGATCACACATATCAATCAACACTAAACCTAAATTTTGAACTCATTTGTAAAACTTCTATGTGTTTGGTAGCCCATGCAATTATTTTACCAACAAATTAATAGAAATTATGGTGCAAAGAGGAGTTTGTATGCATATATTTTTTTGGGGTAAGGTCTATACATTCGAAGTAATGAAATTGTACCGAAGGGGTTTTTATTTGGACTGGTTTACCCCCTAAAAAGCAGTCATGGGCCAAATACTGACTAGATATTTGTAACTAACCCACCAAAAATGGCCCTTTTTTTTTTTTATTATTTTTTTAATATTAACGTTTGCATTAAATTTTTACTACTACTACTACTACTACTACTGTTCATTTTTTAATATTTTAAAATATAAAAAATGATGTACTATTAATTTCATCCAATGATTCACAATTTTCACATTATTAATATTGAGAATTTCTGCCAGCACCGTAGAAAGACCCCCCCCGTTAACGTTAGAAATATATTAAATTGATATTTTATTTTTAATTTTTTTTGATAAAAATAAAATATGGGGTGGGCTAAGATTGTCAGTCAGGCTTCTGGGACAATTAAAACTACAAAAATCTATACTTGTCACAGTCACAATTACGATCACAACAACTCATGGCTTCCTTCCAACCAAAACTAAAATAAAGATGGCAACAAATTGATAATATTACAATTCCTCATTGAATTCTATGATCAGTTTTTTTGGATACATTTCCACCATGCCACTATTGATCGGATACCAGTTCAACATATATCAATTTTACCCCTTTTTTATTGTAGGAATTGTAAAACAAAATTAATTAGTGTTATTTCTATTGATCATAGAATTGGGAAATCGAAATTTGTCACCATAACATTTGACAAAGATGTAACATTTGGTGATTGATGGGAAAGTCAACTTGAGAAAGTTTTTAATCGTGGAGTTAATTTTATTAGATCAAACAATTATTCAAAGTGAAAGCGATTCCATTTGTGTGTGTGTGTGTGTGTCTATATATATATATATATATATATATATCATAATTAACTAAAGAGAGATGGATAAATAAAAATGAACTATATATTTATTGCAGGATTAATTAATAATGAAGAGAAGAGAAGAGAAGAGAAGAGAAGACAAACTGATCATCTTCAGTGTTTTTCAACTACAAATCTGCGATTTTCATACATGAGAGCACTGTGTAATTCCGCCATGCCGACACTGGAACCGCTCAAAATCATCCTACTAGCTATAATCCGACTCTCCCTGTTCTTAATGCTACTCCATTCACACTTACACTCGTACTCATGATCACCTTCAACATTAATCTCGAAAATCGCCAACTCTTCGGGATTTGCAGGGTTGTGTATATATGTACACATAATCCCCCATCGATGTTGTTGAGATGACGGAGGGAAGAGAAAACGGCGCGGTTCCACGATTTAGAAACGCGGCAAGAAGGAACGAGGTCTATGAGAGGCACGTGCGAGAATATGGCCTGCAAGATATCTCCACGTTTACGATGGTTGGCTGAAAGTAACGCTCTCCTGGGGGGTTTGGTTTGGTTTGGTTTGGTTTGTTTGTTTATATGGGCATGCGTCAGCGTTAGTGGAGTGGATGGAAACGGAGTTTGCAATTGATTGGAAAATCCACATTTTCCATTTATATTCGTTATAATTTATATTGAAAATTGCAAGTCCCAAATCGATGACAATAGATAATTGAACAATATGGTAATTAATAAAAGCAAGTGTAATATACGATATTTATACATATATATATATCACTCAGAGTGAGGGGAGGGGAATTGGTGAAGGAGATGAATATTTATTGGGCTGACGACTCAGGAATGGATAGAATTTGACAGCTAAACTAAATTGGCTGCGTACCATCACCAACGTTTTTATGTTATGTGATTCTTTCTCCTACTTCTCTTTTATTTTGACAGAAATATATATATATATATATATGTATGTGTGTATAAAACATGCACGTACAAGTATCATTCATGACCGTGAGACTCAGATGGGAGTGGAGTGGGATATAAAAGAATTCGAAAGAATATAGAGAGATATAAAAATATTTATGGGAAAAATGAATGAATAATAAGCATTTGGGGCCCGGGCGGGGCGGGGCATGGTTACTTCGGATAAGACGATGCGAGAGTGAGAGATTTTATGGATGGATTGACATTTATACGAGAAATAATCAATGACAAGTGATTTCTGTTCACAAGTAGATTATAATTTATAGCAGCAGAAGAAGAAGATACGATCTAATTTCATTTAATATTATCCGATGAGAACTAAAGGACATGTGTCTTTCCAAGACAAATAAAGAAATATATAAATATATACACACAGGTATGGGACAGATATTAGAAGTAATTAGATTGACGGCTATGCACAATGCATCATTTTAAATCAAAATCAAACCAATCTATTCATTCAGCGGTTAAATTTTTATTGGTATTATTATTATTATTATTATTATTATTATTATTAAGTTAAAAATTTGGGACATGAAGCCGTAAGATTAAGCGAAATGTTAGCTATGATAGAGAACAAACTTATTAAGAGTAGATATAAGTAGGGATATATCGTTATCATTATCATTACCATAGGATTTTTAATCTTCCTATCATAGTACTCATTGACGTGAAATGTCTAACATTGCATTGGGTTTTTGACGTCAGCACTCATCGTTTTTGTGGCCGAAAAGCAATATAACCTACCTTTTTTTAACTGAAAACGGGCTCGTTTACCTTTCAAGTCTGCCTAACACCAACACTTATTAATCCTGAATAATATTGTATCGGCACGATTTCTCCCAAACCAGAGATGGATCTTTTATTTGTTACTGGGATTGCTTTGAAACACCTCAATAAAATGCCTATTCCTAACAACTTTTTATATCCTTTGTTTCCAAAGAAATTAGGGCGCGTTTGCCAATGAAACAGGTGAGGTTGTGAAGATTGGTTAGTAGATAATGCAGAGTACCATACAGCCTAACTTAAGCAGATAAACTTATCAGTTGAATCCAAACTTCACGAAGCAGTGGAAGAACTAGACTTGGAAGAGGCGTGTCCTCATCATCGTGTAATCAAAACTGATTTTATTTTTTCTAATTTCTTTCAAAGATACGTGTGAAAACATGTCGTGCTTAATTAGTAATAGATGATGTCGTCCATCCGCCACGTGATCCATGACAAAGAAACCGACTTATGATTCCCAAAAGTGCCTTCTTGTCCATAAGTCATACAACAACGCAAGAGGGTTTGGCTTACAAGGGTATGAAAAAGACATTAATTTAGTACTATTCTTCTGCGTTTACGTAATAACAGCTTTCTCAACTTTACGGAGCTACGGGCATAATCGTAGAGAATAAAATCAATAACAATGCTCTTTATTAAGATAGCAGTAAAGAGATCAATTTTTCATCCTCGGCAACCATTAATGGTCGCCCATATTTTGAACTAACATTACATCCTGAGCTATGTGGTACAATGAAAATAGTACAAAGCTACGATGAATTGAACACTCAGAAATTTGAAGTGACAACAGAGTGAAGCATTGACGTTAAGAGTTGGTTGATAACTCAAGCAGCAACGCCGATGCACTCAATGGCCTGTTTGCATATTCCAGTCATTGTTGCTTCGGGCCCATAAACCTATAAAACAACATCAAAACAAGAGCATATTTTTTATTCAAACAAGTTTGGCATAGTACGGAGGAAATGTTCCAAAGATTTTAGGAAAAGGGATACCTCAATTGGGAGGCCAATTTCCTCGGCAAGTGCTCTCATTTTTGCGAGGCCCTTCTGGTAATTAGGACCTCCTCTCCTTACATATAGGTGCATTCTAGCCGCTTTAAGCTTTGATTCCTGAGAAATAAAAATCCCATGGTGAAATCTCTATGTTAAAAACAGAACCAAAAAGCTATAAGCATAACAACAGGTTAAGCTCACCTTCTCCTTCAGTGCTCGGATTATGCCATTAAATGTAGCAGCAACATCAGTAAAGTTAGCTATTCCTCCTCCAATCACCAGGGCTCTCTTACGACCATCTGGATCAGCAGTTGCACACTGCACAGATATTATGCATTTATGTCGCCGCAAAGAGGAAATACACCCCAAAAAAAAAAAAAAAGAGGGTATCCAAGTGAGCATCTTAAAAGGTGTTCCTAATGTTCATTTAACATTCCCAACCTTTTATTTCCTTCTGAAATTTTTGGGCAATTAGTAAGTATATAACATCTTCAACGAAAATTAGAGATAACAATAATAGTTGATCAAGTGCAAATATAATGCAACATCTCTACAGTAATCGAGTAATACAAAGCTAACAACAAAGAGAAGAAAACCTTACGTCAATTACAACTCTGGCATATTGCAACACCTCCTCTTCATTGGGTGCTCCACTGTATTCTGCATAGTTACCAAGCTCAGAAGCATAGCCCAGATCTCCAACCTGGTTCCGCACCAATCATTAGTAAACAGTTAACTGCCATTGAAGATGAAAAAGCACTCCGCTTAACGGCAACATTAGTTCTCTCAAAACCCTGGTTTGATTCTGGGAACCATACCGTATCTGCATAGATGACACTTGCACCTCCTCCAGCAACCATAGTCCAAATTCTTCCCTTAGGGTTCAAAACTGTGAATTTCAAGGATGCACTTGTCTGCAAGCAAATAAAAAAAGTTTTAAACTTTCTGTGAGTTTTACATGGATGAAGCTATTTAGTGAACAGTATTGCAATTTATTGACCTGTTAGAAAGGAATACACAGGCAAATTCACAATAGGAAAAACTATTCAAAGATGAACGTTCAGAATTTAGAAAGTAGATCCATAGACAAGTGGATGTTTTAAATGAAAATCTAGACAGTTAACTAAATTTAACACACAATTATGGATTCAGGTAGACTTGGACGCATGAAATGATGTTTTCATACCATACAAAAGATAATAAATAAATAAATTAACATATATGCAATTTTTCCTCGAAACAGGTTGTTTAAGAATGCCTGCAGATTTCAGGTAGCTGCAAGGAACTGTCAATCTGTGATACCTTTTCATCTAGCCCGTGAATAAAGCTTTCTGTAGCGCTCATTGCTCTTCCAAATGGCAGAGGGAATTCAATATTACCCCACCTGCCAAAAGCAAAGTTTCATCAGAGGATAGCAAATGTGGCAAAGAAACATGTAAAATACACTACTTAATACCAAATTATGAGGTCCATATAAATTTATGGAGGAAATACTTGTAATAATCCTTTATAAGGCCAAGAAAGAAAACAGAACAAAAGAAAATCGAATATACTTTTTGAAGTTCTTGAAAGCAGCAGTGTCATCCAGTTCTCCTCTCATATCCAGCGGATAAGGCTTTCTGTCAACCAATGTGAAAGGATTCATCTCAAGGAAAGTGAAGTCAAGATCTAGCAAAAGGAAACTTTAGAAGTTAATGGTCAATTCCAACAACCAACAGAATTATCACTACAGTTTCTGAAATAACATCAACTTGTCAAACATCCTTAAAATACCTTGAGATAGAGTGAAGATCGATTTAATAAACTCCTCAATTTCTCCTCTGATCTATAAGACAAAACATTATGCTACTTATTTCAAATCCTAAAAAGCATGAAGTGTTCATGAAGAATAAATGAGAATTAGTGGCAACGAATCTGCCAAGTATATATTGTATATTATTATATTGATTGTGCACTAGGCAAAATCAGGAGCTGGTTTTCTTTTTCTTTTGGGAAGGATGAAAGGTGAGATAAAGCAACATTGAGTCCTTGAAGTTCTAAAAAGGAGCTGTGACCGAGGAACAGAAATAGCCAGCCACATCATTGAATACACAGAATTACCTCCAAAGGAAGAGTTGCAACAAGCGGAGCACAGGTTTCTGAATTTAGAGACACACCCGTTGGGACAAAGATTGTCTTAACCTGGACAAAATAAAACACCATTGAGAAATTATGGTTCTGCAGGGCAAACCAATACAAGAGAGGAAGACATAACAGCATATATAATTGGATAAAATAAGTAACGTCTGGATATACCTTATCCCAGTTCTCCTCAATTTCAATTCCTCCACATTCTGAAAAGCTTATGCTGCATCCAAGTCGCTCTGAGACAATATTAAGATAAAACTCTTCATTGTGTGGGATGAAAGGTTCAATGATGAATGTTGTTATGGGTCCTTTACATCCACTCATTTCCACCTGTAAATCATGAAATTCAAGCACAACCTCAATCCTGAAATTGTTAAAGGCAATGAATGCCTCACAAAACAAACAAAAAGCCCTAACTAAAAGGGGAAAACATTATAGAGAGTGATATGGGCAGAAACTTACCTCTTTACCAAGGCGCTCTTTCACAAAACTAGCAACTTGGGCTAAATCCAAATTTAGAGCAACCAAACCACTCTTGCCACGCTTTCCAAACAACATGTCAGGTTTCACAACTAGTTTGGATGTTACGAGCCAGGGTTCTTTCTCTGCCAGTTCCTTAAAATCAGTTGACTCCGTGACCTAAAATGAAGAAACACATCATTGAATTCAATATACAACTTCAAACATATCATCCCAGATTTTACTAATTCTTGGATATAGAGCTAAATTATAAAAAAGACCAACGGATAAAATCCTATAGATGCTTTACATCTGAAAAGGACCAAAATGGCTCTGGCTTCATGTACATATTAGTACGAATCTCTTTAGGCTAACTTTTGCAGGTAAACTATGAAACAGCAGAATCATAAGTAAATAAGATTAAATCGTTTATTTAGATTTAGAATTGTAAACCGTAAACAGATTAATACAAGATTCTCAAACAATAAACTGAATAGAATTTGAAAGACAAAATAATAAATAAATAACCTTAATACAAGCAAATCCATTCTTTTTATAACTAAAAGTAACATTAATTCAGCGACAAACACATTTGTAACTAGTAAAGCTGCTAATAATCAATAACCAAAAATCCATAATTGAATACGCATTACTCAAATCTTGAAATCACACTCACCTGTGCGGATTTGATAGGCAAATCGCGACCAGTGAGCCTCTTGAAGTGCTCCTTCAACAATCTCTTTGAGTCATACTCTCTGATCTTCTTGCGTGCCATTTCTCAACCTGTTTTCCAGCAACCACAGAATTTCAGTAATTCTCTTAGATCTACATTACAAGATCACAGAAATTTCAGCCGAAATGAGAAGAAAACCAATCTCAAATCTAAGGAAACCGGGATATACCAAACAAATCGAAGCAACCAAAGCAAAATACCTTTGTAAAATAAAGAAAGCGATACCGTATCAAATCTTTGAGCAGGTGGCTGAAGAGAACACCTGACTTGAATCTTGGAGTGTGTTTGGTTCACATACGAGTATTTATAGAGACAAAAAATGGTAATATCATTAACTAAAATTAATATAAAAAAATATATATATATTACGAAAAGAGTTGGTTGAATTTGGTAGTTTATGCTCCTGAGCGGGAACGAATTAGATACAGACTGAAGGACACATGCCGCACCTACCGATTTAGACCAAACTCCAACAATAAAACGTATCTTAATCCGCTCGAGTGTAACGCCAGCACAAAGTTTATGTGCTGTCGACGTGCAGCACCGTTGATTTGTTGTACTTTTTTGGGATGATAGAGAGTCAACAAACGCTGCGGTACAAATTTGGGAATTTAAGAAGGCAAGTTGGTTTGGGTTCGGTTATTGTATTTGAAGAAAAGGCAACAAACAAGGGCATCGTATGGTTAGTGTGCTTGTATTTTTGTCATTTAATTTTGTGCGAGTATAGCATGGTTTTATTTATGGCATAGACTTAAATAAGTAGGGCGAGTTATTAATTATTTAATAAATACTCAAGCATAATCGTTTTAACGCAACTATTATTTACAGGTAAAAGATTTTTCGACAGTTTATATAAATATTATAACCAAAATGTGCGAACATATTATTGATACGTTATTTATAATGTAGCATAAATTTTCATTTCAAATTATATTTATCTTGTATTTGGTATTAATTTTCTAACTGATTAATTTTTTTTTGATAAGATAACTGATTAAGTTGAAAAACGGAAAGGAAACTATTCTAAATGACTTTGTTATTTTAATTTATTATATGTTACAATGAAAAGGAATTAAAAATTAGGGATCTTCTAATTTGCCCCTGGGTTTAGGGGAAATATCAACTTACTCCCCTAAGTTTTTGAAAAGACGACATACCTCCCTAGATTTTGGAGAAAATGAAGATACCCTCTTACGGTACTATTTATATTTTAATTTAACTTTTTTACCTCACAACTATTAAAAAATTTATAAAATAATTATGAAATTTTAACACATACCTCTCATGAGATTTGTGATTTTAACAGTTAAATGAAAAATTTAAGAAAAAACACACTTACTTATCTTGTATCGTCAATTAACTATTTATTTTCACTTAAAATAACTATAATACCCTTAATTACTTTAAAATAAAGTTTAAGAAACTCAATTTTAATTTATTTGATGTTCAAAAAATTAAAATAATTAAAACTTTGATTAATGACAATTATAGTTTATATTTATTTAAATTAAAAATTTGTTTAATGATATTTAAAATTAGCAATTTACCCAAGTTGATTTTTTTTAATTTTTCATTATTGCGTAATTTTATTAAATTTTTTGTGTAAAACCGAAGGCTTATATTTACTTTACGAGTCATAATATTGATATTAAAGTATGGATTTAACATGAATGTGTATGATATAAATTTTTATTAAAGTGTTTTTGTAATAAGAGTAAGGTTGACAAGACTATGGAGTTGTTTAGTGAAATAAAAAAATATATAGTTTATTGCTAGATAATACAAAAGAGGGGAGTAAAAAAGGCGGTAACTTTGCATATTAGGATTTGAGATTTGGATAAATATAATACATGAATAAAAATTAAACTTTTATTTTAAATAAATATTAAATAAATGTAAACTAAATTGTCAAATTAAATTCTAATTTTTAAATGAATATAAATTAAAATTATTTTTGATTACATACAAATTGAATTTCTTATACTTTACTTTGAAGCAATTAAAAGTATTATAATCGTATAAATAAAATTGGATGATCAACTAACGGTTTAAGGAAGGTAAGTATATCTTTTCTTAAACTTTTCATCTAAACGTTAAAATCTCAAACGTTAAAAGAGATATGTGTGAAAACTCTAAATAATTATATTGTCTTTATTTTTATTTTATAATCATCAATATAATCTTATTTTAATATTTAAATTTAGAGTTAGAGTAATATTTTCACATTAATTTTTTTTATTCAAATTTTTATTATCAAAATTTATAGTATATATAATTTCTAAAATATTTCATATAGTTAAAATACTTTATTTAAAAATTATGTAACATTTTAATTATTTAAATTATTAATTATACATAGTTTTGCTAATATTAAGTAATCGAAGATAAATATATGTAAATTATGTTAATGATATGATATGTTTTACAAAATTATATATAATTAAATATTATAAAATTTTAATAATAAAAATTTGAATGAAAAGAAATAATTAAATGTGAAAAATATTATTCTAACTTTAAATTTAAATATTAAAATAAAATTATATTGGTTATTATTAAATAAAAATAGAGATAATATGATTATAAAACAATTATTTTATGACTTTTTTAACAGTTGAGTAGTAAAATGGTCATATTAAAATATAAATAGTAAGTTAAGGGGATATCTTGATTTTCTTCAAAATTTAAGAAAGTATGTTGGCTTTCTAAAAATTTAGGGAGTAAGTTGATTTTTTTCCTGAACCCAGGGGATAAATCACAATATCCCTAAAAATTAGTAAGTATTGCGCTATTTGTAATATTATATGGATTCTCAACATTCATACGTTAAAGATATGGTAATGTCCAAATAGGTAATACAAATCAATAAAGCTGCGGACAGAACTGCGGGTTCAAGATTCTTGAAATGATACAACTTGATGAGAAGCCTTGGAGTTGAAGAAGACAAGATGAATAAAATTTTAAATGTCACAATTAACCTTCAATATCTTAAGAAACTACGAAAAAGACATCTTCAAAACTTATGGGAATCCATTCCCTACCAACCCCCTCAGGTCAGTACAATTAGGAAGAGCAAACACATGGCACGTGCCACACTTTAGTCAACACTGTACTGCTGATACTATTTGCAATTTAATTTAAAATCAATCAATACGGGAGAAGTAAGTAGTCACTCGTTTTTCATACTTCTAAAATATTAACGGATCATTGAAACTCGTTTCTTTAATATATGTTTTATTCCACCGCGTACAAATTGAGACATTAAATATTTATTTATTTGCGCTTATTTAATGCAGACGTTTTCTGATTTTTTTGTTTTTGACAGATCAACGGTTTCTGAATGTTGACTTGGTGTATAGGGTGGACTAATTACATCATTCAAAGAGTGGATTTAATGCTAATCACACGATTCAAGTAGTGGATTTTCCATCTAATTTTTGGTTAGAAGTGCAATGATAAATGATTCCATTCACAAACAGTGCGGAAATGATGAGATTGAAGAGAGATTTTTTCCTTTGGTTTTTTCTGTAGCGGCAGGCGCCAGAAGCCAGACGCCAGACGCTAGACTTTTTGAGTTGCCAATATCAACTTTAATTCTTTCTATCCAAATAGAATGCAATGTAATAGAAAAAGGGGCCATCTTGATTTTGACACTTTTGATAGTAAAATGAAGACAGCAAATCAGTAGTCTGATCTGCGTCAGCGATTGTATAATTCATGCTACTCAATTGTTGATTTGCTCATTTTTTGTGCACTGCAACGCATCAATAATCTTTTTTTCATCCCGGGGAATGGGATTCAAGTTTTCCTGCTCCCTTCATCGGCTATTTTTGGTCGAGGGCATAGTCTTTCTCCGCTCGAGGTTTTTTCCCTTCAATAATTATTAGCAATTTCGCCTCCGATAGCTAACAATTTTGTACAAAACTGTATACAGACACTTAAAACTGAAAAAAAATAAAAATTATTAGTATTATTTTAGTGTTGACGCCTTTTGAATTGGTCACTGTAATTCGCACCGTTTTTAAATAGATTTGATTTGCTCATGGACTAATCTGACATTAGTTTTAGTGTCCTTTTAATTTAGTTTTTTTATTATTTAAATAATTTTTTTAATGATAATTTTTTTTTAAATTTTTTTTTTTAAATTAAAAAAATTATTTATTTTTTATTAAAAAAAATTTAAAATTTAAATTTTTAACAGTAAATTTTTTTTATCTTTTTTAAAAAATAAAATTATTTAAAATACTCTTTTTTTATTTTAAAAATTTTATATTATTTTTAAAAAAAAAATTAAAAATTTATTTATTAAAATAGTTATTTAAAATTTTTTTAAAAATTATTTGTAATAGTTAAATAATTAATAAATTTTTATTAAAAATTTTACTCATAAAATTTTTTTTTCTAAAAATTATACTAAACGCATCCTTAATAATTTTACATGAGAGCAAACCTTACGATTATATTAATCATCTGGTTACCTCATACATGTTAATATGACATCATTGCCACCAGGCTCGTACGTCAACTGATACTCGATATGGCCAAAAAAAATACGATTCTGTGTTCTATATGCAAAAGTCAGGCCGTGAGCAACCTAACAGCCAGAGCCTATGGACTAGCTTAGAGGCCTAAAACATGAGCCATTGGGCCATGAATATGAAGATGTTTAAACCCATAGAATTAAGACTTTCAAGGCTAAGAAACATTTGCACGTACAAATACGCTGCCTGGGACAGTAACTCGATTGATTCTATTATCTAAATACACCCCTTCTGCGATGAAAGATTGCAAACTAATGTCCAATCCACCCTATGTCTTCTGTAATCGTCCCCTCGTTTATTGAGAACGTCGTAATAAAAGTATGGAGGGGACCCTTACAAAACTAGCGACGTGTATTTAGTATCATACATTCAGAAAACGGGCGGGAGGAGGGAGTGTACTGAGGAGGTAATAGGGGTGTTTATAGCAAGCCTTTCCAAACAGTCGTTGACATCAACAAAAGCTGTTCATAATGAATTCATGAATTCATCTCTTCACAAAAACTCTTGGATACTATTCGAACAAAAAAAGAAAAGAACTTATGTAAATTACCATTTTTTGAATAACATAGTATTTATTTTAATAAATCTGAAAATGTAACTTCACGAACAAAACGTTTATTCTGAGTTGTGAAATTAATATGTCAGAATAATTTAAAAACTGAAAATAAAACACAAGATATCATTGATTCCTGTGTTTAGGACAATAATTTTGAGAAATAATCAACAATCTCATGCAATACAATACAATACAATGAATTAAAATAATCAATACTATCCACACTGACAGGCTGACAGCAGTTAACTGTAACTGTGCAAGTACATCATTTTTTTTACATTCAGGGTATTATGGTCTTTGACAATTTCTAATTTATGTTACTTTTCAACATTCCGCAAAGTTGTTTTTCATTAAACGGCTGCTTTTTAGGTTATCGCTTCAAGTTACCCTCTTGTCTAGTAAGGTCTGGACACTCAGCTAAAGCTACAAGCAAACATCTCTCATCAGGTTCGAAATCTTTAGATTTTGAATCTGAGCAGATTTTGTAGATTGTTTTGTAATGTCGACGTTAATGGAAGGGATGGAACAGTGGAAGAAGGAATTAGAGCAGTGGCTGCGTCAAGGGATTGAATTTCTTCATCAAATTCCCCCGACTCAACTCTACATCGCTTGCGCTGTATTGCTCCTTACCACCGCTCTTCTCTTACTCAGTGAGTCTGCGTTACTTCACTTTCTCTTTTATCCTCGATAATCGTTTCGTTTACGACCGGAAATTGTTGATTTTGTGATAAGGAATTCGATTGAGAACGTGCCCTCTTCTAGAACCTTGTGAAATTAATTTGGCTATAATCAGAGATTGTTTAATGACGGTTATTACTATTATTATTATTGCAATTCTCAACGAATGAATGCGTTCTATGATGGCCTAGTTAATGCTCGTAAGAGATTTACAATTTCATTTTAATTCTGAAATTGTGCGGACTATCATTAAAGAAATTATGATTTATTTCGTTTCCTGATATGTCAAGGTGATGTACACCAAATTTTACTAAGGCATATAAGAATTTGCTCATTACCTTTGATTATATTAAAATTTAATTATCTGGTGCCTATAACTAAAATATATGTTTGCTTATAATATAAGTTGATATTCTTTTGTTTAGTCATTTAATTGTTTATTTATTTATTTTTCTTTTGAAGAGTTCCAACTACCTTTAATCAGCAGTTTTGGATAAGTGTTGAGTGTATCAGTGATGGTAACCCAAAAATTGAAATTTGGATTGGTATTAGCTGATGAATGCCAATTGATTCAACATCTAGAAAAGTCCGGTGTTAAATTATTGTTATTCAAGAATGAAATGATATCCCGTTTCCTTTATGCCTTTTTTTTTTTTAATTGAGGAAGATTTTATTTTTATGCTTTCTTTCCCCTTAAATTGTAAGGTCTATTGTCCCTTATTGAACGATCCCTTTGCTTTAGTAATCAATATCATGCAGTAACATTAGTGCTTAGCTAACATAAACATAACAGGCTGAAATATTTTTGATGTCCATGCTTAAAGTTTTTCTTATTGGCCTGTTTTGCCTTTCAGTTCAAGTGTTCAGACGCACAAAATCTAGCACAATTGTACTTGCTGGCTTAAGTGGGAGTGGGAAAACTGTTCTTTTCTATCAGGTAAGTACGATTTATTGCTCTGTACATTTCAGCAATGTTTAAGAAAGCTAACTTACACTTTTGGTATTATTCTGTTGTGCTGCATCCTTTGGTTGAATGCCCTGAATCAGTTGTTATATTCCACTAGTATAAACTTATGCATTCTTCTTGTTTTTTCCTCTGAGGTCCCTTTTTACTAGCCCTTTGACCTGAATCCAGGTGTATTGCCTCAAACTAGGCAAGACTATATTTAATGAAGTAAGGAAGAGAAAATATACACAGTAGATACATATATGTATTGAAATCCAAAAAGAAATAAAAGGAAGATGCATTAAAGGGTCTTATTTACACTTCATGGAGAAATACTAATAATGCATCAAAATGTGTACATGCATGACATATTTGAGTACGAAAAGCCAATTATGACTTTTTTGTCTGTGTTTTTGATGTCTTATGGAAAAAATTTGTGTTCTAACATTTTTGAGAAGAAAATGAAGAACAAATGTACAATGTCAAACTCATCCATTACTTTTGATGGATGGACCAAAAAGGGTATACACCGTTTGTCTAAATCACTGTTTGTTATGGACAAACTAATGCGTGTTGATTTAATTCATGGGACAATGTTTGAGAGGGGGATGTTAAGTCAGCTATTGCATCTGAATAGGATTGCCGTGGCTTGATCTAGAATGCCACAGGGGGCCCTTGTGTTCAGTGGCTGAGTGGCATACTTCTCATATGAGAGGTTAAGTTTTGTGAGGTTTTAGGTTCTGCCATAGATTGACAAAAGAAATCATGTAAGCATGCTTGTAGCTTGGAGTCTTATATGCATCTACATCAAGATGCCATTAATTGGCTGGAAATTGTTCGACCTTCAGAGAAAAATATATAGTATAGTGATCTAAGTCCATGCTGTAGATTACTAGATCTCTGTCTTTTCTTTGTTGTCTCTTTCTGACTAGTTTGCAATACAATTGCAGTTTGCGACTGCAATGAATATCCATTGAATTCATGATTAAAAACTGGTGTCTTACTGATATTAATCTAACTTTCATGATATGTATCTTTGTGTCAGCTTCGTGATGGTTCAACTCATCAGGGTACCGTTACATCAATGGAACCAAATGAGGGCACTTTTGTGCTACATTCTGAAAGCAACAAGGTTATATATCTTTACTAATGCTGTATGACTTTTACCTTTCTCAAAATTATGCTTTTGTCTTCGTTAACAAGAATTGAGCTGTCTTCATGTCCTTGACAGAAGGGAAAAACAAAACCCGTTCATCTTGTTGATGTTCCTGGGCATTCTCGTCTTCGACCCAAACTAGAGGAGTTTTTGCCTCTGGCAGCTGGGATAGTGTTTGTTGTGGATGCTTTGGAATTCTTACCAAACTGCCGTGCAGCGTCAGAGTAATTCCAAGCCATATTATGCAGTTTTGCAACCACGTGCACACATGAAACATTACAATTCTTACATTCTCTATTCTTTCTGTTAAAATACTAATATTGAGTGACTTATGTGCAACAGGTACCTATATGATATTTTGACTAAGTCAACGGTTGTCAGAAAGAAACTTCCAGTTCTCATCTGTTGTAATAAGACAGACAAAGTGACAGCACATACCAAGGAGTTTATCCGTAAGCAAATGGAGAAGGAAATGTATGACTTTTGAGTTTATCTATTTCTGGGTTTGGTATTTGGTTAATTACTTTCTTGTCAATGTCCTTACAAGTTTTTGATGGGTTCTACATTAGTTATTACTTATATTGCAAGTAATTGGTAGATAACCTTTTGCCTTCTTGGAAAATGACATGCATATATAATGATCATTGTGCTATACATCCCTGCCATATCAAATTTTTTTTGTTAATTAGATGCAACTTGTTGAATGTAGTGATCTGCTTATTGTTGACTCAGATTAATGCACCTGTGCTATTTTGCTATATTTGCTTGAAACAGTCTTTCTAGGTTTGAATTAAATGTGTCTTGTCAATCTCTCATTTAATTTCACTGATTCATTTCGTGTAATCATTTTACAGTGACAAGCTGAGAGCATCAAGAAGTGCAGTGTCTGAGGCTGATGTGACAAATGACTTTACTCTGGGGATACCAGGAGAAGCTTTCGTCTTCTCTCATTGCCATAACAAAGTCACCGTGGCAGAGGCCTCCGGTTTGACAGGTGAAATATCTCAGGTAGAACAGTTTATCAGGGAACATGTGAAGACCTAGGCAGTTGTCTCCTTCGATGATATTGTGAAATTTCTGCTTTGAAAAGCTGTTTTGAGTATAGGCTCGTGATTGTTGGAAGAGAAAGAAGCTGAGAACTCCACTTATTTGAGAAGCATAGTAGAGGAAGTGAAAAGAAAAAAAGTGAGAAAATTAAAATGTCAACAGACCCATTCTGGTTCATGATAGTGTTAGGTCTGTCTATTTGCAAAGTGAGAGTTATAAAATGGTATCAATACATCGTAATTGGTTTTAAATGATTTACATATAATTATTGATTACTTACATTGACTCTGTGGCTGAATCTGGACTTTACATACTGTTTGTCTGATTATTCCACAGCTGCAATGACTACAACCCTGCTTGATTTCTTGTTCTTTGCTATCATTAAGGTTAACTAAGTTGATAATCTGTTAATTTTATCTATGTTTAGGTTTAGGCTTCGGTTTTTGGCGTTAATGGAAGCTTCTCATATTGATATTTATTTGTAGAAAGAGAAAGAGAAAGTGCTTCTCGGGAAAAAATAAATTGCTGTATACATCTCATGGTTCACATAAATTTACCAAGGTGTCTGACCTGGAAAAACATTCTAGAATGGATGACACATACTACTATACCTGAATTGATTCACATCACATGTATATATTTAATAAAGATACATCAATTAAAAAAAAAAAAAAAGAAAAAAACACAAGATACTGAAGACAAGGACATCCTTCGGGGGAGCATACAAACACGCTAAGGTACCGTAATACAATTAGATATGACTGTTAGTACATTTTTCATCTTCAAAAATAATAGGAGAAAAACTACCAAGGTTTTTTATGCACTGCGACATCAATTCGGACACGAATTCAAAAAATACAAGTTTCAATGCTATACCCGTTCCTAAGAATTACAAGCTTTACAGCCAGCCATGATCGGCAATCCGTCAAAAACAGGAGGGTGCCCAGTTTATTTAATCTCACCAAAGAAATGGTTTTGACTAGTTGTGTTGTGAGCCATTTCTTCTCATTTCACACATCGATAAGATTCTGGGAACGATCTTGACAACCAAAAGTGCTTCAGCCTAACTAACAAAGCAAAGATGCCATAGCACGGGACATGCATCAACCCTATACCTAAATACCTGTACATGATGGAAAACAATTTAGGCAAGCATTAGTAGACAATAAATTTTTGTGGCATTCATTTATACAATCTCTACCAAACAGTGTCAGCATTAATTAGATATGCTCAGAAAAGTGCACACAACAGAACATTTCTTTCGGGAAGAGAAAAAAAAAAAGCTCTGTCTTCTTTTTGCAGATGACTGAACCCCATAAATCACTGAAGCAAATTTCTTGCACGCAAAAGGTGCAAGTATGGGTTTGTTACAAATTCAGATATTTTCCTAATCTTCATTTGTTTTGAAGTGCAAGAGATGTGAGAAAGTGGATCTTAAAGATCATAGTTAACAGTCGTAAATCAGTATGATGTTATTGGTATTTGGCAGTGGCTTTACATACCACAAGGGAGCAAATGGGGATGACAAGTCAAGAAATGGATAGGGCCACCTGTAAAAAGTGTATCATCATTATGAGCAAAAGTAACATCCTTTAACGTAAATCAAAATTAGCTTTAAAAGGACATAGACATTACCAAAGTGAAACAATGGCATGAATTATCCACTGGAAAATTACAAATATGCCCGTCCATAGAATAAAATACGCAAACCGAAACATAGGGAATCGCTGAAAGACAAGGTAATAATATCTCAGTAAATGCTCAGAAGGAAGTTCTGCATCAAAATCCACTAACTATCCATGAAGAAACGTACCAGGCAATTTAAAATTGTGTCACCAATGAGGAAAATGGCATTGACTGAATGCATACAAACAATCAGCTGCAATTGAAAAGATGATGCAGTTATCAAATGAAAGGGGCTTTTAGGTGATGTAAAAAGCACTTTAGTGCATCAGGGAAGAATGGAGAATGATGATATGCATGGATATCCTCCTAGGTCTTTCATGCACTTCTTTAAAGCCTAAATTGGTTAATTGGGACAAGAAAATAATATAAGATGTCTTCTAAAATATGAACGGAGGAAATCACTAAAACTCTCTTTCCATAATAGCTGTCAACTCATTCAACCAGCAGGGGAACCGAATAATACTACATGGAGATATTGAAACAACTAAAGACTCTTATGTGAGTTCTCCAATAGACTAGAAACGGAAAAATCCTTCTCCATATTCAGCCACAAATCTTCTTCAAAGGGATCATATTTTAGTTTTCTTCCTGCATTTATTTGTAGTGCAGTGAAAATTTGATTGCTAGAGTCAGCTCACTTTCTAAAGCATCCTGTAACTTGCAATCTTTTTTCAAGATAAACATAGGCTCTTTTCAAATGACCCTCAGTTTTTGAGGAAAGTAAGTTAAATTTCTTCAACATGGACTTGCAACATTCAAGTCAATGAGAGGTAAGGAGATTTACTAAAGAAGCAAATAAACAAGTTGGACAATAAGCTAGCACTTACAAAATTCAGACCAAAATCTGCCGATGTTAAAAATGGATAAAGGATGAGCCAAAATACAGAATCAGTAAGCATCACAGCTCCGGAAGACATCTATTCATCAATACAAAAGAAACAAATGGAAAAGAAATATTATCAGCATTAACGCAAAATACTGAAATAAAACCATTAAAAACATGCTTATTCCTGCTTCAGCAATACAGACATGCACGGCAATTTCAGCCAGTAATTTAACCAGAATTATTTGGTGAATTCTCAACAACTAGATACCACTAAAATTGCAGACATTGCAATTCATGCACTATGGATCTTACTTGGTTGACATCACTAAAATTAGCAATTTCCTAGTAAAGGCAAACAAAATAAATTCACTGAAATATTGCCCCCAAGATTGAGTACATATTTGGCTGTAGGCTTGCAATCAGAGAATCCTTCACTTCACTGATTAACTTGACAATTTATCTTAAATTTCTTTCATGAAACACTCATACAACTTTCACTTTGCAGTAATTGCCTGTGATAATTGTTCCTTTTGTAACCGAATTAAGGCTAGCATACCCAAAATAAATATCAACCAGGTTATCCTGGTCTCAGTGCTCTTGAAATTTAATTAAGGGGTTGTTGTTCTAGTTCTTTTAAGTTGTGTTTTAGGCTATGAACCAGAGTTTGCAGGTACTGTTCTGACTGCCTCCTTAGGTTTATTGCTCATGAAATCCGTACAATTTTTGTTAGGAGAAGACTTAACCTGAAAAACAATCTGAAAGGCATAACCCAGCAAACCAGCAGGCTTGCAAGTGTGAGGTTCTTCATGGGTATTGGAACTCTTGGATGAGTTGGATATATCTGCATTTTCACTGAGCATGGGCGGTGTGTAGGTGCCTCCTTCTGCATCTAAGCTCAGATGCTCATGCCTATCACCACCAACTCTACCATGATCTTTGCATAATCCATATATGGAGATTGAAGATGCAAGCTACAAACAAAGCTGAGAGCATCCATAAGGTGCTGTCGTAATTCAAAATACCAAGCAAAGATATTGAAACACTAGTAGAATGGATATTATATTGACATTGAAATATTCCTGTGCAACTGTATACTGGTTATCATTAACATGCATAGAGAATCAGATAAAGATAGACCTGACGTGAAACATACCCCAAAATAGATTGTTACCAGCGTAAATGTCCACCTGTTCAGCACAAGGGGAGAAAAAAAAAAATCAGAAACCAAGCATTCAGGCAAAACAAGAAAAATTCTTCCTCCCTTTTCCCGAGTTCAGCAAGTATTCAGAGCCCTCTTATGGTAAATGCATCTAGAAAAAAAAAAATAAAGTAGACAAAGTAAATGTTCAGGGGGTTATTGCAGATCCAAAGGCCAAAATTATGTTCCACTTTGACAAAGGAATATATCTTTTCTTACAAGCTCTTAAGAACAATCTTCACTAAGGAAAAAAAAGTAATAAATGGGGTGTCTTCAACTATGTGCAGAGTGCAAGATAAAGAACAACATAAACATAGGTGACTTACTGAGTATAGAAGTAAAATATACCACCTCCAGAAACAACAGCATCAGCAGTGATCAATGCGAAGAGAACAAAAAATGCAATCACCCTAAAACCAAGCAACCAAGCAGGATGTATTCCTTTGAGACATGTGTTCCAAGCTTCATCCTCATACAAAGTTCCAACAGTTTCTCGCTGATTTTCTCCCCTCTCAGACTCTGATTTCTTGGACCCTTCATATTTCCATATTATAATTGATGCTGAAACCATGGTGAGTAAGATCCATATTGCACAGAGAAAAAACCTCCAATTCAACCAGTAACTTAATGTGGTTGTATCAGCAGCCATGACAGGCTGCCAGGTATGCTTTGAAGATCCTGTCAAGAAACCCAACACATTACTTTCGCCAACTCCAACACTCATTGTACTTTCAGATTTATATTCCTCAATGTCGAAACTACAATTGACACTTCATACTAATATGCAGATGAAGTTTGAGGAGAAGAGCTCAAAAAAGAAAGTAAAAAAAAAAAAATCACAGTGAACATCAAAATAAGATGAACCAACAAACAGCTGAAATTGATTTTAACAGAGAAAAGGAGCAAGTAATTGATGTTTAAGTGTCCAAGAAAATACAAGTGACTAAAAACAATACAAAGTTATAAACTAACTTTACAAATAAGATGCATGTACTTGATGTGAATAACAAAAATGTGAACCCAAGAAAGTGTTTATGGGAAAATTCTGCTACCATAAAAACTAAAATCCTCAAAAGTGCGATTCAGTGATTCAAACTGCTAAAACACAGTAAATTCCTAACTAATCTATTGTAATAAAACCATAACAATCAAAAGGAAATGAATATATAGACAAAACTCTAAAATTTTGACCAAAAAAAAAAAGGAAGGAAGAATATTGAACAAGTTCATTGGTGTTCACAGAAAAAACATTCAATTCCAACCACCATTCTTACATAAAACCTCAATAAAAAACATCAATTTGATAAAATTTTGCATGCACATAGTCATATAGAACTTAAAAGCATGCAAAGAGGAACAAAGTGGAGTAACGTCGGCATAGCAATATATACCAGCTGAATTGAACAGAGATTCTTTACTTTAGATGGGTTTAACCCATAAAGCTAAGATCACATTAAACTGAGAAAAAAGGGTCGATTTGTAAGAAAAAGAGAAGTGTATTACTTACTCAGTCACAGTTTTACAAATGAAGTGATCAAACGCAGATGAACAGTTGTCTCCATACGAAAGAAGATGCTTTGCTTCTTCTTTGTGTCCAAGAGAGAGATTTTGGTGTGCAGTTACAGTTACGTCTATGTGGGCTTTATTGTCTCCGTCTGAGCTACCTGATATATATAAGTATGTGCAAGATGGGAAAGTTCAGAAGAAAATGTTGATGTCCACGTATATAAACGCGCTTCTCATAATGGCTTTTTTATTATATTTATCATTTCCATTTTCTCTGTTTTTTATAGCGCTAAAAGGAAAATTTCTAGAGCAGACCAGTTGTTTGACGACTTTATTCTGTCACGTACAAGAAGACGACATTGAAACGATTTACTGAGAATCCAAATTAGACACGTTCTTAGCAAACCAACAAAACAGGAGTGAAACTAAATATTGGGAATTTCCCATTTGCTCAGACAACAAAATAGTATCAGAAATCTAAAGATGAAATGGGTTCTTTGCACGGCGTTAAAAAGATAGTGACAAGAATGGCTCGTCTATAAGAAACAATATAATTAGCTTACCAGTGGAGACCACTCTATACTGGCTCTGTTTATACTCACCTTCCTAACCATTCCAATTGCTCAACTTACTCAACAAAAATCTATTTCCGTGGATGATTCCATCTTTATATATTAGAATATGTACAATATACTCGCACATTCCTTCTCCGAAATTCAGGGGAACACACAAACCAGGAAAATAGATGAGCAAAATACTGTAAATCAGCCATTGTCACGCTCAAGAAATTACACCTGTACGCCTAAACCAATCTACCTGATTTCGATGTAATGTGCAAATTTACATAGCTCTGAATCAAACTCACATGTACTTGCCTTTGGCAACAAGAAAGAACCTGTTACATAAATTTACATTTCCCTTTTTCTTGGATATTAACAAAAACCAATATTAATATAGCACCCTCTGCAATGATTACAAGTAACAATACAGCCCAACGATAGTTGTAAAACAGATCTTTCTTTCATTTTCATTTCCACATAAGCCTCTTTGCTAGATGATCAACCGGTAATGACCCTAAAGGGACCTCAGTGTCCAAGTCAGATGAGTCACTATCATAAAGTTCATTGTCATCGAAGTCTTCCTCAGGACAGAAGTTGTCTTCATCATAATTCTCGCTTTGAGAACCATCTTCAAACTCTGCCATGGAACCAGTGGCACCATCTTCATTTGACAAAATTAGTGCTGGGTAGGAGTGTTCTGTGGCCTGTGAAAGGCCCTCGAATTCCTCGACCTTCTTCAAAAGCTCATCAGGACCAAGATTAATCTCATCTAGCAACAATGCCTTGCTTGATTCAATTGCAAGATTCCAAAGCGACATCATTTTAGGACTTGATCTAACAATTCCTGAGTTAAGAGTCATTGTTAGGCTTCCATGGAGAGGGTCATGGAAAACCATTAAAAAACTGGAAGTTTTAACAGAATAGAATATTTTATCAATCAAGTTAAAATATTATTAAGCAAAGGAACAAATTAACCCTAGCCAAAAGATCAAGCAAAATTGTCAAGTACTACTATAGGGGAAGATCAGTCCTCTTTCACTGGAAAGCACATCTGAAAAAGAAAGGGAAGCCACCACTAGTTACTGCCAATCCTAACATACACCAACTCATAATAACCTTTTCGTAATGGTAAAGTAACAATTATGATAATCTGATCCTCCAATTTCAAACTTACAAATAAAGATGAAAAAAGAGATGGGCCGATAATCAGCCCCATGCTTGCAAAAATAGAAATAGTCAACAGGATGCAGCTCTGGGGCCTGAAATTTCCAGGAAAATTCTTCTGCTGCAAATGTTTGACATGGGATATTTTTTTTTTACTAACCAGCAGTTTCCTAATTTTCCTTCCCTGAAATCTAATTCCAGCAGAACCTTCCTTTCTTGTCTGAAAATTGCCTGAACTGTCCCACCAAATCCATTTTTCCATATGAAACCTACCATTGATGACACTATTTATGCTGGGCCCTACATATATGTGTAAGATGCACGCTAATTGTTACCTACATGCAACAATATGGTCTCTCTATTTTGCAATTAAACGTTCAACATGAAACTTGAGAATTAACAGTTAAGAAACTTTATATTGGCCAAAATCAAGTGCCTTTCCATCTGAATCATGGCAAGTTATATGAAATTTTTACTGCAATTTCAATTAAGCTTTGAAAGACAAGTCCAATCTGGCAATTTCAATTCTCCTCTTCAATGCATACCTGAACCATCACTACTCTCTGCAATGTCAAGGCCAACTGGGATTGAAACTGGAGGGCTTCCTGGATACATTGATTTCCAATCTTTTCCTCTCCACATCAATATCTGTTCGTCATCAAAAGACAGTAGCACACAGGGAACCAATTCCTGTCCAATAATGATCACAAAAGGGTTGGAGAAACAGAACATGGTGCCAAAACTACTGGGGAAATTTGCGTAAAGAACTCAATAAGGCACCTCCAGACAAGTTCAATCTACCATTATATGAGTAGTGCTATTAAATATTTTTCTTCAACATTAGTTAAATAAATACTGTCATATATACAGAGTAGGAACTCAGGTATACAGAAACGGTACACAGACCTTAAGCTTAGCACCTAACTTCTTATAATCGCTTGCGTGCATCCCCTTGCAGTTAACCTTCACCAATGGACTTCCTTCAAAAGCATTCCTAACGTCTCTGACTAGGTTGAGGTACACTCCATTTTTTGCTGCAATGTGCAAAAAGAAAATTGTTACTTAAACCCACAATCATAAGAAATTTTAAGACAAAACCATAATGATGCACATAAAATTCCTCCAGACACATGTCTGAGGAACACAAAATTAAAGATCAGGATAAATTCGTGGCATAAGGAAGCAAATCTATCAACATGCAATAAAATTTAGGAGTTGATTTAGCACATAAGTGGCGTATACATGCGTTGGATATTATAATTGAGTTAAGGAGCTATAAGCCCCAACGAAAATAGATATCATCGGCCACTTATCAAGAGCAGGATTTTTTTTTTTTCAATCCATACCATCTCTTACAACGCATGGTATGATATAAGCAAATTTTACGATTTGGGTGTGGTTCAGTGCTATAGGCCCACCCACATTAAAGCATAGGGGAAGCAGATTATGCAGAGCTATAAACAGATTGTCAATGACTTACAACAAACTAGTATAACTAGTTTAGGACATTCAAGTACTTACAAAAATTCTGTTCCTCCAGTGCGTAAAACAAAGATAACAGAAAGACCAGTGATTAATCACGAAACACAACCCTTACGGCAATTAGATCACTTGTAAGGATTGCAGCTGGATGGCTCACCCAATTTACATACAGGCATAAGAAATTTCCCTTTTCTCCGCAACTCATCTGCTTCATTTTTTGTCAATCCTTCTGGGGCTTCTTGGATAAGTTTTGGGTAGACTGGAGCAGCTGGTTTCCAAAGCATCAGAGGGTACTGTGGACGAGTGCGATAGTTGTAGTTTCTGCCACGGAAAAGATAAACAACACCACCAACTCGATAAATGATCTTTCCCCCAGTTTTTTCCTGGCATCAAAAGTAACTTTAGAGCAGATAACATAATAGTTTGATCTACTTTTACCTGTATAATGAAAGCATATTAGGAATAACAAATCAACCAGATCATTTCAGCAAGAAGCAAGCAACAAGTTCGATTAATTTGGAGATAACTAAGGTACTTTTACATGCATTTCTTCATATTTGATAAGAGCATTGCACAAACTTTACAACCACAATAGCTGTTGTGTCAATACTAATCTAATTGTGGTATTTCAATGTGGTAGAATGAAATGTGGGGACAGCTATGTGGATGTGTTTACAACAAAACAATTCCTTTAGAATGACAGAAACTCTGAGACAAATGGTAAAGGTTTTGCTGATAATGCAACTGTATAGGACGAGTGATCATTCTTAGAATAAGTATATTTCTTGTGATGTTTCACTTCAGGAGACTTCATGCTTTGGAGGGAGTAGGAACCATCATTAATTTGGTCTGGAGCTGAATGGAAACAGTTTGGAGATTGACAGAATCAGATTTATTTATCACTATACTACATTGCAGCCATTACTATAAGTCTCTTAATTACAAACCAAAAGGCTACAAAAATATTTTAGAGGTCATCACTCATCAGATTTCACATGTCCTTAAATATTTTTGTCTTTCTCCAAAACAAAAGCCACGGAATGAGTTTTACCTAACATATTACCTAATTGAGTTCAATCTCCTACATGACACATGGAGCTTATAAACAGTAATATTGTTGTATAGACAGACCAAATAACTTGGTTAAAGAACTAAACTGATATCATACGTTAAGCAAACTATCAATACCCAATATAATAATCAAGTTAAGATTAATTATCATTACCTCAAGATGGTAGCAAACGTTATTCATATCAACAGTAGGAACACCTTTGCATTTAATTTTAATGACACGACGGCGTTTCCAATGCGAGTGTATCAACTCCAGCATATTATGAGTCAATCCATCCCTTCCTACACCACGATTCCAATTTCATCAAATCACATCAAATTCATCAATTGATCATCAAAACATGAAAAACTATTACCAAGATTAACTTGACGATTATCCTTCAAAAGAGGCTTAACAAGCATCATAATTTCCCACTTCTTCAACGGTTCGCCGAGAATCTCTTCTCTTGTCTTCCCTTCCTGGGGATACTTCCCGAACGGAAAGGGCCCCGGCATTTCTACGTGCTTCACGCCCTTTTTCCCTGGCGGAGGGGGGTTAAAAGAGTCAAAAAGAGGAATCTTTTTCTTCGACTTTTTTAACGGTTGTTTTCCGGTCCACGGACGCGGCATTGTCGGCGGAGCGAATGGGAAAAAAGCCGGTTCACGAATTGCTAGCGGCTTAGCTTGTGGTATCTCCGAGTAACTGTACTGGAACTCAAAAGGGGCCCCCGGAAGCTGATAGGATACGCCGGACTCACCAATCAAAACGCTGCGGTCGCCGTCTGATGAGACCACACCAGGTTTGACAGGCTTGTAGTAGCGTGTTTGACGGTGAGGTAGCTTGAGGGCCGGGTTGGGTCGTGGTTTTTGCGGATTGGGAGCGGTAGTTTTTGGTTTCTTGGGGGTATATCTGGGAATTGGAATGGGTGGTGACGCGGAGGGTGGTGGCGTTGTGGGATCCTTTGGAGGTGGCGTTGAAGGGAGGGAAGAGAAGAGGTTGCCTCCTGGCAGTGAAGCTAGAATTGCCATTGACGCTCAGTTTAGTTTACAATTTTTGATTGTGTGCTCGCGGAGAAACATGGGGAGAGATAAAGCTTCAAGATGAACTCATTTTCTGATTTTTCGGCTGCACCGAAGAAATGGAGTGGACCGTGGGGATATTTTGGGATGTTTATAAAACGACGCCGCTTAAATTAAAACCATCGTTAAGCGACACCGTTTTAAGGAAAAGGCCGCATTTTCGGCGCTTCACTAGCCAGGTGAACGAGATCCACGTGTCATTATCTCTAACAATTAGCTACTTAAGCCAGCCATCATCGGACGCCTCTCATACCCGCACAAACATCAATCCTCCTGGACCCTCACCACAAACCATTAACCTAAATCTCAAACCCTAAAGTCCCACTATATAAGCTCCTCTGCACCGCGGCATTTTGCATTCATCTCAGACTTTTGCAAATTTGCCGCTCTTCGGTTCATCTGCAACCATGCAGATCTTCGTGAAAACCCTAACGGGGAAGACCATAACCTTAGAGGTTGAGTCTTCTGATACCATTGACAATGTCAAGACCAAGATCCAAGACAAGGAAGGAATTCCTCCGGACCAACAGCGTCTCATCTTCGCTGGGAAGCAGCTCGAGGACGGTAGAACCCTAGCCGACTACAACATCCAGAAGGAGTCAACCCTCCACCTAGTCCTCCGCCTACGTGGTGGCGCCAAGAAGAGAAAGAAGAAGACCTACACCAAACCCAAGAAGATCAAGCACAAGAAGAAGAAGGTCAAGCTCGCCGTCTTGCAGTTTTACAAGGTTGATGATTCCGGAAAGGTCCAGAGGCTGAGGAAGGAGTGCCCAAATGCCGAGTGTGGAGCTGGAACATTCATGGCTAACCACTTCGACAGGCACTACTGCGGCAAGTGTGGGCTGACCTATGTCTACCAGAAGGCTGGTGGTGATTGAGATTAGGTTGTTACTGCTCTTTTAATTAGCGCTATTATTAGTACTATCAAAAATGGATTTTGCGTTTTAAAGCATGTGTTTCAGATTTTAGATTTTGTACTCTGTTTAACTTAAAGCCGGTTGTTGGAGCGTTTTGCTTCGAATGGTTTATTTGTTTTAATTGCTGAATTTCTTACGGTTTACTTCATATTTTTTTTTCATAAGTTTTGATTTGTTTTGGTTGATTGTGTTAATTGATTCTTGATGTGGTTGCGCATTGTGCTAGTTGATCTGGTATTATCATGTTCATGTTCATTTTGTGCTTTGACATAGTTGAATTAATAACTGGTTCGATATTGAATTTTATGTCCAAATAGAATATGATGAGGATAATTTATTAAAACTGTTTGTTGTGAAGGAAGGTCGTATTGCTCCTTATAAGGGCGTAGAACTAGGTTACCTGCTTGATATTGCCTGCTTTCTTGTTTGAAAATTAAAAGATAATGTTGAGAATGTCAGACAGGTGACAAGGCTTTTAAAAATTGTATTTGCATTTTAGCTTTCTTGGAGATGGTTCTCTATTGCAATGTTTTATCTTCTTTTTCTTGTGAGGAATTTATAGAAATCAGCTATAAATAGCTTTTATGTGCTCAATTTATGTTAATTCACAGTGATATTAGAGAATGCTTTGGAAGAATGAGCATTTTTACAGTCTAATGATCCTTTCATTTTATTGGATGATGTTTAGACTGTTATGCCTCTCTTGGCTCTTGCATATTTACCTTTCATAACATGTTTTGAGTTATGAAATAGTAGCTTCATTTGTTAGACATATTGAAATTTCTGTCTTTTGCTTGAGCTTTACTGAGGGTATGTATTGGGATTTAGTTGTGGTTAAGGTTATCACTAGTGTCGAATTCAAGTGGACTCTTTATTTGTTAGGCATATTATTGAAATTTCTACTTGAGTGTTTGGTTGAGCTTTCTGATAGCTAAATTGATTACGTGTATGGGATTGAGCCAGTAGTAACAAATGATTGAGATTGTGCTAAGCAATTGCTATCAAGTAAAACTTGGTGTTTACAGAAGATCTTAAAGATAAGCAGAAACAAATCAATAAGCATTTTCTTACAAAGGTGTTAAAAAGTTACTACTTAGTTTCTGTTATGTTACATATTTGACACTAGCTAGTGAGGGTTGGCAGCTATTTCTAATTAAGATAATGACATGGAAGAGCTTATTTACGAGAACTGATATCAGATCAAAATTTAGTCTCTGATATTTTATCAGAAGTTGGTGGTTTTGTAGCCTGACTGATTAGTAGCTGGTGCTGTCTGCCAAGAATGTGCCAAGCTGTGAATTGTTTGTTCAAATACAAGCTTTGTTTTGATCATTTGGTTTGTTGGTTGTGTGGGTGATTCAATACAGTTTTCAATGTGGCAAGTGTGGTGGTTGAGCAAGATCAATTTATTTTTGTGGCATTTTTTTTTTGGCTAGCTTCAGTTCTGAAGTATCTGCTTCTTGAATGATGATGTGTCCTTTGACTTGGCCTTCACAACTTTGTTTCGCCTAATTAATCTCAACATCTTGCTTACAGTTTATTTTCAATGATGATCAAACGTAGGCTATTGTTCTGTTAATATAGTTTTAAAAATGTCTTCACAACTTTCGGTTTCCAAGAGGTTTTGTTGAAAAAGCCTTTAAAAGGCCCTCCCTTCCCTAAGAATTTTCAGTTGCCTTGCCAAATCGAATGTCAATATATCCAAGGGATACATCAAGGCTACACTTATGTTTCATAGTAGTTACGATAGTATTAAGAAGCAAGCATGACTGGATACATCATTCTTATTTTCATTCAAAATAGGAGTTATCTACTAAATTTCCTGAATGGTCCTGATTGGTGAGGTATGACCATCATCATTGGTTGAGCATTTTTAATCTGTTACATGAATGTTCTTGGTTCCTATGTTAAAATTTTCAACTCTGTTAAAACTAGTACCGTGGAGAGAGGTTTAGTTAGTCAAATAAATGTTTCCAGCATTATCATATAATATGAATGCAATCAGGCATTTCGGTGATTTTGATTTCTCTTCTGATAGTCCTTGGGCTTTTGGGATTCGAAATAGAATATTTTGGTGATTGTTAGTGTTGGTGTTATCTGTTAGACGATGTATTTGTTTGTAAGGTTTGCCATCTGAGTTAGAAAAGAATGTGATTCGATGATTTTAAGGTAATCATTCAAATTTTCATTCCATTGCCTTGCGGCTGCGGCGGCGTACCGGAGAAACTGTTTACTTCCGTTGTCACGTAATAGGGGTGGATAAGTTTAAAGTCGGTTCAATTTTTTCAGAAATCGACTCAAATCAAAATCGATGCGAGTCATGGAAATCGAAGTGGACTAAATTATAAAGTCAAACTTAATCAAATCGAATTAGTTTAGTTTAATAGTTAGTAGAATCAAATTGAATTAGTTTGGTTTATATATTTTTGGTCACTTGATGCGAAGACTTAATTACTGAATATAATTGATAAACATAATTGTCTGGGCGTGCTGGTTCCTGCAAACCGGCCATCAGAAGCTCCTTTCTATCATAATTCAAGATTAATTGGTTTAAAAGTGGTCCTAGCTGGTTCAAACTATATTGTAGGGGAAAATGGTTCAATCCCAACGTAATTTTTTTTCACGTATTTTTGCTTCGGGATAAGAGTTTAACCAGCATGGAAATTGAGATTCCATTGGCGTGTTACTTATTGTACTACTTGGTCCACTAATATGGAGTGTAAACAATCATTATTACATACAGTGCTGGGGCCGGAGCCTGGCGATATATATAGAAGTGAGCTGAAGCTATTTTGCAAATGTACTCATTTTTGCACCACAGCGTGTCTCGACGTCGGTCTCGTTTTTGTGCTTTAAATCCACGGAGAGGCAGGGAAATTAAGATTGTGTTCACATGGAAGCACGTGGGGTAAGATAAGACTTCATTGAAAAAGAGTCAACAAACAAAGGCAGTACAATAGATTGAAGTGGTCTGGTTGCATTGGAAAGTAGATGTTTGCATTAACACGTAGCTAGCTTCAAAGAGATATATGAAATTAACGACATGAACAAGGATGACACAGAAAGTTTGAGTTTGAGATTAATAACCCTTCTTCAGATTGTCAATTTTATTTACTCTCTTTCGGGAAAGACAAATCTTAAGATGCCTCTTTTCCATCTCTATACACCCTTCTAGAACTTTCCCCGTTCCTCCAAAATGGTAAGAACTTACTGCACTTTCACTTTCATTTGAGGCAGAGAAGGGCTCAAAGACATAGGTGAAGTAAATGACTGAGAAAACAACACATGAAACAGATCGGCATTTGTCACTGTACTTGCTGTCTTTATTGAGCTTTGAATTCTTGCATACCTAAAAAACCTCTACTGTTCAATTATCATTCATCAGTTTAATGGACAAGGGTAATTAAATACACTTCACTTGTAGGTAGCAGAGATTAAAACATTCTGAAATAACTGCTCATCCATTGCGCGGTTCCTGGTTTCTTTTGGGTCAATAACAAGAATCAGAATACTCCTTTTTAGGATAATTACAACAAGTTAGCAAAAAGAGATCTAATGAACCATTATTATTAACTCTACCCTTAACATCTATATATCTCACTTCAATGACTAGAACCACATCCCCACTATTGTCTTTGTTGGTGGTCCTGTCTCCCTCTCTCTCTCTCTTGCACACACAAATTGGTTACCAAAACACAATATGTCTACAATCAACCATCTTTTTGATCTCCCTGAACAAATATGCTATGTGCAATGTGGTTTCTGTACCACTATTTTACTGGTAATTGTAATGCATTGCATCGATGTACAGCTTAAAAGTAAGTTATCCCCGTTTTGCTTTTGTCAAGTTGTTTATGTCGCCTTTCAAATACGCAGGTAAGTGTCCCATGTAGTAGCTTGTCGATGGTGGTGACCGTTAGATGTGGCCACTGCACAAGCCTCCTCTCTGTCAACATGATGAAAGCCTCATTTGTTCCTCTTCATCTTCTAGCTTCCCTTAGCCGCAACGAGGACGTATCCTTTTCTGGGGTTCTCTGTCTCTTTATTAAACTATATCTATTCCTAAATCAAATCAAAGGCCAAGATTCTTATCTTTTTCATGTATCAAACATACTTATCTCTTTCATAATGCTTTATATGTTCTTATAACTACTAACTCGAGCTCGTCCTCCCTTTTCTTTCATGTAACATAATCAAATACTCCATAAATGGGTACATCTTGGTTTGACTTGTTTATATACTTCATATTATGTCGGATAAATATACAGCAGATAATTGAATGTCACTATTCCATGTCTTTGATCTTTATAATAAGAACCTAGCTTATATACTTCGTGATTTGTCTCCTTATTTAAATTTCTCTCCAGCCAAAAGAAGAAGTTTGTAAAGAAGAAGTGCATACCGATCAGAAGGCCAACAGGCTTAGCCCTTCGGTACCGACATCTTCTGACAATGAAGAAGAACACGCAGTGAGCGTGAATCACATTGTTAACAAACGTACGGCTACCTAACTTTCCTTGTTGTTGATAGATTTGGAGCAAATTAACTTTGAGTCAGCTTGTGCTTATTCTGGTTAGCTTTTCTTACAGCCCCTGAGAAGAGACAAAGAGCTCCATCAGCTTATAACCATTTCATCAAGTAATTATTAACTTTTCTTAAAAGATTCATAACCATATATATGTTAAGATATAGGAACTCTCATGTAGATACTCATGACAGGGAAGAAATCAGAAGGCTGAAGACTGAAAATCCAAACATGGCTCACAGGGAAGCCTTCAGCACCGCTGCCAAAAATGTAAGCACTAAAACCCTACACGAATAACGGGATTATTAATTGGCCCAACATAAGAAAATATCAACCAAAAGAAAAGGAAGTACAAGAAAGAGAAAGCGAGGAGGATATTTTTTCTTTGCATTTCAATTTCTGAACTTAATTCTGAATGCGTTTGACGATTTTCAGTGGGCCCATTTTCCTCCAATTCAGTACAAAGGAGGTGGCGAAAGCTGTGGTCAGGAAGAGGAGAACCCAACATGGAACTCTGAAGAAGAAGAAGCTACTGAGGTAAATAGTTTAAAAACTGTGACCGGTTTCGTCTTATGTTCCCACTAATTGCCGTAAATAGTATAAGCAACATAGACTGCTGCAGCAGGTTCATCTTTTAAAGCTCTTTGACATGAAAGTTGATCCGTTTTAAACTGCCTTTAGGCCTCCTAATTAATGTTTATTATATATGATCATGATTAAATATCCGATGAAAAGAGAGGGTTTTACCCTATAACTTGTATAAAATCAGTACCATCCATTTGGAAAACACATAAATGAAGGTTAGACTTCCAATATTAACAAGAGTACGTCGTACTCCTTAATTACTTAACATGTGCTTTGAACGCACATGTTTGCATTATCCTTAATTCAATCCTATCTTGAATTCTAGATAGAAACCGTGAAAGAGGATGAAATAGAGAATAACATTTTCAAGCTATTGTAGTTTCCAGGTTCATTTTAGAACGTATTTCTAAGAGGGTATGGATTTTTAATTGATACTTAAATGATTTCCCACAAAATGTAAATTCAAATCTATCACCCTCACAATTATTCAAATCCAGTTCATGAGATGATTACAATTTGAAGTTCACGTTTTATATATTGAGTCATCTTAGACATGGATCCAACTTATGCTGATATAGCGAGTGATGATTAGTTGAAAGGAATTGAACTACACTTTGATGTACAATTTCCAGTTGCCAAATTAACCTCATTGGTAGGGTGGTTAATTAACATGTTTTTATTTTATATCACTTATCGAATTTTCAATGCCAGTCACTTTCTTGCAGTTCAACCACTACATGCCAAATTTATGATTGTTAACCCTTTAGGGTATTTGAATAGTAACTTATGTCACTGAAATGGGAGCTTTAACTTTCTGTTGCAAAATTTTTCAGGTTCATGTAGAAGGCAATGGTTTCTGTGAAAGAAAAGCCCCAAGGCACTCTTTAAGGGCAAAGACACCCTTCGAGTGAAGAAAACTACCATAAAAGTAAAGTTGCATCTCTTTTAGGGTTAGAGATGGGGTTTAAATCATTTGCCTTTCTGGAGAAGATGCTCTCGGAAATGAGGTTTTCACTTCCAGTAGTAGCAATCTCACTGACTAGCTAAAAGCAACTTCAGCTTCAATTTAGCAAAGGGTGTCAGTATTTGGTTGTGCTAAACTGTTTTGTAGTTAAATAATATAAAAAGTTTCTTAGGGTTATGGATATTGTAGTATGGTTAGGATTCTTGGAGCTTGAGTACATTTGCAAGCGTGTTATTTCTACTTGTTATTCTGTTTCTTACGGAGAGCTTGAAGTAAAAATTGATGTTCTATAAAAAATAAATCATATACATATAAACACGACCTGAGTTTATGTTGTCAATTCATATGGTGTGGGTCATGCATTGTAATTAGCTGCTTCTGTTCTGTTTCGAAAGATGTAACTTGATATTCATGAAGATCGTATCTAAAATTCTGATACCAAAGTGAGAGGATGAAAAATTAACAGTACTAGTATATCACTAATCACTTACATGGTCACCATTAAAAAAAAGCTTTAGCATATATCAGACCAGTTCTAAAGTGAACTAAACTGGCTTACTAAACCCTAGTAGTACCGCAGTACACATGGACTTCTACATGCAATCTTCATTTCCTCATACAGGAATCACATCCAATATTGTTTCCTTCTTGGGAATCTTGATGGCCTTTGAATATATCTTCCTGAAATACAAAAGCCAAACTCTTTTTAATATATAAGATCATCAGAATGGTGACAATTTTGTTCCTTTTCGGAAAATATTAATGTTTGAATATGTGGAACAGCGGAAATTTGATAAAATCTGAGTTCTTACTCATGAAAGGCCGGGGGGAGATAGCACGGAAATATGCTTGAAAGAAGTCCTTATTCTCCTTTTGTAGCTCCCTCCATACTGCAAACATGAACCCCACTAAATTTACAAAATGAACATATAAACCTTCTGATCTCTTATAAATCCACACTTTCCCCACAGAATATCATTGCGCGTGCTTGCTACTAAACAGGCTTACTGTGTATACATATATGTGTGTTCATGTTGTCATGTCTTCATCATGCACTTTGTCTGTGCATAAACAGAACTTCATATCGGAAGAGAGAAAACGAGATTACCTGTCAGTGTAACGAGTGGCCGAACACTGGCGTTTTCTGCTAGTACCTTTACACATTGTTCTCGACTCATGTGAAGGAGCAAACACCTCTCTATAAGATGCTGAACCTGTACATGTGTAATTTCCAAGCAAAAACTATCAGTCCATCAATATTATATACATATGGAGTATATAACATTTATATACATGTGTGTGTGTGTGTGTGTGTGCAAGTGTATCAACATATTGTGTAAAAGAAAGAATTTTGATTCACTAACCATCCTAATGTAGCTATGTGGGTGGCAATGCAAACAAGGGAAAAAATGGTGGTTATAATGATACATTTCTCTCCTGGCCCCGATTATAATTAAAAATGGACAAAAAAAAAGCAAAGTGAACAAAAGAAGGAAGTCAAGGAATAGAAAGAGATCAAAAGAGAATGCAAACAAATGAAAAGTGTAAGGAATGGGGGAGATATTTAGAGAATTTATACAACAAATAGGAGAAAGTAGTAATTAGAAAGAGCAGAGTGACTGTTATCCACAGATATCCAAGTGAAGGGCCGAAAAAGCTCAAGAAATCCAAACGATAGATTCACCTCATCTTCAGGAGATAAGAGGCTGATAATAATCTTAGAGTTCGATAATATTATTGTACATTTTTTGACGATGACAAGCCCGTAGCCAGTACTTGAGCTACCACCTAATTTGCACTGCCTCTCTCAGGTCCTATATTCTTCAGGCGCCTTGAATGTGTTGTGGTCCCTTCAATTTTGATGATCAGCAGAGAACGGTGCAAATATAACCGTTTGATTTTGTTGTTGAGCTCTTTTAACCTTTTGATGAATGAATTATTTGTAACCTTATGATATCAGAAATCTTTCGCGTACAAAACGCATGCCACGTCTTTGGACTATTGTCTAAAACTCGCAGAGACACAAAATTTTCCATCGATGGAATGTGATGATCTTGCACTACAATTCACAAACACCAACAATCAATTATTAATTAATTAAATCTAACGTGTGAATCCTATTAAGCATGAAATAATAGAGTTCGAAATAATTTTCTGGGCACTCTACTTATTGCAATTAATACAGTGCGCTGAACAGCACAACTGTTTCGTTTAAAGACCGCGCCAGTCCGACTGCGCATCTTCAATTATGAGGTGAGGGGCACGTGCCGACTTCCATAGTTGTAGATTTCTAATGCCAAATTTTTATGGTATTTTGGCTGAAGATTGACCCGATAATGCAACAAAAATAAGTAACCAATTGGTTTGAAACTCTTCCATCAACGGATAATTATTAGACTCAACAAGAAAACAGACTGACTATACATGATAATTTTATAATACTGGGTTAGGAATCCCACGGATGTAGGGTTAAAGAAAAGAATTTTTTTGAAGTTAAAGCATTTTAAAGAAGAAACATTTTATTTATTTATTTATTTGTCTAATTAAGTAAACAGACAGGCGCAGCGCAGCTCAGCTCAGCTCATACGGTTTTCTTACGCAATTTCATTCATAGATTCAAATCACTTTCGCTTTTCAAGTAGTCAAGATTCGGCAAAGAACTTGTCCGAAGGCAAAAAAACAGTTTCTCCTCGTGGCCCCCTATCCTAGTTGTGAGAGACAATGCTCACCTCTTCTTAAATTAGGGTCAACAATTAAGATACATCACCATCATGTTTGTATGTTAGCCAGGATCGAATTGGTTGCAGCCACCGCCATTTCACGCGTAACCCCATAAATGGAAGAAACCCAGTATGCTCTAGTCCAAACTGAGGAATCTAATAAAAAAGAATAACTTCAAGAAGCCAACTACACATCACATGTTTTAAGCTCAAGGCAGTTCGCCAAGCCTGTCCGCGTGAAATAAAAGTTTGTGCAACCAAAAACAGTTTATTAACATAACTACAAATTTAAATCCTGATTCCAATATTTTTCACCATTTTCCATGGGATTTCAGATAAACAATCGCCAACTAAAATTACTTCCTAGAATCGCTAATCATCTTTAACATAAATAATGGCTGTTCTTTTTGTACATGCATATGCAAACCATTGCATTACCGCTTTATGCTCACACTACAAGCAATTTCATCTGAAAAGACTTTAAAAGTGTGCCTATGGTTCATGACATGCGCATTACGTAATGAAGAAGGGCAGCAACTGACCATGAATGCGGTCGTAAAGTACCACGGATGGGTAATAATCTAGTTCAATAAACCTACACTTGGAATTATAAGATACAGTGGTCATTGTTATGAAGCACATAAACAAGCTTGCTTATCTATAAATCATGGTCTTTGATTAAGTTTAAGACCATATTAGGCAAGGAAAAGACATCAAACAATTGACACAATATGCTGAGCACTTGATATTCAGCTTCTTGGTTAGGTTTCATTACATGTTAAAGACCATGAAACACACCAACATGTAAATTATGACTCAAGCACAACTAATAGAGTGTTTCTTGTACCTGATTTCTAATGTTGCTCCATACTAAACAAGACTAGCTAAGCACAGAATAGTGCTCACATACACATTACTAACATAGCAACTGACACGCAACTGCAACAAACAATGCAAACAAAACTAACTTCAAGTCACTCCATAAGCTTCCTCAGCTGGTGTCAGACTTATCCAGAGCTGCAACAAACAAAAAATCAGTGCAAAGAAACAACATAGAAATGTAAGCCATTGCTATTTAAAACAGATGGACACACACAGATACAGTGGGAAAAACTATGAAAAGATTAGCTTACTACTGTAATTATTAGACACATATGCAGAACACAAATAGATAGGAGGAAAATGGAAAGAAGAGTTACTATTGTAGTTAAGAAGCTTTTCAATGAGGTCAACATGAGTCATAAGCATTCTCCTGCAGCAATAGCGGACCAATCCCAAGGCATCAAGAGCATCTCTGCATGCCAAACAGTTATAGGTAAGACTCTAAACCAAATATGCTTGTAATTTGTATCTAATCTTATATACATGTAGTCTACCATAAATCAAGTACAAAGATGAACATTAATTCATATTTCAACACAAGCCACACATATTGGATACATAGTCGCTAAAGAAATCATAGTATAAACATTCAGCTCCTAAGAATATAGACCAATAAATCATGCATATTAATGCTTATGTGCTTCTTGGTCCATGGATGTCCAAATTTATACATCAATGATCTCGCCAACAGTTAATATTTCTCCAGCCGCAAATTCCAGAACAAAAATATTATTCAGAATGCAAACAGTAATACACACAACCTATACTAAAATCAACGCGTCAACACACATTACAGGAATATATTTTCAACTTTATGTCCATGTATAGCAAGCACAGCCAAGTATCCCTAAACCACCCAAAACAAAAGAAAAAGTGGAGTGTTGGAAGAAACATGAGAGATTAAATACGCACCATAATTTCTTTAATCAAGTTCAAATTAATAATGCAAAATGTTTATTGGGAATGAACCCAGTTTGAATAAAAGATGATTTCATCATAATAATAACATAATCATTAGTAATTGAAAAAAATGGTAAAATAAATTAAGGAAACGAAATTAAAAAAAGAAGTGAAATAAAAAATTTCACCCTTCAGTATAGTCTGCCTGGAGAAGGTCGAGATATGTATCCCATTTGTTTCCAATGACCTGAAAACACATTCATCAAAACAATAAAAACCCTAGAACGATTCGAAAGAATAAAACCTAGAAAAGATAGATAGATAATTCAAAAAATGCCATAATTGCAAACGAAAAATTACCTTGCCGCAAGTGAAGCAACGAACTGGGATGATCATCTTCCTTCCCTTCAAGTCGGCTCTTCGTCCTCGCCCGGGTATCTGCAGGGTTCTATTGGGGTTTATTCGCTAGTTACTAAAGAATAGGGCTTTATTAATAAAATTGCCACGCCTTAAGAAAACTCGCTCTATGTTTATGAAGTCGGATTTTAACCAATATTTTATATGAAATGACTAAAATAACCCTCCACAAACCGGCCTTGAGAAAGAAAAGAATTTTACTTGTGTATATATATATATATATATATATTTATGTACCCGTGTAATCAACTCAACTTATAATATATTCTTCTATTAAAAGTGAGAGTTTAGATAATTGTATTGTGCACTCAAGAAATTTATTTATACAATTACATTATTATTAAGAATTTTAAAGGTTTATCGTATAAAATAAAAAAGTTATAAACTTTCAAAAAGTATAAGAGTTCAATTCTTATCAAAAGATTTTTATCACAAGTAATAATAAGTGAAGTATTTAATTTTTTTTAAAAATTAAATTATTTTTAATTTAATTTAAAATTAATCTTTTAAATAAGTTAGAAATTTGTTTTGAATATTGAAGAGGACTTAGAACCTTGAGAAACAAAATTGGAACCGTGTTTTCCAATCTTGGCGGGCACTTTAATAACCTTCAACTGGCCCGGTTGGTTCATGGACGGCATGTCGTCTTGTTATGTCCGTTTCTTTCTCCAAATTAAACCTATTCCCATACCTAAGGCATGTTCATTGACTTGCTTTATCCAAAATCAAGAATAAAGTAATCCAACGCATTTCTCACTGTTTCCTAAAACCAAAATCAGGAATCAGAAATCAGAAATCAGAAATGGCTTAGGATAAGCCCCTATTGCTGCCCGTATCGGATTAAAATCTTGCAATGATAATAATAATGGTATAGCATGAAATAAGCATTGTGGCCAAGTAAAATATACACATGTGGGCAATGTTGATTGCATTTGGTAAGCTGTTCTCTTGCAATGATGTTTTAGTGTGCTAAACGTGTTGTAATTTAAACGACGAGTTGATCCTATACGCCTTTTTGACATTGACTGCTAATAATTTTCTATTATGCAACTTTTCGGTCAGCAAAATATGATGGGGAAGAATAACATTATTATAAAATAAAAAAGAGGAAATTGTATATTACTAAGAAGCTAATAGGAAATTTCTTAAATTATAAATGAATAAAGTTTTGGTCGTAATCGATTCAATTTAGCATTGATTGATTCGTAGTCTATAGTAAATTCAATTTAACTCAATCTATCCTTAGATTAGCAGATTACTTAAAGGGGTTATGTTATGTATTAAACTATTAATAATATCAATTCATGCAAATAGTTTTCAAATTTTAAGTTCTTTTTTTTGAAAAAAAAAAGAAAAAACCTTAATAATTATGGGGATATGGAGTCTTTGATAAACTGTGATTATCATGGTGTTGCAATCTCCATAATTTTGTATAGCATCAATTAGACGAAATTATATCACAAAACTTGGAAAATCCGCAATTGATTGATTGAGATTTCAGCTTGCGTCGTATCCCGATCACATCCGGAATTGCTAAAATCACGATTTTTCAACGGCGCATAATCGCAATCAGCCACTGAAATTATAAATTTAAACAATAATAAAATCTGGCACCGTCTGATGTGAATTCCCAAGAACGAATCCAAGGCAATCTCGAAGATCATGAATTTTCATAAAATAATATGATGTTGATTTTATTTGTTTATATTCATTACTTGGTGGCTATTTCCGTGAAATAAGGGGTTTCTTTAATGCTCGTCGTTTTGTTCACCCGCCAAAAATTACCCGCCAACCATAACGCTGTTAAGTAGGGCAGCACCAGAGGGACCCACCACAGAAGCAGTCAGTCAGCCAGCCAACTCAGCATCCTCTCTTTTTCCCGCTTTTATATTTAATTCTTATTGATGGGCCTCGTACCGACCACCACCGCTTCTACTCATTATTCTTCGTAAATATTATTTTCTTTTTCTTTTTTTTTTTTTCAAAAAATGCATAATTAAATTTTGAAAAATTATTTGTTAGTGTTACTTCACTGCCCATCAATTTGTAACTATTTTAAGTTTTGGTCATGGAAACGTCCACCATTATTGTGTTTGATTCTTGTAAATTCTAGAATTTCTTATTACTCTTAAATGGAAACGTAGTTTTACTAGGAATAATTTGAAATTTTATTTAATTTTGTTTCTTATAACTATTTCAAGTTTTAATGAAAACAACATTCACCACTTATTAATTAAGTTATCTTGATGTTAAATTTTTAAAATCTCTGTTATTTTTCAGTTAAAAAATATAGATAGTATTTAGCAATTTTCATATTTATTACAAAATTCTCTCAAAATTTCAGTTAAATTATTCTGGTCAAAATTTTACCTGTAAATTTGAAAGGTAATTGGGGCAATTAAGCATAATTTTTTAAAATAATATCTTTTTTGTCTAAATATTTATTATTAAAAAAAAAAAAAAAAACTGAAGAAGGTTGGTAACGGACGATGCGAAGCAACAGTTATGCAGAAATCAAGAAAGAAAACTGCTCTTTTCTCCAAATGCGGGGTCCACTTGCACACTGTTAAACCAAACGCTTTACTAGTAATTTAATCTGTTTCTTAACATTTTCACCTTCTGTTATACTGAATTTTACCGATCAACATATGTAATAAATAAACAAAAAAAATAAAACCATTAACCAAAAAAAAACAAAAGAGGAAAAAGAAACCAGTTTGCGTAACCACAAGAAGGAGAGTCTGTCAGCAGTACCACCACCACCACCGATCGATTCATTGATTCATTGATTCATTTCAATAATTCCTCCCCATTCCCACCCCCCCACTACTACCGCACCTTCTCCTTCTCCTTCTCCTTTTTACATTCAAATCATTTCATTTCCATCCGGTACCGTTTCTCTTCTTTTTTCTTTCATCTTCCATCTTCCATCGTCTTTATCTGTTTGACTTCGCCATCAGTTTCTAGCATTTTCTTCAACTGCTTATGAATTTCCAACCCTAGATGATCGGTTTGTCTCCTTGATTCTGAGTCAATAGAAGATTACATTTTCAGGTTGGCTTCTTTCTCTATATCTGTTTTTTGTTTTCTCTGGATCATCAAAAAATGAATTTTTTTTTTCTGGGTTTTATCTTATCTTTGTTTGTGATTTTAGACTTTTGTGGTGTTGCAGGATCTTGGAGCTCTTTTTCTTGAACTGAATTAGATAATCTGCGTATATTTCAGGTAAGGCTGTTGTTTTTCTTGATGTGGGTGAATTTATTTTCTTATCTTTTTACTGTCGTACTTGTTGTTGGTGATTGATTAGAATCTTGAAGGAGATCTAAATATATAAGCTTTTAGTGACTTTATTGCTTTCTAGTTTCTTGTTATTGTTCTTGGTCAACAGGATGGATTTTTTTTCCTCTTTGCCAAGTTATATTTTGAGAACTTACCATTTTGATGTGATGCTCCTAACTTTCTTTGCTAAATAGGTGGGAGAAAAAAAGAAGAACAATCTTTCTTAGTTGCAATAAGTGTATCCCTCTTTTTGTCCCCTTCACTCGGGATGTTAAGTTGGGTATTCTGAGTTTTTGAGAAGCATCTATTTCCAGTAAGATTGCTTCTTTTGATCATCATCACCTCTCTGTTTTAAAGTTTCTAAACTTCTATTACTATTGTTAGTTTTCCCTAGGATGTTCTTGGTTTAGTCTTCATACTGTATCATCTATTTGGCAGTTCTCCTTGGGTTTTAAAATCTGGAGAGATTTTTTTTTTCCTTTTTCTTCAGTATATCTATAAAATTTAAAGACTTTACATACTGATAATACTTCTTATGTGCTGCTACTATCTTTAGAGTAGTTCTTAAATGTTATCAATTTTCGATTAATTATGGGCTTCTGTGAATTGATGTGCATGCTAGTATTGATTAGTTAATTACATGGCATTATGTGTAATTGGATTGTGAATAATATGGAAGTTGCATTGTGTTTATTGTCAACCGAACAGATGGGAGATGATACTGCAATTAGATTGTGATCCTTCCTAAAAATGTTGACACATGTTAATAACGACATGAATTATGTCATGAGTTTATGTGATGTCTTGTCATATACGTCATGCATGTGTCACAAGTATATTCTATATGGTGTCATTAGATGATATTGCCAAGCATTCTTATCATTGTTATTATTCTTATGACAATCTTTTCCGCTTATGAAACACTGAAACTTATTAATAGCCCTTTGAGGCATTTTAAAACTTGCTTACATTTTTACAGATAACTGAAGCAATTTCTCGAGATCTAAGACGTGATTTGTATAATCAGCAGCAAGTTATAGTTTTTCTGTTATGCAATCTATGTTTCCCTTGGGATCAGAGTTCCACAAACATGTATTTTCCTAACTTGTCATGTCATTTTTTGAAATCTAGCCACAAGGCAAACATTGTGGGAGATGACCCTTACATATCTAAACATTTTTCTTTTGACTGAAAATCTACGCTTGTCCACTGTTTACATTGAATGTGTCTGTGGCAATGAAATTTTCCAAAAGTTTCTTGGATTCTGCTGTAACTCACATTTCAGTTCTTTTCTCTCCTTATGCAGTTGAATATAGCTACAACTTTGAGAGCTGTATACTAAGTGTAATTAGTCTCATTGTTGTAAAATGTTGGGAGGCAACAATGGCAATCCTGTTGTTCCAGTTTTCCTCGATGAGAATCGTTTTCAGTATCAGCCCAATGAACCGAATCAGCTGCAGTTATTTGGAAACTGTAAGTTCTCTCTCATTTGACTGACATGTTAAATTTTACCACTTATTTTATTCATAGATTTTCTTTATATTAGTCTATTTAATACTTTGCTACAGCAGGATGTTTCTTTTATTTGTTCAAAAGTCTCTAGGCTTTGGTCTTAGTTTACATATCTCTTTTTCTAGACATAGTATTAACCTTTTCCTATTTTGGATCTCCTTTTTCTTTACTCTTCTCTTTTATTCCTTGTTGAGATTGAACTGTGGTCCCCCTTCTTGTTTACTACATTAATTTCTTGTGTTGATGGACTGATTATAATTTGCAATCCTTGTTTCAGTACCAGTTGGCTGTGGCATTGATCCAATCAATTATTTTGGAAATGAGCATATCACTCCTATGCTTCGACCCAACAAACGAGGCCGGGAAACAGAAGAATTCTCAAGACACCAAAAGTTGCAGATCTCTTTGAATTCCAATATCTGTCAAGAGGAAGCTGACTGCTCAATGAGCATTCCGAAACCAAATCCTGTATCAACAGGGTTAAGACTGTCATATGACGATGATGAACGCAATTCATCTGTAACTTCTGCCAGTGGGAGTATGACCGCAGCACCACCGATCATCTTGTCCGTTGGTGATAATATTAGGACAGAGCTTGATCGGCAGAAAGAAGAATTCAACCAGTATATCAAAATTCAGGTACTTTTGGGTCTCTATGTGCAGATACAGATGTATCTCCAGGACATTGTGATTGCATTGCATTAATATCAGTTCCTTTGTATGTAAGATGATATATGTGATACGATGCTTCTGTTATGCTTTATTATCTATGAGACCACGGATGCCTGAGATGACTGTGACTGGTGGAATTGAGCCTGTGTCAATGCACATAACATGTCAAACTCAATAATTGAGCTACTAATTTCATATTTTGTTCATTGCAAGTGACATGTCACTATTGTTTGCATCTTGAAATTAATCTTTACAACGCTTTTGACAGGAAGAACACTTGGCGAAGGGGGTTAGGGACATGAAGCAGAGACACATGATTTCTTTCCTTGCAGCTATAGAGAAAGGAGTTGGCAAGAAACTGCAGGAGAAGGACATGGAATTAGAAACAGTGAACCGCAAGAACAAGGAGCTGATTGAGCGAATAAAGCAAGTAGCTGCTGAAGCCCAGAATTGGCACTATAGAGCCAAGTACAATGAGTCTGTTGTTAACTTACTAAAGAGCAATCTTGAGCAGGCGATTTCACAGAGTGCTGAGCAAGGGAAGGAAGGATTTGGAGACAGTGAAGTTGATGATGCTGCCTCATTCGTTGCCCCAAACAACTATTTAAGCATTCAATCTGTTTCCCGAAATAACAACATGATCTGTAGAGCATGCAAGAGAAAGGAGGTCTCTGTCTTATTGATGCCTTGTAGGCATCTGTGTTTATGTAAAGATTGTGATGGGTTAGTCAATGTTTGTCCTGTATGCCAGTTTGTGAAAAATTCTAGCGTCCCAGTGTACCTGGCCTAAATGATAAAGCAAAATACTCAAAAATGAAAAGTTACTTTCACTCTTCCTGTGTGATAGATGTTGGTTTCTTGAAATTATGAATGGTATAATCAATCATTTCCAAAGATGCAGTCTGGGTGATTCACCTTCTCTTTAGCTTGATTTTGTATATCGTCTAAAGTTATTGCCGAGGAAGATGCCATCTGTAAAGCGAATATGTTGGCTGTATGATTCATGCAAAAGCAAACGTAGCAATGGGTGGCATTGCTAAATTGTTTGTTGCAGCCAGTTGAACAGTCATTCCAACTCTTTCCGTTTGATGGATATATTAGACCTAAGTCGAATTGTTTATTTCTATGGTGTTATTTTCAACAGATTCAAGCTACTGTACTGCCATTGAATCCGAAGTACTTTGCTAGAATGGAGTTGCCCGTATATAAGCAGAGTCCTTAGACATGACCTTTCACTCGGTATCAGCAGTGTGCAAAAAGCTTATTTGATATAATATCTGTCATGCTAGCACAGTAATTCATATCCTCAACTCTTTCTTTGTGTTGTCAACTATTTTTGTTGCAATTCTCCAATTCTTCATTGCTATTTCAACTTTCCATTGCAATTTTCAATATTTTTAGATGTAAGTTGTGGATTGTAACTAAAGAATTACGAGTTACTATGTCAGACTATTAAGGCTGAAATGGTAAAGTTGGGAAGCTATATGATACAACTAAATGCACCATTTCCCTACCCCAGTCATATATAACTAATAATTTTCATATTACACAAATTTTCACGTTATTGGACATTCTTCTAACAAAGACCACAATGCATGAAATTTGAAGTGGATTCAGGATTTTTATTTTTTTTGAAATAAATGTCTAAAAATTAGCATCATGTAGAACCAACATCTAATGGCCACAGTTTCCAGGTGGAGATATAATGTGCACGTGAGATCAGTTGACCTGGGAGAAAGAGGAAAATACTAATGGTCACAAGAGGTGATACTGAAAAACCCAATTCCTATATCCAGCTACTTCTCTCCATAGCCAAAAATTCTTTAGATTCTTCTTCTATTGTCTATTCTTGGTTTCTTGGATGCAGGTCCAGCTTGTAGATGCTCTGTAGTAGATTCAATCTGATAGAACAAGAGAAGAGAAAAGGAATAAATTTACCAGAAAAGTAGCTATTCTCTTGAAAGACAAACAAAGCGGTAAAGGTTTATCACCTTATTCAGCTTCTCCCTGACCAATCGAACTGTCTGATTCATTGACTGAGATGCAAAATAATCCTGGGATTGGTTACAGTACAAACATGATTGTTAGTCTTGGAGCATAATACCAAGCAACTTCCACAACTTTGTATGATAAGTCCAAATATTTAACTCTAAGAAACAAGAAATATTAAACAAATACTCAAAAATTCCAAGTGTATATTTACCTATACACAAGAACATTGAGCAAAAACACTAACCTAGAGGTGACGGACCCCAACTAGAGGAACACCTTTTTTGTTTTGTTTCAACATTGTGAACAATGAAGAAAGATGAGGATTTTACACTGAAATTCCTACAGCACTAAATTGGAGCCTTGCTATCTAACAATCACAAATTTGTATGGTGATTGCACTCGTGCAGGATAAAGATTAAATTTGCATAAAAAAAATGCTGATGGCTACAAACATAAGAAGTTTAATGCAAAAAATAAAAAAATTGAACAAAGGAAGAAGCTAGTCCATTAGTTTACAAGAAAATATTGAATTCATAGTCACACAGAAAAACCAAGTGCTGTCAACTGCCAAGGGCCAAGTCTAACTGCCTTAAGTTATTTACACAATTCAATTTAAGGTCAAAATTTATTGTTCCAAAAGGTGCAACCAAAGGCTGCAATTTGAGTGAGTTGACCTCAACTTGACAAATGTAAGAAATGCCAGCCTGGCAAGGACTGAATTCAAGACAGAGATGGGCTTAGGGTTAAAAAATTAAACCCAGAAGAAGGTGGAATTAACATGGATTAAGCTTGGAAAGCACAACCAACCCAATCCAAATTGAACATCACTAGACTAAAAGATTTAAAGGTTATTAAATGTTCATTACTCTATCACTAGTAAATGGTATTATTTCACAGAATGCTACCTATCTTACTCTATATATTGTATAAAAAATTGCAAGTACATTTCTTTATAATGTACTTAAAGGAGCCTTATGTAACTAAGGCATGGCTGTAAAATTCAAAGGAAGTGACATTGCACATAAGGTGCTGAATAATGGTAACAATGCACTCCATGCTAAACCACCCAACTCAACCCAACTTGGGTTCAGCAACTTAAACCCTGAAATGCGTTGAGTCGTGCATTGAATTCCTGAGCTCAGGCTTATGCTGGCATTTATTTGAACTAACAAATCCAAGTTCCTAAGTGCAACTGTGAGCAGTGTCAGAATTACCACCTCCATTGTGAAAGATGCAGCAGCTAGTGCTATATTGCACAGCAATTACGGTTGCAGAAGAATTTGGCAAGGTAAGAAGAATGAGCAGTAAAATACCTTGTCAGAGGAAACCCTAGTGATTGGAGAATCATTCTCTTGAGAAATGTATTGTGATCCAACAGAGCCCCTAGAAAGAGAAATGACATTCAATTGCTATCACAACAAACAAACATAAGAGGATTTATTAAAAAGAAAAAAGTACCATAAATTTGTGCCACCTTTGCTGAGAAGTTATCTGCCCAGAAACCATATCTGGCTGCAAGGGAGGTGCAACTAGTGAAGCTTCACTTAAATCATTTGAATGATGAACCATTGGCCCTTTGGATCTTCCAGCTGACATCAGCAAATTAAAATGCATTTTACAAAAGATACAAAAAGGCACAAGCAATTAATCTTAAAGTGAAAATTCCGCACAAGCAATTAATCTTAATGTGAAAATTCCTCAAAGGTATAGTAAGTAAAAATAAGAGGGTGCTTACAATTCAATCTTGCAAGAACTTCCTTTCTCCTGCTTTCCAACTTATTCCTGGTATCAGAGATGCTCTCAAACTGAGGAGCATATGAAACCTTTATTCTATTCCCAAGGAAAATAAACTCATCCAACTTTCGTTTTGCAAATCTACAGAGTTTTGCAATGCAAACACAACTAATTCTTAAATATAATACAAATCATAAAACACCACTGTCTCAAATGATGTTAATTCACCTGGCATTGCTGAATAGGTGAAATTTGATAAAGTAGACATCAGTAAATGGTTCGCAGTCTTCTGCATCCATTGGTTTACATCTTAAAAAAGAAATTAAGCAGTAATTAATATGGTATAACAGATTACAGCAATTGTACTATAAAACAGCAGAAAGCAAGACAAACTCAGAGGGAAAACTTACTTACTCTTCGATGTCTCCATAGGTAACGAACAATTTCAACAAATCAGCACTGCATCCTAGAGATGGAACATTACTGACAATCAAGTATCTGCCGAAAATGATAGTAGGAATAAACTTAAACAACAAATTATTGAAATTGATTGATATTTTTTATTATATAGAGGGAGAAACATACCTGGATTCGTCGCAAACAGTATACACACGAACTGCAGGAGGCTCGTCTTTGTATCGAGGCATATTCTCCTTTCTAAACCCTAACAATGAATGACACCGCTAATTCTGTTATAAATTATATCAAATCTTGAACTGAAAGAATACGTCACTATTCACGTTCAAAGTGGTGATTTCCAAAATTTGGCAGTTTTTTCTTGGTTTTATGTAGAAAAGATTATGTTCGCATCACTTGCATTAAGTACATTTATCAATATTTTTGTTGAACGGACAGGGATGGCAAAAAGAGTCTGCGCCAGGTTTAGGTACAGCTGGAATGGGTTCAATAGGTTTCACCAGGGTGGGGAGAAGATACATACAAGTCCGAGTTTTCACCCTTTGCTGTACGGATTGAAAGCCGGGTGGAAGAGAAGTCTTCGCTACATACGAGAGATAGATCTAATTCTACCACTGAATATCTCATTTCATTGATGGAAGGTTTGATTACTTTACATGGTTACAGCAATTGAAACAGATGCCATGAAATTTCAATGATAATCATATGTAATATTCTACATACATTTTTCTGTTCTAGTACCTACTCCTTTTCTAAATAGGCACAAATAGCAGCAACTAACACATTGTAGAGGCAGATTTATCTTACTTGATTTCCCAGACCCAAAAGGGCCAAAAGAGCTGAAGAATGGTGCTGCCTTGACAGTGATTCTGCTGTGTGCGGAGACCGAGGGAGCCGAAGCAACAAGGAATTAGGGAAGCTGATACGTCGAAGTCGTATGCGTTGTAATCGAAGTGTGATGCGGCGTCGAAGGTTGGTGAAGGAAGGTGAACAGTGAACGAAAGCAGTGGAGACGGGAGAGCCGCCGCACGTGACGACGGAAGCAGCTGCGTGACTGCGTCGAAGATTCAAAGTCGAATATTTTGGCGTGCTTGCATGAAGTCAACTGCCGATGATTATCGAGGAAGTTATCTGAAGTGAGAGCCGTGTAGAATGGTTTAACGTTGATTTTTTTATTTTTTTAACAATTGTTTAATTAAAAAAATGTAAAATAAAACGTGGTGGGTCGGGGCTCGTAAAGTATCCGGGTTATAATTAAACCCGTAGCCGGCCCATTTATAAGATTCCTGGCCGAAACATCTGAGTTAATTCGGGTCCGGATTTTTTTATCCTATAGTAGAGATTGTATACATATTTTTCATGGTAATATCTCAATCTCTTTTAAGTTTTGTATTTTAATTAAGAATTTTTTTTTCCCGAAAATGAAATATAATTTGTTTAAAACTCATTAAAATATCAAATTTTTTGACGAGATTTGATAACTTAACTATAAAGATTATTTCAGTTATGTTAATGTAGATGTATGTTCTTAAAAAAAAAAGAAAAAAAGAAAAAGGCGGTATGGACTTATTTAATATATTATATTTTTATTTAAAAATAAAAAAATGAAGGATCGGAATGTTATTAACCCAATTTCTTACAAATATTTGACGCCCGTCCTACTTGTAAAAGCAATAATTGCATGCCACGTGTGAGACAAGCTACTGTGATGGTGAATCAGATGGTGACGAAGGTCACCGCTACCGCTGGCTATTTTAATAACGTTAAGACAAAACGGTGGTTGTTTCGTTATAAGCCAAATGCCGAAGGGTGTTTGTACACGATTCCCTTGCTACAGCCAATAAGAGACGGAAACAGCTAACCATACTTGCTCCTTTCATCTGTTAGCCGGCGGAATTTCGAGGTAATTATCTCATTCAATCTTACGTTTAAACTATTTTTAGTGATTTGAGTTCTTAATCCGTTTATTCCTTTCATGGACTGTGCGATTCTTGTTGTCTATGGCTTCATGTGATTTAGATTCTTGTATGGAGTGTTTTTTTTTTTTAAAAGAAAAAAACTTGAGGAAATATTGTGGTTAAAACAAAAGGAGTTCCATTTCATTCTCGCCTTTTCCCTACTAATTAGGAGGTCTTCAATTCAATTTTACAGTATCCTCTGTTTGAATTTTAGGAAGAATTAGGCTATATTAGTAAGGGAAATTAAAGGTAAATGTTGAACAGAAAAATGGTTCAACTTTACAACCTGGTGAATTCTCCTTTACTATTCTACCATTGATAACTTCAACTGGAAAGAAATTTAAGGTGTTTCAAACAAGATGTGGTCTTGCAGCCTGTGCAGTGTCCTAACTCCTAATAAATGGTTAGTTGTGTACATAATTTGGATGCACTTTATTTCTTTTCTGTCATCAAAGAAAATGAATTTGGTACAAAGAAAATGCATGAATTGAGGCGCAGTCTTGTTAGTATGATCCATCACTTTAAAGGATCATTGTCGTAGGTAAGCAACTTCATTCCTTTTGCTTTGAATGGAAAAAGTTAAGAGGGCTAACAAATCACTCTGTTTAATTCTCAGCTCTCTTAGTAATTCTAACTCTTATACCTAGATAATGTTCTCATATGCATATTATACAGGAATCTGGTAAATGATACTTGCGTGCTTGATTTTCACAAGGTCGTGGATTGGTGCATAGACAGGATCTACTAGCAGAGTTACATCGAAAATTGGGAACTGCATCCTTGTGCGAAGCAAGGAGATGGGATCTGAAGGGCCAAAGGCTGTAACCATTCATGTAACTGGATTTAAGAAGTTCCAAGGTGTAGATGAAAATCCTACAGAGACTATAGTTAATAACGTAAAGGATTATGTTGAAAAGCGAGGATTGCCTGCTGGGTTGCTTTAGGCAGTTGCAGCGTTCTGGAGACTGCTGGAGATGGCGCACTTCAGATGCTTTACAAGATCTTGGAATCAGGCATCTCTGGAACAAATGCAAGCAATGAACAAGTGTTATGGGTCAGCTTTAGTATGCAACTAATATTTGGGGTTTATATGTGACATGAGAAAAGGAAATTTCTGCAAAATTTGTTTTTCGCAAGGCTCATTAATTTTCTAAAAGCAGCTCATTGGGTCTTGTGAATTCGCACCACTAACTCTGAAAGACAAAGTACTGACTGTGGTGACTGGTGATCCATCATTTTTGAAAAGAAATAAGAATTCATGAAGACTTCACAGGACCTTGCCATCTGAATCATTTCTGAGGCTGACCTGAAAATTTCAAGCCAAAGTTGATGCAAAAGCTGAATCAACTTTTAGAAAATATATTAGTAATTGCATTATGCATATACACATATACTCTGTCTTCTAAAATTCTAGTTGTTTCTTGATCATTGCCTTTTTCTTTATCTTTTTTTTTTTTTTGCATTTTCTTCATTATATTCCTTGCTCTTTTACATGTTCTTCTTCTCTTATTTCTTGCTGTTTCTATAATGTGGGATTTGGTATTAAAGCATTCAAACTCATATGTGAAAGATGATAATTATTGCGTAGCATGCTTATAATCTATAAGCTTGGTATTCCAGTAGCTGATAAGCAAAAATGTCTGTCCACTTATTATTTTTCAAATAAAAAAATGATTGTATAGTAGTCTATGCTATATTACTTCTTACAGCGTCAGGTTTTTGGGATTAAGCATAGTGTTTGCTGAGACTTAGTTTTGTTGCTTCTGCAGATTCATTTTGGGGTGAATAGTGGGTCATCAAAGTTTGCCTTAGAGGAGCAGGCAGTGAATGAAGCCACGTTTCGCTGTCCAGATCAACTGGGATGGCAACCTCAGGTAAATTTTCTGTCTTCCATCCAAGGTCTACTCTTTTCAGCTCTGTTAGAGAGAGCATTATCCTTTTTCCTTTTCTTGGATTATGTTGTCTACAAAGGGGCCTTTCAAGTTACTCCATTCTTTCTTCCAGTAGTGAAATTGTAAAGTTTGGAAACAGAAAATAATGGTATCCTTCCAAATCCTGAATATGTATCTTATCATATTTTCTTCATGCCAAATAAAACTGCCTTCGATATCGTTTTGCCTGAATTTGCTTTTGTTTTTTGCAGCAACTTCCAGTAGTCCCTGAGGATGGAGGAACTTCCCAGATAAGACAGGTAATCTAAGAGTATCCTCTTTCCATTCCCCCTCTCACCACCTGTTTTGTAAGACAATATATTTTGTGGACTGTGATCATAAAATTTTTTATTGCATTTGTATATAAATCAGCAAGTTCACTTTTAATCACTATTGCTAGCCCATGTTTTTCAATTAATAATTTATTGTCACTTTTTAAACCCATTTAACGATTAAAAGCTGAGTTAAATATTTGAACTTACACTTACTGTTAGACATGGGTATGTGATACCTGGATGTAAGAGTTATCATTTTGAAGTGAGAGAGCGCAAAATAAAATGAAATATCATCGATGAGGGGAAAGAGATGCCAATTATGTTGCATCTAATATACTAAATTGAATATATTAGTAATATTCTTTATGAATAGGGAGGGAGCATGATGAGCTTACATGTATTAGACAAGATATTGTATGCAGCTGCCATAAATGTCTTGGGTTTACTCTAACGAGACAGTAATACGAGAGCTTTACAGTAATTGACAGGTCTCTTTTTTAGCCATAGTAAGTCATATAAGTTACAACCTATATGATAGACATTGAACTTGAATAAGTTTTATGCACTTAAGAGCTTGAGCTTTGTTTGTTATGCCTTAAGACACCAGATGTCTCTCTCTTTCATTGTCTCTGTGTGTGTGTGTTAATATCTTCTTCTTGTGGTTCTTGAAGACATCTCTCCCCACTTTTGAAATCATAAAGTTCTTGAAGAAGAAGGGCTTTGATGTAACTATATCTCAAGATGCTGGCCGTTTTGTTTGCAATTATGTCTACTATCACTCTCTTCGGTTTGCAGAGCAGAAGGTACACAAATCTCTGTTTGTCCACGTTCCTCTCTTCTCAACAATTGATGAAGAAACCCAGATGCAATTTGTAGCTACCCTCTTGGAGGCCATTGCATCAACATGTTGATCTATGATAATTTGAATTTTCATGTTTGTCAGTGAATCAACTATATCAGCATAATTATCAAATTATGAACTAACTCTGTGCTTAGACCTGGGTCCTGCTGCTTGCTTGGATCTGGAGATTGTTGACCATCTGTCTTCCCTGTTTATAATTCATCTGTAACTTCATAATGGGGCAAGCTTGTTGACTGTTTCCAGTTTCCGAGAATCCTTTTCATTTATTTTACTTTGCCGCCTTCTATTGTTGGATCTACAGTAGATTCACCTCAAGCCTCTTATGGCTTGATAAAATAAAAGCAATGTGTTTTGAGTTTCTCTGGCACGCAAGAGAGAAAACATCTGTATGACCAATCTCTCGATTGCTCCATGACAATTCTAGAAGGCCGTCGGGGATGCAGTTACCTTGAAGCAAAAGAATGAAGAGTCGTTTCCACTTCTAATAGCGCTGTTCACGCACTTGCGCTCTGAAAAAATTAAGGCTCACTATCGCGCATGATAAGTTTGAAATTAAAAAAAAAAAAAAGAAGGGAACGGTCAGGGATTTTACCAAGCAACATTAATTAAGGAGTCCGTGCATTGCGATTCGGGAGTTTCTTCTAAGCTTCAGCATCAGAAGTAAACGTTTCTCCCATATTTGTTTGCTTCTTATAGGCTGCATAACAGAAAATCTTAATAATAATTGTAAATAGAAAATCTTAATAATAATTGTAAATTGAAAATCTTCTGACAAGCTACTGTAAACACAGGAAGAAAAGAAACAGTAGAAGGTTTTATTCCTTGAAAGCTAGTGATTTTCCTCAAAACTAATGCGCGGTCCTAAATTATTGCCCCATGTCCGTACCATAACAATCTTAACGCTGAAGTGCACATCAATAGCTTCGCCATTCTCTTCTTTGCTGTTAGATTCATATTGTGAACCCAATCCTCAGCTGGGTATATACTCGACAAACCGTAGAGTAGATGCTTTCATAAAGTCTGGGCAGTTAAGCTCTGCTCAGAAACTGTTCGATGACATGCCAGCCCGAGATGTTGTAACGTACAACTTGTTGATCTCGGGGCATGGCAAATATGGCCACCCAAAACAGGCTCTTTATCTTTACCATGAAATGGTTTCGCATGAACTCAAAGAAAGTGCATCAACGTTTTCTTCTGTTATCAGTATTTGTAGTAATGACGGGTTTTATACTGAAGGACTTCAGGTTCATTGCAGAGTTTTTTCACTTGGGTTTGGATTGAATTTGTATATAGGAAGCTCGCTTGTTGATTTGTACATGCGTATGGGAGTCGGTGTTGAAGCTTTGAAGCTGTTTGACGAGTTGCCTGCGAGAAACTTAGCAACATGGAATTTGATGTTACGAGCGTTTTGTGAACTAAACCGACCAGATCAATTGTTGAGACTATATACTAAAATGAAATATGATGGCGTGGAGCCCAATGGGCTCAGCTTTTGTTATATGGTTCGTGGTTGTACTAATGAGACGTTTCTCTACGAAGGGAGGCAGTTACATTGTCATGTAATTAAGCTTGGATGGCTGGATGTGAATATTTTTATTGCTAATGCTTTAGTGGATTTTTATTCTGCTTGCGGGAGTTTAATTGACGCGAAGAAATCATTCGAAGTCATTCCCTTGGATGATGTTATTTCATGGAATTCAATTGTTTCAGTTTATGCTGGTTATGGTTCAGTATTTGTTGCCCGTGAATTGTTTTCTAGAATGCAGTTTTGGGGAAAGAGGCCGTCAGCACGTTCACTTGTAGTGTTCTTGAATTTTGCTAGTAGGACCAGCAACATATCTTTTGGGAAACAGATTCATTGTTATGTTGTAAAATTGGGTTTTGATCATGGGAGTGTCCATGTTCAATCTGCTTTAACTGATATGTATGGGAAGTGCAATGACATTGAGAGTTCTGTAGCTGTATTTGAGGCTGTTCCCAAGAGAACTATGGAATGTTGTAACTCACTAATGACCTCTTTGTTGCACTGTGGGAACATTGAGGATGTGCTTGACATGTTTGGTTTGATGGTTGATGAAGGATTTGGAATTGATGAGGTAACTTTGTCCACGACACTGAAAGCATTATCTGTTTCTGCTTTTGCAAACCTAGATAGCTGCAGATTGCTGCACTGTTGTGCGATAAAGTCAGGTTTAGAATCTGATATTGTTGTATCATGTTCTTTAATGGATGCTTATTCGAGGTGTGGTCATGTTGAACTTTCTCGCCAAGTGTTTGAGAATATTTCTTCCCCAAATGTTGTGTGTTTCACGTCAGCTATCAATGGATATGCTCGGAATGGAATGGGAAGAGAAGGCCTCAACATGCTGGAAACATTGATACAAAAGGGCATGATACCTGATAAAGTGACGTTTCTGTGTGTGCTTGCAGGGTGCAATCACTCAGGAATGGTCAAAGAAGGACAATTGGTGTTTAACTCAATGAAATCTGTTTATGGTATTGACCCAGACCAACAGCATTATTCGTGCATGATTGATCTGTTAGGCCGTGCTGGTCTTCTGGACCAGGCTGAAGAGTTGCTCCAGCTGACACCAGGAAAGGGCGACTGTGTGATGTGGAGCTCATTGCTGCGAAGTTGCAGGGTTCACTGCAATGAAATTGTCGGAAGAAGAGTTGCAGAATTTTTGATGAAGCTTGAACCAGAAGATTTTGCAGTTTATTTGCAAGTGTCAAACTTTTATTCTGAAATAGGGGAATTTGAAGTGGCAATGCAAATCAGGGAGATTGCTATTGCGAGGAAGTTGACAAGGGAGATTGGTCATAGTTTGATTGAAGTAAACAGTTGCCACTAGCATTCTGTTTTACACCATTTACAAGATCAAGGAAATTGACAGCCTATGCCGGAGCCACAGAACAGTAGATGACTTTCCAGTTTGTTTTCATGAAGCTGAGCCCCGTTTATAAAGTGTACAAATTCTGCATTGGCGTACAATTGAGAGGTTTCTGTTCCTTGAAGCCTAAGCGTTTGCATGCATGGAAAGGTCAAGTGGAATATGTTTTTCTATTGCCCCAGTTGGTCTAACTAATCCGTTACCTTTTTCCTTTTTTTTTTTTTTCTTCTCATGGGAATTTATTACATTGTTGGATAGTTGCACTGTATATGCAAATAATTAATTTATAAAAACTCAGATCGCCTAGAAAATTTTTCCTTTGCATAACCACATTATCCATTCATCTAAGGGCTACAGAGCATAAGCCAGGCAGAATCCATGAACACTTTGACTGGTTAAACTTTTGTGCACTGGTTGAAGAGTAAAGCAAAGAACTAAAGAAGGAATTTCCCTTGTACTTCAAGTGTGGGCATGTAGAAAATGTAGCACCTTCATCTACTTTTAAGCCAAGCCATACAGGCCACAAATCCCTTCATTTTCAAAACTAATATGCACTTATAAATTAAAACCCAAGGTCTTCACTGGATTTATACAAATCAACCAAATCTTGTGTAACAGCCAGAACAGACAAAATATGGATAAATTCTTCATGGTTTCCTTTTTTGGTTTGCTGATAGCAGCTTATGCAGCTGCAGGAAACATGGTATATGATAACATTGCCGTGCTTGGGGAGTTTGAAAACCTAGACGTAGAAGAAGATAATGAGCAGGAACATTTCGAAGTGCCATCGTGGACAAGTGAACGAGGTGGCAAGGTCCTTGTAAATGTCGATAGCTTTGGTGCTGTTGGAGATGGAGTTTCTGATGATACCCAGGTGCATATTTGTGTTGTTAAAGATTTTTATTTTCAAAATTATGTTCAGTTTTTAAATAATATAAATGACATGATAAAATACTTGCTAATGTGGACATCATACTTTGCTTTATTTAAATGTTGGGTAAGTTCAATTGTCACCTTTATTAAATCTTTTATTTTCTCTTTCTTCTTTGCTCTGTTTTTTCTTCTTTTTATTTTTTTGTAAGTTGGTCCATCTTCTTATGTTATGCTATCATCATCAGGCTTTTGTGAATGCATGGAACACAGCCTGCTCTACACCAAAATCAGTTTTCTTGGTTCCTCCAGGACGCCGTTATTTAGTTAATGCAACAAGATTCAAGGGGCCTTGTGCAGATAAGTTAGTTGTTCAGGTACTCTTCAACAGACACCAAAATCGAAATAGAAATACACATTTAGACTATTTTCTGTACTTATTTCATCACTCTCATCATTTGTTATACTAACATTCATATTAATCATAATATTAAATCATCAATGCTATTATCATTATACAGATTGATGGAACCATAGTTGCTCCAGCTGAGCCTGACAACTGGGATCCAAAGTTGCCACGAATCTGGCTTGATTTTTCTAAGCTGAATGGGGTCTTCTTCCAAGGTGGTGGAGTCATTGATGGCTCAGGCAGTAAATGGTGGGCATCATCTTGCAAAAAGAACAAGTCTAATGTAATTCTTCTAAATTCACCATATATCTTCCATTCCATATAATTCAATTCAAAAATAGTTTATAATAGTGACAACAAAATTTTAATATGTTCTTTTCTTCTTGCTTGCTTACAGCCTTGCAGAGGGGCACCGACAGTAAGGACTTTCCCTTCATTATTTTAGTTACATTCAAAAGAATTCACGAATTGTGTGGTTGATTAGAAGCACCAAATAATTAACAATGAGCAAGATTTAACGTCGGAATTTGTTGCAGGCAATAACCATAGATTCAAGCTCTGCTATAAAAGTAAAAGGCCTAACCATTCAGAACAGCCAACAAATGCATTTTGTCATTTCCAGGTCTGATACTGTGCGAGTATCTCAAGTACTAGTCTCAGCTCCAGAAGACAGTCCGAACACAGATGGCATTCATATCACTGAGTCCACTAATGTTGTTCTTCAAGACTGCAAAATTGGAACAGGTTTACATACCTTGTCCCTTTTTTACCTTCTCGCACAAACTCGAATATAAAAGCCAAATAATGGCTAAGCTTACAACTGTTAGTCTTCAGTGTCGCAATGACACAGCACGTCATATTGGGAAAAACATCCAAAGAACAGCTGATGTTGTGTCAACCATACAAATACTTAATACCTTCTTACGTTTTCTTTATATGTAAAATGCACTACATTATGCACACTGATATCATAGGAAGCTTATTGTTGTGTGATTCTTCTTGTGACATTCAGGGGATGATTGTGTTTCAATTGTCAATGGTAGCTCTAGTATCAAGATGAAGAGAATTTTTTGTGGACCTGGACATGGAATCAGGTATATATAGTTAACTCTGTGGACCCATTCAAAAGATTGTGGTTATATTTCATTCCATAAAATTTTAATGGACACTATTCGAATAGTATTCTGTTCCTTGCAAGATTGCAGAGTTGAAATTGAAAATTTTACCAATACTCATTCTCTTTTGTGCTGTGAAATTCTGCTTCTTAGTATTGGAAGCCTCGGAAAGGACAACTCAATGGGCATAGTTACGAAAGTGGTGTTGGATACAGCATACCTCAGGGAAACTACTAATGGCCTCAGGATAAAAACTTGGCAGGTAATGCTTTTTATCGTAATGCATAGATTATGTACATCTGATATGACAACACTGGTGACCTTACCAATTTAGCTACTTTAAGAAAGACAAAAGAAAAGCTTAAAGGGGACTTCAGCTGTCTATGTACCTGAAAAGAGACTCTTTCTATTTATATAGACTTTTTCTATTTATATCCTCCTTACTTCAAAAACTCGGTAACACTTCAAATTGCTATGATGGTGTTTGAATGCTTTCAAGACAGAATTTGAGGCAATATATTTTGCCAGTGCTGAATGAAAAATATTACATTGTTCGAGTTTGCTTCATTGAATAAATTTGATGGCTATGTATACTCTCTGGGTCAGAATTTGACAGCATACTAGAACATTCAGTCGCATGTCTAAAAATAGAATTCAGTGAAGCTCCAATTTAAGATGCTTTAGTTTGAAATTGACATGAATCCCTTTCTTTTGGGCTCTATTTTTCAGGGAGGTTCTGGTTATGTCCGTGGGGTTCGATTTGAAAATGTGAGGATGGAAGATGTTGCAAACCCTATTATCATCGACCAGTTCTACTGTGATTCCCCAACAGCCTGTCATAATCAGGTACTTGCTTCAGTTCCCTTTCAAGTTCAATCAACTCTGAAATCCTTAACTGGTAATTGAAGCATGAGTTTCAGCTCTATCAAGTTGTACTGAATTTAACATCTCGATCATCCAATCAGAGTCCTGATAATTATAAAGTCTTATTCTATTTGCTAGACATCGGCAGTGAAAATAAGCCAGATCATGTACCGGAACATTAGTGGAACTACAAAGAGCTCAAAAGCAATGAAATTTGCCTGCAGTGATACTGTCCCCTGCAGTAACATAGTCTTGAGCAACGTAAACTTAGAGAAGAAGGATGGTGCAGTTGAGACCTACTGCAACTCCGCTCAAGGCTTTGGATACGGCATTGTGCATCCTTCAGCAGACTGCTTAAGTTCCAATGACAAAGATGCTGCACTTGCGGAGTCTGTAAGGGATGATATCATTCACACTGAGCTCTGACATGCCACCTATAGTCATTCAAATAGTTATATCTTAGTATATACTTTGGGTAAATGGACGGTAGAGCGTACTAGTATAGGCTTCTTGGAGGAGGTTTGAGGTGACCAAGTTAAATTTTCATGGGGATACTGCAGATGTTATATGTATACATATACTATAGATGCATAAACAAGCTGTTCCATGTGACTGTTTGTGAACAGGAAAAGCATTGTATGATGCAGTTACTGTTGGACAAACAACAATTAATATATATTATGTTGTTTTTTGTGTTGATTGCAGCGTATTTGGACAAGTTCATGGAAACTGGGGCGGGTTTGGATTTTCAGCATTATAGCTGGACAAGCCCATCTAGTTTGGAATATGTAATGTGGGTAGCAGCCCCGGAAAGCCTGTCGTATTTATGCAAAGAGTAAAATGAGTATATAATTACGAAAAATAAATAAACAAATAAATAAAAGACAAGATAAGCGTATTATGGAACAGTTGAACATAAATTGAACGCCAGACAATTTGGGACCACTGAGTTTTTCGGAGTCCCTTACTTATTCAATATTCATATACACATTTTGATTAATTAATTAAGCATATTACCAAAAAAAAAAAAAAAAGGAAAAAAAAAGATTATGCATAAAGAAAAATATAGTTATAAAGAATAACTGACTTACCTGTAAAGTTTCTGTTGAATTTCCTCGGTCCCGCCTAAAGTAAAGTGACAAGTGAACGATTTCTGCAGGTAGGTGGTATACGTATTATTTATTAAACGACACGGTGGTGCGCATATCCCCAAATATAATATGTTAAACATTGATTTTAGTCATTTTCACCTATATTTTGAAGCAAGATTCAAGAAATGTGAAACTGTTTTTTATGTTGTCAATAGTCAATACCTCGTTTCTAGATTGTAAGCAATTGAAAAAAAAGAAAATGACAAATTTGGGTAATATTATGATACAACGTTAGCTTTAATTTTAATATATAGATGCCAACTCATTGATACTTTTGGTGAGATTGAGGTGGAAGGGAAGGATTAAAAATTTAAAAGAGATGAACAAATATTCCGAAATGGGCAATTTGCAGTTGTACTATAAAATAAAAAAATATCTTGCTAGTTAGTGGTTTTAATATTTTTGAATTTAGCTTGAAATTGAAAAGAACCACATTTTTATTCTTAATGCTGAAACCTAAAAATACAATAAATAGATCCTCTAAGTACAATTTCAATATGTTTACTTTTGGCAGTAAGTTTTAACAATTTAAAAAGTAAAATGTAACCACGGGGGAATTGAGAATTTGTGGGGGAATGCCGTGTGAATGAAATGACAGATGGTAATTTTTTGAATTTTAATTTTTAGAAGAATCGTAATAATAATACTAATAGTATAATAATGCTGAATTTGTACGAAAAATCGTACATGAAATGAAGGGTCCCAGATCCGGACGATTCCTAAAAAGGAAGAACATTCCGAGTTAGCGAAATAAATCAAAAATTTACAAGATCGTAAAATAAAATAGATCGGGATGTATTGTCACTTGTCAGCCTGTAATGTGATAAAATCGTAAACCCATGTCTTTATTCATTTTAAAAACCATGTGCTGCTATGCCTCTCTCTCTCTCTCTCTCGCGTCTACAACTACAAGCCGTGTTGATCAAAACAATAATTAATAATAATAAAAGGAAAAATAAATATTTAGGGACTCAAAAGAATCCGTGATCGAGGTAGGATTGGATTGTGGCCTGGCCTGGGTGGCTTTTCTAGTAGGCAATGAATTGATTAATTAATTAATTAATTAATTAATTCAGGGACTTGGTAATACCAAAATAAAAAAAAAGGCAGGCGACAAAATCACTTTTTTTGTCCTTCTAAATTAAATTTAAGAATCAACAAGAGAGATCGGCTCATGCTTGCTGCAGCAGAAGCACTCACACTAACACACTATTATTGTGACAACAACAATAATAATATAATAATAAAAAAGCAATCAAAATTAAATTATTAGAGGAAAGGGAGCAGGAGTTCACATGCACAACAACAAAATCCCGCAAGCTACAACCTCATCGCAACCTCAGCAACAGCAGCAACAGAACAATCACGAACTCTAAACTCTCCCACTTATTATTAATTTGATTATATATATTTATATATTGATTAGCTTCGAGTTCTAGAATGATCCGTGAACCTTTTATTTTGTACTATTTCTTTTTCTTTTTTCTTTTTCTTTTTCTTAAAAAAAAAAAAAAAAAACAAAAGAAAAAGATTTACCTTTTTCCTTTCTTTCTTTCTTTTTGAATCCCAAAGGTAATTTGAATAAAGTGGTCGCAATTTTAAGAATCAGATCTATATTTGCACTTTTCGACTGAATTATTAATGGATGTTGAAAGGTAATCAATAATTGGGTGTAATATTATTGGTATATACTGGTGGACAAAATAACTCTTCTTTCAAAGAAGAGAAAAAAAAAAAAAAAAAAAGCTTGTATACTAAAGATACGTTTAAAATTAGAATGAGTTGTGCCATAATAAAATTATTGATTGTTAAATAAAAAGTGAATATTAATTTATTTCGTACTAATTTTAATTTATTACTAAGTAGAATTGAGGGTAAAAATATTAAACTATTAATCGAAAAAGATGCCTAGCGCGAAGTTAACTAACTCGCTTTGATTTACCCTCTAAAACCTTAATGTTGGTTGGCAGAAAAACACACCATAAAGAAAGAACTGATCAGAATCAAGGTAAAATCAATTCATAATTTTTGTTTTTTAGTTGACGACAAAATGTTTTTCTGTTCTAAGTGACAATCAAATATGATAACGAAAACAAAGTAGTCTGCAAATCAAATTAGTTGAAAAAGAATCATTTAACAATTCACGGATGATTAATTAATTAATTATTAAATCATGAACTAATATTGAATTAGTTAATGCTTAATTAATCAGTTTGTTGCTTTATGCTCAAGCTATATAGATAAATAGAATAATTAAGATCATCTGATTTTAGATGGAAAAGTAAGGTATGAATATGATGATTGTGAACAAAGACAATGAATATGACAAAAATCCAACCAATATGTCCATTTAAATACTCCTCAATTGGAAGCCCAATTTGACCATACATATCTTTTAATTATTACCTTAGCTTTCTTTTATATATATATATATATATATATGCATATATAAATAATCTTAATTAGCATTGAGGCATGAATTTACATGGAATGAGTGCATACTTATATCATATACATGTATATATATATATATATAAATATAAATATAAATTAAAGGAGACCTAGAATAGAGTAGTAGTTTTGTTATCCATATATGGCTAGGAAAACATGAAATAAAATTGATGAATGATGGTTTGGTGTGGCAAAACCTAATAATGGAGCTGAGAGAAAGACAGAAGAGAAGAGAAGAGAAGAGAAGAAAACCCTAATCATATTATATATTATATATTATATATATGGAGGAGAAGGAGTTCACGAGCAGACTTTATCAAAGTTCACGAGTGTGTGTATTTGTTTGCGTATCTTCACAAAAAGACGGCTTGGAATGGAAGGTCCTACTTGCCCACAACTCTCTTATATTATATATATATATATATATATATGTATACTTTTACATGCAGATACATACAAATGTGTATACATATTATATGTGGGAGAAGTAATATATGGTAGCTTGTGATGATTCAGAAATATATAATATGTAGGGTGTTTACGTCCTCAGGTTTGGGAAGGGATCTATGCATTCATGTGATGGCCTTAGCTTTTGTATTTTTCTAATTATTAATTAATTAATTCATTAATTAATTACTGGAATGTGTTATATTATTATTGTAATCTTAAATTTATTGGCTTAACTAACTATAGTATTAATTAAGTTATATCTGTATTAGTTAATCAAAGATACACTTTATATATTGTGTATAATTGACATTATATACGTTATATGAATAGCGATAGAACAAATTACTTAAATTAATAAACGCCAATGGATCGATCTATGTGGCAACAAAAACAGAAATTTAATTAATTGCTGCCTTTTTAACGGTTTTCAACAGCAAATTTAAAATAATAACAAAAACAAAATGCATGATAATTAATGTCTTATCAATTAAACAAACAAAATTATCCTCATGAGCACATAATGTGCATGTATATATATACACTCCACTTTAATAATGAGATGCCCAAATGATCCATTAATAATTTGTTTCTATTATAATTATAAAAATCCATAATGAGATATTGTGTAAGCTCTATATGTCTTTCAGTGTTCCTAATTGTTTTATATATATATATATATATATGCATTTAATTTTTCAAATAAAAATAATTGGATAGGGAGGGAGGGAGGGAGGGTCAGAGGGTGCAACATAGCACATAGCACATGAATGTGAAGGAGATGTGTTATGGGAAAATCTGGATGGAAAGTGACTCGAGGGAAGAGGTTAAACACTGCTATTAACATATATATATATATATATATATGTATGTATATAAACATGAAAGTGAGGCCCAGGCCTTCTCAAATATTTTTCTGTAAATTTCTTTCTTGGGGACAGATCTATCTATAACAGATATAAACGACGCCCATATATTGATTTCATTAATTAATTATTAATTTAATAAACGAACTCAATATTATCATACTTAGTTATAATAATAATAATAATAATAATAATAATAATAATAATATAAAATATTAATCCCTTCCGTATTTCATTCATTCAAAATTCGATCACCAACCTATTCGATATGTTGGTATCGTACCGTCATATATGATGAGTTTACAATAAATAATCACGATAAGTTTTCTTGGTTGCATCACAAGGCTTGAAAATTAACCAGTAATAATTAATAATGTCCTTAAATCACGGCGTGGTCGCATCAATATCAAATATTGCGTGAAAGCAATACTCTCTCTCTCTCTCTTATATGTATATATATTATACACACGAATTAATTATAAATCACAAATCTTTCTTTCAGTTTTCTATTTGGCGTTGATTTCTTTTCAGAAAAGTTTGCAATCTACACAGGGATTAAGCATGTGACTCCAAGAGGAACATTTTTTTATTCTTTCTTTTTCTTATATAGTAGCTACCTGTACTTGTTTTAATACATATATATATATATATATATTACAAAAATATAATTATCAAAATTTTTCTAATTTAATGAAACACATCTGAAAACCATGGGCGTATGGAGGTTTTTCCACCAGTGCTACTACTACTATATCTCTCTCAATCATATTCACCCTCATCATTGCAGCTGGTTCAAAACTACGTACAGAACCCTCTCAATAAATTACTAAATTAATTAATTTTCCTACATATTACTATTGCCATTACCATCTGTTATGTTATTTATATATATATATATATATATATTTTACCTCATTTTGCCCCTAGTTCGTTGGAAAAATATTAGATTGAACAAAGGAATTAAGAGCCTTGAGAAATTCTAGCCATATTTGCGTTGTGGTTATTGTGAAGACAAATGAGGTACAAACTTAAACTTCAGCCCGTGAACGATGATGCATGTGACAATGAGGAGCTGTTATAGTCAGTGCCCGCCCTTAACTCCATGTAGACCCACTCACGTGTTCCTTTTTGGCTTTTCCATTATATATATATATATATATATATATATATATATACCAAGCCATCCTGGAAGAAAGTCATAGATTTTTGGACACAAGCAAACACCAGATCATCCACAGAGACTATATATAAGTTTGATTTACCAATTTCTTGGATTGTAATTTCCTTCACAATTGAAATATTGTGTATATACCAAAAACATGCATAAGAATTAAGGAAACTGACTCAGATTATTTGTTTGTCTGCAAGTAAGTAAGTTGGAAGAACAAGGAAAATTCCGTAGATATAATGTAATCTAGTTAATGTAGGTGCATTTTGCTAGCTTGCCGTAATTGTATATTTGATTTATAGAGCTTGGAATGTATTGATAATTGATGTGAGATAGGGTGCTAGCATAAACAATTTCATAGAGTCACATGCAGCAAAATATTTACATATGGCAAAAAAAAAAAAAAAAAAAAAAAATGGGCCCTGTAATCGCTGTAGATGAGCTAAGTTAATCCCTTTATGCAACAAAAATTCTCATAAAGGGATGTGAGATGATTAATAATGCAGAGGATGGAGAATGAAACATTATCAAAATTCAAAAGCAATCTTCTTCTTTTTATTATTATTACTACTATTATTATAACTGTTTAGTCTCATGAGCTCTGTTTCCCTCTGCTAGCTCTCTCCCTATATAAACCATCACTCAACTCCCTCTTTCGGCTAAACTAAACAAAATTCAATCTGCTCTCTCACTTACTTTACATTCTCTCTCTTTATGTCCCCCACATTAACTCCAATGGAAATGAGAGGTTTTAGTTTGAGAAGCCTCACATTCATTCTCTTCATTGCATTTCTTTTTTGGTCTGCAACTTTTGAGACTTGCAATGCCAGAAGAGGAAGACATTGGAGGCAGAGTAGAAGCAACTCGGCTTCTCTTTCCAAGAAGAATTATAAAGGAAGCAGTGGTCATCATAATTATCACAATGGGGGATCGAAACCCAAACCAAAACCAAAGCCAAAGCCAAAGACCCCGTCTCATAAATCTTCCCCATTACCTCCGGCGCCTACTAAGCCTGTACAGGACATTCCGCCGCCGAACCCGCCGAAGAAAGGTTACGACGGCGGCGGCCATTCTTCGGTCTTTAACGTCATGGATTTTGGCGCTAAGGGTGATGGAATTGTTGATGACACAAAGGTATGCAACAACGTCAATTTTTTGTGCAATTAATTAAGAATTCCTGGTCGAAATGCACAGCTTCACAAATTTCTAAGTTGGCCTTCAACAATTCACAGACTATTCATGACCTTTTCAAAATTATATAGCGCACACACACACACACACACACATATATAAATATATATATATATATATATATATATATTTTTCGAAAATGATTTTTGCTCTATAATATTTAAGAAAGTGCCATGGGATTTCATTTTCTCTTCCTCCTTAATTATTGCATTCATTAGCTACATGGTTTCTTTCTTTTCATTCAAAATCAACGTAATTTTCATGAGGCTTGGGAGCTTTTTGAAAAACAAAATTAGTTTTCATTCAAAATTAGGTAATGATATTGTTGAAGAGTTGCATAACAAATACATCAGAATTAACGATTTTTTATCCGATTTTATCAAGTAATGGACAACTAATGTAACATCATGAATAGGTAGATTCCTTTAGGGTAGTGTTAAATATTAAATCTTAAATCACTAATATTAAATATTGTAATTTGACACAACAAAAGTTAATGGGGGCTGCGGCCCAGCCTCAGTGTCGTATTATTATTGGGAAAAAGCGAAGGTTCAGAAAATAAAAAACAAGTATATAAATACATGAAAATAAATAACAAATAAATACGGCGAAAAGCACAACAAAACTACCAACGGAGGCCCACTCAAATAATATTGATTCTCGTTACGGCGGTTTGGTCATTATTCCATTTCCAACAGTAATTGCTTACAGTTAATTCCGCACAGAACCTGCACCATCAACTGTAAATTTTGTGATCGTAGTTATTGCGAATTTGCTGCTGAATTATTATTATTCTTATTATTATATGGTAAAGAGAGTTGTTACTTCTTAGAAAATTACAATTGAATTATGCGGTTCATGCAGGCATTTGAAGCTGCATGGGCAGCCGCTTGTAAAGTTGAAGCATCAACTATGATGGTTCCAGCAGGATCTGTGTTCCTGGTTGGACCCATTTCATTCTCTGGCCCATACTGCCAAGCAAACATTGTTTTTCAGGTATGCCTATGAAATTTAAGGATTTTTTTTTTTCAATGAATTTAAAAATTATTATAGAGACTGTCAACATTTTGGTCAAAGAGTATATAAGTAAATGAAATTCATCCAAATACAGATTGTGCAATATGGTTGTAAACTGAAAATTTGATTAATTTTTCTCAGCTGGATGGCACAATTATTGCTCCAACAAGTTCCAAAGATTGGGGTAAAGGTCTGTTATGGTGGATTGACTTCACAAAGCTGAGAGGAATTACAGTACAGGGAAAAGGTATCATTGATGGAAGAGGCTCAGTCTGGTGGCAAGACTACCCATATGATGATCCTATTGACGATGAATCAAAGCTCATCATCCCATTAAATAACAACACAGTACGACACAAGCCACCAGCGCCGGTAATTATAATTAATAATTACCTTCATCAGTTTGTAAATTTCCACTGTAATTATAGGCAACTAATCTTGTATCTGAATGAAATTGTGCGGCAGATAAGAAGTGAACTATCTGGGAAAATGCCAAGTATCAAGCCAACTGTAAGGACCACTTCATAGCTGCCAAAATTTCTATCGAAATTTATGACCCTGCAGTTCTCTAACATGTAATGTTGTGTTACAGGCTCTAAGGTTCTACGGTAGCTTTAATGTCACAGTCACTGGAATAACAATTCAAAGCAGTCCACAATGCCACCTCAAGTTTGATAACTGCTTCGGAGTCGTGGTACATGATATGAGGGTTTCGTCACCAGGTGACAGTCCCAACACCGATGGAATCCATCTGCAGAACTCTAAAGATGTGCTGATTCACAGCTCCAGTCTTGCTTGCGGTAATTACATTACATGTAGATGCATATTTATTTTGCCATATAAACCAAATTCAACCATGCAATTATGAGCTGCAAGTCAAACTCGAATCTTTACAAACAAGAACAAAACCTGCAGAGCCAAGATTGAGATTATACGTGAACACTAGATGGCACTGTCATAACCCAAACCCAAAAGGAAAAAAATAGCATAAATAGACATGCCTTTGAATAGGTTCCTTAAAATTCAGGGCACAATCTTATCCAGAGCCTGTAACCTTATTCTTTGACACATTGCAGCAAGCAATCTTCAAAATTACGGAAAATTTCATCCACTAGTTATTTGACACCTGTCATACCCAAAGTTGTCAGGGGATGGACCAATTTAGGATGAGGTTTTGAACCCCACCGGCAACAAGAACACATCTTCTGCCCTATTCTTTCAACTTTCAACTTTGCTTTTGTCTTCATCTTGCAGCATATTCTTCTTCTCCCGTCTTCGTTGTCTTGTCGACTTCTGTTCAGATGGAAACCTAATTAAAGAGCATAAAACATAGATATGAGTCATATATCTGGTACTGCACTCAATGAAGCTTTAAAAATCTAGTGCTTGCATAAAATTGAAGGCTTAGTTTAACATATAAAGAGTGTGCAGAGTCAGCAGGATTGCATTTATCTCTAAGTTGAACTTAAACCAATTTGTATGTTCCATTGATGATAAGCCTTAAAAATGTGATGAAATTTGCAGGAGATGACTGTGTTTCCATTCAAACTGGATGCTCAAATGTATACATACACAATGTGAACTGTGGGCCAGGACATGGAATCAGCATTGGAAGTCTGGGAAGAGATAACACCAAAGCCTGTGTCTCAAACATCACCGTCCGAGATGTTATGATGCATAACACCATGAATGGTGTCAGAATCAAGACTTGGCAGGTACTGATACCTTATGCAATCCCACGCTATAATTTATAAAAGAACTAAAGTAATAAAAGCAATGCCTGTAAAAGACTATCAATTGCAAAAGTAATACAATAAAAACTAAGGTAGAATGATGGATTGGATTAACAAACACACACAGAAACAGAAAATATTTAATGATTAGTACTCAGTTGGGGTGCTGCCTTGTAACTGGATTAAGATTTAAACCAACATGAAGGGTAATAATCCACAAGACTTTAACCATCATCTTTAAAGTCATTTAAGAAACTTCTGCTAAGCACTTCTAGACAATTCCAAAATTTTTAACAAATTTTGTAGAATATCAAATAGTTTGAAACATGTTCTTGGCTCTCTCCATAAATTCCAATCAAGTTCTTGAGCATTGGACAAATGAGGTTTTCCAATAACTCTTTTTCACCTCTTTCACTGCCTAAAAATCTCCAAGTTCTGCTAATGCTAGTGCTTTTTTGACACTTCCAGTTTATGAGTAATTTTTCTCACATTATTCCAAACTTCACATCTGCAGGGTGGATCAGGCTCTGTTCAAGGGGTACTTTTCTCAAATATTCAAGTTTCTGAGGTCCAACTTCCAATTGTGATTGACCAATTCTATTGTGACAAAAGCAAATGCAAGAACCAAACATCAGCAGTGGCTCTATCAGGAATTACTTATGAGAAAATTAGAGGGACATACACAGTAAAACCTGTACATTTCGCCTGCAGTGACAGTCTACCATGTATAGATGTAACTCTGTCTTTAATAGAGTTAAAACCACAGCAAGAACGCTACCACATGTATGATCCTTTCTGCTGGCAGACTTTTGGATTGTTAAGTACTCCAACTGTGCCACCAATTGGTTGTTTACAGATGGGCAAGCCACCAAGCAATAGACCTCAGTCAGATCATGATGCATGTTGAGCTCAGCCTAAGGTAACTATGGTGCATTCATTTGTGTGGTAGGCATGATTTGCCGACCCCTTATCATACCATTAGTTAATTAGGTTATTAATGAATGTATATGCAGGCAGTTCTTAGTTTATACCAATTCTTCTTTAGTAGGTTATATTGGTTTTCATTGTGCAAGGGTATACCATTATTAATATCAGCTATAGGCTGATAGCAGAATATTAAGGCAGCCTTGTTTGCCATGGGCTGATTGTCTTGGTTGTCAGATTGTGAGATAGTGTATACGGGTGTTTGATTGCTTGATTTGTAATAAATATATCTCGTTCAGTAAACTGTGAAATCTCGAATATCCCTCTCTTATCTACAATTTACAAAACAACCATACTTTTGCTCTGGAATCCACTAAGAAATACAGATAAAAACAAGCATGAGAACAAAAGCAAATTAAAACTGGAAATATCGAACCAATTAAAATAGTAATCGAATTCTTAGCATTTCACTTTCCTGTAACTTTTTTTGGCAATCAAACAACGTACTGTTGCCTATGAAAATATCCCAATCCCCAGATTGATCAGATTGCCAAAAGAGCCACTATATATAAAATCTGAAGAGGAATAAAACCAGGCTTAAAGGTCAAAAGCAGCTTAGAGTTATAGAGAAGTTACCTAAACCAAACTTTCTAATTATACCAGAGAAAACTAATTGAGACTTCGGGATTAGCAGAATGAACAAAACGCAAAATAAGATTATCACCTGGCTACTTTTGGAGAGGCCACTACTCCTGCTTCGGAAGCCATGGTGAGATCAGGGTTGAACAGTCCAAACACTCAATCAGAGATAGACCCCGGTTTCCAGTCCCCATCGTATAAATCAAACAAACAAGTATCTACTGAATTCCCCAGCATTATTGGAATGACCCTTCTGCATTCGCAACACTCGTCCCGACTTCATACGAATCTCCCCCTCCTAATGGGCTGAAATTTCTCACTCTGTATTGGGTTTGAAATCTCTACCTTTATCGTGGGCTTAAATTTTTTTGTTTTGTTTCGCGTATCAACTTCTTTTTCCAGCGCGGGCTTAAATTTCTAGTTCTAGAGGGTGCTATAGCCACCTCTCGATTGTTCTCTTCAAACCCCATTCATGTATTTATAATTTTGTCCTTTAAAGGAAAGTACAACGATAGAGAATTATAAAGTTTGTTAAATCATCAATTATAAATTTTTTACCTCGCTGCGGTCTCAACAGTCAATTCCTTGCCCACAATGAGTATAAATTTTTCGCCCATATCAAAATATGAGGAATCAGTTTTATATAAAACAAAAGATATTGATACACGTACCGTCTCAATGACAATGATTCTAATAGTAATTTTGTTCGCACTACTGCTAAACGCACCGTTTAACTTTCAAGCATTGCGGGAAAAAATCCGAACAGTTGGGTACGCCTTATCTTATCCGATGGCTACAAGTCAAAATATGAACTAACATTTGCAATAAGCGATTTGATTCCTTCTGTCAAATTCAAAGATGTCAATCTTTCCGGTAATACTCTTTTAAAGCATCAGTTACAATCAAGAGCTTCACACTGACCTTCCAATGGCGCAAGTTTCAGAGAAGGAGCTGGATTCCGTGAGAAGGAGGATGGCCGCCGTTGCCAACCATCTTGTTCCGATTATGAATACGAATTCGAATTGTGGTTCCATTGGATTAAGTAATGCCTCGATGAAAGATAGCTATCACCGGATACACGGTGAAGTTCCAAGCCACGATGTCGTCTGGAGAATTGCTTGTGATGAGTCTGGCAAGGAATTCACTGACATCATTTATGAGAAAGCTGTCGGTGAAGGTATTGCCAAGGTAAGGTTGTCAACAGTTACCTTCAGACTTATTGACTTAACGCGTAGCAAGTGTTTCTTATTGATTGAACTCTTTTTTTTTTTTTGGTAATTTAGATTACGATTAATAGGCCACAGAGAAGAAACGCGTTTCGGCCGCAAACAATTAAAGAGCTCATGTGCGCGTTTAATGATGCTAGAGATGATAGTTCGGTGGGAGTCATTATTCTTACTGGGAAGGTATTGATTCATTGCTTAAGCACAGTCCTCTCATGCACTGATTTTTTACTTGTATAAATAACTGCGTACAATTATAAATAGACTGATTAGTGAAGGACGTAATGAAGGAATAGAAAGGATGAAGGTGTGCTTTTTAGTATGTATTACTGTCAAATAACTTGCAATGACATAAAGGGGCACATATAGATGCAGGACATATTGCAACCAGCCATGTCAAAAGTGGTGGAATTTAATCCTTTTATCATCTTAGATGAGGCCCTTGAATTTGCTCATTTGAGTAAATGATTTATAATCCCCAAGATGATTTTAATACATGGGTCTTCAGTACCCGAGCATACCTCTGGATCACATGTTCGCCTGCTAGTCATGTTTAATACTACTCTTTGTAGAATAACAGACATTCTTTTCCATAAAAAAGCATGTGTTAATCTTATTGTATACTCAAAAGAAGGAATTCAGTTTTGGAACTTTTAGCCTCTTTTTATTAATAAAGTAAATGATAAGTTGTTCGTATGCCTTACTGATATTAATAAAGTAAATACTCAAAATATTTTATAGAGGTTATACTGATTTCTTTTTGTTTACAAACATGTTTTTATAGGGTACCAAGGCCTTTTGTAGTGGTGGTGATCAGGTATTGAGAGGTAGCGATGGTTATGCTGATCATGAAAATTTTGGCCGTCTCAATGTGTTAGATTTGCAGGTATTAAATTTTCTTCTAGAAAGCTTACATGTTGTAACATGTGCTTGCACCAACTTCTGAGGCCTCAGTACGGACCAACATTTGGTGCCAACTTCCCTTTGACACTTTCTCAGGCTCCATATTCATTATTCAATTGTTCGTTTATATTACTACATATATATCTATTCTTCTCCTTTTCTCCTTAATTGTTCGTTTATATTACTTAAATCTTTTATCATGATGCAGATACAGATTCGGCGTCTTCCCAAACCAGTTATAGCAATGGTATGCCTATCTTAATTCCACATATAGACGATCTACTGCATTCTCAGTTGTAAGGTGCTGTTGGAAGTTATTATTAGATTTATATATAGCATGGAACTCGGAGTAGTGTCAAGATACGTGTGATTGTCCTACAGTTTCCTTACCACACACTCAAGTTTGTAAGATAAGGACCACCTTCAAATTGTTTTATTCATTGTGCTTTAGGATAAGTTTTATCATCTATTCTAAACCAGGTTGCAGGATATGCTGTTGGAGGAGGACATGTGCTGCACATGGTTTGTGATCTTACCATAGCAGCAGATAATGCTATTTTTGGCCAAACTGGTCCTAAGGTGCTTATGTCTTATCCCAATGTCTCTGGTTACTTATTGAATTTTATCTGTTGTACCTGAATTGATTAAGTTGTACCGAGGTTAACCAGAAAAACCCTGCTTCAGTCACTGATCTGTTTTTTCAGTTGAATAGTGACACTATCTGATTAATTTTTTTTCTAAACATTATACTAACATTTTGCTTATGACTAGTAATGTAAATTAATTTTCCATTTATGATTTCCCTGTTTAACTGCTGTTAAATGCAATCATTTCTGTTTCTGTGCATAAGGCAGGTTGGAAGCTTTGATGCTGGTTATGGAAGTTCCATCATGTCCCGTTTGGTAAACACCCTAAACAAAGGAGTCTTCGATATGCTTAATATAAGTAATCACCTTCATTTATGCTGAAAATTCAATAATGTGATTTCTACAAGTTAATCACTCCCTATTGTACTGTCAATGCAGAGTTTGAGCAACGTTTCTTTAAGAATCTTCAGTTATGAGAAATTTTAAGAGGTTTTTGGTTATATAGGTGGGACCTAAAAAAGCTAGTGAAATGTGGTTTTTAACAAGGTTTTACACAGCTGCAGAAGCAGAGAAAATGGGACTTGTCAACACTGTTGTACCGGTGAGTTTTCTTGCGGGGTAACTTTCATGCCTTGAAGAAAATGCTAATCAGCCCTCGGATCCCTGTCTTCCTATATGTTTCCCTTGCAATATCACACACCCTACTGTTTTGTTGTTAATCGTAAGTTAAACATAGTATTTTGCTTTTCCTATTTTCATCCAGCTAGAGAACTTGGAGCGAGAAACAATTAAATGGTGTCGAGAGATTCTAAGAAACAGCCCCACTGCAATTAGAGTGCTCAAATCAGCTCTAAATGCAGTTGATGATGGCCATGCTGGCCTCCAGGTATGTTCAGTTCATAAATGTTATTGACCTGCAATGTATACAACCAAGTGACTGCACTATTATAGAACTCATGAATGTGTTGAATCGCATGTAGGCACTTGCTGGAGATGCCACTCTCATATTTTATGGCACTGAGGAAGGTAACGAGGGGAAGATGGCATATGTGGAACGCAGACGCCCAGATTTCTCAAAATTTTCTCGAAAACCTTAGTCCTGAGTTACCTGAATTCTTGTTAGTTTTACCTCTAAGTGTTATTGCAACGAGATCAACAATAAAAGATTGTAGCCCTCTGCAATCCTTTTTTTGTGTGAAAAACCAACTGAATTTTTGCAAATAAATGCGAGGTTCGCGTTTTACCTGATAGTTTGTTGCTTTTTGTATTCAGTGCTACCATTGACATATTATAAATCAATCCCAACTTGAATGCCAGTACTAAAATGTTTATTATGGACAAAAACCTTTCTTCTTGCCAATAACTGAACTAAGATGAAGACCGTTATAAAAAACAAAATCTCGACGTTTCCTTGTATACCGCACAAAAATATTCGAGGAAAAGCAAAGCTATCAACGGCCATTTAATATTTAATTCAAAAATTGTTTTGAAAAATTAGCATACAATTTAAAATTTAAAATTTAAAACTCTACTTTTAATATTTAAAAATTATTTGAGATAATATTTTAAAATTATTTTTTTAATTTTAAAAAGTAAAAAAATTATATTTTGATATAATATCTTAACAATAAAATAAAAAAATATTTGTTTGATTGAATATGTTTTTGAGAATACTTTTATAATAAAATTTTAACAGTAACTGAAAAGTAATTACTCCAAATTATTATTATGTTATATAAAAATTATTTTTACTTCTTAATTTTAATATGAAAAAATTATATGAATTGCTCTCTCTTTATATACATACACATATATATATATATATATATAACGAATCACCAATTTCATATATTTACATATATATTAATAAATTAAAGAAATAAAATATTTTTTAACGTATAATACAAATTTTTAAAAAATACTTAAATAATAAATAAAAAAAGTAAAAGAAATAACTAATAATAAATTTTTTTGTTAAAAATAATGTAAATAAATATTATAAATGAAATATTGTTTTTGAATCTATTTTGGATACTGACCCATTTTTTTTTTGTTTTTTAATTTTATATAAATTTAACAATCTTATTTAAAAACTGTTTTTGATTAAAATTTAGACAAATTTAAAGAAATTCGTTTTCTTATATTTTTGTTTTTAAAATCTCAAAATTCTATTTGAAAACTGGATCAAATGGCCCTTGGTAATTTTAATTAAAGGAAACATCCCTGCTTGGTAAATATGAAACTAGATCAGTCAACGAATTTATGTGGGCCCAAGGCTGTATGCCAACGTGGCATTTCTATTCAAATTCCCGGTTTGCTGCTTCGTTAGCGTTCCGCCTTTGTCTGAATACAAAAGCCAGTTCATCTCTTCAGTTAACGTTTCTCCTACGTCAACTCGCCTGAAACTTTAACAGGGACTATCAACTCCCCCACGTCGAAAAATTCTTTCGAAACCCTAAATTATGAAAATCCGCAGTCTCTGAAGTGAAGATAAACCATGAGTGGAAACGAGTTCCGATTCTTCTTGTCGTGCGACATCAATCTCCCAGTAACCTTTCGCGTCGAGAGATTGGAAGGAACTTTGCCTTCTATCAAGTCTCCCAATTCAGGTATCACTTCAGTTTCCACTCAATAAACCTAAAATTTGAAGCTATATAACTTTTAGTTTTGGCTTAATCTGTTAATTATCGTGCGAGTTTGTCGCGAAATCGTCGCGATTAAGGCCTTAGCGGAGTGTTAATATAATAATTGGAGTAATTAATGCTGAATACTCGTTATCCTTGCTAATCGTGCTATAATTTACACAAGATGCTTGTTCAGGAATTGATTCCGCTGCTGAGGAGAGAAGACCGGAGCTATATGTTGAGTGTGCATTGTACATTGATGGTGCGCTGTTCGGTCTTCCGACGAGAACAAGGTTCACTGCTTGTTTGTGTTCAAATTTTTGATAATTTCCTGTTGAATGATTCGTTCTAACCCAGGATGATACAAACAAAATACACAGGAAATATATAATGTCTTTACTTATGATATCTTTTGATAGGCTTTTTTTTGTAATCCAAATATTGGTGCAATATTCATACGTATTAATCCTGCTTTTTGGCGCCAGGTTGGAATCTATGGGACCGACATATTGCTGGAACGAACTTATCACATTGAGTACTAAGTATCGGGATTTAACTGCACACTCACAGCTTGCTTTAACTGTGAGTTAGCAATTTTAGTTTACATACTCTTTTTACGTGTTTTCAAGTCATTTTTGTGAGTGTCTTCCTTTACGAGTGTGTATGTATTGGCATTTCCATATTAGTTTTAATTTGCTAACTTAGAGTTTGCAATTTCAGTTCATAAGGTCCTTTTATGTCTGTTTATGGTAGGAGTTTTAGACTTAGGTAAACAAACTCCAGTTTTCACAATTAGGAGCTGGAATATTTGTTTTTGATGTCTCCTGAAATCCAGGTTTGGGACGTTTCTTGTGGGAAAGATGAAGGACTGGTTGGTGGGGCTACCATACTTCTCTTTAACAGCAAAATGCAACTCAAAACTGGGAAGCAAAAGCTTAGGCTTCGGCCAGGAAAAGAGGCAGATGGATCATTGCCTACAACTACTCCTGGAAAGGTTTCCAGTCATTGTGAATAAATAAGTTTATTGTGTTATAGTTTCAGCATGTTGTTTTGTGAAATGGTTGGTTTTGGTAATCCACGCACTTTTATTATCCTCAATAGGTTCCTAGGAATGAACGTGGGGAGATGGAGCGTTTGGAAAAGTGTGTGAATAAGTATGAACGGGGACAGATTCAGCGCATTGATTGGCTTGACAGACTCACATTCAAGGCTATGGAGAGAATAAAAGAGCAAGAAAGCTGTCGAAATGCAAATTCTTATTTGTACTTAATTGTCGATTTCTGTAGTTTTGAACACCGAGTTGTCTTTCAGGTAGCCACCTATTGCAATCATTAAATATTTATTGGTTTAAATTTTTGTTCTTGTATAAATAGTATATAACCTTCACAAAAATAGCAGTAGGTTTGATTTTCTTTCCTAATCTTTTGTCATCTGCATAATTTTTACTTTCTTTTTAAATTATATACATTCATTAAACAAGTTTTTCCAAATTGAATCTCTTTCTCTCATATGATTTGATGAGTTGGCCACTTATACATCAATTTAGTGCTAGCCAACACCTATCTCTTTTGAAGAAATGTCTTAGGTTGATCTGTTGTATCTAGTCATTCCTTGTAGCTTAATTCAGTTTTGATATCACAGGTTATTGTAGTATCTCTGCTAGTTCAAAAGCTGAATTCTGATTCAATAAATTAATATTTGTCCTTCCAATTGTTCTTGGGCTCATTATGTTAGATGCCTCGTCTATGGTAAAATCTTTACTACTTTAAGAATCATAATTACTTATGCATAGATTAGGGCGATTCAAATTAGTTTCATCATGTTGACCAAAATATTAACTCAGGCGGCTTTTCTTCTGTTTGACATATAGGAGTCAGGAGCAAATTTCTTATTACCGACTCCTATAACTTCAACAAATGAACTTGTCACCGTGTGGGACCCAGAAGTGGGGAAGATAAATCCTTCTGAGCACAAGCAACTAAAGCTGGCCAGGAGTTTAACTCGTGGCATTATTGACAGGGACCTTAAACCAAGCTCTAATGAACGGAAGTAAGTTTAGAATCCTGTAATCAAAATTTCAAGATACGTATTTTTAGCTTCAACTAGAAAAGCTTGAAATTTTTATGTTATATCATTAAGTTCATGTTATTTGTTTGATTGATTGGCTTCATAAGATTTGATAAGTATTTCATTATCTTTACTTCTTGATTTCAAGGTCAATACAGCGAATTCTAAAATACCCACCCACAAGGACTTTGAGTGGAGATGAAAAACAACTCCTTTGGAAATTTCGTTTCTCACTAATGTCTGAGAAGAAGGCTCTTACAAAGTTCCTTCGAAGTGTTGAATGGAGTGATGTCCAGGTTAGCATTTTCTTCTTCTCGTTTTTCTTATATTTTTAGCTTATTGGCCTATTAATTGGGATGTTGAACTTTTCTTGCTTTCCCTATTTCTCTTTTAAAAATCTTTTTTTAGTTGTTCAATCCTGTCATTTAATTCTTAATTCCTTGCCCTTTTTTGTTGGTTGTGTTGGTTTTCTTTCGGTAAAAGTAAGAATGCCGAACATTCAAAGTCTGTGCCATGGGTAATACTCTTGCATGATACAGTCTAAGAGATTTCCTCGTACATTGCACGGTCTTTCTCAAATGAGGGAAAAAGTAGAATTCACAAGATGTGTTGCTAACTTAGCACTTTACATTGCTTGCAGCACACAAAAGTAAGAGCTTTTGCCATGGGTATGCTCTTGCATGTTTTGGTTTGGTTGGGATTACCTTATGGATAATTTTCTACATGGGTCCAAAATGGAACTTGAAGGGTCTGCTACTGGATTTAGGGATTCCACATGCTATTTTAATCTTCATTTCCCCTAGCGCTGAGAATTTGCTTTCTATATTGTTTTCAACCTCTTTGAATTCCAGACTTAAAAATTATATAGTTTGATAACCCATGAATAGACCTATTTTCTAAGTTTAACAGGAAGTAATGTTTGTGATAGTTGATTTTTTTCATTTTTGATTTGCCTTCTTTTTCAGGTTGAATTGACATGCTTAATCTAATTTATGCTTAATATTGTTGGTCAATATTGGTAATTTCTGAAGATTGTTAAGCTGATGTAACTACAGGAAGCAAAGCAAGCATTAGAACTGATGGGTAGGTGGGAAATGATTGATGTCTGTGATGCACTGGAGCTTCTTTCCCCTCTATTTGAAAGTGAAGAGGTAGGTACATTTTTTAAGATAAGTCTGGTGTTTCTACTGCCTTCTTAATTATTGTCTTGAAACATTTGCTCCATATAGCTGTGGGGTTCTTTATCTGGAAACAAATTAATTTGGGGTGGCGGAATGATTGGAAGTGTAGTTTCTTCTACAATACCATTTTTCAGGCTTTTGACTGAGAAGATTCATGGACTTGATGATTTTTCAACCCTGTCCTCGTAATAACACTGAAAGAGAAGAAGGCCATTACTTATTATATCAGAAAGGCTTGCCAAACTTAAATGTGCCTTCCCATTGGTTAGGCCTGGTTTATCTGATGTAGGAAAGTAGTGAAGCACTGCAAATCTAGAAACAAAAGTAATCAGAATAACACCTTTTGAAAATGTTTCAGTTTACAGAATTAGAATTGGTCAGAGCTCACTTTTGTTTAAAATTATGTCGAGAGTTTAAACATCTCATCCAAACTGAATAATGGCTGATTGCAACCCTTTTCACACAGGTTCGTGCTTATGCTGTCAGTATTCTTGAACGAGCTGATGATGAAGAACTCCAGTGTTACTTACTGCAACTGGTTCAGGCTCTTCGGTTTGAGCGCTCTGATAAATCTCGCCTTTCTCAATTTCTTGTACATCGCTGTAGGCACTTTACAAATTCAAATAGTGTGTGTGTGTGTGTGTGTGCACGCTCATCTTTACATGTTCTAGGGCTACATTTTATATATTATACAATCAATTAGATGGCTTTTGAGAGTATTTTTAAACTCTTACAGCATCACACAACATCGAATTGGCTAGTTTTCTTCGCTGGTATGTTTCTGTGGAGTTCCATGATCCTGTGCATGCCAAACGTTTTTATTCTACACACGAGATCTTGGAAGAAAGTTTGAAGAAGGTTAGTTATTTCAACACTTGTATATTTTCATGTACATTCATAGCACAGATTTACAAATGATTTCTATTGTCAATTACACTTTATATGTGTTATTTATCTGGATTTATATGATAGAAAAATTCAACTCTTTAGAAAAAAAATTAGCATTTGATAATGTTCCCTTTTTCGTGGTTGAGACAATGCCATTTATTTCTTTTTCCTGCATCCAATAATTAGATTTTCTCAAAGTTCTGTTTCTTTGGATGGGACTGGATGGTAACCCTATTTGTGGGATGCACATGCATTCCTCCAAATGAAAAAAGAAAAACAGAAGTAAAAGAAAAGTCTTTTCTCTGGAGACTTACAATCCAAACAATTCTAAACTATTAGAAGAGCAAGTGTATCAGCTGATAATTATACAACTATCAAGTTCCAAATACTAGTCAGCCTGCATGGAATATGCATTCCTTTTGACGAACAGAATTGATATCTGTAAATGTTGCTTTATTATTCCATGTCAAGCCCAAGTTCAACAAATGGCTTCTAGATGATATATTACTTGGTATCAAATTTTAATTTTACAGCTTAGTGATTGCAATCCTCTTTTTAACAGTTGACACCTGGTGTGGATGGAGAGGACGGATCTAAATTGTGGCAGAGTCTGGTACGTCAAACAGAACTGACTGCTCAATTATGTTCTATAATGAGAGATGTTGGAAATGTACGAGGCAATACCCAGAAGAAAATTGAAAAGCTTAGACAGCTTCTTTCGGGACTCCTCAGTGAACTTACTTATTTTGAAGAGGTAGTTCTTTGATCAATGTCTGTTGTCAATTCAGCACTTGATAATCATTTAACTCTTAATACTTTGCTTATGCTATCTGTTTATTTCCAGTGCTAAAGTTTCTTGTCTATATATCTTATGGTGTCTGTTCAGCCGATACGGTCGCCACTGGCTCCAAACATTCTCATCACTGGGATTGTTCCGTCTGAGTCATCTATATTTAAAAGTGCATTGCATCCTTTGCGTCTGACTTTCAGAACAGCTAGTGGTGGAATTTTCAAGATGATTTTTAAGAAGGGTGATGATATTCGGCAAGATCAATTGGTATACTGCTAAACTTTTGCTCATGCCTGGGACAAATTTATACACCATCTTTAGCTTTCACCTCCTCTTTCTTCTTCCTTTCAACCCCTCCAAAGAAAGTGTCAATCTCTGTCGGATAGAAGGTGGCAAAGCTTTGACATTAGTCATATCTTGATGTGTGGTTACTTCAGGTTGTGCAAATGGTGTCACTCATGGATCGTTTGCTTAAGCTGGAAAATCTGGACCTGCATTTAACTCCATACAAGGTGCTGGCAACTGGACAAGATGAGGGCATGTTGGAATTCATACCATCTCGTTCATTAGCACAGGTATTATCCTTTAAAGATGCTTCTTTGATTGAAATAGTGTACTTACTGTATACAATATCCATTTGTTTGGTTTCGATAGATTATCACATAACAAATAATATGCTTATAGGTGATAAATCAATACATAATAATAGCAGGGCCATTGCATAAAAATTCAATTGCAATAATATTTGTCATGCTGTTGATTTGTCAAAAATAGTTTGATTTTCTCTGAAGTTTTGCTACTCGTCTGTGATTTATGGAAAGAGATCAGTTTGAAGGGGACATGAATTTTAAGTTCTGTCATGAGGACAGTCGATAGAAAATGACTTTTGAGCATGCTGCAAAGCTGACCCATATTTGATGTCTTTTATACCTTTTACGTGCTTTCTTAATGGTTTTGCTTTTAGGAATTTCAGTCTTAAATTTTTCCTGTTCTGATTAATGGTCAGAATTGTGCGTCGCTGATGAGCAGGATAACTTTATAATTTTTGAAATATGTACCACTGAAATGATTGATAAGCTGTTTGTTTCCATGTCCAGATTCTCTCAGAGCATCGTAGCATTATAAGCTATTTGCAGAAGTTTCATCCCGATGAGCATGGACCATTTGGGATTACAGCTACCTGTCTTGAAACATTCATAAAAAGCTGTGCTGGTTACTCTGTTATCACATACATACTGGGCATTGGAGACAGGTAACTTTTAGTCTTGTGAGAGTTATCTAAATTTCTACTTACTATTTTTATTAGCAATTGCAGTTTTCACTTCATGGTAATGTTGTTTAGAAGAAGAGGTAGTTGGGATGGAAGGAGGCAATAGTTCTTCAAATATGTTGCAGAATCTAGGCTGTGCCAATATTTTTTAAGTATTGAGGAATAAGCATATCACATCTTCATACTTCTAAGCTATGAATGGCATTGAATGAATTAAATAAAAATATATAGTGTGTGAAATGTCCTTTTCTTCTTCTTGGCAAAGACGTGTACATTTTTATAGCATGTATAATGTTGCTATACCTTGAATGTTGTTTATTGCAGCTAAGATCTATACTCTTCCAGTTACATTCTTATTTTACGGATGATTATCTGTTTTATGAATGTCTTGTTATTGAGTTCCCTATTTCCTACAGCATTTCTGAATCTATCTAGCTAAATCACATTTCTGAAAGACAGGCACCTAGACAACCTTCTTCTTAGGGATGATGGGCGCCTTTTCCATGTGGATTTTGGCTATATTCTTGGCCGAGATCCCAAGCCATTTCCCCCACCAATGAAGCTTTGCAAAGAAATGGTTGAGGCTATGGGTGGAGCAGAAAGGTTTTTTCCTCACTCTACTTTTGGAGAAAAAAGAAAAAATCAATGCTTATTCTCTTTCAAGTTCTGTTTTTCTGAATTACATTTGATAATTATATGCATTATCATTTCACGAATGATGGCTTGCTTGTTCTTTGCAGCCAATACTATACAAGGTTCAAATCCTATTGTTGTGAAGCATACAACATCCTCCGAAAATCTAGTAACCTTATTTTAAATCTGTTTCATTTGATGGCGGGTTCTAACATTCCTGACATAGCTTCTGATCCTGAGAAAGGCATACTTAAGGTATCTGCCTTTTGCATTTGTAATCTGTTTCTAGACATGTTTATTTTTTTACATGACCAGGATTGTGTTGGTACTCATTAGCTTCAAGAGAAATTTCGGTTGGACTTGGACGACGAGGCCTGTGTACACTTCTTCCAGGACCTTATAAATGAGAGTGTCAGTGCTTTGTTCCCTCAAATGGTTGAGACCATTCATCGGTGGGCGCAATACTGGCGATAATCCCAGAAATGAACTGGGGAGTTTATTATGCCTTTTTACACAGCGTGGTAATGTTGGGTGGGTTCTGTTTCTGTTTGGATCTTTAGTCGATATTCAAAACCAGTTCTATTCTAGACATGATGCACGTGCAGGCGTGCAGTCTAGTTTTCTCCTATTAATTTACTTTTTCCTCGTTTCAGATTGTCAGTCAGTTTCAAGGATGGAAGACACTTTGTAAAGAAGTAAAATCTGGTCGGCAGAAAAGGAAAAGTAACAGAGTTGTAAATGGTTGTATGTAATTAATTTTGGCTGCATCATTCAGTGTGCATTAAGATAGAACACTGGCAGATAGTTTACCAAATGTCTTAACGTAGCGTAATTTTATTACCAGTCTGTAAATAAATTTTATTCAGTCTTCAGATGTTAACATAAAGATGATGCAACTTTCTTGTTTCTTTCTGTTGTTTCAGCTTCGTTTGTGGTTGCAAAACTTTTGAGAATAAGAAGCATGAATGAAAATTGTTTCATAAAATTTAGCTTCAGGATTGGCGTCATGACAAGATCTTCGGGCCTTCCATAAAAAATAAATAATTGCTTTAGGTCTTCGTAGAATTTGGCATTTTGCGGCCGTGATTCATGCCTTGCAGCCACCCAGCATGGTAGAGGGTACCAAATTTGCAGTTCCAAAATAGTGCCAACCAACAGAAGCCGGAAGTGAAAATGTTGCGTCAGAGTAACCCAAATATTCTATTTTGTTTGTGACCATAACAAATTGGGCGCCTGGATTGGTGTTGTACTTTTAAGATCTCAAATATTATCTTAACGTGACATTTTTAAAGTTATTTGATTTCTAATATACAAATTTTATTCCTTAAAACTAACGCGCACCGTTATACTGTGACAGCATTTTTTGTCCTTAAAATTTTTTTATTTATGTGACAATAGTAACAATAATACTCTATATAATTATAACTTCTTAAAAATTTTAAATCTGATATCTAGATAAAAAAATATTATTAAAATTAATGTGCATAATAATTTTTCATGACTAAAAAGACATTGTATCTCAACATAGCGTTGGAAAGAGATGAGATATTCATTAATAAAATTCAAAACTCAATTATCAGATTTTACACGCTCTTGTATAAAGTAAGTAGTAAAAAACACTTCAATCTTTCGATGTAACGAAAATTTTTCCGTAATTTACCGATTTATAAAATTTATACAGACTCTTTTCTTGAAATTGAAAAAAGAAAGTTATCTGAATGTACGTTCTGAGGTTTGATCACTGATGGTTGAGTGCTTTTTCATTTAATTACTCTGTATTCCTCGTCATTCAATTTTGCCCCTCTCCAAAGAATTGACTTTGAACTTGAACCATCAACGACCCCTTTTGTCACAGTGGTTACATATTCCCATTACGTGGCGCTAATCAATTGGCTTGCTACAATAAATCTACCATCAGCATTCCCGCCCAGATCTCCCTGTATTAGTACTACGTGACGTGGCAATGACTGATTGGAACTGATAGCGTAGGTCGCAATCTAACATTTACACTCAACCTGGGGGCATTTCCGTTATTACAAACAAATCCGGTGCCCCTGCTCTTTCCTTTATAAATCTCTCTGCTTCCCATTTGTCACCCCATATTTCGCGTTGTTGTTAAGCTTCTATCTCCCCTACTCTCTCTCTCGTTCTCTCAAGGTAAATTCAAATCGCTATTTTCAATTCCTAATCTCTTTTCGGTTCTTGGATTGATTTTGCTTGGCTGGCCCTTAAGGCTTTGGTTTGCATGTTGTTGTAATTTTCAGTTCAAGGTGACGCGGTTAGTTTATTGAAATTCTGTGATATTCGAGTTCTGTTATGATTTATGATCAGATTTTGGGCATGGTACATTAGATTGGTGGTTAATGATTGAATTGTTCGGATTCTCCGTTGATCTATGCAACGCATCATCAAATCGTTCAGATCTATTTCATTTATCAGCTCACTGCAGCTTAGCGAATTGAATTTCGTTGATAATAATTTGGTAACTTGGTATTTTAGTTGATGTCTTTCATTTCACCGCCGGATCTGATTGATCTAATGGGATGATCCTACAGAATTTTTATTTTGGTTACCTGGTTATTCTTTTGGATAGGATGACGAGTTTTTTTTTTGTTATTAATCTACCAGACGCCTGATTATATATATATATATATATATATGGTGTACTTTTGGTTTTTCTTTGATGAATGTTAGATTTATTGACTGATTATAATGTTAATGTGATGCTAGAGAAGGGATCCTAAGCCAGGAAAAATGGGGCTGACTTTCACTAAGCTGTTCAGCCGGCTTTTTGCCAAGAAAGAGATGCGAATTTTGATGGTTGGTCTTGATGCTGCTGGTAAGACCACCATTTTGTACAAGCTCAAGCTTGGAGAGATTGTCACCACAATTCCTACTATTGGTGAGTCTTTTCCTTTGAAAAAATGTCACTCTTGCCTTAGTTGGTACTGGGATTACGATATTAAATGCCAGCAATGTATCAGCCAGCATTTGCTTGATCTAATTTGGATTTTGTTGATTACGTTATTTTCCCATCAGATAACTTTAAATTGCATTTTCTTTCTTTCCTTTCATCTGTGTTTGATGTCATGAATCAAATTTCAAAATTGTGAGGGATGTCAGTTGTTATTCCTTTTTGAAGGTGTGCTCCTTTCCTCTTACTTACATTCTAAGTAAGGCTCATAATATTTGAATCTTTCATTATATGAGTTCATAATAAATACTTCTTGTTGACCTGAGTCAGAATTGGGCCAAATGCATGTTTGGAGGAAAGTATACAACCAAAAAAATTAGGACCTGCCTTTACTGGTGTCATTATCTATCTGGTCTTTCTTCAACTTAGATATTTGGTTTTCAATGATTGCCTTTATGTAAGCTTTTCTCTCTTCTGTTCGTTTTTAATCAGTTATTTCACTTATCCGAGATGAATCTTTTGATAGCCTGAATTAGATTACCATATAATTTATGGTGGTAAAGTTTGTAGCATGTCATTGGATTCAAAGTTTAATTTTCTAGACAGTTGTAAGATCCCTGAGCTGAAATACAGACTGCTGAAGAATACTGCATCTGATTTGCATTGGTGAATAGACATACTTGCTCATATACATATTGATGTGTGTGTCCTTTTGCTGATTAGCATTGATGAATAGATATACTCGCTCGTATACATATATAGATGTGTGTGTCATTTTGTAGTTTCTGTCATCTTTTCAAGTCTGTAATCATGTAAATATTTATTTATTTACAGGGTTCAATGTGGAGACTGTGGAATATAAGAACATCAGTTTCACTGTGTGGGATGTTGGTGGCCAGGACAAGGTTTGGACTTCTAAAATTTCTTGCCATTCTCTGTTTAGCAGTTGAATAGTCATCTCTTTTACCAGCAAGACTGCAGTTTGTGATTAGCTTTTTTTTAAAAAAAATTTAAAATTCATAATTTAGAGTTTATTTGTGATACTTTTCATTCAGCAATGCCTTATCTATGATGTTTGCTTTCTCATGCAGATCCGTCCCTTGTGGAGGCACTATTTCCAGAACACCCAAGGTCTCATATTCGTGGTGGATAGCAATGACAGAGACCGTATTGTAGAGGCAAGGGATGAATTGCATAGGATGTTGAATGAGGTATGTTATTTGCTATTTAGGTATCACACTTCATTTTGTTTCCAGGCATTCTTTTCTATCGAATGCTACTAGTATAATAATGTTTGAGCGGAATGCAAAAGTTGCTTCATGTAGTTGTGAACTTCACCATGATGAACTGGTTAATGATTTTATTTGAGATTCATGAGCTGCATGGTAAAAGGCACAGATAAAGCCCCCCATTACTGAGTAAATCAAGTGCCCACATTTGCTATGGTACCTTTACTGTTGATGTATTTGAAAGCTTTTGCTAAGGAAGAAACAGCAAAACCATCAATTTAGATTAACATGTTTTGGTGTTTTGGCTAAATATAAAGTTTTTGAATTAATATTCTTCTTTTATATGGATAGAAACTATGTGATATCATGAATACATATTTTTCTTTAAAGTTGAATATTTTGGTCTCAGTAATTGGTGGTAGTCACTTTTCCTTGCTGGTCCATTGGAAACTTGTTGGGCCTATGGGCTATACACAATGGGCAAGAACCTTCTCCCACCCCTTACAACTATACCTTCTTCTGGTAGAGGTAGTAATCAATGTAGAATTTACCAGCTAAGCTTAGCTGTCTGGCACTGTACACTTTTAATTAGAAGTTTTTCGTTGTTAGCTGAAATTAAGCTCACTGGTTGCAGGATGAGCTACGAGATGCTGTGTTGCTTGTATTTGCTAACAAACAGGATCTTCCAAATGCAATGAATGCTGCTGAGATTACTGATAAGCTTGGTCTCCACTCACTCAGGCAGCGCCACTGGTAAAATTTTGACCACGTTCTTTTTGTTTTATTGTCACATCTCATGTTTATTATGGCCTTTTTTATACACTTCTCTGTTATTTCAGGTACATCCAGAGCACCTGTGCAACCTCTGGTGAGGGTCTTTATGAAGGTCTGGATTGGCTCTCCAACAACATTGCTAACAAGGTCAGCATGCATACCTTTTTAGAATTTTTTATAATATATGTGGGAACCAGGAGTTCTATCTTGGCTATCTCCAAATATTATATGATATTTGAGTCAACACTGCTTGATACTCTTAGCATGTTGAGCCCCTTTTTTATGGCCTGTCTCTTCTGATTTTCTTATTCTTCAAATTGCAGGCATGAGGAAATTAAGATCTTTCGCGGACTGGCAATTCTGGATGAGGGGTGAATATTATCTATTTTTTTTGTCCTTTATGCTTTTGACCTTTTTGTTTGAGACAGTTGGGTTGTTATGTTGTTTTCGATTTAGGGTCTTTTACAACTATATTGTAATAGAAGAATGGATGGTTGGATACATGTACTTCCGAGCTTTTGGCTGGGTTTAGATATGATGCCTATATCTGTAACTGTACTAATCTGGTGCACAACAGCTTCTTGAAATTGTTTTTTTACTTTCTGTTCTGTGATTGCTGCTGGGGCATCCAAAAAGGAAACAATCTCTGCTTTGGTGCCCTGTTGTTGAGTAAGCGGTCTTAAGACTCGATGGGGATAGGAAACTCTTGTATTTTTTGACCTGTTAAAATCTTCTGCATTTTAGATTCTTGCCCCTTGGAGTGATGCGATGCCGAAGCATGTTCTATGTAAGATGTTTTGGCCACAATTCTTAAGAGTCGTAGTATACTTTCATTGAACTGCCCGGATCAATGGCATTTGGTCGACACTGCTGGAACTCAGAACTGTCACTATTATTTCAACTAACAATGTTCGTTTCTTTTTCATTTAGAAGGGGGTCCTCCCTTATGCTAGTAATTTTAATGGGGCGAAGACTTCATTGATTTACTTAATCAGCACCTATATTCTAGATCCCATTTACCTTTAGATAACATTGAATTGAACTACCATTTTTTTGAAGAGTTCTCTTGCCCCTATTTAAACGAAAAAGCTATGGATAGTCAATTGAAAGTAATTATTCTTACAAAAAGTTTTACGACAGCTCTCTTGCCCTTATTTAAATGAAAATATCATAGATGAATACTTAGGCGAAAGAAATCGCTCTTTTGTGAGAGACTAGAATGTTCACTCATTTTATACGGTCATTTTTAATTCAAAATAGTTGTTATCCTCGTTTTGTATAAATATGATTTTTTTATTTTTCGTAAAATCTGGACTACTAATATGGCAATTTTGGAATGCTTGTGTTAACTGTTAAAAAAGTTTCTTTGAAAAAGAGGAGAAAAAAATTTAAAGAGCTTATTTTAATTGATAATTTGCAGCCATGAGCTATTGCTACTAGGAACTGATGTCCTTGTCAATTGATGGAAAGTATTTTGCAGTTGATCATATGAAATTGCTGAAATTGGTTTTGTTGTAGTTGATCTCGATGGTCTAGTGCTGAAGATGGAAAATGTTTCCACTGCTAGGTTAGAGACAACATGAGCTAGCGGCGTAGGAAATTGGACTACCTTACCTACCTGTTTATTAGTTTGTTTGTCAGTTTTGAGTTTTTCTTTGTTGGGTGTCTCATTAGCGTTAACATGATGTTCTCTTGGAAGGCCCAAGAGTCTCTGCAGGTTGAGATTCTCCCGCAAATAAAATACAGGTTAGCTAACTGGTCTTTTCGTTATGTTGTTGTCGTCGGAAAGAAAGTGTTGTGGTTGTCTGTCATGTGGAGTTTAAAAGCTGCTCTTCCAGGGAATCATTCGGGTCTCTAAATTAACTTTCCTGACTCGGATCTATATTGAGCAGATCATGAGCACTTTTTTACTTGAGAGAACTAAATTGCGGCCTACAACTGAAATAGGCTGAAAACCATGACGTATTTAATTATAAATGATCCCACATATGATTCTATGTTCAAAACGGTGGTCGTGAAGGGGAAGGCTATAGGCAGGCTGGTTTCTACACCATACGGCAGACGCGAGTCCCTGCTTAACCTCGGAGAAGTGCTTTTCAGCGAGCAAGTTGGGGCAAGAATAATTTGCTTGCCTTGGTCCCGGAAGACAACGAGGCAAGGCCCGGACTTTGTATATTGGGAGGACTATATTCCATAGAGAAAATGCATCACAACCTATTCGGTGGTAAGATTGAGAGGCTGAGCCTCCGTTCTTTGTTTCGTACACACATCTTCAGTTTTTGTATGTATCGTATCTTACCAATCGAGACCACCAACCCATGACTTTAAAGGAAGTAAATTAAAGGAGGCTCCTATTGAAGAGCTAGCGGCTTCTCCCCACTTCAAGTCCCTGTTTCTCTCTCTGTCACCTTCTTCTTTAATTTCAATCTCAATCTCTGTGCATGCTTTGGCAATTGGGACCACCCTTTCCTTCACTTCACTTCGGAGCAGAACCAAACAAATCAAAATACTACTCAGTTGTTTAGGTCAACGTAATGATAGAAAGAAAATTAAGAGCGTTGCACCACCGAAGCATCCACGCTTAAGAACAACGATTAAGACCATTTTCTTCATTTTTCTAATTTATGTTTGCTTGTAAAATCGTTCACGCTGCTTTTTCAAATACTAGCACTACCAATTCTTAATCCAAACTTTTGCATATATGATTCATATAATAGGAAATGAAATCGATGATGTAAATAAGTGATAAATTATTTTAAAGGTAGGAATTAAAATGACGAAGACAATGAAACGAGCATGGACCATAGTTATTTAGGTCCACGAATTCCAAACCCTTGGAAGCGCGTTAGATGGATGACGCTGTTTTTTTAAAATACTAGTACTACCAATATCTATATGTATGTTATTCGAAGGAAGAGGTTTATTCTCCACCTGTGGCTCTTAGCAAGTTAGATGGATCCATCGATCCACGCTTTGCCAATCTCTATCTGTCTGGACCAGGAACACCACGACTTATAATAGAACTCTCAGCCTCAGCTTAATTTCGTAGTATTAGAGACTATACAATCCTTTATCCTACTACTACTACTACTACTACTACTACTACGTTCTAATACCACCTGATATCAAATTGGGAAAACTCTACGTGCGATTTGATTGATTGGGTGTCCTCTTCGATACTCAATGAACAAAATCTTCATCGGATCATAGTTACCACATAACATTAAAGTTGGAAGATTCTTAGCTTCATCAAAGTTTCACCGCCCAACTTTTTTAACTTTGTTGATGAACTTAAGAAATTCCCATTTTAAAGTAGGCCTTGAGCAAACGATTACGAAAGATTCATAACTATGAACTGTATCATAAGATAAGAAGCTGTTTTTTTTTTTTTTTTTTTTTTTTTTCCCTAAAGAATATCATAGGAAGTGCAACGATTTAACTAGCTTAATCTTCTTTAAATGCTTTTTATTCAATCGGCAGAAACTTACTCTACGACTGAGCGGTATTTGGTCCCACGTTACAAAACTGAGTGATATTATATCCTACCATAATGTGGCTTGTAAGTTTCCCGCTAAAGTCGTCTTCCAGTGCTCCCTTCATTCCCAAAAGTTCTGTAAGTGCGCGGAAAATGACTTCAGGCAACCCAAATGCCTCCTGCTCATTCAATTCCGTGTCATCTATAGAAATTCAGGAGGTTGCTCCTCAGAAAGTAGGAGGCAATTTAGGAGCAGGAGCAGAATCTCATGTCAATGGAATTGGTTATAAATAAGGACATAATAAAAATACAATCTTAATACAAAGTCCTCAACCTACAAGGGCGGTAATTGTTAGAACTCCGCGATGATCAACATCAAAATTTGGTCAATTAATTTAATTATTCTCAATAGTTTATATGTAGGTTCTCTTTATTATCAGCTGAGATTTTATCTTTGATTCATGGCTTTGACTTTGAGGTTATCCTGAGAAAAGCTCGTAGTTGGACGCTCTGATATTTGATAATGTGATGTTCAAGGAACGAGATATTTCTGGTAGAAATTAAGTTATACTTTTTGTCATTTGTTTATTCCTCATTAATGTTGAGGGGTCCTATATACATATACTTGATTTTGCCCTGTTTGGGAGTGACTTAAAAGATCTGGTGTGGTAGGCCACATCATGATTCACGCTCTATCAAATATACATAATCTAATGGCATTAATTAATTTAAATATACATACCCATGGGAGAACTGATAAGCAAGTTGCTTTCTTGCAACATTTTGTTTTTATTTTCTACACACACAGCTATATATATATATATATATATATATTTATATACATCAACATCATGGCTGATTTCCTCATTAAAAACATGTAACTTTTCTTACCATGTTAATTATTTCAACCTCAAAATTCATTCTTTATTTGACAAAATAATTTATTAAAATTAGTCATGTTTATCTATAGCAAATTTTAAATAATCTTCGAGGTTCATTTATCTCATTAATTATCTTGAATGAAGGTGAAGTTAACTGACTGCATTTTTTAAAAAAAGACATTTTTGATCACGATAGAAACTTTTGATTAAAATATCCTAAATTGTTAACCTAATGCCAATAACATTCAACGACACTAATTACATTATTATAGACAACTACTACTTTTCCATTATTATTTTAAGCATTTATCATATTTTACATTATATATTAGTTTTGACCCAAGCAAGCTAATTAAATATGCAAAGTATATATTTTAGCAATTTATATTTGCATCATTCGTTGCACCGTCTTTATCAATTTGGCAGTTCCCAATTTGGAGACTGTATATATGAATAATTAATGTGTGGAAACGTTCCCATTCAACATTTTCTTCTATTATATTTTGTATTAGATATGCATAGATTTATTCAAGAGCTCATCACAGAGAGCCGAATTTTTTTTTTTTTTTTGACTATGTATTATCAAAATGAAATTAAAGGAAAAAGATATCATATGATTTAATCTGGAATTTAAGAAATAACTCACAAGCCTGATTAGAAACTTGATTAGTTTAGAATTGTGGCAGTATTTTAGGGAATCTCTATATAAAATGTGAATTAGCTCTGCAAAAATTTAAAGGAAAAGGATTAAAAAAGATTTTAAAAAAAAAACCACAGAGATATATGGAATGGATGCCGTGGAGCCCAAATTAAAGCATTCACATCCAAAGGCGATGCTATTGAGTGTCTGTATAAACGGCCAAGTGGTATAATTCTACAGTAAAAGCCGAAAAGTAAAAAGAAGGAGAAGAACATTAAAAACCGATAAAGCTAATACTAATTTTATTCCATTTCACCATGAATATATAACTCAATAATGCTTCTTTCCAAAGCAATTGTTACTTTCATAACCACTGCACTTCGTTGTTTAACGTATGTATTTTTAAGTTACTAATCTTAAATTAGTAGGTTGATTTTAGCACAATTCAATGTTGATTTAAAACAAAACGAAGGCTGAATATAGCTTAAATTAACGCTAAATTACACAAATTCTGCATTAGAAAGTAGATATGAAACTTAAATGTTGTAGGTGTGGCAGTGGTATAAATAGCTTTTTAAAGTTTGGAGGAGTCATCATCGTTGTTACTTTGTAAGATGTACCAATTTTTCACACCATATCACCTTTAAAGGGTTGGGAATCTTGCTTTCTTAATTTGTCCTCCACATTGTGCAGATATGGCTACAAAATGTTGTCGCCTAATTAGCCATGATCCTAGCTAGTTCTTAATTAATCTTCTGTTTTTATGCTTTTTAATTTCCTAATTAAAATACCATTAATTAATTACTGCATGCACATTTTAAATGCTTATTTTTTTCTTCTCTTCTTTTTCGATGTCTATACATTTTGTAAATATGTTTAACAAGATCGATTCTATGCGAAAGAATATATATGTATATATGTTTTGAATTAATCATGTGCTCTAATTTTTAATTTACAAATATTATAAATTGAATAGCTAGTGATCAAATACAACTAACTAAATGAGTGAATAAGAAATATTCTATCATGAATATTTGGCTATAGAAACCGAACATATATATACATATATCAACTTAATTCATTTATTGGACTTTTCTCTAAATATTTATGATTTGCAGCATCTCGTAGTTTCAGTTCCAAAGGCCCACGGAAGTGACCTATATATATACATATATATATATATATATATATATTATTCCATTTCAAACCCACAGATATTCCTACCTTTCTTCTTCATGTTTTACACAAAGGCGGAAAATGACTCCCACTTGATGCCTTTACTCTTCCTCTACAGTATATAAGTATATAAATAGGAAAATGCACACATATAATGGCATCTATCTATCTATCTTCCAAGTTCCAACTGACTATGAACACAGCCAATCCAATCTTAACCGTCCATTTTAGATGATGAGGCTAGATGATGAGTGATGGATTGTGGAATAAATGATGTTCATTCGTTTTCTTTTTCTTATTTTATTTATATGTGCTATCTATAATTAATCTATATCAAAATTATACCGACCTGCATTTGAACACCAAATATTTTAAAAACATGAAAAGGACATGAGGTTGCATTTGAATTTCATTTAGATTTCATTTAGCTTCCATTTAGGCTGTCTATTTAAGGAAGCCAAGTGTGACATTGTTACCTCAGGAACAAAGGTTAGTAAGGTGGCATCCTAAGTGTTGCTGGTTTACTTTCCGAACACTCCTAGACACCAATCTTCTAAGCTTTCTCTACCTTCATTCAAGAGTCTCACAAAATCATCAACTTCAATGGCCCCTGAAGTGCCCGTAGATGTCTTTTCACGATCCGGCAAGATTTCCAGTCTTAACACTGGCTATTCTAAAAGGGCATACGTAACATTTTTAGCCGGTAATGGTGACTACGTTAAAGGGGTGGTTGGTTTGGCTAAGGGTTTGCGTAAGGTCAAGAGTGTATACCCTCTTGTGGTTGCGATTTTGCCCGATGTGCCTGAGGAACACCGTGAGATTTTAAGGTCTCAGGGTTGCATAGTTTGCGAGATCGAACCAATTTATCCACCAGAGAACCAGATTCAATTTGCCATGGCCTACTATGTTATCAACTACTCTAAGCTCCGGATATGGAATGTAAGTATTATACAGTATCTTTCTATAATTTATTTTTGGGAACTATGGATAAGCAATACTATGTAAAAATTAACCAATTGGCTGATTCATATGTAAAACCTAAATTTGCCAGATGTATATATATATATATATATATTGATACATGTGGACATTAATGATTGGTCTGACATGCACGTTCCTCAAAATTATGCTAAGCTTTCTATGCATGTATATATATCTACATACTAAATTAACATGCCTTTGTATGTTTGCAGTTTGAGGAATACAGCAAGATGATTTACCTGGATGCAGATATTCAAGTGTTCGAGAATATAGACCATCTGTTCGACACAGCAGACGGGTTCTTCTATGCTGTAATGGACTGCTTTTGCGAGAAAACATGGAGCCACTCGCCACAATACGCTGTTGGGTATTGCCAGCAGTGCCCGGATAAAGTTACATGGCCGGCTGAGATGGGATCTCCTCCTCCTTTGTATTTCAACGCCGGGATGTTTGTGTTTGAGCCTAGCCGTTTAACTTACGAGAACCTTCTCGACGAAGTCAAGATTACCCCACCAACACCATTTGCTGAGCAAGTGAGTTTACTGTTTAATTTATTATTATGATAATAATAATCTAGGATATTTGACGTGATAGTGCTTAGAAATAAAGTAAGTATCATCGTTTTACCCTGTATCCGTAAATCTAGCAAAATTAAGGATAAACAGTGAAAGTTAAAAGTCACAAGCTTCACAAAAAGAAAATCAAAGTGCTACAAATAATTTACGATCGAATATTTACTATTTCTAAATCTTCTTTTACATTTTTTTAATGCAATATGACAGGATTTCTTGAATATGTTCTTTCAAAAGACGTACAAACCCATCCCACCGGTGTACAACTTGGTTCTAGCTATGTTATGGCGACACCCAGAGAACGTGGAGCTTGATAAAGTCAAGGTGGTTCACTATTGTGCCGCTGTAAGTATTCTTTAATTTGCCTTCAACTTTATCAATTTTTAATTCATTAGTTGAGCTAATTTTTATACTTAATTTTTTTAGTTCTCTTCGCTTAACCTCCATTTTTTCATCTGTTAAATAGGGATCAAAGCCATGGAGGTACACTGGCAAGGAAACTAACATGGATAGAGAGGACATTAAGATGTTAGTGGCAAAATGGTGGGATATATACAATGATGAATCACTTGATTTTCATGCAGATCAAAACCCTAGTGCCCCAGAGGAAGAAACATTTGCAAGGCCGCCGATCATGGCTTCCATGCCCGAGCCTGCCATTTCTTATATTCCTGCTCCCTCTGCTGCTTGAAAATTTGTTACAGGGAGTGTTTAAAGTTGGTGTGTATTCCTATAGCTATATTTACTTGTTTTGTTTACATAATTTTTTCTAGGCTACTTGGCCTTGATTTCTTCTGTTGTGAGAGTTCATCAAAATGCGTAGGGCTCTTGTTTAGGTTGACTTGAATGTCTAAAGGTAATTAATTATGTATAAGTTTTGTCTTCAATATATTATTATGAAGAAGTTTGTTACAGTGAGCTACACAATGACTTAAACTTCTGTTATGTTGTGATATTAATATAAACGAGTGTATTAATATTAAATACCTGTATATATACTTGTCGTGATTTCAGAGGACTCGCTCTGGCTCCTCTTCTCTCTTGAGCTCACGCGGCTTATCTGTATACGTGGCAGCTTATTAATGAGTCTGGACCGTCCTGTCAAAACTATCACAAAATTGACCTCTATTGGATCGTTGCTCTGTGAGAGATTCCACACTGGACCTACTCATATTTTATGAAAAGGCCAACGACATTTACTTGCTAATATTTTAAAAGATTAAGCCACAATAGTCAGTCAATTGTCGATGGTTAGCCACATACATACCTTCTATGTTAAAGAAAACAAAATAGATAAACTCAACTTCATTTTGGATGGAATTAAAAATATCCGTCGTTTTATTTCATAAGTAAAATTTTCCCACGTCAAATTATTATTTATCTATGATTTTTATTTTTATTTCTTAGTTCCTAAGCTTCTCTAAGTAGTGACGTAAAACAAGAGAAATAAATAATATGAGTGCTAAAATGATTTTTTTTTTTCAAGTTTACCGATCTAAAATTGACAATTTGACATCAATTTATTAAAACATTCCAAACCATTAAAAAGGCAGAGTTTTTTTTTTTTTATTTGTCTAAAAGAATTTTTTAAAGAACACAGATATCAACATTTGGACCCGCTTATCATGACTGCATGTAGTAATTATGATGGCCTAAGAGCGATTTCGAAAATCTGATAAGCCACTATTTTAGTGACCTAGTCTGGCCACAAGAATTTAAGGCTGCTTGTGGTACTGTTTCTAAAATGGTCCTTTCAAAAAGGGGGATAATCGAAAATGTCCTTATTTGCATGCATACATACATATACATTTACATTTACATATATATATATATATATATTAAGAATAGAAGAAAGTGTGTTTAATAATATTCATTAGTAATATTTTGAAATGAAAATCCGCAAAAATTTGTTTAATATTTCTTTTGAAAAACACAATTTTTTATTTTTTAAAAAAAAATATTATCAAAAGTGATGATAAAATGGGCCATGGACATGTGAGGGTGGTGTGTCACCAATTGTTTTATAAAATAATTTATTCAAAATTGAGTTAAGGTGGATTGCAACTTATTTTTATTGTTTCTAAACTGTATTTTGTAAAATACTAAAAACAATATATATTCGTTTTTTTGGTTTTTACATTATAAGTTTTAAGAAGTCGTTTTTTTTGTTTTGAAAAATGAGGTTTGTAAAAGTAATGTCCCAAACACGTTTTTAATTATTTTTTGTTTTCAGAAACATAAAAAAACTATTTTTGTAAAATGGAACCAAACTCTCCCTTCTAAGATTTTGCTATCATCACCGGACTCCCTCAAGTGTCTCATGAAATATCATCCAACAGTAGCCAGCTAAAAATTATCGCTTAAACCTATAGTTAAGTCATGGATAGCTTTTCCTTTTTGTAACTTGTTTTGAAGTAGGAAATTCTTTTTCATTTCCTAGGAATGGCAGAAGTTTCACAGAGATTTACAGCAACACAGAGGTCAATTCAGAAATCCAAGGAACTAAACATACAGTCACCTGAGTCATGTTCCTCATCCTGGAAGTTCCGTTCCTGGAGGCAATCATCTACAAAAAGGAAAGCTGCTGCCTCTTTGCTTCTCTGGGGTTTCCCATCATTCATCTCTATAACTGAAATAATCTTTTCCTCTATACAAGCTTCAACATGTTTACCTCCAATATCTTGAGACTGCAATCCAAGCACAGAGAGGCATTCGCCTCGGAATTCTGAATCATTAGACGATATAATGAGGCCGGCAATTGTTCTTGCAAGGTCAGGGGCATAACTGCATATCTGAAACAAAGACATAAACTTGGTAGATCAGTCAAAAGATGCTTGATCAATCATCACACAAACTTTATATATAGATAATCGACAAGCCTTTCATAAATCGAAATGACCACATTATTGGTAATTGATACACCATTTGTATTACTGGTTAGATGCCTGTCTTGTTAACGCACTACAAATAGACATGCATTTGCTAAATATTTTGTTTGCAAATTACACCATAATCTTGTTAATTGGGAACAAATGAAAGCCTCTGGATGTATCATCGTCAGAAACTTTTTACAGGCTTCAAAGTGGGTTATGTTATGTCATCGGTATGTCCCAAGTACAAAAGGATGTTATAAACTAACACTCTGGTCACATTAGAATGATTGTGAAAGCTATAATTAATTCTAACAGAAGATTCAATAGCTTTTCAGGAAATATAGATAACTCAATTCAAACATTTATTCGAGAAACTAAATTGCATTTATAACCACTGCAGTTGTGAAAAATTTTGAACCATTAGATGTTTTCTAGAAAAAAAAATTTTTTTCCCTTCAATGACCCAACGTTGAAACTTTCATAGTGTATTCCACTAGAAAGAGAGATACCTTGAGGGCATGCGCACTTAGAAGCATTCCTGCATGCTTCTTCTTCAAATCATCCAAAGCAAGTTTAATTGCCTTTTTTATGAGATTCCGACCAGGTTGACTCTTTTTCCTAAGTGGTGGCCATTTGATCTTGCAACAAGTCAAGGATATAGATGGCACACAATGTGTGTATCAATTATTGAATCGAGTTAAAAGCATCTGAAAGCCATACAATAAAAAGAAGCATATTATAGAAAAGTGGATATTGCTCATGCTCATGGTAGCAGTGGAGGGCCATATCAATATGAACATTTGGAGGTAAGTTTTCCCATTCAAGCACTGTGTAGCCTCCTTGATCAACAACCCTCCCCAAAACCAACCCATAACTTTTCCAGTCAATAGCAGTCAAGGCAGTAAGAGATGACTGATAGACGGAACAAGGTGAGAAATCATTAAAACAGACAACCTGGATAAAAAAAAAAAAAAAAGGTGAGATCATCCAAATAAATCATGGATAAAATAAGATGTTATGCAACCGACAAGTAAAAGAATTAAAGAAAGTAAAATATTCCTTTCAAATTTGATATTTAATGATTAAGCTAGACCAGAAGTGAAGAGTTCCAAGCATAAGTAATTAATTGGACCACATAGATGACGAACTACTATTTGTGGAAATAATTGGCATACATCAAAGTTCAGTTATCCGGTTCCTTTCATCTTCTTAATTTCTTTGATGGCATTGTTAATAGTATCACTAATCACATAAACAAGTTTCATCACGCACTCACATAATTTGAAATCATTCATATTATACCAAGAGTAAAACTTCCACTCAATAAATAACAAGTGAGGTTGAAAAGAAAGCAAGTTAGAATAGATTATAACATGCAACTGTCAGGATGTAGCTGTACAAACAGATTATTGTATTGCATGCAGTGGCACATATCGATTATTATACCAATGTTACTTGCATGGGGTTTAATAAAATATAGATTGATTGTTTAACATGAAAACTGTTAAGATGTAGAAGGTTGACATGAACCTCAGTTTCAGCACTTAATGACCTCAAGCAAGGAGTGGTTTCTGCTATTTCACTGATTACAATTACTGTCTCCATCAGCAATCTAGCAGTCCTATGACTTTCTGTGCTGCATGCTATTCCACTTCCAACCTTCAGATGCTCCCTAACAGAGACAGAGAAAAGGAATTTGACTTTTCCCAAAGATTTTAATGATACAATATATGCTCTTGAAAGTAATAGATAAATGATTAAGCATAAAGACGTGCCAAAATGATTATATTTAATTACAGATTAACACCGGACGTTAAAAGATTATTAAAGCCCATTTTATGTAACAAACATGGGCAACAACAGTAGACATCCTTGGCTCCTATTGATCACTTCATAGTTGCTGCAAGAGCTTATCATTAATTTTTAAACTCCAGCGAACATAAAAGAAATATTGTCCATATCACATTGCAAATATCCATAGAGTGAAATATTTACCAGGCACAGTAACGAGGAAGAGTGGCTTAAGCAGTCAAATGGAGAAATTTTAAGCCCTTGGCCTAATTAAAAGATTTGCATTTAATAAAATTTTGTATCCAAATAATGTGTGTTCACTAAAAGCCAACAAAAATGGGAACACCAAAATACATGCACCTAGATTTTAAGCATAACTCACTCAAGTACTTGAGATGGCTGGAGGAATTGTGCATGCACATAAATATTCAATGAGAACACCTGTATTTTCTGTTGTTGGAAATCTTCCATTATTGCTCAACCACCCAAAACCATCTTAATAACTTGTGAATGTAAAGAGAAAGATAGCATGAGTTCAGCGTAAACTTACCAACTTGGGAAGCAAGAGTCACACTTTCTATGTAAACTATTTCCATGTTTGAGAACATAGTCTTGGAGGCCTGATTTCAATCTCTCCACATTTGAGGCCGACAAAGCTAGTGGATTGCACTCATTTGCTAGAAAAACATTTTCGCATCTTGATCTTGGAGTATCCCCCTCTTCAGCTACAAGTTCAATTCCAACATTCTGGAAAAAGAAAAAGTATAGCACAGCTGATCAATTAGGCAGTGCAACATCATGGAATGATGGTTGCAAAAACTTGTTTACTCCATAATACTTATTCGAACTTGTACCTGGCATATGTCTGAAATGTGACATTACTATGAAGCAAAATCACAAATTAATTAAAGTCATAAAAGAATAAATCCTAGGCACAAAATAATGAAAGAAAGATTAGTAACTTATTTGAAAGACTAGCTTCCACAACCATATTATAACTTTATTTTCCCTCATTTTTGTGATCCACCTCCAAGATTTTCCAAAATTACTTTTTTTCTTCCCTGAAGCTTCTTAACCAAAAGTCAACAATATCATTTAAGTCATCAGTCGAACTTACAGGAATCTTCAGGACAAGCAGCTGCAGAACCAATAAAGAAACAAATTTAGGGAGAATGAATGGAGAAATATGAATGTCAGACTAGACATCTGAATCATGAATAAATGACTGTCAGGAACTGTCATTTTGCAATAAAGATAAATCAAATGAATTTTGGTTAAGTCGAAAAATTAATAAATATAATGAATTTGTCATTATAGAGAAAAGCAACAAGTTGGAGTTATTAAAGACAGTTTGTATAAGGTACCAGAGGCTGGTAAGTCCTATGTAGAATTGAGCAAAATATATTTGCCATAAAAGTTGGTGCATATTCACTATTCCTGGACCTTGAAGTCTGTAACCAAAATACCTGATTGGTGTTATCAATAAGAGCATGCATTGGTGTAATATAAAGTCTTCCAGTGCAGAGGATTGTATAAAATTATCAAGGGTTACTGCCATGACAATAATTTGCTTGCACTGAATCACACGAGCCAATACACTTTACAGAGTAGAGTTAACCAACCTTTCGAAAGAAGTGATTAACTTCTGACAGTAAATCAGCAACGTTTTCACAAGTGGATAGATATACTTCACTACCGCTGCAGAAAGATTTAAACGAGCAACTTGACATGAGACAACCTAACTGTGAACAAAAGAGGGTTCAAGTGACTGACATACCTGAATTTTGCACCATTCTTGGGATTTGAAGGCAGCCGAGTCAGCCTTCTGTTGGATTTGCTTTCTCTTAGATTTAGATGATAATGATATATCTTGTCATCATAAATGTCTGCATTCTCCAGTAAAAGATGTTAGCAACACAGAAAAGAAATGGTAAGTAAGAACATAAAGGAATGTCACAATGAAATTAAAGTTTCCATATAGTTGTACAACCGCAATATAAAAATAATAGGAAACATGGCAAAGTTTTGTAATATCTTGAGCTAAAGCCTGCATGCTTCTGCACTCACACGTTATAGAAAGCTCAATAATGTCACAATCAAGAGGGCGAAGATAATCTATGTAAGTCAAAGCAAAGTTACCGTACAATGATGGAACTTACTAGTTGTTCTGATTAAAAGCACTCCATCTGCAATACAGTTCTAAACATCAAATAATAGTTTTCATTTTATGTAAATCATTATCAATTTGAATTATTTTTCACACAAGGTTAGGAGTATTCTATATAATCATAATCTCACCCCACTTTTCGGCATCAAAAATCCTCCTAGAGAACTTTAGGTCCTGAAACTCCTCCAAGCAGCTACCAATACCTGTATCCGATACTGCTCCGAGAAAAAATTCAAAGGAGTTCAATTTCTATAACTAATATTTATGTCTTTTTATCTTAGATTTTACGCTAAAAATGTTATCCTTCGGATCTAAACAACCTAATTTCAGTTGCTTGCACGAATTCAACAGAACACGTGGACAAACTACACGGTCTTTATTGCTTTAAAAAATCACAATGACAGGCTCTCATTTTACTTTCTCGGATATTACATTGAAATACTTTCAATTAGATTAAAATGAAGCCAAACATGAGCTAGAATTAATTTATGTATAGAGGTAAGAAGAGATTAAATACTTGAAATTCGAACGATAGACGAATCTGAGGATTTAAGAACAACTGATAGTCGGCAGAGATCTTCAGCTACACGGCATCTTTGAAATGCAGCAGAAATTAACTGCAGATTTGAATTTAAGAAAATAAGGTAATAATTGAATCGAAATATCAACAGATTAATGATAATTACGCTGGCGAAAGATATTTTAGATATTTAAAGTTATTATGAAGATTACAAAACTCACTTCTATACAGAGCTTTTGAACGGAGGAAACCTCCATCTTTGAAGATTTGTAGTAAAACAAAATACAAATTACGCACTCCCGGGCAGCGCCTTTCTTGGCGAAGGTTTTATGCTTGCCGCGAGTTTTGATTGAGCACTGAATAGTCAGTGTATTAAATTTGTTTTTATAACAAAAATAGCACTTCTGGTAGCTGTTAGCACTAAATAATACTTCTTCAAGCTGATCGTAATTCTAGTCAATAGATAACGTTCTCAGACCAAAATATCCCTAATTTACATTCGTCGTCCTTGAACACGAGCAAATGACAACATAGAGATTGAAAGATTTTAGTATCTGCCCTAATTTGCTTGTAAAAGTAACATAAAATCTTCGGGGTGAGTAAAATGACTTCACTTGAATCAAACTGATTGATTCAGATTAGCTAGATTTCATAATCTCGACGATTTCAGTAACTTCAGTTTTTGATAGAAACCAATGAATTCAATTTAGTTTAGTTTACAATTTGAATTTAACAACAAAAAATTTTAAAGTATAAAATCATAATATAATATTTTAATATTTCTTTTATTAAAAGTATAAAATCATATATTAATTTTTTTTCATTCATAAGAGTAAAAAATTAAAAAATTATTATTATTAAGTAATGAAAGTTAGGCCTAAATAAGTTCAAAATATTATTTAAAACAAATTGAATTAATTCAATTTATATTAGTTCGTTTCTTTTAAACATCAGTTTATTTTGATGTAAAATTGAAATAAACTAAATTTACTTTGATTTGAAATATCAAACTATGCACTCTTATAAAATTATAGAAAAAATAGAAAAAAAAACATTATAATAGAAAGAAAAAATTTTAGAAAATTTTTAAAAAATGTGGAAAAAATATCATACCCATATTATAAATAATTTTCTGATTATTAAGATAAAAAAATCTCTTTTAACCACATATTTAATCATTTTTTTTTTGGGTACTTTTTGCCATTAAGATAGAAGTTACATTCTTACATAAATTGGCATAAAACTTTACATTATTTTAAACAAAAATAAGACGTAATAGTTTGGGATGGAGTCTCTGAAGACCGCAAACATTTTTCTAGTTTTATGGGTCAACAAAATTACACTAAATTCTCAATAAAGTTATATTGTATTACTTGTACCATCATTCTCTCTTAATAAATTTTTTATCTATATATCATCCACCATACTGATGATTTCTATTTATCACACTATCTATACTCGCAACATATTTAATAACTATTCAAATAAATTTTGTTAATGTCATTCAATCGGATTCATTATATCCTGTGTCTATAGACTATAGTTCTGAAGTATGGGTTGCTTTTAGACCGTTTTGAGTAGCACTGAGACCGCGTCATATTTTGGGTAAAATTGTAAAAAAACTTTTATTAAAGAAAGTTTTATACATCGCTAAAGGGTTATGGAAAAAAAAAAAATAATTCCGAGTCCAGGCTGGATGAATAGATCCGGGCTGGCCTTAGGCTGAAGCCCATCTGAAATTTCCAATTGTTGTTGGTAAAACTAATATATATATATATATATATATAACGCTTAAATTATTTTATTTGTCTCTGTCGGAAAAAACAAAAAGGAGTAATAAAAGTAAAATACTACTCAAACTTGGTGTGCAGACACAATTAAAACACTTCCGAGGCGAGTAAAACTGAAAACTAGGGAATTATGTTGACAATTGATGCAACTGAGGCTGGAGTGCAGTGATTTTAAAATTATAGTAAATATGAAAAAGAATATTTGTTATATATTAATCCTCATATACATCTTTGTATTTTGTATTTAGGATACTTATGGGACTGAAGGAGAAAGCTTCTGGTACAACCATTCTCCAACTTCATGATAATGTATTTTGTATTTAGGACATTTATGGGATTGAAGGAGAAAGTTTTTTGTAGAGCCGTTACTACAACATCATGCTAATGTATTAGAATCATCTAATCACAAGTTGTCGTCTATTGCATTATTAATAATTGTGACATTAAAATTTTGAATATTTTAAAATTTATCGGTAGCATTTCATTCAGATTACTCTTCTCTTTTTATTTTAAAATTTGAAGTTATTAATTATACTATACATGACAATTTATGATTTAATGATTCTATTGCATTATCATGCTAACTTGATAGAAAGATCTAATATGAACTTTTTGTCAGTAGTATTGAGTATCGATGTGTTATAATTTTAAAATCATAACTATTATAAGATAAATATTTTAAACATTAAATATGAGTAAGAAAAGTAGATAATATCACAAGAAATTAGTATTATCAAATATTTTTTTAATTTTATTTTAAAAATTTGATGAAAGTTCATAATATTAAATATGTTTTTAATAATAAATTATTTAATATTATTATAAATTAAATAAAAATTATAATTTATATATATAGAAAAAAATACGACAATAATCAATTATGAAAGATAATAATAAAATTTGGTGGTGATGAAAATTATGATTTTTAGAATATTGTGTAAACATAAATTATTATTATTTTTTATAGTAGTGCAAGTAAATTTCAACCAAGTAAGGCTCAAGTAATAAACTAACTTGATAACCATAGGGTTAAAGAAAATTGATGACTATAAAATGACATTTAATAACATGTTTATTTGATGGCTATATGATCACATTTAATAGAAGGGTCAAATAAACAAATAAAATAAATATTGGGCTAAATTTCACTCACTTAATTAAAATGATCTCCCTCGCTTAAAGAAATAAAATTTTCACTTCTACACATGAAATAAATATGTATATTTTAACTTTTATATTGTAGCATAACAGTCAAAAAAAAAAAAAAAAACCATGTTTAATTCATGCGAACATATCTAAACTTATTTTATAGTATATTAAAATATTATCCTATTACGATTAAACAAAGATAATAACTAAGCATATAATTGTTTGCAAATGACAAATGCTAATTGGTGACAACTACTATGAGATTACAAGAATGTGGATAATCAACATTTAACATGTGATGAAGAAAATTGCATTACTCTTATATTATTAAACATATATTTAATATAAGGCATACAAACACATTTACAAATTGATGTTGAGTAACAAAATTATATTAGTGTTTATATATTTATTTTTTTTTTTTACTCGTATAATTTTTTTTTTTGTTTTCATAAAAATATATAATATGGGTAATGATGCACTAATATTAATTAGTACAGGAATTTGTATAATAATATATTAAATTGATGTATGTTAACTATTTGGTCAAGGTACAACTGTAAAAGTCAAACGAATCATATCATGTCATGTCGTAGGAATATGAATTTCCATCGGTTTGTGGACCAAAAAACGGGTAGTTTGGCAATGAACAATGAGACTTAACGCACGTGGACGTGGGGATATGTGAAAAATTCTTATGTATTGACACAAATAAGCTGCAAACTACGCGCGTGAGGGGCGCGACGTTCACGTTTGCTTTTGCCTAAAAAATAATTCCGGTTCGAAGATAAGCACCATCTTATTCGCCGTGTGGTGACGGGTTAGGTGAAGAGCTGTCGCGTATTATTTCTTTATTTATTCCAGGCTGCTTCAGCTAGTAAATAACCAAGTAGCCATATTTCAATTCGCAAAACTTGGAGTTCTACGAGACCAAAATGGATGTGAGAGAGGCTGAAATTCAAGGAAATTTGGAGGCAGACGAATTCGAAAGTCAAATATCTCATTTGGCCCTGGACATTGGAGGTGATCATTCTTCTCTTTCTCGTTCTCTTTTTACGAATTTGTATCTGATTTCATCAATCTGTTTTTCTTTGTTTATAGATTAGGTTCGAATTTTGAATTTTCGGTTAATCAACGTTATTTCTGGAGTTCATTAAAATGGTGTATCTGACAGGTTCTTTAATAAAGTTGGTATATTTCTCGAGAAAAAATACTAGTTCCATTGAGGATGACGGTAAAACCAAGCATCCTGTTCTTGGAGGGAGGCTCCATTTTGCGAAATTCGAAACCAGCAAAATAAATGATTGTCTAGAGTTTATTCATTCCAAGAAACTTCACCTTGGTGGTATGTTCATAAATGTTTTATTTTTCTTCTTATTCAACTTGAAATACTAGGATCATGTAGCTTACTGGTTTCGAATAAAGGTTCATAAGGAAATATGTTTGCAATAGACGGTTTAATTATCGTTTGAGCACCCGAGTAAAAGTTTGATCCAAGCTCAGCTGGCCTTTAAAGATTGTACCGTAGGTAGTTTGTTTGAGCTTATGATTGTTTCCAACCCCGTCTAGCTGGTCGTTTAGTCTAATGCATCATTTATTATTAACATCTCATATAATAATAATGTAATTATCATTATTAGTTTTTGGAAAATTAGGAATCTAGTTAATGCTTGGCCTTTTAAACTAGTTGTCGGACGTTTAATCTAACTCAGCCTTTGTTATTTAAAACTGGTTTGTTAACGTGTCCTTTATGAAACCTAAACACGGTCTGAGCTTGCTTGACCAACGAATGTGCTTCGTGTGAGCATTTCAAGTTGTGTAATGTAGACTACATTCACATCATGGGTATTGCAGTTTTCAGAAGACAAGTATTTATCTATAAAATTAAAAATGGTAGATTATAAAATAAAAGGCTTTAAAATCTTACTTTTTGAAGCACTATTTTTCAATGTTGATGATTTCTAAGGATTAAAGGAAGACATCCATTCCATGTTATACTTTCTTGATTCTTTTGAAATGTATATAATAACTTGCCACTTGAGCAGCAATAACTTATATTTGTTAAGAGAAACTACGTTCATGGGAGTACCTTGGTCTTTAACGTTATGTTATGTGTAAAAGTAATAAAGAGAAGTGAAGCATAATCCAAATAGCTCATTAGAGCTGACTACAGTAGTCATAACAGTGTAGGCTACTTTTCTTGAATTCTTGAGGGCATATTTTCTTGTCGTTGGCTTATAGATGAAGGTCAATTCAGGTTTCCGGCATCATGAGGCTCCTGCCAGTGACAAGATCCTTATTAAGGTACAAGCAACCACTGAAGCACTGCTAAACCATGATCTCAAAGCAGTTTATATTCTAGATAGAAGCTAGGCCTTTTGGTCATGATATGTGATTCAATTAATTTGACAGTACTGGTTGTCTGTGAACTGCACCTTCAATATTGTTCTTCCTCAAATCCAAAATTCATTCTTCTTGCTCATCATGTGACACTCCAAATTTTTTGCATTAGCTTGAGCCATCAGTTCATATATTATTCTTCAAAAAAGAAAAATTGATTTGAAAATTCAAAATTTTCTCAGCATTTTTGCTTATGACACAATAATTCGGGTTTCCCGCCACTGTACCAAGGTATGCAGATCTATTAACTACCATATGTGAATAGGCCACTGGTGGAGGGGCTTACAAATTTGCTGATCTCATCAAAGAAAAGCTTGGTGTCAGTCTGGAGAAGGAAGAAGAAATGAGCTGCCTTGTAGCTGGGGCTAATTTTCTGCTTAAGGTGGGATACTAACAGAAAATACATGTTTTGATATGAACAAGTTGGAATCTTTTCATTCATTACTATAAAGCGAAGTTCTTTCATGCATGGTCTCTTTCCCTTCGTCCATTATAAACAAAATGTTGAAGTTCATAAATGAGAATGTCTTTCTATGCTGCCTTTTTTAATTTTTCTTTTTCCTTTAATAGATCGTTCTGTGCCATTTAGTGAATTTTTTATTCATTTATTTATGCCTTTTCTCTGTTCTTTGAGTAGGCAGTTCACCAAGAAGCGTTTACATACATGGATGGTCAGAAGGAATACGTGCAGATTGACCACAATGATTTATACCCTTATCTTCTTGTTAATATTGGTTCTGGTGTTAGCATGATTAAGGTATTGTTGTATAGCAACTTTAGAAACAATTTTATGGTCAAATGAATAAGGCTCTTTAAAATTTTTTATTGATTGTCGGTCCTGTGTTCTGCATAGGTGGACAGTGATAGCAAGTTTGAGCGAATTAGTGGAACAAGTGTTGGTGGTGGTACCTTTTGGGGTTTAGGCAGACTTTTAACAAAGTGCAAGAGGTAATTCTTTTTTCAAAATTTAATAATTATGGATTTCTTGTAGTTTTTCACTTTACACAAACAAATGCATTTTCTGTCTCAGTTTTGACGAGTTGCTGGAGTTAAGTCATTGTGGAAACAATAGAGTGATAGACATGCTTGTCGGGGACATTTATGGCGGATTAGATTATTCAAAGGTATAAAATACGTCCATTTTTGCTGGCTTTTGTATTTGTATCAATATCTTTAAAGTGTTTTTGAGTACTAAGGCTCCTAATTTTAATTTATGATGAATAATATTTGAACTTTCCAGCTTGTAATTGTTTACTGCTTTGTAACTTGTTACTTCTTTTCCTTTTCGGTTTTAATGATGAAAGATTGGTCTTTCATCAACAACCATTGCTTCCAGCTTTGGCAGGGCAATCTCTGATAATAAGGAGCTTGAAGATTACAAGCCTGAAGATGTAGCCCGGTCCCTTTTACGTATGATCTCAAATAATATTGGGCAGGTTAGTTTCATTTGGACAGTTTTCATGCAATACATTAACAATGTAAATTATGAAGCTGATGATGCATCTGTGAAGCATGCTTAATGTAGAAACAAAGATAAACATGTTTTATTGTATTACTAATTAAAAAGCGCTTTAGCCAGTTCCAAACCAGCAATTTGTCTTCACCCTTGGGTAGTTTCTTGCTGTCTCATAATTGTCAAAAGCTTGGTTAGCAAAGTACATATGAAACCCACCTCAGAGAAGTTATCTTTCTGGATTACTTCCATTTATATAAACTTGCATAGTAATTTGTCATAAAATTTTTTGGTTTTATAGAATTAGAACCTTTATGCATTTATCTATTCCATTTCTTAGCAAAATGAGCAGTTGCTGTTGCATAGTGTATCAGAACACACATGCAGATGCTGAACATTTGTTTTCATGAATGGCAAGGTTTGTTTGGAAACCTTCTTTTGTCAACCACATGTAACATCATATTGCAAGGCTTCAATTTTCTTTTTCTGCCCCTTTCGTAATCCATTGTATTTTTGGGAGCTTCTTTTAGTTACTTTCACAGTTTAAAACTCTAATTTCAGGTTGAAGTTAGGTTCTCTAGAACATATAAAAATTGTTACTGGTAAAAGAAGATCAAGATTCTGCTTACTGGTCAGGTCCTCTAGGTAACCTGACAACTTTTGATTTTTGTTTTTCCCCTTTGACAAAGTCCTCACTATGCAGGTATATTGTTCAGCCTCGTTGATATAAGTCCTCACTGGCTGAAACAAGAGAATTAACTTAAGGCATGCAAAAGGATATAATGGCTGTTTTTTTTTTTTTCTCCTGTCAGAATAATATCAAGAATATTTAACTTTTGATCTGATATTTGACATTTTCCATATTATTTTCTTCTCGAGTTCTGTCATAAACGACATTTTTCTAACCTTATTTTCTTGTTTTTCGACAGATTTCTTATTTGAATGCCCTTCGATTTGGGCTCAAGCGAATATTTTTTGGTGGATTTTTCATCAGGGGTCATGAGTATACCATGGACACAATTTCTGTTGCAGTTAATTTCTGGTAATCATTGGGATTTTCTCTGCATTTCATGTCTCAAACCTGCGTATTATAAAACTAATTCTAGCTTGTGCTTCAACCCAAGATAATGACTAAATTTCATTTTGAGTCCTTTAAGTATTTCAAGGCACAACTTCTCTGTAGAAATTGAGCAGCCGCAAATAAGAAAGGGTACTAGCTTTATCTGAATAACAGATCCTTGATTGTGACCTAACTTGGTGAATAAACATAGTGATGAAAATGTGACGCAAGTTTTTACATGCAACAGCAATATAATTTGTTGGTTTTGTTGACATAAATCAAATAAGTTGATTTTCTGGTAGTCAAATTGTGCTTTCTTCTGACATTTTGTGCTGAGTCTTTGGTTTCCATTGCATTTAAAGTTTGAACTTTGTCACGTTTACTACCAGCTACGCTATTGTTTCTTAGAGCATCCATTTTCTCCAATGTTTTTCAATCATAATATTTTCCTGCTCTTCCTCCTTTTTCAGGTCCAAAGGAGAGGCAAAGGCAATGTTTTTGCATCATGAAGGGTTCCTTGGGGCAATGGGTGCATTCATGAGCTATGAAAACCATGATCATGGTGACTCGATGAACCATCAATTAGTGCAACAATTTCCTGTCAGTGTGGCCTATCCAGGAAGTAAGATTTGTTGCTCATTAAATGGGGATTTGAATGACAATGAAAGTATAGATTGTGCTGTCCTGCAGCTTAATGTCTGATGCAGGGATCTCTGTTAAACTTTCATATGGTCAGATCTGGTTATTCTTCTCAGTGACCGGCTTGCTCACTATGCAAGTGAAGAGTCATTAGCTTGCTGCATGTGTAACATAGATGAAACATTCTAGACCAATAGTTGAAATAGAGAAGAAAGCATGGAAACAATAAAGAAATAATGGCGGTTGATGATTAGATTTTTTCAGCTTTTGTTGTACCATGGAATTTATCTGTAAAATTGAAATGAACCTGTTTCACCCTGGATTACTGAATTCACTTGTCATATTTGCGGGTGTCTGATATAATGCTAGTGTTGATCCAGTCCAATAGAAAAATCTTTACGCCAGTGACTTCTGTTATCTAAGGCCCGTTCGAAGCTTTGAGTCAGGGCACTGGATAATGTAATGCCACATGTGGTCCAATCCTCAGATCTGTATCATTTTTGCTTTCGCCTTTCTCCTCCATAATTGAAGTTGTTTATTATACAATCAGTAACATAACTTGCCAACTGTGGTGGGAAGAAAGTTTGACTGAAGGCTGCCAAAGCTAAAATGTATGGAACCAACAGCTTTATTACTGGAACAACATAGCACTACCGCCTGGAGAATTTTGGTAAATCAAATATGAGTTAAATGAAATACAGATGAGAAGGTTAAGAATTGTTACATAGCCGAGTCAGATGCTTCGTCAGTCAACAACCTTTTATGACGTTGCTTTGCATTGTTCCTACGAGAGGTCCATCTTTTTTTAATATCATAAATTTGATCAATGTGTTCCAGCACAGTTTTTGCGTCTTCAGAAGTTTCAAGCTTTCCATTTGACTTTGTGGAGTCAAAACCTCCCCGGATTCTGGCAGATTCAGCAAGCAGGTCATGTATCAGCATCTCAGTAGTCCTGCTAGTAATTCCTCTAAGATACCAGGAAATAGGAGGGGGTGGAACAATGGCAGGCTGAACCAGTTGGTCCAAGCTCAATCTCGATGCAATCCTGCCTTTGCCTCCCGTGCATGAATGGTAATCTGCCCATGTCTTGGGCTTAAAAGGAAAGCAGAGTTTTTCATCAACAAATAAAGGTTCTATTCTCCAACAGCCTTCAAATCTTTTCATAAACCCCGTTTTGACTTGCTTGAACTTCATCTGCCAAACAATTGTCATAAAGCAAGGGAAACTAAGGAACCAATAAATAACTAACAAAATATGGATGGAAACCTGAAATCTGTAATATACACAGAAAAAGGAAGAAATAACAGTAAGTCCTCACTGTGTAATCTTGTCTGTTCTGATCCACTAAAACATGAACTGAGAGTGTCCCCGACCACCAAAGGAATTTCCATAATGCTGCTTGCTCCACTTCAACCACCTGTCTTAGGCCTTCATCAATCAAAACCTTTCTGGATATAACCTCCTGACAAACGCAATAATCTTGTTACATTGAAGTAGAATTTTACCAAGATGGTGTAAAATTAACACGAGGCAGATACTCTCTAACATTTTCTATTCATAAAATAGAAATTTTCATATATTGATAATGATTTCTTGTGAGCAAATCACATCTGATAACACAATGGGGCACCACTATCAAGGCCAAAGAAATTGGGCATAAGAAGATACCACACCTTAATATTCTTGAAAACCCTCTTGTTGTCTGGGTCAGTCACAATATTATATACCGCATCTGGGGGCAACCCAACATTGACTTTTATATTGAGGTTACAAAGGGAACCCTTTGGTACACTGACCTGTCAAGAGTAACATTAGAATCCAAGCATGTTGTAAACTTCCAGGACCTTACAATAGATATCCTGCAAAGTCATGAAAGTCCATAAAATAATCCTAGCAATAGAATGTAAATGTTGGAAAATTTAGGACCATGATATACTTGTTTCTTGCGGAATAGTTTCAATGACTTCTGGAAAGTACATGTACATAATGGTACAGATTATATATACATCAGACTTATCCTACATAAGACCCTCCCAGAGGGAAGGAATGAAATGATACTTACATATACTAGATCAGGGAGTGTCATGACCAGACTAGGAATATGTCAGAGAAAATATCTTTGCTCATGTAAACTGAAAGGCAGAGACATTTTACCTACTTAACTCTTCCTCACCTTAATTTCTGGAGGTTGATCAGTCCACAAAGTATTTTCTCTCCAAACTTGCAATTGTCTTTCCAGATCAACATCCAAGGCTGTGGACGACCGCTTGCCCTCTCCCAGGATAGAGCTCACTAAGTTCATACTCTCATTATATTTTGCTAATTTCTTGAGCTGTGCCTGTGACAAAATGGCTTTTATTTTATATTGTTTATAACTTCAATAGAAAATCAACATCCAGGACAATCTATAGTACCCACCTTAAAACCGTTTTGAAGCTTGTGAGGTAGCTCCACAAAAAATGAAGAAAGTGCTGGATCAAACTTTTTGGGGCTTCTGGTTATCGTCCTCTTCTCAACATCAATTCTTTTTTGAGTCACTTCTGCCTCAGCCATTTGAACTTGAAAATTCTTTTGTAAATGTAAGTCCATTAATTTGACGCTTAAAAGATATGATGTTTTTTTTTTTTTTAAATAATTCTTTTGGTAACAACATATATGTAGTTCCATTATTAATAGCACATTGCTAAAATCTACAATCTCTGACGAGCAGGAAATAGAGCTAAGATGCTTATCCATAATTGTATTGATCTAAGATAAATTAGCACTTGATTTAATAGAATTGGATGTGGGAACTATAAGATTATTATGATTTTTGTCACCACATTTCTTTGTGTAAGCTATTGTGTAGTCCAACCTGAAACCTCAATTCTTCAGATAGGTTGTGTAAAGGGCAATGATTACCAGACACTGTACAGATGACAACTACAGGACAAAAGCAGGTATAACATACAGTGTAGATTAAGGCCTTCTGAAAGTATACTAGATTTAAACGAATTGTTTTCTAGGATAAAAATAATAATCTAGCTAAAATCAGAGAACAAAAACAACCTGCTTCTCTCTCACTGAAGGGTAGCAATAAAAATTTATGATGTTTTACCAGTATGCAGCATGATAATGACAATCACAGGTAAGGACTAAAAAGGCTTTGAGAATTGTTTTTGACAGAACATCTCAGCCCTTTTTTTTTCCCTGCCAATCTAGGAATTCCTTACCTAAATTCCAACCTGACGTACAACTATTCTAATTGTGAACCAGGAAACTCAAAAGGCAGTCATATTCTTTCAAGCGGTGTGATCTAAACCCACCTACATTTTCTCCAGTCACCACAGTAAGTTCAGCATAATTTGGTATCATGCACATAATCTTTAAAGCAATAGAGGGACTTAAGTAAAGAACTGATCAAGGCATTATGTAAATTTAATTCTCAGAGTAACCGTATGACATAAAGGTTACACTCAAATCAAACAAAAGTTTGTAAAGATAAACAAAGCTAATCTACTGTTAAGCACTATATGAAGACTAGAACCATTGAATACCATCACATCATAAATTAGCGGCAGTAGTCAATAAATACAGAAGTCTATTTGAGCCACGCCCAAGAAACAGAAAACATGATAAAAACGAAGAATTAGTCATCATTTTACAGATTACGCAACTCGAACAGACAGATGAAGAAATGAACAGATTACAGTAATTTATTTGCAGTAACCATTAAAAAATTCACAGAGAAATACTTAATCACAGGTCCATATCAAGGATTAACTACTGAAATTAAAGTGCAAAGAACATTTAAAAATAAAAGAAACAGTAAGCAAAGCAAACCGCAGTGGCTCAAAGACCATCCTTTTAGAATTTTAAATATCCCCAAAGACGGATATACGCTAACTGAATGTTGAAAGAAATAACAGTGAAGAGAATCACCTAAGAATCTGATCCGATAAGAAGAATATTCATTTCATTCCAGCATTGATTCTGTCTATCTAATAGACTGAACTCGAATTTGAGTTAGCACAGCTGGTACGTGGTTTTAACTGTTTACCGATAAAGTTCGTGTATTTTAGAGAAGACTTATCCAACGTTCGATACCACTGGTCTAGTCTTAACCCAGTTGTTGATTCGCGTCTGATCCTAACAGTAACAGCGTGTGTTGTGTGAAAGGCAATGTACTGATGCAAATGGTACTAGTCGTTGTTAGGTCCTTCACCAAATTGGATCACGGGTCAAGGTCCAGATCCATCTTGAGACAACTTACAACCCAAGATTAACAGAATACGCACACTACACGTAGGCCACAAATACACATTTATGCCCCATATTAATTAACGTTATTTCCATTATCTTATATTTATTTAATTCTTCGCCCATTGTTTGGATGACACGTTACTGGTTAATTTGTTTGCCCGAGGTTATAGACAAACAGAGGCAGTGGATTGGGTTGCTTTGCTCTACTTAAACACCTAGCAGTTTATACGGAGAATTTGACGTTACAGCTCCCGTGATTGAATACGCGTACGGTCGACACGACTGTTTACGTGGTGAGAGCCCTTGAATTTCCGTATTTTAACAGTCCGTATTTTCGTAGTCAGCCATATCTTTTAATTTATAGGTAGATTAATCCTCAATGGGTCCGCAGGAGAGGTCTCTTGTTCTGTATACATTAGACGTTAATATTATAACACACTCCATTCCTCCCAACAAGGTGATGATAAAATATAATCAGTTGATGACAGAAGCAGGACCAAATGCATCCGTATTTCACACTAGCGTTTTCATTTATGAAGCATAGATGTAATTTTAAGCTTATCCAAAGAGAAACATTTCGTAGCTTACACAAGTATTACAGATAAACTATACACAGAGGAAGATAATCCATCTCAACTCGAGGAAAGATGAATATAAATGAACTCAGTTCTTGTCCGCACCAAAATACTAATATCTCAAGCTTTGTAACAGACTTCCCCATCACAAATCCATCCATCTTTGCTGGGATTCTGTTCCTCAGCATCATCATCTTTGATTACTTCTAAGGCACACTTAGGATGGAGACAAAAGTCACACTCATCACAGCTGAATGTCCATACACTTCCTTCTTCATCACATTTATCGCAGCTGTAAATCCTGCAGCGAGTGAGAACAAGTTCATGTTCCTCATGGAGTGCATGCCGCAACTTCTCAGGCCACCCCTTTGCCATCTCATCATATTGCCCTTCAATCTCCTTCATACGCTCTTCTGTAAAAGGATAAGCATCAGCTCCATGGACTGCAATCATATCTCTGGCTTCTTTTGTGATAGTTTGACCTGTTGGTCCAATGGCAACTAGCATCGGAATGCCAAATACCTTGAATTTATGACTCAAGGACGCCTTCCTAGCATCACTAAAGGGAAGTGCCAGCCAGGGCATTCCTGAAAAGAATTCTTTAAAGGAAGGTTCATCCCTGTCACTAGAGATAAAAACCACTTCTAATGATTCATTCCTTGCCTTAATCTTCTGGTATGCTTCCTTAAGTTTCGGAAGAAAGGCACGGCATGGAGGACACCAATGCGCTGAGAAGTACAGGAGGACGGTCTTCCCCACTAGATCAGACACCGGAATCTGAAAACAATTGTACAAGTCAGAGTTGAGAGAGAAAAGGAGAAAAGGAAGGAAGGGGAGAGGAGACGGAGTGAGAAAGGTGGGTGGGGAAGGGGGTTTGCATATGTACAAACTGGATAAACTTGCATTTTCCAATAACAAATTTCAAGCTAAGAACCTATTGATGGACCCATGCACGGTTACATCAGTTGGATGAAAAATGTATGCAGCCCATAATAAATAATTAGGAGAATTCAGAAACTTTAGAGTAACATGCCTTGCATCCCTCTTTCCCAATGACAAAATCTAGATCACCAGAAACCAAAACCGACTCCAATGTCTGTGCTGCCTCTCTTGCTTTCTCAATTTCATTAAGCTCTGCAAACTTTTCTGGGGTGAAAGGGAAAGCCTGAACTCCATGTTCTTCAATGGCTTCAGCAACATTTGAACTGAGAGTTTTTCCATCTGGCCCAATAATCACCAGAGTTGGAAGGGTGGTCAGATCAAAGTACCGAGCCAACTTCTCACAGCTCTTGTCCTTGAAGGGCAAAGCTAACCAAGGCATGCTTCCTAAGCTTTGCTTGAATAATTCTTCCTCATCATCTAGTGATATCAACACAATTTCAAAGCTCTCCCCCTTTTCTTTCAGTTTCTCATAAACCTCCACAAGCTTTGGAGTAAAATCAGCACTTGACTTATATGAAGACATTGAGAAGTAAAGACCCACAGTCTTCTCCTCAAGTTCGGAGACATGTACCTTGTATATAATTAAGAACAAAATTCAGAATAAGGAAGGAACAAGATATTTCAGGACAAAATCCAAGAAGATGAAATGAGATTCAAGCATATTTCAAATAATAAGATCTGTCATCACAAGTCACCTTTTTCCCATCAGATGAAATTACACAGTCACGTGACTGGGAGGCCAAGACAGATCTCAAGGACTGTTCCCTTTTGGCTCTTTCTTCTTGCTCCTTCATCTCTCTGATCCTTTCTGTGGTAAAAGGATACCCTTCCACTCCATACTCTCGAACTATTTCAACTCCGCCATCAGTCAAAACTTTCCCATTTTCATCTAGAATCACAAGGTGAGGAATTCCCATAACTTTGAACAACTCATCCAAGTGATCACGTGTCTCTGAATCAGAAAATGGGATTGCAAGCCATGGCATCTTGGAGAAGTACCCATTGAATGAAGCCTCATCTTCATCACCTGATACAAAAATAACCTCAAAATCACCTCTAGGAAAGAGCTCGCTGTACACCTCGGCTAAAGTTGGTGTGAAACGCCGACACGGGCCACACCACAACGCTGAAAAATACAAAGCAACCTTCTTCCCCTTCAAACTGTCAATTTTAACCTGTGAATTTTGAAGTATAAAAAGCGACATATTTTTTAATCACAGGATAATGATAATAATGATTCAATCAACAAAATAAATCAAATTTTCGTGACACAGTATGCATAAGTAAATTCATCAAAAAATAAAACCCAAGGTAGGACCAACCATTATGCAAACTTAGTGCACCTACGATAATTCTGAAGATTGTTTTCCTCGCTGAAGTCAATTAAGCCGCAGATAGCATATGATGTCATGCAGGGTTTAAAAGTAAATAGTTGAAAGTGTTTTCATGAAATTTGCCTTGTTTAATACCAGCCAATTCACTTACTGGCAATTACAAATTATCCAACATCTAATTCATCGCCTCTGCATTTCCTAACTTTCATCAAACTGCATATATATTAACGAATTGGTCTTAAAGACTTCACCCAGTTGAGCAGAACAATAACAATAATGATAACAATAAGACAGCGCAGACAGAACCTATAATCAAAGAAGCAAAGTATCACAGAATTTCCCCGCAAATTATCATGTTAGCTGAATTTCAGCAGAGAGACCCAAATCCACATACATTCCGAATTTTCCCCCATTTTTCTTGTAATGTGAAAGTAACCGTCAGAGTAATAGAGGAAATGAACCATTCAAGCATCCTACTAGAAGCTGGGCAATGACTTCCTACGCTGAAACGACATAAAAATAGTTACCTGATCGCCGTTGTTGCGAATGAGAAAATCCCTCCCACAAGAAGAGAGGAGAGATTGAATATCGTGAGTATCTGCTCCATTCACCATCTGGGCACCGCTGCTTTCGTTAATTAACTTATTGTTGTGATTTGTTTTCACAGTTGGATAAACAAATTGAAGCGCACTACTACCTGTATGCAAATAAACTGGGGTTATTTTCTATCTGACTTCAATGTCACGCCCCGCGTGAATAGTGCCCATGAACAGTAACCGTGACCAAGACGTTGTGCGGACAGAATTCGCGCGAGGGAAAATCCGGGACAAACGGGCACATGAGCTTTGGTAATATGACTCGTCGATAGAACGGGTTAAGTGGGGAAATAAGGCATTTGGGCCAAAGATCTATACATTCTTCCTTATTGGCATTATTGCACTTATAGCCCAATGTTAGCCCAACTAGCCCAACTTCTAGAATGGTGGCCCAATTAGCCCAAGTTCTAGAATTGTGTAGATAGCTTTACCATTTTGACAATTGTGTAGATATTTTCTAGGACATTTCTAGAAGGCCAATCCTAGCCCTCAAAAGTGCATTGTGAGGTGCAATCTAGCCGTCCATTTTATGTAAGTTTTCCTATAAATAGGTGAGGCCTCATTTGGCCAAACCAAGCAACCAAGTAGCAAAGCAATCAAGCAATAAACTTGAGTTGTGTAAATCACTCTTCACTCAAACTCTTATTGCTCTCTCTTCTATTCATAAGCTTCCGATTTAGCGCATTGCGGGTGTTGAAGGCTTGCTTAGTGAGCGGAGTTGCTAAGCGCCGCACGGTCGAAGCGAGTGAAGAGAGTGAGGCCGTGACAGTTGGTATCAGAGCTCAAGGTTGAGCAACACAAGGTTGAGCGGAGACCTTGTTGAGAGGGAGCTTTCGAATCAAAAGTTGCGTGAAGGGAAACTCTATCAAAAGGAATGGCCAACGTTTCCGACGTTACCATTGCAGGTGAGGAAGCCCAAGTGCGGGGACGTGACGAGCAACGTCCTACCAAGGGTGGAAGCAAGAGGGCGCAGTCCAAGGACATGGTGGCTGGCTTGGACGCTCGAGTAGCTAGCGTGGAAGCTTTTGTGGCAAGTGTAGACTCACGCCTTGACGAGATGGAGCAGCGCTTCGACGGGTTGGAAGCGGAGGACAATGCTCTTCGTGAGGTAGTGGAGGTGTCTACCGCCAAGCTCGAGGATGCCTTCAAGCAAGAGTTGCTAGCAGTTCACGACCGTATGTTTAGGGACATCCGAGCCTACATTGATAGGGAACTCGCCACAATTAAGGAGGATGTGGCTTTGTGCAAGCGTGCGGCAGCAAGCGGGATGACTACCACACGTGAAGCACCAAGAGTCGATGTCCCCAAGCCCAAGTCCTATAATGGCTCGAGGAGTGCCAAGGACGTGGACAACTTCTTGTGGGGGATCGAACAATATGTCGAAGTGATGGGCATCACCGATGAACAAACCAAGGTACGTACCGCTACCCATTATCTAACCGATGTGGCTATGTTGTGGTGGAGAAGGAGGTACGGTGACATTGGTAAAGGGACATGCACCATCGAAACCTTCGATGACTTCAAGCGGGAACTCAAGCGGCAATTCTATCCGGAAAATGCCGAAGAGGAAGCACGAGGCCGGCTGCGACGCCTCAAACAATCCGGAAGCTTGCGGGACTACATCAAGGAGTTTACTAGCTTGGTGTTGGAGATTCCGGATATGAGCGACAAGGATTCGCTCTTTTTCTTCATGGATGGGCTCCAAGGATGGGCGAAGACGGAGCTTAGGAGACGAAGTGTGCAAGATCTCGCAACCGCCATAGCCGTTGCGGAGACTCTCACTGATTACTCAAGTGAGCGATCAAATACCAAGGCCAAGGACAAGAAGGGTGGCCAAGGTAAAGGTGGGGGAGACCATAGCAAATCGCAAGGAGACGGTTTCCGCAAACCACCTAGCGGCAAAGAGAAGCCGAGGAATGACAAAGGGAGGGATTCCAAACCTTCTCGAAATTGCTACTTTTGCGATGGTCCTCATTGGATACGGGATTGTCCGAAGAGGAAGGCATTGAACGCCATGGTGGCTCGTGCGGAGGAATCACCAAGTCGAGAGGATGACGCGGCGATGGGTTCTTTGCAACTACTCAATGCCATTCGAGCGGTTCCGGAGGCACAAGCAAAGGGGCTTATCTATGTTGATGTGGTGATCAACAAGGTACGTACGAAAGCCTTAGTTGATACGGGTGCCTCACATAACTTTGTGCAGGTTGACGAGGCCAAACGACTAGGTCTCAAGGTGACCAACAAAGGCGGCACCATGAAGGCAGTAAATTCGGTCGCTAGACCAATCAAAGGTGTAGCGCAAAAGGTTGAAACCACCATCGGAGAATGGAAAGGACCGGTAGATTGGTCGGTAGTACCTATGGACGACCACAAAATTGTGCTTGGAATGGATTTCTTCGATCAAATGAAGGTCGTACCGGTACCATTTGCCAACACCATGTGCATCCTTGATGGAGGCAAGGCGTGCATGGTCCCGATATCAAGATCAAGTAAGGTGGAGACTAAGACACTCTCGGCCATGCAATTCAAGAAGGGTTTGAAGCGCAAGGGTCAAGAGAGTTACCTTGCCTTCTTAAAAGAATACGACGAGGATGGCGATGCGGAGGTGAGCAAAGGGGATGTTCCGAAAGAGGTAGATAACGTCCTCAAAGAGTTCAAAGATGTAATGCCCGATGAGTTGCCCAAGAAACTTCCACCAAGGAGGGAGGTGGATCACAAGATTGAATTGGAGCCGGGCACCAAACCTCCGCCATGAGTCCATACCGACACGCTCCACCGGAGTTGCAAGAGTTGAAGAAACAACTCCAAGATTTACTTGATGCGGGCTACATTCGACCATCTAAGGCACCATTCGGCGCTCCGGTTTTGTTCCAAAAGAAGAAGGATGGGACGCTACGGATGTGTATCGATTATCGGGCACTTAACAAGGTCACCATCAAGAACAAATATCCAATTCCACTCATTGCCGATCTTTTCGATCAACTTGGGAAAGCACGGTACTTCTCCAAACTTGATTTAAGGTCGGGTTACTACCAAGTACGCATAGCGGAGGGAGATGAACCAAAAACAACATGCGTAACAAGGTACGGTTCCTATGAATTTCTAGTCATGCCTTTTGGACTAACGAATGCACCGGCTACTTTTAGCACTTTAATGAACAAGTTATTCCATCCCTATCTCGATCAATTTGTGGTGTTATACTTGGACGACATTGTTGTATATAGCAACACCTTGGAAGAACATGTGACACATCTTAGGAAGGTGTTCCAAGTATTGCGAAAGAATGAATTGTACGTGAAAAAGGAGAAGTGCTCTTTTGCGCAACGAGAAGTTCACTTCTTGGGCCACAAGATCAAGGATGGAACATTGATGATGGATAAGGCTAAGGTGCAAGCTATTCAAGAGTGGGAACCTCCGACCAAGGTACACGACCTCCGATCTTTCTTGGGGTTGGTTAATTATTACCGTCGCTTCATCAAGAGTTACTCGGCAAGAGCAGCTCCACTAACTGACTTACTAAAGAAAAGTCGCTCGTGGGATTGGACCGAGGGATGCCAACATGCCTTTGAAGATTTGAAGAAGGCAATCATGGAGGAGACAGTTCTTGTGCTGCCCGATCACACAAAACCCTTCGAAGTACACACCGATGCCTCGGATTTTGCCATTGGGGGTGTACTCATGCAAGAAGGACGTCCCATTGCTTTCGAGAGTCGTAAGCTCAATGAGGCGGAAAGGCGCTACACCGTGCAAGAAAAGGAGATGACGGCAGTCATCCATTGCCTTAGAGTATGGCGACACTACTTGCTCGGGAGTCATTTCGTGGTTATGACGGATAATGTAGCTACAAGCTACTTCCAAACGCAAAAGAAGTTAAGTCCGAAGCAAGCTCGGTGGCAAGACTTCTTGGCGGAATTCGACTACGACTTGACATACAAACCGGGCAAAGCAAATGTGGTGGCGGATGCATTAAGTCGAAAGGCGACATTGGCGGCCATTAACCTAAGTATTCCCGAGGGAAAGCTAGTAGGGAGGATCAAAGAAGGATTGACCCAAGACCCTCTAGCCAAAAATATAGTGGTGCTCGCACACGAGGGGAAGACAAGACGGTTTTGGCTTGACGACGGATTGCTCTATGCCAAGGGGAGGCGAATCTTTGTGCCGAAGTGGGGTGGTTTGAGGAAAGAGCTTATCAAGGAATGCCATGATTCCAAGTGGGCTGGACACCCCGGGGCTAAGCGCACCAATGCTTTGTTGGAAAATTCGTACTATTGGCCAAGGATGCGAGAAGATGTCGAGGCCTATGTGCGGACATGTCTTGTATGCCAACAAGACAAAATTGAGCAACGAGCATCCGGTGGGTTACTTGAGCCATTACCGATTCCGAACAAGCCATGGGAAAGCGTTTCCATGGATTTCATCACGTCACTACCGAAATCGGAGGGGTATGGAAGTATCATTGTGGTGGTGGATCGTTTTAGCAAATACGCGGTTTTTACACCGGCACCTACGGATTGCACAGCGGAAGAAGCTGCAAAATTATTCCTAAAGCATGTGGTGAAGCTTTGGGGAGTGCCGAATAATATTATAAGTGATCGCGATCCACGGTTTACCGGGAAGTTTTGGTCCGAGTTATTCAAGCTACTTGGAACAGACCTTAATTTTTCTACAAGCTTTCATCCTCAAAGTGACGGACAAACCGAGCGTGTCAATGCACTGCTCGAATTATACTTGAGGCACTATGTGAGTGCCAACCAAAGGGATTGGGCCAAGTTGCTAGATGTGGCTCAATTTTCTTACAACTTGCAGCGGAGCGAGGCGACTAATAGGAGTCCGTTCGAGATTGTATTGGGTCGACAACCGACGACTCCACATGCACTAGCCTCAAGTTATGATGGGAAAAGTCCGGGAGCCTTCAAGTTCGCCAAGGCATGGCATGAACAAGCCGATTTAGCTAGGGCATACCTAGATAAGGCGGCTAAGAAGATGAAGAAGTGAGCGGACAATAACCGAAGGGACGTGGAGTTCCAAGAGGGGGACCAAGTCATGGTGAAACTCTTGCCCCAACAATTCAAGACATTGCGCCAAGTACACAAGGGATTGGTTCGACGTTACGAGGGACTATTTCCGATCATAAAGAAAGTGGGCAAGGTGTCATATCGAGTTCTTCTTCCCCCTAAATTGAAGATTCACCCCGTCTTCCATGTAAGCATGTTAAAGCCTTACCATGGAGATGAGGAAGACCCGAGCCGAGGGGAGTCAAAACGGGCTCCAACTGCCGTGGTAACCTCTTTTGAGAAGGAGGTTGAGTGTATTCTTGCGGATCGACGGGTTCGAAAGCGAGGAGTGCCGAACTAGACGGAATATTTCATCAAATGGAAGGGATTGCCCGAAAGCGAGGCTACATGGGAGCATGAAGATGCACTATGGCAATTCCAAGAGCACATAAAGAGGTTCCGTGAGGAAGACGCGACGAGGACGTCGCGCATTTAGGTGGGGGAGGATGTCACGCCCATGAACAGTAACCGTGACCAAGACGTTGTGCGGACAGAATTCGCGCGAGGGAAAATCCGGGACAAACGGGCACATGAGCTTTGGTAATATGACTCGTCGATAGAACGGGTTAAGTGGGGAAATAAGGCATTTGGGCCAAAGATCTATACATTCTTCCTTATTGGCATTATTGCACTTATAGCCCAATGTTAGCCCAACTAGCCCAACTTCTAGAATGGTGGCCCAATTAGCCCAAGTTCTAGAATTGTGTAGATAGTTTTACCATTTTGACAATTGTGTAGATATTTTCTAGGACATTTCTAGAAGGCCAATCTTAGCCCTCAAAAGTGCATTGTGAGGTGCAATCTTGGCCGTCCATTATATGTAAGTTTTCCTATAAATAGGTGAGGCCTCATTTGGCCAAACCAAGCAACCAAGTAGCAAAGCAATCAAGCAATAAACTTGAGTTGTGTAAATCACTCTTCACTCAAACTCTTATTGCTCTCTCTTCTATTCATAAGCTTCCGATTTAGCGCATTGCGGGTGTTGAAGGCTTGCTTAGTGAGCGGAGTTGCTAAGCGCCGCACGGTCGAAGCGAGTGAAGAGAGTGAGGCCGTGACATCCAACGAAGTATAAGCAATTAATGCTCATTTTATTGCAAACTTGACTCAGCAAGCTGGGCCTAAATCTTCTTCAGAAGCTCCTGGTTGATGACCAATTTAGTCCATATATTATAACATCACCCCCGCCTGCTTCTGTTCTGTGACACGTAATCACTAACAAACATGAATAAAATTCCCATGTTCTCTACCTTTTACGATATAGTAGATTTCGAAATTAATAATTTATTATATATATATATAGATATATAAACTCATTAGAAACTAATAAGAATGCCAACAGGTAATATCTCGGCGATTATGATTAATCATTCACTTCTGAAACTCTTTTGAGCATATAATTTTATTTGTCAACTGCACGATTAGTATAAGACTAGTTATACCGGACCAACCAACACACGTTAATTAAATCTAATATCATAAATTTTGGATCCATCGATTCTAAAAATCCCAAAATGCTTCTCATACTCTTCCCCAGCCTTGCCATTCTCATCAAACAGATCAAACAAGTAAGCTTCTACGCCTTCTCCAGGCCTCTTTGGCGTCCCAATACTAGTCACTGCCCTTCTTACCACGTTCTCATTATATGCCAATGCATTTTCGGCACCTGCCGCTGTGCCGCCACTTGTCGGCCACCCTGTCTCCGTTACGAGTACAGGAATTCCCACAAAGCCTTCTTTCTCCATGGCATACACAAAAGCATCAACTCTTGCATCAAATAGATTGCTATACGTTAATGCACCATCTCGAAGTACTGGTTGTTCATTTCTATATAATGCGTAGTCTTAAGGAAATGTATTCTGAGCTGCTGCTGTAGCTTAAGTATGGATATACATTAACCATCAATGGGGATTGAGTATCGTGTGAGAACTGAAGGAGAGGAAGTATGGCAGATTTAAGGAAAGGATCAAACGTTCCAGAGGATGGAGGATATGAGACTGAGAGAACTGAAGCTGCTTGTGGGGAAGATAACTTGATAGAATTTGCCAGGTTAAGGGTTTGTAGAGCTTGGCGAAGATTTCTCATGGCAGAATCTATGTAGGGAGTGTAGTATGGATCTTTGAGGGGGATTTCATTACCAACAGCAATGTAGCGTATTTGACTGGGAGGAATGTGAGGAAGGATGTTTGTTTGAAGCCATTGGAGGAAGAAGATGGGGCCGCCGGAGGCAGCGGAAGGGAGGATTTCATTAGGGACGCCGATCATGAGGCTGATTCCAGTGCCTGAAAAGGATTGAAGAGTGGAGGGATCAGGGTTGAAGATGCGTATGTTAGTGATGCCATTCGATTTGAGAAGGTTGACGACTTCAGATGGTGGCGGAAGGTTGTCCGCAACACGGCCATAACATACTCCAATAGGTGCAGCCACTGTCAACAAGAGCAATTATTTGGGTTATTGAAATAAAAATCATGAATTTGCTTCTAACACGTTGAGTGTAGAGTGAACGTTGACAAATGGATAGGTAAGAGCTTAAAGAAAGAGTTTTGACGTACCTGTTATCGAGGGAAGAACTAAGAGGAGTAACAACAAAGTTAACATTGATTGAAGTTTGAATCTACACGTACATGCAAGTTGAATGACTTTGTACATTTATGGTTGGAAATTGAAATGGATTGTACATAGCTGGTAATATGCGGTTCCCAAGTTGCATTGGCTTTGGTTTAATTTAGGTTTAAAGTTGTTTTTTTTGCTTAATTTGCATTTTTATTTTAAATCTTCAGGTGGGGCTCTCTGCATTTAACCGAAAGTCCTCTGCCTCCAGAAGCAGAGCTTTTTCTTTCCCATTTTATAGGTTCATCAGCAAAGAAAATGCCGTCACGCGTATATTACTAGTGTAAAAACAGACCAACTTTGGCATACCAGACCATTTAAGCTCACTCTTAACTGCATAACAAAAAGCAGACCGTGAGAAATAACATATTCTTTAATGCCTATGGTTAAATCTTTGCTTCAACGATTACCACATTTATCTCTGGAGCAGCTAAATTAAGTTGTCTACTGGACTCGTCCAATCCTAGTTCACATTAACTTTTAAGAATCTTGTTCTATGTCCACGTTATACTACTTTTTTTTAATTAACTATAAATCACGAACTTAACAATGTATATTTAGTTAAAAAGTTTAGGTATCTTGGAAAGACTCATAACTGGCATCACGGACCATGTTCAATATTCTCCCACCAACTTGAGTGCTTAAACTTCTATTTATCCCCAACAAACAGAAAATTTTGCTTTGTACTCTTCATGATCAGAGGCACTACAGAGTCAATCACTGACTTCAAATTGTCCTTGGGATATTAGTTCTCAATGTAGAGCCAAAAAAAAATTGGTTAACGCAAATTTTGATTCCAGATTATGACGAAAAGGAAGGAAACAAGGAAAGTTGCATACTTCTGCATAATTTTTGTGTGTTCACATAAGCGGCAGGTGTGAAAAAAAAAACAATCTTAATGGAGGGGACAGCCCATTAGACTCTAAATGTAACATATGTTTTCTTTTATAGATAAGCGCACACTAATCGTTTTAAATGACTTCTGTAATCAACAAAAGATGTATCATCAAGCTCAGTCCATTCTAGCAGAAGCTCTTTGTCAAAAGCAAGGAATAAAGACGACAATCAAGCAGAAGGCGACCCCATTAAGCAGATTAGCTTCTAAATGGGAAAATGGAGCGTCATATTTGTTACACAGATCCCTAAGTTGAACCCATATTTTGTCTTTCCAGATTTGCTTCGAGCCTTGCAATTTGGACCAAAAATCAAATGGTCTAATCCAAATTTCGACAAAGCCCATGAACATGTCCCACAAGGATTTTAATCCACTATTTTGACTTATATGAGTTTAGAGGTTTAATCTGCAAGCTGAATCCACCAAATAAACAGTATATGAATGCATACAGACTTATATGATTGTATGCATGGATCTGACAGGAGACTATTTGCATACCAATGATTGGATGGCAGTGGCTTGAATGTTGTACATAAAACGCTGCTTTTTTAATGGGGAAATGAGATTGTGCGTGTCAAAAGGCTCCAAAATCTTGCTTTCTCTCCTTACAAAGCAAGCGCAAGTGCCCCTTCTTCTGCAGTAAAGAACACAAGGAATATCTTTAGTTGTGTCTTTATTAAAAGAACCTTCCTTCTTTATTGAATTGAAAAACCCACAGTCGAAGTGAACCCATTACCCGTCACCCATTATAACTTATACATTACCTCTCTTCACAGTCACAAACAATATTATTCTTGCTTGTTTGATGAGTTTTGGCCAAAGTTTCTCTTTGTCTGCACTCAAAGAACAAGAGCTGCAGACTCGTACTAAATCCAGGGCGCCTCGGCCTTTCTGTTCCCGTAAACAAACTACAAGATGTCAATGTCGTCGTTTCAACCACAACAACCCGGTTTGGTTTACCCAAACACTGCGGCAAGGCCTCCTCCTACCTCTTCATCCCACTCAGATGGATCCTTCGGGACAGTTTTCATAGTCCTGGCTGTTATCGTCGTTATCTCAGCCATTGCTTGCTGTCTTGGACGACTCTGTAACAGACGGATTCACAGAGACAAACCGCCTAAACATAGCCATAACTTTCGTCACAAAGAAAGACCAGAAAGAGACCTAGAATTCGAACCTCCAAAGAGAAACCAAAGCTTTCGTCCCAGAGAAAGAGAAAACAAAGACCTGGAATTCGGGTTTGACAAGAATATTGCAGCTTCAAAACCTGCAGGCAAGGGAGAAAGCGTTAGTTTCAAACCCTTTGGAAATGGAGACATCAGGTTTGAAGCAAAACTTGCTGATTATGGAGAGCTCAAACCCGGTGCATGATTCAACAATACGAGGAGCAACCAGTGATCCTACTTTCCTTTTGCTTCCTCGTAAATCTATCAGAAATTAAGAAAGTATATCATTCTATTTTCATTTTTAGTTTATCGTCTTTTCTAGTTTCTTTTTTTTTTTTTTTTAATAATTATCTGCTAATTTCCACGAGCAGCTTCATGTAATTAACCCTCTTTAACGCCATGTCTTATTATTAATTATAAGACATGGTAAGGTTGTGATGAAGAATATTATTAGCCTGGCTGCCATAATCTCAACAGTAGTGTATGTTGATAAAACTAAATTTAATATGTAAGTTTATGACATTCTTCACATGGAAATTAACATTATCCGATCAATTAATTTTTTATTAGTAAATAAATAGCGTTATCCTAACCAATCATTAATTGCATTACAACTATGGGTGTTTCATATTTATATTTGTATTGATGTTTGGACATATGTTAGTGAGTAAATTTGATCAACTTGGGCGTCCATGTCACAAAATTTAATTCGTTGGAATAAATTAATTTAGTTTGAATTTTTGAGCAATCAAAATCAGATTGATTTTTAAAAAGACAAACAATGCGTTTTTTTATATTTAATTAAAAAAAATAACAAAAACTATTTTTATTTTTTTGGATTCTAGCAAAATATATTGAAGTTTGATAATTTTGTTTTCAATTACAAAATCAACCCCATAAAAATCATACAGGAAAAAGGAGGTTATGCTTGCAATCTGTATACGAATTGAAAGAATTGATGAATGCTGGGCCGTATGATTTGCTCCGTGCAGTAAATTGTACAGCTTGATCTATGTATCATCGTACAGTTTTGATCCTAAACAGAACCCATCGTACTAATATTTCCTTCCTCTTTTTCGAAATAAACATTTCCTCCACGCGCCATTTTGGGAGAGTGAACAGTACCGCAGTTCAAAACAAAAGTAATATAATTATTATTATTTGTCCAAAATGTCTAGCACCTTTTTTTTTTTTTTTGGGGGGGGGGGGGGGGGGGGGGGGGGGGGGGGGGGGGGGGGGGGGGGGGGGGGGGGGGGGGGAACTAATTTAAAACACACTATCGAGTTGTAAAATTTAATCTTTCATTTTGATTTTTAATTTTCAAAAATTAAATTTATAAAGAATTATCTCAGCATTGGTAGCTGGACAGATAGAGCGTGACTTAATCCACATCAAAAGAGAAAGTAAAAAATTTTACATTACATTTTGCTGAAACAAATGAATTTTGATGATTGCAAGCAGTTAGGGGTAGCTATCAGTAACGCTTTTTTGAACCATTCGATGGCTGGTTTTGACAAATGATGATTCTGGTACTAGTAGTGAGTCAAAAACTGTTTCTGCAGGCTGCAGCCCTTCTCTCTCTCTCTCTCTGCTGGTACAGATTCCTTGCTGTAGCTGCCTGCAGATTTTCTGCTGATTAAGTTGGCAATCTCAGCCTCACTCAGAGAAAGTTTGTTACTGCACTTGTCTTCTAGAGAAAGAAACTGAGAATGTTATAGAATGGGAGACATTAAAGCTCTATATTACTAAAATTTATACTATATATACATAAAAATACCCTGAAGAAAGCTCTAAGGATAGGAATAGGAAAAACAATATTTTCCCTGAAAGGTGGAGACATGAAAGAATTGGAGAGAGCAGTTGAGTGGCTTAGACCCTTTGTTGACTCAAATACTTGGGACTATTGTATTGTATGGAAGTTAATTGATGAACCTTCGAGGTAATTTAAGTTTAAGCTAATTTACCCACAAAATTACTTCACCTTTAAAAAACTTGATGCTTTGAATGGTTTTGTAGGTTCATTGAGTGGTTGGGTTGTTGTTGTAGTGGGGGTTCTGATACTGGTAATTATGACCATGTTAAGATCAAAGAAGAAGGTGGAGAAGAGCAAAAGTTGACTCCTTTTTGCAGGGATGTTCACTTGATGCATCCTGCAAGGACTAAGGCTTGCGAGGCTCTTGCCCAGTTTCCTTCTTTCATGGCTCTTTATTCCGGGTACTTCTTTTTTTCCTCTGTCAGTATTCTTAACTTTTTCTTTCTCAATATTTGATTTTCATATGTAATAGACCAAGAAAGCTTCTCGTATATAAATGAAACCCCCAGGATTCATGGAGAGGTTTTGACAACAAACCAACCCAAGTGGCTCAGCTTTGCTAATGACTCGGAATCAAGTCCTTCACATGTGAGCATTTCATTCTTTCGGCCTCTTTTATAATGTAACTCTTGTCAAAATTTGAATTCCTCTCTTAGGTCACAATTTTTTGTCACCGGCGAGAGATAGCATTAGGATTAAAAGTAGTTGATGAAAATTTTCACTTTGTAGTTGGCGTCATCTGGCCTGATCTGAAAGAAACATGAGTTATCATTTTGTCAAGTCCTTAAATTGGAAATAACGACATTTGCCCTCTTGCTTGTCAAACTTTAAGTTGATGTCTAAAGAGCGCTTTACATTTTCTAGAGTTCATTGATTTATCAGGCCAGTGAACTCGCTCTGTAGCCATGCTAGCTACTACTTTAGAGAGTAAAGGCCTAAAAATGTTTCTTCTCATGATCATTCATTTTGTTTTGACTTACTGATGAATATTATTTTGACAGGAATCAGTTGGAACAAGAGTTCTGATTCCTGTTTTTGGTGGACTCATTGAGCTCTTTGCTGCAAAGCATGTAAGATTTGTTCAAATTTTTACTACAATTCAACAATTGGATTTCGATTTCATCCTTCTATGACAAGAAAATACCTCCTGTTTTCAGATCCCAAAAGATCAGAACATTGTTGAGTTAGTTGTAGCTCAAAGTAATGCGTCTCTAGAACATAAATTTGCGCCTGAAGGAAGCTATGCGAATGTGAGCCTTGATGAGCAATGTGTTGATCCTTCAATTAAAGAGAATTTGCATAATTTTGCGTCTGCAATGCAGTTGTTAACTTTCATTCCTAGGATACAAGTTGTCCCTGCTGCAGCCCATCCTAGCTATGAGGGATTATCCAGTGTTTCCAATCCTTCAATTGAACATCCATCATTTGATTCAAGTTGTTGCTACGTTGCTCAAAATATGCCTCTGAAGCAGTCTGTTAGCAAATCTTGTGGCAGCAAAAGACCAAAATGCAAAAACAATGCTTTGAAGGAAGAAATGGGGTTGGTCTTGGACTGTAACAAAAATGAGGTTGTGAAAGATAACAAGGGAGGTAGCCAGAGGCTGGGAGAAGAAAACAACCGTTCCAAGAATCTTATATCGGAAAGGAAGAGAAGGAACAAGATCAAAGATGGGCTCTTTGCTTTACGCACTCTAGTCCCCAAGATATCCAAGGTTAACGTTACTTATTTGTCAAATATTATGATAGTGCATTTGATTTTCTGTTAATACATATTTTCATGGATATGTTGTTGATGAATTCTTGTAGATGGATAGAGCTGCTATTCTCGGAGATGCCGTTGAATATATAAGGGAATTGAAGCAGAAGGTGGAGGAACTCCAGGATGAGCTAAAGGAAAATGAAGAAGATTGTCAGAAGGATAATGCAGAATTGAAGTCATCAAAATCAGATGAGATAGATGAAGGCACCAGGTACATGCCTCCTTCTGAGCACAATAAAACTTCCCCAGAAGGTGGCAAAAAGGCAATCACAGAGGTATAGAAATCGCTAGCAAAACATTTTCTCAAAGCTTTCACGTTCTTTATATTCTCATCTATGAAAAAATAGATGGGCTATGACTTTTATAATTTTAACATACCTCATCAAATTTTTATCACTGCATCGAAACTAATCCTAGGTGGAAGTAGAAGTGAACCAGATTGACAAAAGAGATTTCTTGGTTAAGCTTTTCTGTGAGCATAAGCGAGGCGGCTTTGCGAAGTTAATGGAGGCTATAAATTCTTTAGAGCTTCAAGTGCTTGACGCCAATATTACCACTTTCAATGACAAGGTCCTGAACATTCTCAGGGTTGAGGTAAGATTGATAAAATTAACAAGAGAACGATAAATTATTTTTGGTCTAAAAGCTGAACGATTGGAACGAAGCACAAATGGCTCGTCTTAATGATATTTCATGGATTTTCTTTTCTAATATGTGGTAACATTTTAAAATTTTCATTCAGGCACATAAGGAAAACATTCGACCAAAGAAATTGAGGGACTCACTGATTGAGCTAACAGGGTAACATAGCAGATATGAAGTTTGATTAAGGAAAAGAGGCTGAGAAAGCATTTAGATCTCAGACAACAAAGGGTTCAACAGAAAAATTCAAGAGCAAGAGCTCCTCCATTCAATCTAAATTCACTCTAACATTGTTTTACTATCTCTTCCAAAATCTCAAATAGCAAGTGATGTTTGAATGTGATTTAAGTTTTACCTGTTGAAACTATGAACTTGGTAGTGTATTTTCCTTTTCTTGTTGGTTTCAAAATGGCAAATAATGTCATCAACTGGGTCTTGTATTGTTGTATGTAAATTTTGTGACTACTTTTATCCGAAACTTGAGGGCAGACTCATTCTGTAGTCACATGGCTGGTAAAATGTAAAGGTAATATTCTGCAAATGGAAAAGGCTTAAAATTGAAAGAAGAAACAAATATGGCTGAAGTAACATACGTAGGCTCGTGTTGCCACAAGCTTAAAACTTGGCATTATAATCAGAACTTTACTGAAGTAACATATATAGGCTCATATTGTTTTAAGTTTACACTTGACATTATAATTAGAACTTTTTGATAAGTATGCACTCAAAAATGGATGACTTGCTCTAATGGCAACATACTGAATCGCACCCAAAAAAAAAAAAAAAAAGGAAAGAAAACAAGAATAAAATCACACTTTACAAGCTTCCCCTTTGTTTGCTAATTCATTTGAGGGAACTAAAGAATGCATCACTATTTCACATAAAAAAGAGAAATTTTGTTTTACACACTAATTAATTTTAGATCAGGTCAAGCAAAGATTACCAGTGAGATATAGTCTTTTTAGTTTCCCAATCTTGTATATGTAAGGTAGAATGCGAAGAGAATCTAGCCTGTAGACATATCAGGAAATTCATTTGGCTAATACCGACGAGCACTGCGGCCTTGACTTCCACTGGAATTTTGGGTCATGGCTCGAGTTTCTGACTCACCACTGGTGAACTCGGTCGAAGTCTCTTGAGACCTGTTTGAACCTGAGCGTCCACGTGATACATCCCTGGAATTGTAATCTCCACTGAAATCGGAGCTGTCTCCAAACCCAAGTGCCATCTTCCTGAACATCATAATGTCTTGATTGTATTGACCAGAATCGTAAACAGTGCTCTGACCATATTTCACACCATTGCTGAGATCAGACATTTCTCCATCACTGTCCAATGCTCTCACCACCTACAAGAGATTAAACAAAAACCTCTTACCAACAGAACTAGCAGTTGAAATTAAACTCTCCAGCATCATTCGGAATAAATAACCCTGAAAATAAGAGCTGCTCAAACTCAACAAATGCAGAACACAAGTAATATTACCTGAACCATACGTGGACGCTTTGGAGCAGAGTGGCGAACGCATGCCGCAGCTGCCTCAATCATTCTAAGCATTTCACTCTCCACATAATGTTTTTCAAGTCTTGGATCAACTAATTCACTAAAGTCACCGGTTTCAAGGGCATGAACAAGGTGCGGGCGAGCCTGTCAAAATAATTACAACACATTGTTAAAAGATAACCAAGCATACCGTAGAAAAAACAAGAGTGCTGCTGTTATCATTTTCGAGATGATGAAAGAAGGAAATATCAATTTTTTAATTTTTAATTCATACCCATTCAACCAAACTCTCATCGCCTAAAGGCTGAGATGCATCAACTGGCTTACGCCCGGTTATAAGCTCTAGCAGCACGACTCCAAATGAGAATACGTCTGATCTATCCGTCAATTTTCCACTTGATGCATACTCTGGTGCCAAATACCTGAGAGCCAAATTGATCAATCATAAGCGTATGATTAGTAGTAAAGATTTGTAGCTTACTATTATAAACATACTTCTGTAAGTAATATTATGCAAAAGAGCCCAGCCGTTTTGTACAATCAAAACCTACCCAAATGTCCCCATAACCCTAGTTGATACATGAGTCTGAGTAGTGTCGTTCAGTTTGGCAAGTCCAAAGTCTGCGACCTGTATTTCAAACAATTCTCATATTACAACCTTGAAATTCACAAACTTCTGAAAAACAAAGAAGAAAAGAAGACATCTTGAGTAGCTAAGAAGACGAAAAGGATTTGTAAGCACTAACCTGTGCTTCAAAAGCATCATCAATCAGAATGTTCGCTGACTTAATGTCCCTGTGAATAATTTTTGGATGGCCTACAATTAAACGAAATAACAAGAAGAGAAGTAAGTCAGTGATTCAGATAGAGCTCATATATTACAGTTAACTCTAATTTGAACTTTTAAAATTACGTTTATAAACTTTTTTAACAAAACAGATCATTTACCAGAAGAAATGTTATCTGTTTTGCTTTGCCTTTTGTCCTCTTCAGGTATCAACTCCATTTACTTTTAAAAGTTTTCTATGTCATGACTCTACTCTACTGCACATACTATATCTAATGAGAAAGAACAAAGAGATACGTACAATCTTCATGTAGATATGCTAAACCCTTTGCAGCCCCTAGAGCGATCTTGACTCGTTTAGACCAATCGAGCACCGGCATTCCTTTGCCTGATCACACAAATCAATAACTGAGTTAGTTAGCGATATGAGAACACAAAATTTGACTGGAAAGAACAAATTTAAAAAAGAAATTGTCTTACCATGCAAATGATGCTCCAGATTATTATTTGGAACAAATTCATAGATGAGCAATCTGTTTTTCTCGGAAATACAATATCCGACCAAAGAGACCAAGTGTCGATGATGAACACGACTGATAATCTCAACTTCAGCCCTGAATTCTCTTTCCCCCTGTCCACTTCCTGCCTTGAGCTGCTTGACAGCCACTACTTTCCCATCAGGCAGCCACCCCTTGTAAACACATCCAAATCCTCCCTCACCAATGACATTTTCACGACTAAATCCATTTGTTATTTCCATTACTTCTTCATAGGTGAAAAAGGACTTAGAACCGCCTAATACACTAGAGTCTGATCCCCCACCATGGCCATGAACATGATACCCATTTGCTCTTTGACTTCCAAAACCATTTACCAAGGGAGATGGTTGTGTTTGTGCGGCATAGTAATTATCTATTGGGCCAGAATGTCCCTTTGGATAATTCTGACCATAGTAATATCCCTCTACATGAGAAAAACAAAAATGAAACAAAATTTAAACCATGTAATATTCCAACATAGAACATCCAAATAGGAACAAAATTTTACCTTTTTTTTCGTTGTAATTGTTAGGAGGAGGCATGTAATGGCTAGCATAGGCTTCTCTTCTCTTTCTCCTTCCCCTCATCACAAAAAAGATAGCAATTAATGCAAGGACAAACACACCGGCTACTGTTGCACCAATGATAGTCCCACTATCTGAACTTTCTGTTGATGGTGCTTTGGAGTTTCCTGAGCTAGTAGTTCTCGGCTTCCCACTGGAAAGAGCATTTGTGCCTGATGATGATGATTGAGGTGATTCTTTTGCAGAGGGAGAATCGGAATTTGTTGGAGGGGTAAGTACATTTGTTGGTGAATTAACCTGTGTATTAGAATTAGGTGGTGAGGTTCCACTTGGAGTTGATGATGCTGGGGCCGGAGGGGAATTAGGTTGTGATGGTGGGGACCATTTCGAGCCTCCGGAATCAGTTCCATTTGTGGGTGGCGGATTTGACGCCGGACTAGGTTCACCGGGTGCGGGGGGAGGAGATGAAGAAGGAGAGAAGAAGGGGGAGGAGATGATTGACCAGGTGAAGGAGGAGGAGATGACTCACCAGGTGAAGGGGGAGGGGAACTTGGTGGCGGTGATGATTGACCGGGTGACGACGGAGGTGGTGAAGATGGTGGCGGTGAAGATGATGAAGATGATGGTGGTGGAGATGAAGACGGCGGTGGTGAGGATTTAGAAGGTGGTGACTCTGATGGAGGAGAGTTACCTGATCCTCGTCCGGAATTTGAAGGAGGTGGTGATGCAGGTGGGGGAGAGCTTGGACTAGGTGGCGGTGAAGACGGTGGCGGTGAAGATGGTGTTGATGAGTTATTATCATTTTTATTGTTATCGTTGTTGCCGCCACCCTTATTGCTGCTGTTGTTATCTTTTTTGTTTTCAGTAGGATTATCAGCAGGTGGAGGTGACTTCCCTGCCTCAGGCGATGACGGCGACGAACCTTTCGCTGCAGGTGGTGACTTTGAGTCACCCTGCCCTGATGAATTCGATGGAGAACCCGGCGTTTCCGCCGAGTCTGACATTATTCTCCTTATCTTGTCAGAGTCCTCCTCCTCCTCCTCCTCCCTAGTCTAATGTTGTTCGTTTTCTTTTTCTTTTTCGTTAAAAACCCTTCTCAGTTTCTTTCTCCTGCTTGTAAATTCTATCGCAACAACAAATAAATTTCTATGTTAATGAAACAATATAGAATCCAATCGAATTACCCTCGATACTTGGAATTCAAGCGAGCAAAGCAGACTGATATGTTAACGAAAACCCGAAACAGAATCAAACAAAAGAGACAAAGGAGGAAACAAAAATGGAACCTGAATTCTGAGAAATCAGAGAAGTTAATCTGTCAAGAAATGACAACCGTTTTCCAGACAATGAAGACAGAACATGGTTACACGACGTCCGCGTAAGGAGAGACGGCTTAGCTACAGAACAACAACTCCCTGAAATTTCTCAATGTTCGTGTGATTTTTTTCTTTTTCCGTTTTCTTTTTCAATATTTTGTTGCCTCTCTCATCATCAATTCTGCATACTAAACTTGTAGGCATGATTTCCGTTAATTAACTACCTCAGCTCTTATTTTATTCTCCTAAAGTTTCGGGTTACCGCGCAAAAGAGCTAGCTTTTCTTTTTCGGGTAATCTACCAGGCTCATTGCCGGATTTGGTTTTGCCACGTCAGATTTGTTAAAAGCCTAGTTGTCCTTGTTCCTGATAATTCTTTAATATATTTTATTGTTATTTGTCGCCTCTGGACTGGAGTCAAAACTGACAAAAATCGTCAACTCAAATTAGAACGAAACGTGCAAATCTGGAAGATTTTGAGTTTGCAATAGTTGAACAGATTTATCTGTTTCTTTCGTAAAGCTGAAAGTGATAATTTATTATTTTGAGCCTAATTTTATCACATACTTTTATAATTCTGTTTAAAAAAAGGATTGATTTGCTAACAATGTGTACAAAGATTCTTTAATACATTAACTGGTTTAATTAATAAAAAAAAATTGAAATGAACGTGAAAGTTCTTTTAACTTATCCAATCTCAATCTCAATTTCTTTTTTGCTTGAATTATTGGATGCTTGGGGATTAAGTATGTATGTTTACTTTGGTATGGGATAATCATTCATTAAATTAAATATAAACATGGGTACACTAATTGCAAAATATCAAAATCCATGTTATTAAAAGTGTTTATGAATTCACATTAACCTTATTTAAATGAGTAGCGTGTGTGAATGTACAAAAATAGTATCCATATAAAACGCACATATTTCTCTAATAATCTTCTTTATTATCAGAAATGCGGACTTTAGAAAAATAAATATTAAGAAAATAGTAGACCGAAATTGACCAAAGAAAAAGAATTTAAAAAAGAAGAGTTTTTTTGTTTAATTAAAATACCCTTTTAAAAGGTCTGTTGACCCTTGTAATAAAAGTAAAAGGTTTAGAAAATTATTATTATTATTTTTATCAATAAATTTTTTTATTTAATGTTTAATTGAATGTGAGTTGAAATATAATATGTGGTAATTAAAAAAATAAAAAATTAATATTACCAGCGAGACGCAAAGTTAATATGCAGCCACCTTTTAACTTGATCCGGAAGTAATCAGAAGAAATGCAAGTTTGGCGTGACGTGATTTTAGACCACATTTCCAAATTTGTTTACATATTGTGCAAAACACCCTTCATTTCAACAATACATAATTCATTATCCACTGACAACAGTATGGGCATTTCAGTAATTTAGTCCTTTCAAAATAAAATACTACGTGGCCAAGAAAAGCTTGAAAACCTGCACTGTTTAGACCCTTGGGCACGACAATAGCCGCTCTAGTTCTAGACCGCCACAAAAACCCACTGTGAATCATAACCGAATTCGGCCCTTTTTTTTTTTTTTACACTTTTATGTTTAATTTACTCTAATATATAAAATACATAGGCACGTATATGTATAACTCCGTTTCTGGTTTCTTTGTTTTCTTCTCCAAGCAATCATGCTGATATATCCATGCTTGTAAACAAATTCTAATTAGCACCCACCAACTTCAAGAGGTTTCTCTTCTCCTTCTCTCTTTTGGGTTCTTGATTGAATTGTTTACTTTGTTCCAATTTCTTCTTCCTTAAGTAACTTAAATTTGATTAATGCAAACTGGGGTTTTTCAGTTTTTTCGGTTAAAGATGGAGCGAGTTAACAATGAAAAACAAGTCTCAATTCCGATCAACTATGACGAAATCTCAGATGCCGCCGGTTTTGCCACTGATGAGTGTGACTCTGCTTTTGATACATTCGGGTTCTTTACTATGAATGGAATGGTCAAGGTTGACGAAGGAAACTTGGAACACTTCGGAATCGAGAAGTGCTTTCTTTGTGGTATGGGACCGATAGCCGGGGACACAACAATTGTGGCTATACACAAGAACACGAGTTCTAGTTTCACAGGAAAAGCTCGCCTGGATTCTTTCAACATTTTCGCCAACGCTGTGGCAAAGAAATTCGGCGGTAATGCCAACGTTAGGACCGCTTGGTATGGTGCTTCGAGGGACGAGATTAATAGCATTTTATGCCATGGATTTAGCCACTGTGGTAATGGAGCTGGTAAAGTCGGTGAAATGAATGGTCTTGGCGTTCAATTGTCTCCCATTAGTTCTTCTATTGATGGGTAAATTTCAATTGTTAAATGATTGTGGTTCTTGCTTCCCAGTATGATTCCTTTTGAGTCTCTGTTTCATTAGAGGATATGTGATACATATCCTCGCAAGCATTCCTGTTGCATTTCTGATACGGATTTACAATTTCGCAGTGTGCTTTCTTCGGAGTTGGATGATAAGGGGTTAAGGCATATATTGCTGTGCCGCGTAATATTGGGGAAGATGGAAGTGGTTCGTCCTGGTTCCAAGCAATTTCATCCAAGTTCGGTGGAATTTGATTCTGGTGTGGACAATCTTGCAGAGCCTAGTAAATATATAGTGTGGAGTTGTTACATGAATTCTCACATCTTTCTTGACTACATTATCAGTTTCAGAGTCATTTTCTTTCACGGTAAGCGGCAATATTACTTCTATTAGGAACTTTTGGTTGTCACATATCTTCTATTTTTGTGTATGATGCTGAACTCTTTTCTGTGTGTGTATGCAAGAACCACAAGCAAATGCAATCGGACCAAGTTCATCATTGACAGGGTATCCAACTTTCATAGTTATACTTTCAAGGTTTCTACCTCCTTCTAAAATAAATCTGATTGTGAACTACACTCAGGATTTTCGAGTAAGTACATCAAAAATATTGTATTCTCAATTTTAATTTCATCAATCATACCGTATGTAATTACTTCATTTCCACTTGATTCTTGCCTAATGATCTGTGGAAATGTGCTTGACCACAGAATCGAAAGATTACGGCGCACCAATTTAGAAGCAATCTGATTCAGGTAGCTGGGCACAAGTTGTTTACTGCAGTAATAGAACTTTACAAGAACGAGGTATGATTGTTTACAAGCTGTCACTTCCTTAACACATGTTATAAATCAATGCAGACCTTACTGAGAGTGATGTCTATGGTCTAGGGTATTTGATGGATGATATATTTTCAACCTGGAACTCCCCTATAATAGCCATTACTGTTGGCTTATAATTTTATAGCTCTACCACATAGCACGGAGAAATAAGACGTCAATTTCATTATTGAAATCACCGCATACATGGGTATGGAGGATTTATTCTTTGTTTCTTTCAAACGATGAACACTTAAAGCCATTGATGTGGAGAGGCATGTCAGAATGTTTATAGCCGCGAATATTGACTTTTTGTTTTGTGAATTCATAAGTCGATGCAGAAAGATTTCTAGAGCCTACATTTGTTTCTTCTTTTAATAGTTGATGCTGAGGAAACTTAGACAAGAAGTAGTCCTATTTTTGGGGCAGTTATATATATATGCATTTTTTAGCCTTTTCACCTTGGCATCACCAAAATCATGAATCATGCCCTCATGAGAATATGGGTCTGAGCCTCTTGCTTTCACACTGTTGACAACAACCTTTACTATAATATGTTAGTTTCAGGGAGATTTTTGGCGTACTATTTATTTGCCATGGTTAACCTTTACTATTACATGGAAGTATGGTTATACTAACCAAAGGATCTAATTTCTTGACATACATGTCTGAAGTCAAAACACAGCCTAAGCAACCAGCCAATCCCATAGGCAACCTACCAAATTGATGTGTATGACAAAATGTGTTGCAGAGTGCGTGTAGTAGGGTGAGTATGAGCATGATATGTTTGGTCAGTCAATATTTTGATTTTCATTTCCAACCTCTAGTAAAGCATTGAAAGTCTAATGTGTGAACAATCGGATTACATGGATTTGGCAATTTAGAATTAAAATTCGATGTTCTGTAGCAACAATCGGCAAGAAAATATGGTAGCGCCAGCAGTGGAGATAAGTAGAACAAAGAAGAGTAGAGCTGATTGTCACGCCCCGCGTGAATAGTGCCTATGAACAGTAACCGTGACCAAGACGTTGTGCGGACAGAATTCGCGCGAGGGAAAATCCGGGACAAACGGGCACATGAGCTTTGGTAATATGACTCGTCGATAGAACGGGTTAAGTGGGGAAATGAGGCATTTGGGCCAAAGATCTATATATTCTTCCTTATTGGCATTATTGTACTTATAGCCCAATGTTAGCCCAACTAGCCCAACTTCTAGAATGGTGGCCCAATTAACCAAGTTCTAGAATTGTGTAGATAGCATTACCATTTTGACCATTGTGTAGATATTTTCTAGGACATTTCTAAAAGGCCAATCCTAGCCCTCAAAAGTGCATTGTGAGGTGCAATTTAGGCCGTCCATTTTATGTAAGTTTTCCTATAAATAGGTGAGGCCTCATTTGGCCAAACAAAGCAACCAAGTAGCAAAGCAATCAAGCAATAAACTTGAGTTGTGTAAATCACTCTTCACTCAAACTCTTATTGCTCTCTCTTCTCTCTTTATTCATAAGCTTCCGATTTAGCGCATTGCGGGTGTCGAAGGCTTGCTTAGTGAGCGGAGTTGCTAAGCGCCGCACGGTCGAAGCGAGTGAAGAGAGTGAGGCCGTGACATGATGCTGAGCACTGGTGGAGGAAGTGTATGTTGGCTTGTTTTACAGCTGAATCTCAAGACTAACAGAGAACTTGTAGGGTAATTTCCCATTTCTTTTTTGGCAATTGTTATTTCAAATAGTTGCTGTTAGAAAGGATTTGTCAATTGTCAATAGGCCATTTATGATCCGTCAAATTTGAGCTATCACATTAATCTGTTTTCGGTTTGTTTTCTAGTCAATCAAGCAATGTAAAACCCAAAACATTTACTTGCTTTTGGTTTACATATAATAAACGCCTAAAGTTTCCACCACAATGCAAAAAGTCAGACTCAGATGCTATTGGAATTCACTCATACTCGAGAAAATTGAAGAAAGCAATAGATTTCCTGATTTATCTTATCTGTTTCATCTCAAATACCGCCCGCCAATTAGGCCATCGTTGAATAAAGTTACATAATTCCTAATTTGTTTGTTATTTTTGTTATCCTCCGGCTTGTTTAACACGCTGGGTTTTAACCAGGGTCCAGAGCTGGTCTACAATACAAACCAGTCTCTTAACTCTTAGGGGGAGCTGGGCCTAAGGCATGCAGCCCAACCCCATTCCCACTCTTTACTCATTTGGGCCTTTGATTTGTTCAACTTCACTTACAATGATTCTTTTTTTTTTTTTTAATCCTAAGGATCTTTGAGGTTGATTAGTATTGTAAATTGTCTGATTTCCAAAAGAAAAAAAAGAAACAATAAGTACTAAGTGATAGAGAGTGATTCTTATTTTTGTTTACGCGGTCCATTGACATTTTTCTTTTATATAGTATAATAATTGTCAAAATGATATTATTAATAAAGTGTATTAAATCATACTCCTGTTTATAACGAAATATTTTTAACTATTTAATAAAATTTATTTAGAATAAGGGTTTTAAGAGAATAATAAAAGGGTGTCAATAACATCACTTCTAATTATTATTTTGTTATCTTTTTTTTTTTTTTTTTGATGATCTCAAAGCGCTTTACTATTAATTAATCTCAATAATTGAACAAGATCTCTAACCAAATACGAAGATCATAATGACAGTACTGTATGTAAACAGAGACCAAAATGAAGAAACAATAAACAACAATTAAGAAGATCTACTGTGAACTAATAATAATAATGTATAGTTGTTAAACTTGGAAACGGTTTGTTGGTGGGCGTTGTGATACGCTTGAAGAAGTTTCGTGTGTTTTACCAAGAAAACAAAGAAGATAGAAGAACCATTCTTGGAAGGCAAGGCAAGGCAATTGACAATAGAAATAATAAATAATTTGATGCATTTATTTATTACAGAATTGGGATGGGATGGGATGAGTTGGGTCTATGGGCTCATACATTTGACCGTACGTCGACGTTAATCATGCGTTGTAAAATTAGCGGTAAACGAAACTTCCATAAGAAATTAGGCCAAAAGAAGAATCTTGACCTAAATTTCTTCCGGTGTGCCTTCGGTTCGGTACTTTCTAACAAACACCCCTTCCCCTCTCTCTCTCTCATATTATTTATTTAGAATTGTCAACCGCCTCGGCTCTGAGAATGAGATATTGAAAATCCCATTCAATTTGAAGATATCTTATACGCAGTGCAGGTGAGTTGACCCAGTCTTCCCCCATGACATTTTTATCCATTTTTTATTTATCTACTGTTCAAAAAAAATTTTTAAATGGAATTTAACTTGTAATCATAAATTAATAATCAAAACAATGTGTTTTAAACTTTTTAAGCCGAACTTTGGTTTTCCCTCTAATTATTACACGCACCTAAAAAGTAACAGGATCATTATTCTTGTTTGTTCGTTTATGGTAGTAATAAGACTGATAACGAATAACAATCCATTAGTAGCGGCATTATTGACTGACTGCAAAGCAACCCAACAACCATCCCCAAATAAATTTTCAATCAACATTCAACTGTCTCTGTGTCTCTCTGTCTGTGTGGTGTGACCAGATTCTCCTAAATTCAACACTTATACTACCAGTCAGTCAATTTATTATGGTATTATTACACTACCAGCTACCGACACTCATGGATGTTCGATAAATCTCTATTTTAAGGAAATCCCATAAAATTAATTACTTAGATCAAAATTTTTATAAATAAATAAAAATTAAAAACAAAAAAAAAAAAAACAAAAATTAATGGTTGGCCATCTACCCCAACCACAATTCCACATTAATCAATATCAATATCAATCATCATCAATATCAATATCAATATCAAATATCAATAATCAATTGTAGGATTTATATTATATTCTTTTTGTTTTCTTTCTCCCGAATCAATAACTAAATTCAAGTTTCTTTGACCAAATTCAACGACAATCAGTCATCTTACAAATTTACAATATTATCCATTAATTATTTCTTAAAATTTTCTAAATCTTTTGTTAATTAACGCATAAATTTATAATAATAATAATAATAATAATTATTATTATTATTATTATTATTGTATGATACAAACGAATGCAACCTATTAGTAACCTATTAGTATGCCTCAGTTACTTGTACTCCAAACCAGCTCATATTACATCAGCCGTGATGTGTTTTTGTCAATTCTATAATCCCAAAACGACATTAACAATAAATTAAAAATTAAAAATGTTAATTAAAACTAATCTCATAAGAAATTGATAAACATTTTGACTTCGGAATTTCCAAAGGAAAGTCAACCCTCCTTCAATCTAATCGAGCTGAATCTGAAGGAGTCTGATCTTTGTGAGCATTAATCATAGACATTCTAGAAGGGGAGCCGGTGACACGTGGGAACTTCCGCGCTTTCTTTTATAAGTATCAACGTGGGTTGGGTTCCTTGTCAATCAAGGACCACAGAAAATTGAAAAGTCCGAAGTTAAATATCGTGCGATACTGCCAATATATAGGCCGCTGACGCGCTTTATCTTTGCTTCGTAATCATGAAGGCATATATAAATACCAATACTACGGGTAGCAACCTCTCCTCACACCGCTCTACTCGTTCTTCTCTCTCACCGCATCCAACAACGGCAGACAACCCTCTTAATTAATGACAATGCAAGTATCGGCTTCTACTGAAGAAAAAAAAGAAATCTCGGAAGATTTCGGAGAAAAGTTAAAGATGAATAATGGTTCCGACGAGAAACTAGCACCGAAACAAGAAGAAGGTGAAAATGAAGAGGAGTTCTCTTTCGCTTGCTCGAATCCCGATGGGTCACCGATTTCAGCGGAAGACGTTTTTCAGAACGGCAAGATCCGTCCGATATTTCCATTGTTTGACCAAAGTTTAATCTACCGTGACAGCGACGACGGAGAAGGTGGCGTGAAAAATGATTCGCAGCAGTCTCCGCGACCTCCGTTGCGAAAACTGTTTATTGAAGACCAGTCGAATTTCGAGAAAACGGATTTTACGGAGGAGGAAGAACCGTCAGGACCATTCTGCGAGTGGTCATCCGGTAATAAAATCGTGAAGGAAGCTTCAACGGAGCCATGCAGGAAGAGCAACTCAACCGGGTTCTCTAAGCTTTGGAGATTTCGAGAATTAGTTGTTCGAAGCAACAGTGATGGCAAAGACGCGTTTGTTTTCTTGAATAATAACAACAACGATAACAATAGTGAAAATCTCGAGAAATCCAGTAAAAGGTCTGCGAAGTCAAGCGAAAAGCCAGAGAAATCATCGACGACCGCCAAAACGAGTAAGGGTGAGAAAGTAGTAAAGGCGACGGCAGATAATAAGAAGGCGAAGCCTGAAACGGTGTCGTCGATGTACGAAAAGCATTATCTGAGAAATAGGGTGATGAGAGAAGGTGATAAACGCAAGTCTTATTCACCCTACAGACAAGATCTGGTTGGCTTGTTCGCTAACGTTAATGGTCTGAGCAGAAATGTTCATCCTTATTGAACATTTTGCATTTTTTTTTTTTTTTTTTGAAATTTTTTTGGTCTCTTTATTGGTTTATTATTTTTTAATTCTGTAATTAGAAATTAGTAGGAGGTTTTTCTAGATTGTGTAGTTGTAAACCCTGCTGAGGAGGTTTTTCTTCCCTTTTTTATTTTTTTTTTTTGGGTTGTAAATCAGTGACTTAGATTGTTAGTTAAGATAAACGTGATGTTAAATTGAATTCAATTTTAGTTTCTCTTTTTATGTTGATGAATGTTCCATTTGATTTACAATATGATATTAAAGATACGCAATTTACTTGTAGATTGTTTTGTTGTTGTTTTGACTGTTTCTAAGTTTCATAGATTCTTCTGAGAGTTTCGCACCGTGTCTGCATTGATCTTTATTTTTGAATAAAGAACGAGAAAGCCAATTGTTTGACCATAAAATCGAGCTCAAATGTTGTACTCGTAACATTATCAATAATATTATGATTTAATTTCTTCTTTTTTAGCCATTGTATATCACCCCACTCTGAATTACAATAGTAATTTCCTGTGTAATGCTAATATTTGAAATCCAGCTGTAAGCTTGAGATATTAATGGCAGGGAATGAGTGGTTAGAAGTCGGTTTTCTTAGTTATAGAACGGAAGGAGGGTGGCCCGGCAAAAGATTGGGCCTGTGCCAAACATTTGCGAAGAAAAACACAGAAGAAAATGAATGTGAACCCCTCTTCCCTTTCTCTTAATTGTCATGTTAACGTGTCGTCGAAGCAAAAGCATCTGCCTCCTCAATTCTCATTCTTGTTCCATGAAACTTGTCTATTAGTTCAGCTTCATCATGTGAAAAAGCTTCCCCTGATTGAACACGAACATTTGGGCACGGAGCTATCAAGCAAATGATTCAGATTCAACAAGTTACGTCTTCCTCATAATTTGATCACAACAGATGAAAATCACTTCAGAAAGCGATGTTAAATTTAACGTAGAATTTGCAGAAATGGAATCTTAGGCCTATCAAAATAGCTAACTGAAAGACAACGATTATCAAATCTGTCATGTCGTTACTTCAACAAAAGGGCGAACTGTATATGCCATACAAACAAGGCCACGAGATCAAACAGATACACCCTGAAAAATTAAGATACACTTCTTATGTTTTGGTTCAATACTAGCACCATACCTATGAAACATAATGGACCTCTAATACATACCCTGCGTCAAAATCGACATCAATTAACACATATACATACACGGTCAAAATAGAATTTGTTCTAAATAATCCCTCATGCATTAGTTCCAGGCCTTCAATTATCATTCAACAATAATTTGTTATGGATCTTTATTGTACTCCATAATTCAATGTCCACACATACAAACGCCAACTTTAAGTACTCTAGTAACATGGACATTGATCCAGACTCAATCACATGAGGACTTTAAAACTAGAGAGTAAACTCTCAAAAGGCTGAGCATAGATAAAGAACATGAGTTGTGGGTCAAGGTACACTTCTGAAACTTTCATATACCTGCCTGTACTAATGAAGGGGAAATCAAAATTCAATCAAGCATAGCAAGTGAAAGTGTGACTTGTGTTGTTGAAGGATAGTAGCATTATCCCCTTCATTATCATGGTGATACAATTTATGTACATCATCCACACATACTTAGAGAAAGCACCATTCTCTTTTGAAACTTATACATCAGCATTATAGTACAATCTTAATGCAATTAGGCACAAGAAGCATAACTCATTAGTTTTTGTTACATCCTGTGCCCCTTATTATGATGACCAAATGTTATTTACATCTGCAAAAAGCACTATTCCTTTTTGAAGTTTATTCATCAGCATTATTGCACACCAATTTCGTAGTTGTTTCCCTGTTCACTTGTACTAAATAATCTTCTCTATTGTTCTTTTAAATGGGTTGAAACAGAGTGACAAATCAGCGCAAATCAAATATTTCGAACCTCAGATTTGAATTTTTGTAGACATTAGTGCAGTGCTCGTAAATGGGGCTCCCATCAGCTGGTTCTTCGTGAGGATGAAATCCCTCCTCTCTTGACACTCTTTCAGGATGCTCATTCCACCAGGATCAGTTAGCCGAAATATTCCATAGCTTCTGAGGAACATGTTTATGAACTTCAGGATGAACACAATAGTTATTAGCAAACAAAGAAACTATAGCCAAAAGCCTCACAAGATTTGCATGTAAATGAGTGGTCAAGAGCATATGCTATTCTGTTTGACATGAAAAGATAAAAAAAACAAAAACATCCAAATCTAGTGGCAGACTGCATCTGTAGGCAGTGAAGTAATTCTTGTATAGAGATTTGAGAAGGAAAAACAATAACGTTCATCAACTTATAATAAGGGCCTTAACAGAGATGAAAGTGGATAAAAGATGCGCAGCTAATTCTAAGTACTTTGACACAGGCATTGTTACTTGATCTGTATCAATACAAAGGGTTACGAAACCAAGTTAGTGACAGAACTGCAGCATAAGAGTTGCACACCTTGAGGAATCAGTAGGAGCTAAGACGATTGCAAAAGCTTCGGGTACCATTACCTGAAAATAAACCAAAGGAAAAAATAATAAAATAAACTGTGATATTAAACTACTAGCGTAGGAGGAAACAAACTGACAACTATTTCACACCATTTCCAATCTTTGTATGTAACTCAACAGAAGACATTATTAAAATGAATTCTCACTTCTTAAAAACCTACATCTTCTTAATTTTACTAATGAACCTTATTTCTGGCTTGAATTGTCAATAGTTTGCTATTTCATACAAACCTTAAGTGTGGAAAAAATAATTGATTAAAATACAGTAGTAGAACAAAAAATTATGCAATCCAAAACTAAAAATCTTTTGGATGCTAGTTTATCCAGATTTGTCAGCAGAATGAACCGAAAATTTAATGGCTGTGCAACCTGGCAACACAACAAAAACGCAACAAATTAGACTCAGGATATATATTTGCTTTCTCCCACATGCCATGCACAACCCAGTTTAGACTACGGAAGAGCCATGTCTAGCTATTGTCCTGAATAAAAAGGATGGGGCTCATGCCAAGATCTGATCTAGGACACAAAGTGATTTTCACTCTTAAATTATAGGCAGAACAACTAAATAAGTCACCTGAGAAGTAATGTACACCAAACAGTTGCTGTAATGTGAATCAACTCCTGCTCAACATATGAAACAGTACTTGTTTGCCAATTGCATGCCATCTATATGGTAGAGATCCTATTCTAAAAGTTGCTAATTTTTTATATACAATAGTACAACTAGCTACAAATTCAAACAGCATTTTAAATGTTACTTCCAGCATAACATGCAAATTAACAGTTTTCCCCATTAAATTGGCATTCAGGATATGATATTTGAAGAAAATTAAATTCCTTAATCAATGATAAGGGCCATCTACAATGGGGCTACTTACCTGATATGAGTAATGAGTGTGCAGATCCACTGATGACATGAAACAACTCTGAGAGGGATGTGTCTGAAAATAGAAATGAAAAGGATAGGAGTCAAAGTATGTTCAACAGCATTCTAAAGCTTGCATTTCAGAAAATAAATGAAAAAACGAAACTTCAAAAGTAATGACATACATGAATCCATCCCACAGGAAAAAGAGATCTTTCATTTTGTATGGCAAAAACTTCCTCCTCATTTATAGCTTGACACTGTCACTCAGTATAACAAAGTTAGCAGCTAGCACAAAACAGAGAATAGGCCATTGAAAGCACTGTGAATGAAGTCTTCCCTATCTGCAATAAGTAAAAAGGCTACCAAAGACTTACAGAACTGGAAGTTGAATCTTGTTTAGGTATTATCAGAGTGGTCACATAAAAGGTCCCATTTTCCTGATTGCATAAAGGAAAAGAATGACGTTGAGTTTCAAGTGACTAACATATCCTCTCAACTTGTCTATGAACACCATGTTAAGTCAATACTTGACTCAAAAGCTAGAGTTGATGAGTAAGGATCTAATAGTATTTAAGTTTTAACACACCCCATAATCTGCAACGCATGGGATCAAATACAACAACAAAAACAAACTCAGCTTATTTTTCCTAATACAACGAGAGATTTGAACACAAAACTATTTGGTTAAACTGGCTTTGATAGAATGTTAAGTTACCATTCAACCCACAAGATTGATAAGCAAAGGCCTAAGAAATAATATTAAACTCTAGCGAATGCATTTCAGTTTCAGAACACTGAAAGGAGGATGAATCTTACCAGAAAAGCACCAAGTACACCACACGTTTCCAGATCCTTATCTGTGCTGTCTTTTGCAAGTTCAAGAAAATCTTCTATCAACTGTGCCGACTGAGAAAAAAATGACATTGACTTATCAGCCATTAGTTTTGTAATAAACACATGTACTCCAAAATAATCCTGCTCCTAGGGGGAATATATGGAGTTGAAGAATCCAAAAAAAAAAAAAACAAATAATTCATGAAACTAAACATTGTGAGAAATATAGTTGTTTCATTGCAAAAAAACTAAAGGAGAAAGGACCAAAAAGTGTTTTTTCTGAGTTCTTACGATATGTACATCTTGCAGCACCCTAGACGCTGATGAGTCATCATAAGATCGTTTATCTGAATCAGATAATGAAATATGTGTAACATGTGCACCTTGAGGTGCATTCTCTGTAAAGGAGAGCACAGGAGAAGGAGAAGATTGAGTAACGGCATGACCATAGACACGCTGCCATTTGCTTATTGTCTGAAGGGACATTGGAGAAAGATTTTCATATGGGGATAAACTACTCATAGAATCAACTGAACATAAAGCTTGAAACATGGCGATGTCCTCATTAATGATACTTAAGCTGCAATAGAGAGAAAACGAATACCAATTGGCACACTCACTAATGAAGAAAATTTTCTGCACCAATATCAATAGCAAAAACAGAAGAAGTTCAGAGTACAAAATAAGACACAAAACCAGTACTGACCGGACTTGGTAAGCAAGAAATGCAATCAATAGGTTTATGCTATTCTCTCTCTTTTTTTTTTTTTTCCCCTCTCTTGTAAGGAAATAATTTGAACTATTAATTTAATCCAAATCCACCATCATATCTACTCATAACAATTGCTACGCAAAAGGGACACAATACTATAAGACAAGAATACATCATATAGGGATAAGATAGAAGACAGAGATGGTGATGACAAAATGAACAATAAACAGATTCTTCAAAAAAAAATAATAATCAGCAATTCAAAAAATAAAATCATAACAAAACGGAGAATTCTTAAGAATAAATCCACTGGATAAATATATATTGTTAAAGAGGGATTCATCAATTCAAAGCAGAGGAAATTCAAACAAAGGGGGTTCAAAAGTCTCAAACCTGAAACAGCTGCTAACTGTGAAATTGACAAAGCAACAGCAAAAGCAAAAACCGATAAGAACATGGCTTGAAGAAATAATTAATTACCAGATAAGGATGGAAACAAAGCCTTCTTTGGTTGGTCGGTCAACCGTCGCACGACAGCAGCAGACTATGGGCAGGTATCGAATGTGAGCACCTCCTCCAACACTGTCCTGGAACTCCAAACTCGATTGCCGAGTGCCACCCTAACTCCTATAAACTATTCCTTTTCAATTTTTTTTTATTTTTATTCAAAATAAATACCGCTACGGACCAAAATATCCTCAATTGTAAGACAAGGTAGATAACCACTAATTTTAGGCTGTAAATTAAGAAACAAAAAAGGTCTAGAAGAAGAAGAAGAAGAAGCATATCAAAGTTTTATTCCTTGTTTCTGAAAATTGTGATGAATCAGAATTACGAATTGATATTGAAGCATAGTTTGATTCTTTTCTTATCATAATTATTTTAGTGCTGTATTACAGAACAAATGACCGAAAATCATTAGCCGCGTGTACGCAAATGACCGTGCGGTAGAGTTTTCTACGCCGTGAATTATCAAATACAAATACCACGCTTTTTGAAGAGGAATTGCGTTCCGTAGAGTTTTGTCCTGCTTTTTCCCTGCTTATTTATTGACGGGGTTGTGTTTGCTAAATGATCCGCACGGGTTGGCGCTAATTCTCACTTCTTTCTCAGTGCCGTTTTCTTGATTTTGAGGGCAGCAGGCTTCTGGGACCCATTTACATTTATTGATTATTAATAAAAAAAATGCTCCAACTTCGGGTTTCTCGAATGAAATTCATTTATCTTACTTTTACAACATTTGAGATATCCAAAATACCCTTCTAACTTTTATTGGTATTTAATTAGACAAATCAACTATAACAAACGAGAGCAGTACAAACAAGCTGTGGAGTATTTTCTCAGCAAACTTCAATTTTAAATTTATTTTTTGTGTTTTACAATTTATTATCTTATTAAGCTTTTCAAAAAATATTCATTATTAAAGTATTCTGTTATTTTTTCCTTAATTCTCAATAAATTTAAAATTTATTTAATTATTTATTATAATTAATCTTTACAATATATTTACACATATTTTGTAATATTTTCTTAAATGAAATGAAACTTCATCTTGTTGCTTTTAAAAAAAAAAATACCCTTCAACTCTTATTGATATTCATAATAATTAAGAAATTCTTATCAACTTTAGATCTACTACAAGCAAACATTAATATCATTTCTCCATCTTATTTCTAACGGGAACCGTGAAGAATAGTTATTGCCACTATTCTTTTAACATTAATAAAATCTTAATTAAAATGGACTGGCAAAATCATACAATAGTTTGTACAGGATTCTTTGCAAAACTGAAGGTTCCTATATTTAACAGACCAATTTGTTCAATTTTGACTTTTTAACTTGCAGACTTCCCAAAACTTCGTCCAATTTCATTCTTCCCAGTTAAACCGTAAAAGTGCTATCTTCAAGTTGGGATCATCCCGCATCAATTCACTTCAGAAACCTTTTTTTTCTCTTCTAGAATTTTGTTCGAGTATGACGCAGAACTAGGTTGGTGATATTCATTCCACACCCGATTTCTGATATTTGTTGATTGCTTGCTACTCATTGGTGCCACTTGTAGCGTGTGAAGCATCAAATAGTTACCACACGATCATCCTGAATCAATGGTTATGAATGTCTGATGGCACTGGCTTCTCCAGCAATGGCAAAGGATGGTGGCTGGGGAGTCCATGAAGTATTCACTGGCAGCTCTTGAGTCATTGCATGATAGAAGTTTGTTCTCTTCCCATTTGTTGGTTCTGTTACTCCAACATTCTTACGGTGCCACCACGGGACCACCTTGTCACCACTCAGCAGCAAGGCAGACCCAAGGTTCTGTGCATAGCTACCATTATTAATGGACTAAGCAACCTCCCAAGGCTGTTTATCAAACCCAAAAAAAAAAAAAAAAAAAAAACCTCCAGGAGGATATGACCAGGAAAATATAAGATATATAAATAATGGCTGTATAGAAAGAGAACCATTCCATGTTGCGCGACTGAGGTTCTGAATATCTAATTGGATAACATGCTTAATAATTAAAGTCTCACACTACATCTATACAGATGAAAAACGAAAAAGAAAAAGCCTTACCTTGATTCTGGGAACAACACGAGGATTTGGTGGTGGTTGATCATTGATCTCCTGAAATAAACACAAAATAAAGTAACACTGATGTCAATCTGACCAAAAACTTAAGTTCAGGTCTCAGAAGATAGTGGGAGTAGACATACTGTTATGCCAGGAGGTGTCTCCCCTCTTTGTATCATAGCCATAATCTGAAAATGGCAAATAATGAAGATTATGCACAATTCTCAGAAAAAAAGACAAACACATAAATGAGCCGGCACTCCTCTCTGAGAAGAAAAAATGCACTAAATCACCACTGTATGACATTCAAAATTCATCAGAGAAATTACCTCCATATAGGACTTCGGGTGCTGGCCCTTAGATGGAGTCACTGATGAAGGTCTCACTATGAAAGAGATTGCAAATGTGAGAATAACAAACAGAATACCAAGATATACAGATAATAAACATGAAATCAAGAGCTCCAAATGAAAAACTGAGCCATCAAAGTTGGATGTGTCATTTGCTTTAACATTTTGAATGAAAGGAAAAGAAAGATACTCATGAGAAGCATAACGGAAATTATGAGCACTTTGAGCATAAGCATTCTTTATGATTACCGCTAAACTTCCAAGAGAGCTTAGAGTTTCTTTGCTGTCAAGAGCAGATCTATTTTGTGGGGTGTTATTTGGTCCTGATTGCACAGAAACTAATAGTAAGTTAGAGAAAAGTTAATGTATTGTCGAACACCTATGACACAAGAATGATGACGTCTCAGAACTCCATAAGATTTTATCAACAGTTGCTTAATCTGTATGCGTGCAAGAGAGACAGCATGATAATAACTGCTGCAAATGAAATTGACATGGTGACAGCAAATTCTATGAATAGAACAAGTTTTGCTAAGGAGACTAGAATAAGTTAAAGAAGTATACATGATACATTTAAAATAATTGCCAGAAAATTTTCATAAATAAGACAGTGGGTCTTTCGAAATTCCTGACTTTCATCAATGATGAGAACCAAAGACCAAAGTCAACTTACTTTTGGTTAAGATATTTGAATACATGTCAGTCATACCAGGATAAATTTGAACACAATATGTTCATCACATGTAGGCATATGAAGCTATAAAAGACCCAGAAAAATACAGGAAGAATGTAACTAGGAAACAACCCCACAATCACTAATTATTAAACATTATGACAATCTACCATTTCCAGATGTCTGCTGATTATATTTTTCTGGTTTCTTGTATAATGACAGAGCAGCCTCCCTTGTGCCTTCCAGCTTCGGGATAACATTACTTATTGTTCTCATTTCTGCAACTTGGATGTCCAAACGTTTCACTAAGGTCTCCAAGTAATGCCTTTCTGACAAAATAAATTGAGTAACATTTAATGTTAAAAAAATAAATTTACACGAAATGATTTATAAAGAAAGTTCAAGATAAAGGTACGGTTCAAATAGAAAGCTTATAGCAGAAGCCAAATATGTGAAATTAATCAATCAAAGCTAATTCATCTAAAGCACCTTTTCTTTTTGAGTTCAACATCTCCATGCTTGTTTTTGCTGCATCAGCAGCTGCAGAACTGGCTGACTTGGCAGCCGCTGTTACTTCCTCAATCAAGCATGGGTTTGATTTCTTTATGTAAGCATCACGTTCTTCTAAGACAATCTTCCAAATGCAAGACTTCAACCTGCACAAAATAGACTTCTAAACCAGGCATACAACATCGAATAGTAAAGCCATATTAATACTATTGGATGAAAAGAAACAACCAACGCATCTAACTATATGACCTGGTGGTAAAAGATTATTTTTGAGTACCTTCAATAAAATAGTTGTCCCAACAAAAGAAGCAACAAGAAAGCCCACAACAACAAGAGCATGTGTCCAGTAAAACTGGGAAGGTGGAGACGTTGCTAGTACTGTGGACTGTGGTTGGATGTTTGTGAATGAATTTGACTGTACATCTGCTTTTAATTATAAGCAGACATGCAGGGATATTACAATTGTGATTGTGGGATGGTACTACTAAAGCAAAGATCAATTAGTGCTCACCATGTGACTACAATCTACTTTAGCAAGAAGCCATGGCTACCCTCATGGCTTTATAAATCATTGATGCCAAATTAAAGACCCCTTAAGGGATGGAAAATGCAAAAATCTTACCTTGGTGTGAGGTAAGACTCTGTCCAGTTGTAACATTTGAGGGTGGATCCTGTATTTGCTCCCAGTAAGAATATGAGAAAGAGAGAGCTCATACTAAAGTCTCACATGACCATTTGAGTTTATTTTCAAAACTAATTGTCAATCAAAGGAAATAGTAAGCTTACAGGAACACAACGAAAGGCTTCATCTATCTCCTTCCTTGTAAGGTCCCTCTGCTCAACAAAAGTGCGCCTATGGATAACTGGAGAATTTCTAACAGTTGAATGTGATAGAAACCTAACAGCCATTTGTACTAGTTCCTTTCTAATAGGTTCATGCTTAACAAATACATGTTCCGTTGAAGCTGCATTATTATCCATTGTCTTCCCACCTCGAGCAAACTCAATTCAAAACCAAGTGTTGATACATTCCTAAACAATAGAACCCACAACCTAAATTTAAAAAACGTGATTCATAAACAAGAACTTCTTTTGCACTATAAAATTACCATAAAAGATATAAACAATCCAAATGCCCTGATGCTCGAAATTTTCACCCAAATAGAAAACAAGAAAATATATTTTGACATATTATAATTCAAAATTGAGTCACTTTCATTAAATCTGCCATAAATTCAGCTGGAAATGGCATTGCAACAAACACATTACTACTTCAAAAAATGACTAAAAAATTTGCGTCAAAACATTGCACGAGCGAGAAATTAAATTGATTGACGACACCAATGAAGTACTAAAAGTTAAATAAATTCTTAGCAATAGAAAGAATTAGTATATGATCTGCACATGATGTCAAACGAATTATAGTTAAATAGAAACATTAATGAGTATATAAAAGGATCAAAGTATAATGAGAAAACGAAAATCGGACCTGGAGTTTTTGGTTTCTCGTCATGTAAGTTATTTGAAAGAGTCCTGGATTCGATCCAAAAACGACGTCCTTTATTACAATAATATATTACTTCCATGATCAATTGAGACGCGCTTTTACACTCACGAAAATAGAGATGGAATTTGAGACGGGTCAAATAGAAAGCCACTGAACTAGTGATCATACGAGAAGAAAAGCGTAAAAAAGAAAGAGGGAAAAAAATAATAATTAATTCTCGACGCAACTCAGTTAAGGCCGAATACTGAGCTAACGGCCCAAAACCATGACCTTTTGTTAGGTTTTGATTTCGAAGCCCAAAGTTGACTTTCTTACTAAGTTCATTTGTGCGCCCATGAAGGCCCCAATTATAATGTCTTAATATTTTTCTTTTTTTTTTTTAAAAGGATGTCTTAAGTTTGTTGGAAAGTAAGAAAAAGAAGAAAAACAAAAATTAAGTTTTTATCTTTATTATTATTTTTTTTTTACATTAAATTAGGGAAAAAGGTGTTCATCAATTTAAAAACCATAAAAATTGCTTAAATTCAATTTGATGGGTTAATTATTAGAACTTTCAATCTAATTTAATTTGGAAGAAGCTAAATATCAGAATCCACAATTGTACAAAACAATTGAAAAATGAGTAGAAAATAAATGAATGGTTGACAAATATTAGTCATCAAATAAATTTATATTCACCAAATACTTTAATTTAAGTGCATTAATATTACATATGAGCTTTTAATTTGTAATTACAGCTAAAACAGTATAACAAATAAGATAGTTGCGAGTTTCATTATCAATTACTGTCGCCATAACAAGTTAAGTGGATAAAGGCGGATGAAAAGCTACTCAGAGATGAAGAAATCTGCAGCAAGAGATTCCCATCTACAAGTTAAAAGCTCTAGTTGACGCACGTTTCGCTTTCTTTATCCTATACATCGGATTCTTGTATTGTATTGACACCCGCACCTTCAATTATCAGATTTCATTCCCAAAATGGATGGCTATGATCTCATATTGCTTTCCCAGTTTCATTTCTTCCCCTAAAACGGATGGCTGCGATTTCAATTTGCTGGCTGACTTGTTACACTTCTAGTTCTACCCCGATTAGTCCCATCCAAACTAAAAGCTAACTCCAACAAATTCTTCCTACTCCAGTTTCCGTGCATATTATTTTATAGCAGGGGCTTGGAGAAATTACGGAGTCGATTTCCGCAATCGAAAAGCCATATTTGGCTTCCACTGCGTGGTACACAATCTCTCCCTCTCTTTCTCTCGCATTGCGTCAATTTTGTTTTTGTCCCGCGAGCACTTGCAAAAGCCACAGCAGTAGTAGCAACATTAAGAACATTAATTTACTCGTTTACTTAATTTATGTGTTTATTTATAACTCTTCTGTCGCCTTGAGTACTAATGTCAGAAGGTCCCGGAACCTTAAAATAATCACACTTAGATATGTGAACTTGTGAATTCTCATTAAACGTAACTGTGTACTCTTGTCTCTTCTCTTAAACAGGTAAAGAGAGGAGGAACAAAAGAGAAACATGGCTACAAAATTTACTAAGTGTATGATGCTCTGTTGTATTAAGAAAGTAACGGTTCCGGTAATGTGCATCTCTCTCTCTCTCTCTCTGTGGTACATTTGATTATTATTACTAGCTGTTTTCACACAATTTCAGTAGATATATGAAGAAGGTCAACTAGACAGTTCGATGTCACAATATTATTGAGAATTTGATGTGCTATGATCCATTAATTAATTAAAATATTATCTGTCAGCAATCCCAATAATTAAAAGCAACGGATCAGGTCAAGTAAAAGCAAGCAGAAATTGGAAAAGGTTTTTCATTTTTCCGGGGTCTGGTGTCTAACCAATGATGCACTGACAAGTCTTTTAGGTCGCCACGATGAAACTTTCTTTTCTGAAGTGCAAATTGCAATAAATCCTTGGCAATTTCACCAGAACCTGAATTTTGGCTAAATCTGAACTGTATGCATTCGGGGTCGCCGACTTCTTAGGCAGGTCCCATCCAATATTTTAAAAGTAAACAAGTGGTCGGCTAAAAAATCCATTTGTGAATAATGTGACCATTATAATATATTCAAGGCGTTTTTTGAAATTTCCTTTTTTTTTTTTTTTTTTTTTTTTTTTTTGGGGGATTTCCCAATCTTTGTTTACTTGGTCTTGGTCAATGAAATTGAAAGCGTAGGAGTTGAACTAAACCCACAGATCTCTCTTGGCAGCTCCTCCACCACGACTCCTTAATTTTCTTATATATAGAGGTTCTTTTGTTAGAACAATATTGAAAATATTAACCCTTAATTCAAACAATTTCCAATAATTCATTATGGAAAAATTCTCACAGAAGTCTAATTAAGTTAATTAAGCCACGGTTGAGACCGGAGTTTATATTTGACAATTGACATTTTGTAAAACTATTTTCTTTGTGAATATTATTTCTAATTTTATGTGCATATACAGTATCAAAGCATGGGTATAAACAAAGAAAAAAACGGTTGTAAAATACTATCAAAATTTTGAGTATTTAAGTAAACTTATTATAATACTACTTATTGTATTTTTGAGTATTTAAGTAAACTTAATTTTAAAACTAGTTATTATATTTTTTTGAGAGAATAAAAAGATCTTAATTTAGGCTAGTGGTCTTAATTGAAATTGTGAACAAAAGTAGTTAACCATTCAATTTTTTCACAAATTTCTGATATCATTAAGATACAAGTTAGTTCAAAATTCCTTAATGTAACTTTTATTCACAATTTACATTATATATATATATATATAAGGCAGGATCAGCAGCTCTTTATTTTACACAAAATCTTATATTAATTACAAATCGTTGGATATAGCACATTCAACGGATGAGATTGCATTTAATAATGTAATTAATACATCAATAATTAATCCATATATCAAATGCAATTTCAACCGTTGTATGTGCTGATTTTCAACGGTTTATAATTGATGTAAAATTTATATAGAAAAAAAAGGTGCTGATCCTGCCCTTATATATACGGCACATCCAACGATTTATAATTGATGTAAAATTTTATGTATATATAGGGACAAGATCAGCAACTTTTTTTTTACACAAAATCTTATATTAATTGTAAACCGTTAAATATCGGCACATCCAACGGTCGAGATTGCATATGATATACTCATTAATTATAAATGCATTAATTACATGGTCAGATATAATTTTAACTATTAAATGTACTTATATCTAACGGTTTATAATTGATACAAAATTTTATGCAAAAAAAGCGGCTGCTGATCCTGTCCCATATACATAGGAAAAAGAGTATGGATATCCCAAAAATTTGATTTAATGGACATATAAATCCTAATAGTTTTAAAAATACCAATAAAAGTCCCAATAAATTTCAAAAGGATGATTGCATTTTTATTAGAAGCAGTTATTTATAAACATTATTATTAAATCTTTAAAATTTTAAAAAATATAATGTATTTATAAAAAATACATTAATGAATAGTACATTAATATTTATCAATGTATTATAAACTTCTATATTTTATAATTAGTAAATTTTATTTTTTTATTTTTATATATTTTAACCACACTAAATATAAAGCATAATATAATCATAAGTATTGTATTCTATTATATTTTATTTACATATTAATATTTATTTATGATTTATTTTATTTATTTTCTAATACTTAATTAATATTGAAATGTTACTATATTATAAAATAAATAAATTTATATTTTAATTATAATACATTAACAAATATTATTTATAACATTTATAAAATATATAAATTTATAATATGTTAACAAATATTATATAGTTAATATACTATAAAATAATATTATGATTTATTTTATTAATATATTTTTTTAATACATAAATATATATATATATATTTTATCACATTTTAATGATTTAATAATAATTTTTGTTAAATAACTATTACTAGTAAAAATATACATGTCTCTTAAAAACATATTGAGATTTTTATAAATATTTTTCAAACCACTAAAATTTATATATCCATTAAATCAAATCTTAGGGGTCTTTATGTCCTTTATATATATATATATATATATAACATTATACGATAATTTTCTTATATTTATTAAATGTTTCATAGATTTACTATTTAGTTTTAATAAAGAGAACTACAGTATTAATTGCACATGTACATTTCAGACGGAGTTTTTTTTTTTAATTTTCCTACCTTCTTTTCTTGAAGTCTAGAAAAAAAAAATTGTACTTCTTAATAAGTTCATTTACTTCGTAGTTTCGGTGCCTTAAATTTGCATGCATCATTTCTTTTTTTTTAATATAATTCTTATTTGTTTTTTATGTTTTAACGTTTCTTACGCTTTTGTTTTTATTTTGGTTTATGATTAGCTTTCCACAAATGGTACTGTCGCTCGCCCCACACGCATCATCCCTGACGTCTAACTAACGGAATGAACGCAAAGCAAACGTCTCTATTTTTGTTTTTCCTCCCTTTAATATTTCTATTTTTAGAGAAGGGAATAGGTAGAGCCTTAAAAGAGTAGTCAACGTCGGTCCTCACTCCCTCACATGCTCCCTCCCTCTTAGCGCACACCACGTTTCTCCATCATACGTCGTCCTAATTGACCTGCCCACCGTAACTCTCGCTGGCCACTTTTTTCTAAACGCCGTCTGCTAACTTGTCTCTTCTTCTTTTTTAGTTTTTTTATGTTTTCTTTCCTCGCCATTATCGACCCCACTCACGCGGAAACAATGAAAAATCACCCCCTTTTTATCAAATTAATCCAACGGCCACGATGTTCTTAACCCTTACATCCCAGCTCGAATCGTAAAATTATCCACCACACATCACCGTTCGTCTGATGATATAAGCAAGTTAATGAAGTTATTACTTACTTATAATATGCAAATACACACAAAACAACGCGCTCTTAATTATATCCCTTCGTCGCGATTTAAGCCATAATAATGAAACTTTCCTCCGATGCTTGCCTGCCTGCTATTAATTCATTATTAATTAGCTTTACTTTAATTGGTCAAATACTCCACTATAAATATGGCCATTCTGTAGTTCAGTTTACAACTTACAAGACTCATCCGAGCTCGTGAAAAGGAGTGAAGTGAGCAAGTCAAAACCGCCAGAATCTCAAAGCAAAAGGTTTCTAGAGATTCATTTGCGTCGATCCCGAGTCGGATCATAACTGTATATATATATATATATATATATATTAACTCTTTTACATCTTGATTCTGATATCGTTCACCTTTTCTTTCAAATTTTCAACCATCTTTTTCTTGTTTCCTCTAATTTCTCCAAATCTAGCCAGATACCATCGTGAATTGTGTTGGTATTAATTATTATGTGATTTTGTTTTAAATTGCTGCACTCCTAGCAATTTCTTTAAAGGATTCATGGAATTGCTGTCACTGTTTTCAAAATCGGTCTAAAAAAGAAACTATTCAGACGGTTTAGTTATTCATAGATGTCGAGCATATTTGAATTCTTTGATCAGATTATTCTGTTTCATTTCCGGAATTCAACTAATGTGTTGTTATTTTTATTGTCCTAAATTTTGAAATTACCAGAAAGAAGACATGGGAAAAGACTCGTACGAGGAAGCCATTGCTGGTCTGAGCAAGCTTCTCAGGTACTGTTTTTTTTTTTTCCCTTATTTTGGTAAATTGCTAAACAATTCTCGTCTTCTTTGTTATTTTCTCTTTCCGCACGCGATGCCACTCCTTCTCCATGCGTGAACCGTTAAGACCGTCTTATCAGCAACCGTCGTATGGGACTGGTCCCGCCTTTTGCCTCGATGGGTTTTGTGAACTGACGGTTCTGATCTTTTTTCATTTCAGTGAGAAAAGTGACCTCGAAGGAGTCGCCGCTGCGAAAATCAAGCAGATAACGGCCGAGTTGGAAGCTGCCGGATGTAACAACTTCGACCCAGTCGAGAAGATTAAAACCGGGTTCCTTCACTTTAAAACAGAAAAATACGAGTAAGTACATCCATTTAAGTTATTAATGACCGGAACCTTCTTTCCCAGTTCCAGAATATGCTGTCTCGTTTTTTTTCCTGACTTTAATCGAAGTTACTGAACTGCCCTTTCCGTACACCCATTAAAATAACGATTTATCACTTTATCCGCTCATTTACAAGGGTCAATAAGTAAAATTAGGGGAACATCTTACGGATTGCTGGAGCTATAAAGCTTCACAAATTCCAAAAGCTGGTGACAGTCCGCGGAGATAATTGGGGGCAAATTGATTGGTAGTATTTTAAAGTTAATTGGAAAATGACGTACTCAAGTTACGTAGATTACTGCCACGTGCATTTACTTTTTATTGAAGCTGACGAATGGATGGTTGTGATCACTGATAATGGTTTGCTTCATTTTCAGGAAGGATACTGATTTGTACGCCAAGCTGGCCAAAGGCCAAAGCCCCAAGGTTGGTACTCTTTCTTAGGGTAGGTAGGATCAGTGTTCAGTAACGGTTAGCATTTCTGTCAGTTTTCGACTTGAACGGATGCTGCACCTTCGTTTCCTTATTATTTTAATTCTCTTTCCTTTTTCGTTGGGTTTCATTTAATCCTCTTCATTTATCGAATATAATAAGGATTTGAACGACAAATCCTTGAATTTTATATAATCCAATCACCAAAACAACTGAGTTGTTTCCAATTTGGTATTGTATTCCTTTTTGATAGAAAATGCAATTGATGGAAAGGATTCATAGTTGACCATCATGACTTGCCTTTATGATTAGATAAAACTGATAATAAGCACTACGGGATATCCAACATCTATATAGGGCCAAATATATTTTAAGCCATACACGTCGTCCCCTTAAAAATGATTTGTAAAAAAAGTGAAAAGCTGCTTCTGGCTGAGACAGAAAGCACTTCAGCTGACAATGCATTTTGGTAGTAATTTCCTAATATTTTCAATGAGTGGCTAATTAAGTGAAATTTATTCGTAAATGCGCACAGTTTATGGTATTTGCTTGCTCAGACTCTCGAGTATGTCCTTCGCACATCCTGAATTTTCAACCGGGGGAAGCGTTTATGGTCCGAAACATCGCAAACATGGTCCCGCCATATGACCAGGTTTCAACTCTCTAGTAAACAATAATAACTCAGCTAAAGCAATTTTCAAATTCGCGTGTTAGGTATTTTCTGCATTATCTGTTAGTTGACTCACTGATTGGCCACCTCCCTTGGTTGTTGCAGAAAAAATACTCGGGAGTAGGTGCGGCCGTTGAGTATGCTGTGTTACATCTAAAGGTGAATATAATAGCATTCATAATATTAAACTCTATTTTACACCATGATTTGACTTTTTTCTTTTTAAATGTGTATATATATATATATAAATTAAAATAATGTTTTGTCTCTTTACTCGGTGATCGCGGCTTCAACGGTGTGAGGTGTAGTCACAAAGGCATGCACGCTTGATGCCCCACACCCTCCGTTTTGGAAATGCAACCAACCTAAAATGATTCCTTTAGAATTTGATAATCAATGTGATCATTCATGAATACGTACTTTTTCTTGTTTGGGCATTTCATCACTAATAAACTAATTTCATACCATAAATCAGTGAAACGAAGCTATGAAAAGTGCATTCACTTGTATAATGTCCACTACAGTTGTGAATATTCCTGCTCCTTCTTTATCTTACTGTCACTTTTTTGAAGAATTGTGAGCTAAAAAAAAAAATGTACTTCAGGTGGAGCATATTGTGGTCATTGGACATAGCTGTTGTGGCGGTATAAAGGGGCTCATGTCTATCCCTGATGACGGGACCACTGCTAGGTAAGGCTATCTCATTAAGAACCGTTATTATATTATTGTATTTTATACTGGCTCTTGCATATTTATATATTGGTGGGTATCCTGAAAATTAGTTTTAATGTTTTGTCTGGATAAAAAGGGGACGTAGGAGTTGTTAATTCTATGTTGTGGTGCCATATTCTTGGAATTGGGGCCATCCAAAAAGCAAGTTAAAGCAAGGCGAGACAACTTGTAATCTTTTGAGGATTCCTTGCTTTATGGTTTTGAGTGTACAGTTCTCTTCAACTTAGTGTTTTTCTGATTATACAGTTTAATCCCTCTAATTAAGCAGCTAGGAATGCCATAAAAGATATGTAAACTTTTTGTAAAGACAATGCTTAAAGATTCTTTACTTTTGTTCCCTTGTGGCACTTTCCATGGTAGAAACTTCTTTTTTTTTTTTTTTTCCTTTCTTTCTTTCACGCTTAAGAAACTCTTCTTAGCTAATTGCATTTCTAAAAGTTACAGCAAATTCAAAACCATGCTTTTCTATATTACTTTTTTGAGTACGCCAATTTTATTTTACAACTGTCTGAGCCAGCCCATGTGAATCCCACCCAATAGAAGGCCGTAAATGCACCAACTATTTTTCAAGGACATCTTTCAACGTATGAAGTGGTTTTAGGGATTCAGTTGCTGTTCTCTTGTAAATTAACTCAAAACTTTTGCTTGGTAAAGCAGGCAGTGTGTTGGCACCTTATTAAACTAAAAATTAGTAGAAATGGATAGAAATTTACGATGAATTGATGGATTACTAATAGTTGTTTCTCTGTATTGAACTTGCAGTGATTTCATAGAAGAGTGGGTCAAAATCTGCTCATCTGCCAAGTCCAAGGTGAAAACAGAATGTACCGACTTAAGTTTTGAGGAGCAGTGCAAGAACTGTGAAAAGGCAAGTTACATTATGTGCCCATATTTATTTATTTCTCTTCTATCTCGAAAATTCGCCTTGTATTCTAGATGCTGAAAATCTGCCTGACAACTTTGCCTCCGGTTATTTCCTGCTACGACAACTTGCTACTGCAGTAGCAAGTTAGCCATATGGCACGTAACACAAGACTGAATCCAGTTCTAGCTTGCACATGAAATAAATTTTATTTCGGAAAAAGACTATCAATAAGGTGGAAATGCATTGGTTTTAATTAAAGTTTCAATGTGACTTGACTCTAATGCAGGAGGCTGTTAATGTATCCCTGGGCAACCTATTGACATATCCATTTGTGAGAGAAAGCGTGGTGAAGAATACCCTGTCGTTGAAGGGCGCGCATTATGATTTTGTCCATGGAAAATTCGAGCTCTGGGATCTTGACTTCAATATTACACCTGCTGTGGCCGTCTGAGTATTTATTAATTTATCAATCTCACGTCCTTGATCCTTTTCATAAGTTCTTACGTTATCTTACTGTGCGTGCTGTACATGTCCTCGTGAAGAACGTTTTGCAAAATAAGCGTTTAGCTTTGCTTTGCTTTGCTTTGCTTAGTTTGTCTTCCGTTTAAAATAATGTAACATGTTTTCATTTTCCCAACTTAAATCAAATTTGCTTCTCTACGGCTCATCTTCTATAAACTTTGGGAAATCGTCAACCATTGGCCAGAAAATATCAAACTAAATGCTGAAGCCATAAAAGCCATATTGCTATTACTTGCAAGCCCTGGTCTTTGGACGTTATATGGTTGTGTGCCATTATTAGGAAATGGCTAATAAACAAATTAATAGAAGCACATTGTCACGCCCCGCGTGAATAGTGCCCATGAACAGTAACCGTGATCAAGACGTTGTGCGGACAGAATTCGCGCGAGGGAAAATTCGGGACAAACGGGCACATGAGCTTTGGTAATATGACTCGTCGATAGAACGGGTTAAGTGGGGAAATAAGGCATTTGGGTCAAAGATTCATATATTCTTCCTTATTGGCATTATTGTACTTGTAGCCCAATGTTAGCCCAACTAGCCCAACTTCTAGAATGGTGGCCCAATTAGCCCAAGTTCTAGAATTGTGTAGATAGCTTTACCATTTTGACAATTGTGTAGATATTTTCTAGGACATTTCTAGAAGGCCAATCTTAGCCCTCAAAAGTGCATTGTGAGGTGCAATCTTGGCCGTCCATTATATGTAAGTTTTCCTATAAATAGGTGAGGCCTCATTTGGCCAAACCAAGCAACCAAGTAACAAAACAATCAAGCAATAAACTTGAGTTGTGTAAATCACTCTTCACTCAAACTCTTATTGCTCTCTCTCTTCTATTCATAAGCTTCCGATTTAGCGCATTGCGGGTGTCGAAGGCTTGCTTAGTGAGCGGAGTTGCTAAGCGCCGCACGGTCGAAGCGAGTGAAGAGAGTGAGGCCGTGACAGTTGGTATCAGAGCTCAAGGTTGAGCAACACAAGGTTGAGCGGAGACCTTGTTGAGAGGGAGCTTTCGAATCAAAAGTTGCGTGAAGGGAAACTCTATCAAAAGGAATGGCCAACGTTTCCGACGTTACCATTGCAGGTGAGGAAGTCCAAGTGCGGGGACGTGACGAGCAACGTCCTACCAAGGGTGGAAGCAAGAGGGCGCAGTCCAAGGACATGGTGGCTGGCTTGGACGCTCGAGTAGCTAGCGTGGAAGCTTTTGTGGCAAGTGTAGACTCACGCCTTGACGAGATGGAGCAGCGCTTCGACGGGTTGGAAGCGGAGGACAATGCTCTTCGTGAGGTAGTGGAGGTGTCTACCGCCAAACTCGAGGATGCCTTCAAGCAAGAGTTGCTAGCGGTTCACGACCGTATGTTTAGGGACATCCGAGCCTACATTGATAGAGAACTCGCCACAATTAAGGAGGATGTGGCTTTGTGCAAGCGTGCGGCAGCAAGCGGGATGACTACCACACGTGAAGCACCAAGAGTCGATGTCCCCAAGCCCAAGTCCTATAATGGCTCGAGGAGTGCCAAGGACGTGGACAACTTCTTGTGGGGGATCGAACAATATGTCGAAGTGATGGGCATCACCGATGAACAAACCAAGGTACGTACCGCTACCCATTATCTAACCGATGTGGCTATGTTATGGTGGAGAAGGAGGTACGGTGACATTGGTAAAGGGACATGCACCATCGAAACCTTCGATGACTTCAAGCGGCAATTCTATCCGGAAAATGCCGAAGAGGAAGCACGAGGCCGGTTGCGACGCCTCAAACAATCCGGAAGCTTGCGGGACTACATCAAGGAGTTTACTAGCTTGGTGTTGGAGATTCCGGATATGAGCGACAAGGATTCGCTCTTTTTCTTCATGGATGGGCTCCAAGGATGGGCGAAGACGGAGCTTAGGAGACGAAGTGTGCAAGATCTCGCAACCGCCATAGCCGTTGCGGAGACTCTCACTGATTACTCAAGTGAGCGATCAAATACCAAGGCCAAGGACAAGAAGAGTGGCCAAGGCAAAGGTGGGGGAGACCATAGCAAATGGCAAGGAGGTGGTTTCCGCAAACCACCTAGCGGCAAAGAGAAGCCGAGGAATGACAAAGAGAGGGATTCCAAACCTTCTCGAAATTGCTACTTTTGCGATGGTCCTCATTGGATGCGGGATTGTCCGAAGAGAAAGGCATTGAACGCCATGGTGGCTCGTGCGGAGGAACCACCAAGTCGAGAGGGTGACGCGGCGATGGGTTCCTTGCAACTACTCAATGCCATTCGAGTAGTTCCGGAGGCACAAGCAAAGGGGCTTATCTATGTTGATGTGGTGATCAACAAGGTACGAACAAAAGCCTTAGTTGATACTGGTGCCTCACATAACTTTGTGCAGGTTGACGAGGCCAAACGACTAGGTCTCAAGGTGACCAACAAAGGTGGCACCGTAAAGGCAGTGAACTCGGCCGCTAAACCAATCAAAGGTGTAGCGCAGAAGGTTGAAACCACCATCGGAGAATGGAAAGGACCGGTAGATTGGTCGGTAGTACCTATGGACGACCACAAAATTGTGCTTGGAATGGATTTCTTTGATCAAATGAAGGTCGTACCGGTACCATTTGCCAACACCATGTGCATCCTTGATGGAGGCAAGGCGTGCATGGTTCCGATATCAAGAGCAAGTAAGGTGGAGACTAAGACACTCTCGACCATTAACTTAAGCATTCCCGAGGGAAAGCTAGTAGGGAGGATCAAAGAAGGATTGACCCAAGACCCTCTAGCCAAAAATATAGTGGTGCTCGCACACGAGGGGAAGACAAGACGGTTTTGGCTTGACGACGGATTGCTCTATGCCAAGGGGAGGCGAATCTTTGTGCCGAAGTGGGGTGGCTTGAGGAAAGAGCTTATCAGGGAATGCCATGATTCCAGGTGGGCTGGACACCCCGGGGCTAAGCGCACCAATGCTTTGTTGGAAAATTCGTACTATTGGCCAAGGATGCGGGAAGATGTCAAGGCCTACGTGCGGACATGTCTTGTATGCCAACAAGACAAAATTGAGCAACGAGCATCCGGTGGGTTACTTGAGCCATTACCGATTCCGAACAAGCCATGGGAAAGCGTTTCCATGGATTTCATCACGTCACTACCGAAATCGGAGGGGTATGGAAGTATCATTGTGGTGGTGGATCGTTTTAGCAAATACGCGGTTTTTACACCGGCACCTACGGATTGCACAGCGGAAGAAGCTGCAAAATTATTCCTAAAGCATGTGGTGAAGCTTTGGGGAGTGCCGAATAATATTGTAAGTGATCGCGATCCACGGTTTACCGGGAAGTTTTGGTCCGAGTTATTCAAGCTACTTGGAACGGACCTTAATTTTTCTACAAGCTTTCATCCTTAAAGTGACGGACAAACCGAGCGTGTCAATGCACTGCCCGAATTATACTTGAGGCACTATGTGAGTGCCAACCAAAGGGATTGGGCCAAGTTGCTAGATGTGGCTCAATTTTCTTACAACTTGCAGCGGAGCGAGGCGACTAATAGGAGTCCGTTCGAGATTGTGTTGGATCGACAACCGATGACTCCACATGCACTAGCCTCAAGTTATGATGGAAAAAGTCCGGGAGCCTTCAAGTTCGCCAAGGCATGGCATGAACAAGCCGATTTAGCTAGGGCATACCTAGATAAGGCGGCTAAGAAGATGAAGAAGTGGGCGGACAATAACCGGAGGGACGTGGAGTTCCAAGAGGGGGACCAAGTCATGGTGAAACTCTTGCCCCAACAATTCAAGACATTGCGGAAAGTACACAAGGGATTGGTTCGACGTTATGAAGGGCCATTTCCGATCATAAAGAAAGTGGGCAAGGTGTCATATCGAGTTCTTCTTCCCCCTAAATTGAAGATTCACCCCGTCTTCCATGTAAGCATGTTAAAGCCTTACCATGAAGACGAGGAAGACCCGAGCCGAGGGGAGTCAAAACGGGCTCCAACTGCTGTGGTAACCTCTTTCGAAAAGGAGGTTGAGTGTATTCTTGTAGATCGACGAGTTCGAAAGAGAGGAGTGCCGAACTACACGGAATATTTCATCAAGTGGAAGGGATTGCCCGAAAGCGAGGCTACATGGGAGCATGAAGATGCACTATGGCAATTCCAAGAGCACATAAAGAGGTTCCGTGAGGAAGACGCGACGAGGACGTCGCGCATTTAGGTGGGGGAGGATGTCACGCCCCGCGTGAATAGTGCCCATGAACAGTAACCGTGATCAAGACGTTGTGCGGACAGAATTCGCGCGAGGGAAAATCCGGGACAAACGGGCACATGAGCTTTGGTAATATGACTCGTCGATAGAACGAGTTAAGTGGGGAAATAAGGCATTTGGGCCAAAGATTCATATATTCTTCCTTATTGGCATTATTGTACTTGTAGCCCAATGTTAGCCCAACTAGCCCAACTTCTAGAATGGTGGCCCAATTAGCCCAAGTTCTAGAATTGTGTAGATAGCTTTACCATTTTGACAATTGTGTAGATATTTTCTAGAACATTTCTAGAAGGCCAATCTTAGCCCTCAAAAGTGCATTGTGAGGTGCAATCTTGGCCGTCCATTATATGTAAGTTTTCCTATAAATAGGTGAGGCCTCATTTGGCCAAACCAAGCAACCAAGTAACAAAGCAATCAAGCAATAAACTTGAGTTGTGTAAATCACTCTTCACTCAAACTCTTATTGCTCTCTCTCTTCTATTCATAAGCTTCCGATTTAGCGCATTGCGGGTGTCGAAGGCTTGCTTAGTGAGCGGAGTTGCTAAGCGCCGCACGGTCGAAGCGAGTGAAGAGAGTGAGGCCGTGACAACATGCTCTGTTTGCCGTAAGGGGCTCATAAACCAACTTCTTTCGGTACACGTCCACAGACTCGTAAATCAACCACTCTTTCCTAACAACGAAAAAAAAACATGTGCAGTCCCTATTGGTGTTTAAAAAGAAAATGAAATCAGGCTTCTGTTGTGTGGATTAATGATGGATCATGATCATCCAATGACTTTATGCAATACAGAGAACCTAAAGACAACTGTCTCTCACTTCAATTATTTCAGTTTCTTGTTGCATAATAGTTCCAGAATCACTGGAAATACTTATTTTGATAAAGTTTGCTGTTGTATTTATCTTGTTATATAATGTTGATTTTTTCTTGAAGTACTTATTTTGTCCTTCCTTCAGTTTTCAGACGTAAATTAATCTAAAATACTCCTTTAAAGTTAATATTAACTAAATTAACTCAGCCAATCAACCTTAGTTTGATACCTTGAATTACGTATTACATTAGAAGTGAATCATGTCTTTGTAAATTGTAATGCTCCTCAACAATGGAAATTGCGCAAATATCTTATAATTCTGAACAAAGGGTAAATAAAAATTACTTACTTTATTAGTTACTCATTTTAAAAGGAAATAAAAAAGCTAGTTATGTGGCCAAATTGTATCAAGAGGGTACCCATCTAGAAATTCAATTAATGCTGGGCTATACAAATTTAAGTGATCGTCAGTAGGAAACAACAGCGATTCATTGTAGAGATAGCTCATTGAATCTGCTTGATCTTCATTAGATTTCTCAGCAGGGTCTTGATCTGCCGCCATTTTAGTACTATTTTGAAGATGCTCAATATTCAAGTTATCAGTTAGTTTGTAGCTACCTCTTACTCGAGATGATTGTGTCTTTGAGGACCTCGCAACCTTTTCTTTCTGCTTCTTAATCCTGCTGATGCCAAGTTTCTTGCAGAGATGTGTGTTCCAGTGGTTCTTTACTTGGTTGTCTGTGCGTCCTGGCACCCTGCCTGCAATCAGAGACCACCTGTACAAAATCATTAACCACCATTAATGGTGTATTAAATGCTTTGTTTCAGCTGCAGAAGCCTACTCTATACTGAAATCATCCGAGCCCTGTGCTGTTGTTCATAAATTCTTCTTTTACGTATAGACCAAAAAAGCATGCAATTTCTCTCATAATTATATCGTAATTGGATGACGAAAAATTTCCTTTCAAAGAGTGCAGCTTCTTGGAACAATTAGTTAATAAATTCTGAAAAGCACTGTGGAGATCATTGTATGATGTTTTATGTTCATGTCTCATAAAAAATGCTCCAAAAACGGCATGACAACAAGAAGTATAGTTATTAGAACAGAAGAAGAACCTGTTTCCAAGTAGATTATGAAGTCTTATAATGAGCTCTTCTTCTTCTTCTGAAAAATCTCCGTGTTTGACATTTGGGCTCAAATGATTCAGCCACCTTAACCTGCAGCTCTTCCCACACCTCCTCAAACCTACTTTCCAGCAACAAACAGCAAAAGCACACAATTTCAAAATCAGAAACTCGTCTCCCATTTTACTGTTACTTTTGATACATATACAATGTAAATTAAAGTTTAATAGAGCTCGCTTGAATTTGGATGTGATATTTACCTGTCACCTTAGGGATGCGGTTCCACTGCCCTCTTCCATGGACCCTGACGTATTCAAGCAGAATCCTGTCCTCCTCCTGTGTCCATAGCCCTTTCTTATGCTCATTCTCTGCTTTCATATTTTGTTATTTGGAGAGAAAGAGAGAGTTCTGAAACGGGACTGGACCCTCTGCGGAAAGCCTGCAGTTTTTTAACTTCTTCTTCAGGACGGGGTAGTGACTTCATGTAACAAGCTTTTACCTGTAGAGCTGCAAAGACATTTCCTCAAGTATTTATGGAAACGTCCCTAGGGTAGATGGATCTGCCATCATTTAACTCTGTAATTGGAAATCCTGCCCACCAATCAGTATTTCCTCTGTTAGTTGTAGGTCCCTTTCCATCTCAGTTATCCTTCTAATTATTTTTTTTCTTCTCTTTTGACAACCACTACTTGTGTTTATACATATCTTTCTTCAGCATGTAAAATAGTAAATCAGTAGAATTTCAAATTTTATGGACAGTTTAAATCCTTGGCGTGATTCACTACCAAAATTATGAACTATGTATGGATTGATAAATGTGTAGGCCGAGCAACAACAGAACCCATGCGTGCATATCCATCAATTGTAGCGCTAGTGTCAGGCATCATGGCTATTTGATACAAGACTGATCAGTTAGCTATCAGAACCATGGGCGGGCCCGGGTGTATTGGAGGAGCTTAATGGTAGTGTTATGGGCAACCAGTTTTCTTGTTTTATTCAATTAATTTCTGTCGCCATCATGAACCTGATTCTGTACTCGGCCGTTTACAGTCAAAGGTATTAGTAAACTCAAACAAATTAAAGAAAATCATACAAGCACTTTGAAGCAAATAATTAGCGTCAAGCCATAAAGACTGCCGAGTTTCATAAGGTGTTGTGAGGCATTGATATATGAGCCCACGTTGATGAAAGCTGTAGGGTCCTTTTCATCTTCTGTTTCTTCAATGAATCCTTTACTGACGCTAAACCCAACTGTTCATTGTTGTATAAGGGCGCGTGCGGCGTTGATTACAATTGGTGTCAGGATTCTTCTTGCCGATTCCTATGAGAGGTAGTTTCTCAAATGGTCCAATGACAATTGACTAGGTCTCTGTAGCATTGGCTGCATTTTTCTTCAATTGCCCATGGCCTTTCTAGCAGTTCCTGTATATTTCTTCCTTGACAGCGACACAACGCATGCATTTTTCCTGCATTTAAACAGAACAAGATACAACAGTATCCCTTCACCACACCAAGATATAAAACTAGTAATTAATTTACGGTTCAATGTCTACTTCCGTGCACGGTTGCAAAACGCAGTGAAAGTGAGAAATACTTTTGTACAAGGTTGTGCACTTGCGGTTGAAGTTAATTTCAATAGCTAGCGAAGTAAATTGGGACATTTTCTAGGGTAACCAAAATTAGGATTCAATTTTCTCAAATAACTATTATTTAAAATTTGTATAAAAAATAATCTAATTAAACTAAAATATCCTCACAAAAAATTTTTAAATATGATTAATATTTGTTTTCATTAAAAGTATTTTTGTCTAAAAAAATTTAAGTGAATTATTTTTATAATAAATTTTAAATAGTATATATCGTTAAAAATTTATCCTGAACATTTTGGTTAATTTTCTTAAGTAAATTAGCTTCTTCTCGAAAAGGACGTGCATTTTTCCAACAGGCATTGTAAATGCGGAATAATCATCGCACATTACGCAGCATGCATACGGGAAATTGCATTTAAGTCGCTGAATGCTTATTTACTCGGTAAGAGTTAGACTCACAGGACCAGATATCCAGTTGGCCCACAACCACTGAGACGGATCTGGGCCACGTCTTAATAAAAACCCGAGATAGGTTCCTCATTTAAGTTGTCATCTGCGACAGTGAGACAACCACACAGGCACACAGACTATGTTTAATGCTTCTTTGCTCTACCCAATTCTAAAAGTATGGTCAAAAATTGTTTCATAAATACAGATTTGCTACAGGGGTCACTCACTTTTTCACTACATTTAATATCTTTGCAATTCCATCTCACAGCAACTAGAAACTTTAAAGTCCCAATACTTAACTTTTTCACTATATTAAGTTTAATAATTAGAAGGCAAATTAGGCCGATATGCAAGCTTAAACTAATATTTTATTTCGCAGACCGATTGATGGATACATTTACACTTTTTCCCAAAGGAGACTAAAAATCATTATCATCTGCAACACGTCACTGCAGCGACCATCACCATTGCCCTCAATCGAAAAGGAATAGAATGGAAGATTCAAGACCGCATAATATTCTAAATATATTAAGGAAAACTGTTACATCTCCATCATTCTGATACTACTGCAATTATAAATCTACAAAACAGCCTCCCTCTTCTTTTTTTACTTTTCACGGAATTGGGTGAATTACTACTTTTCCGGTAGCTTTGTTGGTTTCAATGTATGAGAAAGCCTCGACAACCTGGCTGAAAGGGAATGGTCCGTTCGGGTCTACTATGGGTTTTACCTTTCCACTCTCTAAATATGGATTTAATTTTTTCAAAACAGCTCCTTTTGAAGTTACTACAAATCTGAAACCTGGAGGTGTCACAGCACCTGTTAGGGCCACCACGGCACCCCCTTCTTTCACTGCCTTCACTGCACGATCACACTGCCCTGTTGTTTTAAAACCAAAGGAAAATGTTTTTCATCAACTGACTGTAACAATTGAACCTAGTTGAAACATAATGCAAAATTGCATGGATGTTGAGGCAGGAAGTGGAAACCAATGACAACCGAACACATACTCACAAACTAAAGTTCCGTTATACTCTCGAGGATCTCTAGTGAAAGAAATTACCATAGTTGGCTGCAAAAAACAAGCAATTAGCGCAATCTCTTACCAACGGCATCATATACTACGTCAAACTTTTCTGGTAAATCTTCAAAGTTTTCTTTTGTGTAGTCAATAGCCAAATCAACACCCAGGCTCTTCAAGAGCTCCAAGTTTCGAGTACTTGAGGTTGCAGCAACTTTTGAAGCACCAAATACTTGTTTTGCTAGCTGCACCAACCAGAACAATGTTAGAAGTTCAATAAAGTATATAAAAATATAGGATTGATGATTTGATATTGCATTCAAAAGTTTTCATGACTGAAAAAGCCTTTTTCCTGGCTTTCGAAGTTAGCAGCCTCAATTATATTATGCTAAAGAATCTACCAACGGTTTTTACATCATTAAATAAATGGCACAATTGTTAATGCTTCCGACCTCTAACTTGCTAGTTGCCTTAGATTTTGATAACAACCAGGAGAGAGTTAATGTATGTACGATGAGTAAGGGGAAGTTAGACAAAGGGCAAAATATGAGAAGGATCAAATTTCTTGATAGGAATATGCGCTACAACTCAAGATGGTGCCATGGTGGGAAGTTGATTCACAAATTTGACAAAGCTCAATAATTAATAGTAATAATCACAATGATTGGTCCTCACCAATAATAAATGAAGACTAACAAGAGAGAATAGCATAGTGAAGGTATCATGCATGAAATGAGAAGCTGCAAATTGGAAACTGAGACCTCATTCAATAACAAGGAACTCAAGAACAGGGAGGAAAAACCACCCTTCGAACAAAATCTATGATATTTCTAAGATACTTGGAGTTGTTTATCAAATTTTAAGGCAATTGCTCTCGCATAACTCATCAGTGAAGCAAAGCATTGGCCAACAAAATTTTGCATTATGATGAGATTTACCTGAACCACCAGGCTTCCAACACCGCCAGAACCATTCAAAACAAGAATGGATTTACCAGCAGAGAATCCAGTCCTTTCTAGACCCTCGTAGGCTGTCTCAATAGCCAGCGGAAGACCAGCGGCCTGGACAAAATCCAAATTCTTAGGTTTTGGGGCCAGTAACTTCTCTTCAACTGCAGTGTACTCTGCCAAAGAGCCAAACTGTTTGGGCCCTTCCAAAGCTTTCTCACTTATGTTCCCATATACTTCATCCCCCTCCTTAAATTCCTTCACTTGACTGCCAACTTTTACCACCACACCAGCAACATCATAGCCTGGAACAGTCTATTAGCATACCAAGTTAAAGAGGAGCCCCTTGTAAAAGCTTACATTAATTAATATCATTAGCAATAACAACAAAATGGCAATAAACATTATCGGCTAACACTCTTGAACTAAAGGTATAATATAAATGGCTAAATGATAATATTTCTGCTTCCGAACTTCCCCTGCTTACTCTTTACCCAATTTTAGTATTTTACATGCCAAGGCATATCAGTTTCCAAATTTAATATACACCCATTTTGTCTCTTATGCTAGCATTTCTTTCAGAATTCAGAGCAAAAAGGTTCCTAGACCATCAGCGACAATAAATTTCTACGGTGATTATCCTTTAATACATATAGTTACCGAATGTAAAACGTAAGAATACACCCAATTCACAATTACAACACGATAAAACAGACCAAAATCTAATGCATGCTCCATTTTGCTATGTCTACTAAAGAAAAATGAATAGGAATTTTACCGGGAGAGGAGAATCGGTTGCCTTGAACTTGCCCTGCCTTCTTTTCCCATCAACAGGATTAAGAGCAGCAGCAGCAACCTTGATCAACACTTGGTCCTCTTTCACTTCAGGAACTGTCACTTTCTCATCAAACTTCAAAACATCAACACCCCCATAATCCCCATACAACCATGCCTTCATTTCGCTGGGAACTGTACCTACTTTAGTGGCCTCAGTGGAGGCAGCAGCTTGTGATGAATTTGCCTTAACACTTAGAGGACGGTAAGGGAATGAGGCTTGCTTAAGACTGGTTAAGTTTTTCCTGTTTCTGTTTCCCGGGAAATTGAAGGAAAATTTGGGAGATAATGGGTATGCTTTGGGGGAAGAGGGTGAGTTAAAGATAGTGAGTTTACACGATGTGGAGGTAAGTATGGTTTCCATTTGTTCCTCCTCTTCTGTCTTGCTAACGGCTTATCCCATATTCTTATGCAAACTCTCCCGTCATTCTAAGTTGTCTGGCGCCACATGTCTAAACTTATCAGTTACTTAAACGCTGGCGTTTTATTGCTATCCGATTCTGATGTACCATCCACGTGTAGGGTAAGATTAGATTTCAGTATGTCCAAGATCGACGGCTTATATTGAATTCAACCCGATAGGTTTAAGTGAACGGCGCCGTTTGAATATAAGTAAATTTGGTACGATAGGAACGTGTAGGGTAACGATTATGCTTGGGTTAATTCGAGATAGACGGTCTAGATTGGACGCCAACTTTTTCCATCTAGAGCCGACTCTGACGGCTAGCTTCTCAAACAATCAGATCTCTCTCTGTCTCTAACTCTCTCTCTACGTCCAATTCCCTTATCGTCCCCTCTCCAACTCAGGTGCGGCCAAACCCTGGCTCTCGATTTCGTTAGCGAAAATTCTTTTTGTCTTGATATTGTTATTTTGGTATTCGATTCTTAATTTGTTTGAAAATAATAGCGTTTCTTTCATGACGCTGCCTTTTATTTTATGCATTTTTATTATCTGATCTATTTACTTCGCCGTTAAAATGTAAAATGATAAAGTATTTTTATTTATTGTTGAAGGCCATAGATTGTGATTTCCAATGCACGTGAGTTGATTCAAAAGGATCGTGAAATTTACTGATTATATATTTGTAAACGTTTGTAATCTAAAGTCCCACATTTGGTCATTAAGTCTAATATTTTCTGTATGCATTATTTGGGTGACGAGAAAATTTTGTAGAAGGAAGAAAATGGAATTTGTATTTCTCTTTTTAATGTTATATGCGTGATAAGCTCAACTCTGTTAAGGGCTAATTGGGTTCAATTAAATGGTTATTTTATGTATCTTTAAATGTAGATGTTTTAATTACTAATTTTTTGTGGTTTTCATGGAATTTTGTTTTGTTGATAAGAGAATGTGACCGGGAAAAGATTTAGATATTAAAGTTCCAAAGCGCTATCTTTTTTCGGCTATTTTGTTTCTGAAACAACTAGTTGTTCAAATCAGCCCAATATAGTTGTGTATACTAAGATCAGATATTAAAGTTGGTTTCTTTTCCCGGATTTTCTCAATTTTCAAATGGAGGATTTTCTTCTTATTTTTTGGTTTACACAAATGATGGAAAGGAGGCTAATAGAGTCATTTAGGCACTTCCTCGTGTATAGTGAGACAGCTGGGAGCTGGCTTGGTTAAATTATAACTTCATTTTTGCCAAAACCTAGTTTCCAAAGGAAGCAGAGGGAGAAACATCTCTTTGGTGTTAAATCAAGTAAAATTGAAGCTTTTCATAAAACTTGCAAAGCATACTAACTTTATTTATAATTAAAGTTAAGCGTCTTGACATGCCTCATACCAAGTATTATAACGAGTTGAAATCTTTAAACCCTTAAACATTTGATGTTTTCCTTAAAATAACTGTAAAATTTAGCCGTTCAGTTATAGGAATACCCTAGCAATGGAGTCATGATTAGCATTTTTTGCATTGTTTTCTGCAGTAAATCTGCCTTGTTGCTGATTAATTAGTTAGGATGGATTTACAAAGCCCTTTTTCCACTTAGTTTTGCACCTTTGTGGGGTTTCTTCAGTCACACTGCTAAAGCATTTATTACTTAGGTTTTTGTAGCTCTGCTGAAAATGGCGGAATCAAAATCAGGATTGAGGAAACCCGTTTTCACCAAGGTTGATCAGCTACGACCGGGCACTAGTGGGCACACTCTCACAGTGAAGGTTGTTAGTACAAAGATGGTATTGCAGAAGGGTCGTGCTGATGGTCCTCAAGTACGTCAGATGCGAATTGCTGAATGCCTGGTTGGAGATGAGACAGGAATGATTATCTTTACTGCTAGAAATGATCAAGGTATATCTTTATTAACACACTCAAGCATCTAATTTTCAAGGTTTAAATTTAGGGATGGGACAGAAATAATGGAGTGCTAGTGCAATCATTGAAAATTATAGTAATATGAATTATAAAGTTGCATGGTCAAGGAGTTTAATGGATCTTGTAATATTGTTATAATTGTTGATATGAATTATAGAGCTAGAAGCTAGTGTTTCAAACTTCTCCTAAATCAAAAAGGAGGTTGACTATCTTGACTCAAGTCGACTGAGAGTTAACAACACTTGGACCTGTCTGAATGTCTGTATACAATTAAATCTTTTTAGTCCATGTTTGGAGTTTGGGGGTGGACAGGGGTACTAAACATTTCTTCTAACAGTGTGTTTTCGGTTAAAAGTTCTGCTACATGACGTTTTTCTCCAGTAACATTCAGTAAGTTCTAACTAAATCTTTTTGTTGTTGTTTAGTGGACTTGATGAAAGAAGGTACCACCGTGATTCTGCGCAATGCAAAAATTGACATGTTTAAAGGGTCAATGAGGCTTGCTGTGGACAAATGGGGTCGGGTTGAAGTTACTGAACCAGCCAGTTTCACTGTCAAAGAAGACAACAACCTCTCGCTGATTGAATATGAACTTGTGAATGTTGTAGAAGAGTGAATATCTGGACAGTGTTCAATTCTGCACTACATTGTGGCCCAAGAATAAAAAGAACTCCAACATATCAATAGTACTGTTGTCTATGCGGCTCTTGTGTCCAAAAATGCTTTGCCTTTAGGAAGAAGAAATCTGAAAGCTAGTAATACCCAGGTTGCTTTCTACAGTTGCAGCAGATCCAGTTGAACCTTTGGTTGGACCTCCAAACAGATGGTGATGGCTGTAAGTTGATGAGTTTAAGCAGCTGGCTTTTAGAACTGGCTCTGGTTTGTTTACAACCTATTTATTTTTGAAAACCAACTGTTCTTTGGCTATTAGATCATACTTGAAACGTTAATATTGCGAGATGTATGTTTCTATTTTGTATAACTTAGTGTGGTTTTGGCCTGGTTAACCTTTCTATTTATAAGTTATAGTATGGCAAGTGATCCAGTTATGGGTCTACCCGAAGGAGGTGTTTGATGATCTCAGGCACTTGATGCGGGGAAGTGCTTTGTTTTTATACAAAGGCGATGGCTTGTTGAAGGTTCACAAATTCACACATGGGGGTAATTGTTGGGTTTGTTTTGTTTGCAAGGAAGAAATTAAATTCTATTTACCTGTTAGTTTGAAGCTTTTCGGACTAATAGGTTTATAATCAGAAAGTGGGTTTCAGATTTTGGGACTCCCCGGACTTCACAGTGTTGTGATAGGCCTTAGCGGATGCTTGAGGATAAAGGGTTGAAGCCTCTCGGGAAAAGATTTTTGTGGAAAATCAAAGTATCCTAATCAATTCCAATGGCCATTTAAGTTAACACGGAAAATCTAACAGACATTACAGGAAATTGCCCTTGGATTAAGGGCATTAGTTTCTGCACTCTGAAATTCAAAACAAGTAACTAAATAAATGAGACTGGCCTGGGCTTGCTCTAAGGCGTTAGGCGTTCTTTCCTGCCCCTTTTGTCCCGTCCGTACTCTTTGCCTGCGGGAAGTAAAACTGCTCAGAGACCTTGAAGGTGTTATAAACAAAGGCAGATTTATTTTTTCTAAAATCAAGTACGTTTTAGTATGCATCGCACTTCTTGTGCTTAGAATGGGCAACCAGCGGTGGATTTGTTACTCCTTGAGACTTAAACATTACCAGGAACTTAACTTTACAAACGCACGTACTCGGTGCAGCTTTTAATCGAAAACACGGTGCCTGGTATGGGTCTATAATTGGGTAGATCAGACCAACAACAGTAAAGGGATATTTAGAGGGCGTGAGGAGCTGCAAGGAAAATTGCTCGAGAAAACGCAAATTACCAAAACTTGGCTCATCCATCGTGCCTAATCATGCTCAGACAGACGAGATCAAAAGTGGAACATACGTTTCTACATTCCTGTGAGAGCTGTTGGACCTACTTATCCCACCATCTTTGTTTTTCTACAAGTGGGATTCTGGCTCCTTCCATTATCATCATCCTTGCCCTTCCAAACACTACACTGCAAGGACCACTCACATGACTGACTGGCCACGCAAAATATTATGGCATCGATCAAGACAATAAAGGAAGAACAAACAAAACAAGAGTTATTCTGTATTACGATCGTCTGACGTCATATGAATGTGTGCATAGTAGGTAATGCTTGTAAGGAATTGATTATGCAATCATCTTAAAACGACAGTCTATGATTGGGCATGTGATGTTTGTATATATAATAATACATATATCAACAAGAGGACACGGTGATTTCAAATCAACCTAACGAATTTTATCTATATATACATGCTTGATATCTACACATTTTGTTTTCAAGCGGTTGTCCTTTGTGATCTACTGAATTCTTCTGAAAAAGCTACTCCTTTTCCTGCTCTCTTGTTGTCCTCGAATAGGCCGTTCACGCAATGCTCAGGAGTCAGGAGATATGCTTTTCACTGATTAAATTGACGAATGTTAAATTTGGTTCCCAGTTAAATAGTTAAAAGTTTTGCTAATATAAACGAATAAATTATCAAAACAAATGTCGGCAATATTATCCATCGTAGGAGCTCAGATTAACTATAAATTCTTTTTATTGCAGTTGGTGTATACCTGGAGTCCATTGCCTGAATTATTGCACTTGCTGTACACTACCCTGAGTGCTCTTGTTGCTTACTTGCTTTTTGTCCATGTTCATGGTAACGGAGTGGATCACTTCTCTTAAGACTTGACATGATTGCATTTTTGTGGGCCTTTTAAAACCCACCAGGATTGGGTAAGTGTCAATGAAATGAATGCTCGAGTTCCCGGCTACCCACTACTTAATTGTGTGTGTATGTATACACACACACACACACACACACACTACTAGTCATCCATAGTCCTATGACCATTATCTCTTGCATAACAAAGGGATTTCTTTTAAACTAGTATTAATTAATCCCTTCTGCAGCTTCATCCAGGAAGGTTTATTATATTAATTAATTATCATGGGTGGGCATCTTGTTTATGAAATAACTTAAACTTGAATCATAGAAAGTGTGGGCCTCTGAAAACACAGATAAATTACTTATATTGTCGATGAAATACTCGAATTCTTTGCTGATAAAATTAAATTATAGATATTGCAGCAACCATTCACCTTTGCAAATTAGAATTAATTATTCATATAGCAGAGAGAGTCAGCATATCATTAATCAATTATCTGGTGCAAAAATAGTTCTTTAACACCTATCTTCCCATTCTCTATTATATTTTAATTTATCGATAACTCCTTTTTACTAGCTTTGATAGAAGATTGCATTCCAATTGATTTTCAAAGGAGAAGATTTAGAAATCTCTTTAATTTGCATTTTCAAAAATACTCACTTTTACTTTTATCAATTAATATTTAATGCTTTATTTTACAGTAACTATATATAAAGTAGAAATTTAGCATTTTAATAATTTCAAACATATTCTTCATTGCAAGGATTTGCTTTTGCAGCACCCAATGAGCTAAAGTTTTCATAATATAACATATATATATATATATAAATATATTTTATTGAACGCGGATATAACCCCCTTCTTACACGTTTATAAATTGATGATAAATTAATATTCCCTGGAGTAGTCATTGTTTTTCTTTATAAATTCATGAACACAATCGGCGCTTTCAATTGGAGACCACTGCACTTTGTGGATTAAAAGTAAGAGAAAAAGGAAAAGGAAAAGAAATAATTAGTGTAAAGATACGTAGAAACCTACCAATACACCACTCTTTCAGTCATTTCAAATCCTTTCTGTAAAGATTGAAATCCATATATATATATATATATATATATAGCATAATATATAAAAAGCTTTGGCTATATGAATATCTACTTTGGTCGTCCTTTCATCGTCACCATGATATCATCATCCGTACGTGCATGTTAATTTTTTATTTCTTAATAGAAAATCAATGTTATGTTGATCAGTTTTCACAGAATTGTAAGACTTCGGAAGTACTGATCATAAGATAAATCAGATCTTATATTGTTAAAAAGAGCCAATAATAATCTGCTTTATTGGTATAGTCAGTAACATAAAATATAATACTTTTTTATAATCCAAGGTTCATAGATAATGACGAATTTCTGATTTCATGGTTGTGCTTTTAATTGTTTCCATCATCTGAAACTAGATTATCTTCTTTATTACTTTAACATAGCCAACTTGGAAGAAGCAAAAGAAATTCAGAGTGCTGTAAAGGGTGGGCTGCCCACCCACTCTCATGCCTTTTCTTTCAAAACCGACAATACCTCACTGAGATATTTCTGCAGCTAGCAAATAATAATACACAATAATAACATACGATGATTATTATTATTATTATTACGAGGGAAAAACTCATGGAGTAGGTAGAATCTTTCTAAATTGAACTATAAATCTCACTTAAAAGTTTATACATAATGACTTGTCTTTTCTGAAAAAAGATGTTAATACATGTGGAAGAACATGAACTTAAGACGGTAATAGAAACTTTGACAAGAAAACATTGTTCACTTTGAGACAACTAGATATATAGCTAGCGCATGTTTATACAAGAAAATGGATGCATCTAAATTTGTTTATCTCTAAAAGGTCATCCATACATACAATATCCAGATTCTTATTCTGAGAAGAGACATATTATCAAACCTAACCTACCAAATTTTGCAAATTGCAGTATTTAATATAGGTTTATCATCAAAAAATCCCAGTCAATGACCATAGGAAAATGTCAGGAAGTAAGCTGTTCCTTATATTTAATATGATTTAGCACTACATAAACATGATATATAATGAAGGTAAGATGTAGTTATGAGCTGTGCTGGGACGGTGTGTTCTCGAAAGAGAGCCTGATGCTGATATATTTACTTTGTTTAATATATTTTCTATATGCAAATCTCTTCTCTAGTGAAATAATGTATTTTTGAAACTGGTGATTCTTGGAGTTGGTGGGAGTCAAACAAGTTGCATCTTTTTTACAGAAATAAAATGGCAGACAAATTCTGGGAATGATCAGAGTTGAATATAATTAGTTTCCACTGAGTCTAAAAAAATAAGTGTTCTGCTTTTGATCTTATCAAAACAAAAAGTATCTTTTTGAGGGCCTGGCCCTGACCCAAAATTACTTATGAATACATAAGTTGGTGTATAGTTTACTTCTTTGTTTTCCTCACATGGTTTACAGATATGAAATGCTGTCGAATATTGCCTTTAAACAAGGCAAGCACACCATCAATGGACAAAGCATGTAAGATATGATTCTCTATCTATGCAATTATATGTTCAATGTATATCTAAAAACAAGAATCATATTCTCTTTTTATTTATTAGAGTTGTTGGGGATCGCAACTGAGAGTGAGAGCAAGAAAGAGTTTATAAAATGGCTATATATGTCCATGTATCATATTGATCACAACTAATGAAGGCATGTATGCATGTGATGATTTCGGAGATCAACTGGAATCTAATTCTAAAATCACTGTTTTCTTTCCTGATGTGAACTCGACCTTGAAATTTTGAATGATCCATATATATCAATCTTTGATTATCAATCGCAAGAAATTAATCCGATTTGAGATCTTTGTCTATCTCTTTCCAATAATAAAAGAGAAAGCGGAGATTTCATGTTGAAAGACATATAGAAAACGCGGGAAAAATTGAAAGTTATACCCCCACACAAGTTGCCGTATTCCGATCGAGAGAACACTCTAATTTGGACTGATTCAGCCGTAGTGTACTGCCTTTTGGGTTATTTATTCATTTATATCCCTGTAATTCTGCACGCCACAAACGCACAGAACAGTCGCCATTGGATTGGAGAGATTTCTTTATTTTCTTGTAAGTACTTTTGGACTAACCATGTGCACTACAACGTCTATTCGTGACTAACAATCATATAGGCTACGTGCCATTTGTAGACCCAACATTTTCTTTTTCCTCTTCTCAATTTCGCTATAATTTTCTTGTTTTCTGGCGTGAAGCAAATTAATTAACGTCCATCCAAGATATAAATTAATTGATGCAACACTATATATGGAATCATAGTTATAGAAAGAAAGAAGCTGCACATATTATCAATTGATTTTTGTCGTAATTTAAAGAATTTGGCTAGAGAAAGGAATTGACCGACATATCACGCTATCAAAAAATTCAAAAAAAAAAAAGAAAAAATAATAATAAAAGATGTACATTTATGCATTCTCCAATATCATTTAGCAAGTTCCCTTGTACGATAGTCCTATTAAAAGAACATTAAGAATTGATGAGGCTGCACAAGAGAAAGACTTAAGAAAAGTAAAAATAAATACAAATATAGAGAAAAAAAAGGTGGGGTGTTATCAAATAATTGTGTTCTCATATACGTATGTATTGAATATGGTCACTGGATGTCAATGCAATTTACCTAATTAATGTTCTATATATATATATATGTGTGTGTGTGTGTGTCACATGTGCATGGTTGTACAATTGTGTTAATAATTACAATCATTAAAGGGAACTGGCTAGGCTTCCTAATAAAGTTATTGAACTGAGCATTTTCTTTACATTGAAGTAGGCAGAAAAAGGTTATTGTTAGTTATTGAAAACAAATATTACCGGTAAATAAGAAACAAAAGCATGTTCTCCACCGCAGACATATTAAATCTGTCCATCCTTCGTCCCTAATTAAGTTAAATATTCTAGAGCAATTAACTAACTAGCTAATATAAGTGAAGCTATCATGGATACAGATAAAGTTACGAGAGCTAATTAATTAATATGTAAGTCAATATACACACACACATACAAAGCTGTGTTATGTACGAGTAGTTGAGAAAGCATTAATTTGATCAAGCCAAGACCATCAAAATAGGCATTATTATCACATTTTATTGATTGGGATCACGTAACTTTCACATTGATATATAGATGCAATATATAAAAATGTTTCTGAAAACTTTCCTTTTTTATGGTTAATGTTTTCCAATATGAATAAGCATATTACTATAGGATTGTATCATGTTCTTCAGGCTCTACTTGGGAATTTTAATGATATATGTTAATTTTTTTTTGCATTGATTAAAATGAAATATATATATATATGTTCCGGCACTTAAATTTCTATTTCTATTATTGCCATTATTCTATAGTGACTTAATTTAAGAGAACCAGATTAGCACCAAATGAGTGGGTTTTGGGTCAGTATGTACATATTTCATTAATTGAAAACTCTTGTTTCATTGTATGATCAGCAATAGTGGCAATGGTGTGTGTGTGTGTGTGTGTGTGTATATATATATATATATATATATATATATACGTGCTAGATCACTAGCCCGAATCAGATCATTTTTGCATATTCATGACACACGACTTTAATTTTGAATGTATTATTAATTATACACATTTTTTTAATCCTAATCAATTGTCGGCGGCAATACGTCAATCAATTGTATAGTGTTTTCATTCACTAACGCAAATTAAACTAGTTCTCTTCGTAAAGTATCGTCAACAACTTAGAAGTTATTCAATTTAACTAATTTTTTTTCTTTCAACTAGTCAATAGTAATAACAACTCTTCCTTTAACTTTATTTTTCTTATTATTATAATTAATTAAACAAAAAATTTAACACAAGTGAAGCGCTTGTTTGGTGGCGTGGGACCAGTTTGAATGATTTGCGTTTATGATTTCTTTTTATTAATTGATTAATTATAATTACTTTTTAAATTTTTTGGGAATGAAAATATAAATTAATCACTTTCTTTTTATTGTCTAAGTTTTATCTTCTAATTACTTAATTAAATTAGCTAGCTTTACCATATTAAGTCGATCACTTTATTCGTATGGAGTTTTTGATTTATAATTAGATATGATAGGCGTCAGTATGAATTATATAATTTCCTCTTTAACTTTGAATAAATTAACCAGAACCCTTAGTCTCGATGCCAAGCTCTTTATATACAGCCTACGACCAACAAACCAATTAACCAACTCGCAAACATTCTTCTTCCTCTGTCTTCCAAGAAATAAAAATGCAGCCAATGGGCTATCACCTCTCTTTTTCATTCCTGTTTTTGCTATCATTTCTCGCTGCAACTGTAAGCAATTGATCATCTTCGTTTATGCTTTCTAACTCTTACGATTATCTTTCAAATTGTGCGACTATATATCTAAATATATTTCATCTGAAAATGCAGGTTAAGATGGCGGGTGCCGGTGAGATATCCGGCGACTTGGAAGCTAAAGAAAATCCATTTACACCGAAAGCTTACCTGATGCGATACTGGGACAAAACCATCCAAAACAATTTACCAAAATCTGCCTTTCTTCTCTCAAAGGCGTCCCCATTGAACGCTGTTGACTCGGCAAATTATGCCAAACTAGCCGCGCAGAAAACCCTCTCTGCGGTCCTCCCCTCATTCTGCTCGTCCGCCAAACTCTTCTGCTTCCCCGATTTACAGCCCAGTCTGGAGAAACACGGCGCAGACTCAAACTTTGCAACTTACCTAAATAAGAACTTCACCAATTACGGTACAGGTGGGCCCGGGGGAGTTAACTCGTTCAAGAGCTACTCAAACAATGACAATGTTATAGTGGACTCGTTCCGTCGATACAGCCGTGACTCAGGGGGTCACGACGATAGATTTTCTACTTACGCCTCTGGGAGCAACGTTGTGGACCAGACCTTCAACTCATACGGAACCGGCGCAACTGGTGGCACTGGTGATTTCAAGAATTACAATCCAAATGTCAACGTCCCAAATCTCAGGTTCATTTCATACTCAGACGACGGCAACGCTAGGGTTCAATCGTTCACCACTTACAACGAGCAAACCAATTCAGGGTCCCAGTCTTTCACGAGTTACGGGAAAAAAGGGAACGGGGAACCCAGTGAGTTTGTGACTTATGGAAAAGACACAAATGTGGTAGAGAGCGACTTTGCAGCCTATGGAGAGTCAGGTAATGTCGCAGACAATACATTCAAGTCTTATGGGACACAGGGTAATAATCCACAGGAGAATTTCAGGAGCTATGGAGATGGCGACAATTCTGGTGTTGAGAGCTTTACTAGTTACAATTCTGATTCTAACGTGGGTGGCGATACCTTCAAGTCTTACGCTGAGAATTCCAACTCGGAGAAGGTTACCTTCACTACTTACTCAGATGGTGCCAACGGAGTTACGCATCAGTTTTCGGGATACGGAGAGAGTGCGGACGGACAAAAAATTGGGTTCAACACTTACGGACCTGATCGCTCTTTCAAAGACTATGCCAAAAATGGTGTAACTTTTGCCAGTTACAGTAAAAATAGCTCATCCGCGAAAACTAGTGGCAATTTGGTAAATAAATGGGTGGTAGAGCCGGGCAAGTTCTTCCGCGAATCGATGCTGAAGAAGGGAATTGTGATGCCAATGGCTGACATCGCTGATAAGATGCCTAAAAGGTCGTTTTTGCCCCGAACCGTCATTTCGAAATTACCATTTACGAGCTCCAAAGTAAATGAAGTGAAAGTAATATTTCATGCAAGTGAAAATTCCACAATGGAGCGTATAATTAAGGATGCGTTGAGCGAGTGTGAGCGGGCTCCCAGCATGGGCGAGACCAAACGCTGCGTTGGTTCAGCAGAGGATATGATTGAATTTGCCACGTCAGTCCTTGGAAACAACGTGGCTCTCCGTACAACCGAAAACGTCAAAGGTTCAAAGCAAAACATCTTGATCGGATCAATCAAGGGAATCAACGGTGGTAAAGTAACCAAATCTGTTTCTTGTCACCAAAGCTTGTACCCTTATTTGCTATACTACTGCCACTCGGTTCCAAAGGTCCGGGTTTATGAAGCTGATATATTGGATTCCAAAACCAAGGCTAAGATCAATCATGGTGTTGCCATCTGCCACTTGGATACTTCAGCTTGGAGCCCAACGCACGGAGCATTCTTAGCTTTGGGTTCGGGCCCGGGTCGGATTGAAGTTTGTCATTGGATTTTCGAGAATGATTTGACCTGGACCATCGCTGATCGGTCGTAGTGGTTAGCCATTTGGTTATCTGGCTAAGTCATATTTGCTAGCTCCAACTCACGTTGTTTCTGTGCTAAACCCTAAATTAATTAAGACTAGATTTAATTTGGATCTCTATTGTGTGTATTTCAAGTTACAGTTACATTCAAATAAAATTGTTAAATTTTTTGAATAATGGATGATAAATATTATTAGCCATTAATAGCATAGTTTTTGGTCTTGAATGGCTTATATTATTACATTAATTAATTAATTAATTCCATCATTAGATTAATTAGTCCCAGTAGTTCTTATAAATTTCAATCACCATGCACTCTTTCAAAGACCTAAAGAAAAATTTCTACAACAGAACTAATTAACACTCCCATTCAGATTTTTTCTTTTTATTGTTTTTACGTTCTTGAAAAGGAGAGTTTTGTTCTTTTCTTTTTCTTTGTTTTCCTTTACAATCATTTAAGTCTTTCCTCTTTTGTTGATTTTGTGAAATTAATACATACCTTTAACATTAGGATAGAATGCTTACTTTTCTTTTCCTTTTTTTTTTTTTTAAAAAAGAAAAATATTTATAGCCTGACTATCCTGTCTAACAAGAAGTACATATAAAGTTATGCTCTACGTACTTTTCAATTTCATTGTTCCTAAACCACTTCATTGATTTCATAAATATTAAATCTACCATATTTTCTGGATTATTAGCTTATGAATATGATTAAATTATTGATGTTCTGCTTAATTATCAAAACTTAAACAAAAAATTTGGGTGTGCAAATCATATTTGTTGGTGTAGAAAGAAGATAAAAATATGTTATAAAAGAAAGGAAAAGGAACTTACAAGTTATTAAACTATGATTGATTGAATTATTTCAAATGTACCCCAATAAATCAGAATTTATTAAAAATAACACTTATACAATAATACTTATTTAACAAAAATAATTATTATATTTAAAAAATTGATACCAATAAAATATATTTATTTAGCATACATTAATTTCCCCTTTAAATAAAATACTATTTTACAACACATTAATAATATAATAATTATATTTTAATTACATATAATCATAAATATAGTATTATAAATATATTACAAAACAAATTTATATTTTACGAATAAATTAATATTTATTTTTTCTCTATTTTATTTAATTTATGATACATAATTAATATTTTATTGTAAATATATAATATATATTTTATTGTCAATATATTATAAAAAAATTACTTGTCATTATTATTAGATTTACTCTTAGTTAAGAGTTTAAAACAATTTTTTTTAGTTGACTACTATCAAATAGCAAAATTATAGTAATTTTTTAATAAATAAAAAATTTTATTGCATATTTTTGAACTATCATAATTATTAGTTAGTTTATATAACATTTTAAATTTAAAAAATTTATAAGTTGTTTTTTAAAATGAGTTGACAATTTTATATTTTTAAAATGCTTAGGATTTTATTGTGTAAAAAATTAAATTTAAAATTTATTGAACAATTATTTTGACTAAAAAGTAAAATATAACTTTTTTGAATTACGAATATTAGAAGCTAACATTATAAGCTAAATGTTTGTTGAAAATCTACGTAGTCAATGGCACACCTCGGATATCTAATTACAATTTGTGAAATATTTATGTTGATTTTTATCCACATTTATGTGGGAATTAAATTCCGGCAGCTACAACAAAATAATTTTTAGAATGGAAAGAGCACTTGCACCGAGAGATTATTAATATTTCCTTTTAGATGGATGATCGAGAAGCGCTAGGTGGCACAATAAGTTTTGCATGGATAAATTTAATATTTTATTAATTATAAAATTGCAAGTGGAATTTTTTAGTATGCAAATATATAGGATGTGCACCTGACAGGTAACATTTCTTCTTTTGGCTTTTCCAGTAAAATTAGATGATTTTGCATCGATTAATTTGACATTTTTCCTAATTATTATTTACAAGTGGAATTATTTTTATTTGACTACATATTTTGTGAGTGACTTTTTATAGAAGGTATGGTATACACAGTCCTTCATCTCTCGATCATCGTAATTTAGCAGCTGGCTGATCACGTGGACACACAGAATTTCTCGAAAATAAAATAAAATAATATAGCAAAATGTGAGAATCTAGAGACTTCGATCATAGCGTCAAAATCTGGATCTCGTACACTCATCTATCCAGTGAACTATGTATCTATGTATATATATATATATATATATATATATATATAGATGTACGTACTCGGCCCTGCAATTGGTCAGCCGACAAATATCCTTGCACTGTTTAAAAGAAGGAAATGCACAAACAGCTAAAGTGCATGGGCTCTCTCTTCTTTCTGCTCTTGCTTTCATTTATCAGTGTAAGCAAAAATTGTGTTTTCTTACTTTAAATCTTTGTTTATCTTCCATTTTGTTATTTATTTTATTTTATTTTTTTAATTTTGTTTTGGCATGCAGCTTGATTACGCAGTTGACGTTGCGGGCGGCCCCGTCTTGAACGCCTAAGAAAATCCGTTCACGCCAAAAGCCTACCTGAGCCGATACTGGGATAAAACCATCCACAACAATTTACCAAAATCTTCCTTTCTCCTCTCAAAAGCATCCCCATTAAACGCTGTAGATTCCGCGAATTTCGCCAAACATGCTGCTCAGGGAACCATCTCTACAGTCCTACCCTCTTTTTGCTCCTTAGCCAAACTCTTCCGTTTCCCTGATCTATCGCCGAGCCTTAACAGGGTGGAGTTGACTCATGCAAGAACTACAGCCGTGACTCAACTTTTCACGAAGATAAATTTTCCACTTACTCATTGGACGGCAGCTCTGTTGACCAGAGGTTCAACACCTACGGAACCGGCGCCACTTGCGTAGCTGGTGATTTCAAGAATTACCACGAACATATCAACGGTGAGAATCTCCGTTTCACTACATACTGAAAGGACGGTCAAGGTAGGGCGCAGTCATTCACCTCTTACGCTGAGAACGCTAACCGGGAGCCCGAAATGTTTTCAAGTTACGGGAAAAAGGGCATCGGAGAACATAATGAGTTTGTGGCTTATGCCCAAAATTCAATTGGGATACAAAGCAACTTTGCGTCCTATGGCGAGAGAGCTGTTGCTGCAGATGATAAGTTCAAGTCTTATGGTACTGGTGAAAATTTCCCGAAGGAGCATTTCAAGAGCTCCGGAGATGGCGAGCATGCTGCTGATGAGACTTTCATTGGTTACAATTTGAAACCCAATGCGGGCAGTGACGAATTTAATTCTTACGCGAAGGATTAAAAGGCTGCAACGGTTAATTTTGTCAATTACGGGGCCACAGCCGGAGATAATAAATTTTCTAAATACGGACAGAACGCCGAGGGACACCAGATTGGTCTCAAAGTTGACAAATCAGATCGCGAATTCAAAAGTTATGCCAAAAACGGAGTAACTTCTACTCGGTAAGCTAACGTGAAATCTGCCTACATTGCGAACTTAGTGGCAATTTGGTAAATAAATGGGTGGTGGAGCCGGGCAAAAATTCTTCCGCGAATCGATGCTGAAGAAGGGAAATGTAATGCCAATGCCTGACATTAGAGGTAAAATGCCTAAAAGGTCGTTTTTGCCCCGGTCTATTGTTTCCAAGTTACCATTTTCAAGCTCTAAAGCAAATGAAATCAAACAAATACTGCATGCAAGTGATAATTCAACAATGAATGGTATAATAAAAGATGCTTTGAGGGAGTGTGAGCGGGCTCCCAGCAGGAGACCAAGCGGATTTGTGTCGGCTCAGCGGAGGACATGACTGACTTTGCAACATCAGTACTTGGAAACAACGTGGCTCTCCGTACAACTGATAACGCCCAAGGGTCTAAGCAAAACATCATGATCGGTTCAGTCAAGGGAATCAACGGTGGTAAAGTCACCGAATCTGTATCTTGTCATCAAAGCTTGTACCCTTATTTACTGTACTACTGCCACTCGGTTCCAGAAGTGCGGGTTTATGAAGCCGATAAATTGGATCCCAAAACTGAGGAAAAGATCAATTACGGTGTTGCCATCTGTCACTTGGATACGTCTGCTTGGAGCTCAACTCATGGAGCATTCTTGGGTCCGGGTCGGATCGGAGTTTGTCATTGGATTTTCGATAATGATTTGACTTGGACCACTGCTGATGGGAGTAGTGGTTAGGCATTTCCTATGGGGGTTATCTGGCTGAGTTGTGTTGCTCCAACCTAAGTTGTTTCTGTGCTAAATCCAAAACCCAATTCTTCATTTCTTTAAAAAAAAAAAAAAATCATTTCATTCGGCACTCTTGTTACCTGTATTTCAGGCTATAGTTACGGTCAATGAAATTGTTAAATTGTTGAGCTTGGAGATAAATATTAGTTATTAAGATTGTGTTCTTTTTTTTTATTTAAAATCTAAAATATATAAATTTATATGAATATATTAAATATCTAAAACTTAGTAATTTGACACACAAAAAATCTTTCTAGATAAAAATTAATAAAGAGTATTTTTAAAATTCATCCATTCAAATATTTGTATTTATTACTCAGTTAAAAATTTTAACTTAATTTTATTTACATGTAACTGCTAAAATTTTATTTTTCTAAGTTTTCAAAGATATCTCCAGTGTTTTTTTTTTGTTATTTTATATTAATTTGACAAAACTATCTTTAATGTAAGATCTTAATTTGGGTTAGATTTGGGTCGATTTAATCTTATAATTATTTTTTTTTGTCTTTTTCTTTACTAATTTGATGATGTTACTCTTAATGTTGGATTTAAATTTGGGTTAAATTTATTGATTACTTGAATGACTTTATTTCTCTCTATATTAAAAATTTTGAAAAAAGATTTATCGCGTTTGAAAATTTAATCTAACAATTTCAAGAATTTTCAAATGGTATAATCTAATTGATTTGTTCTCAGTATTAGAAGTAAAAGGTTAAAAGGTCGATTCTCTTATTTGTATAATAAAAAATTAAAAAATCGATTCTCATACCATAAAAATAAAAAGTTAAGAGATTAATTTTTTTTTGAAGCATTTTATATTATGTATATCAATTAAATAATTTTAAAATAATAAAAATTTATGTATATTTTTTTTTTATGAATGTTATATTATATGAGATAAAAATTTTAAATAAAATTTTAAAATATGGAACAGTGTACATATATTGGAAATCACAATGTGAAACATAGGTGGATTTATAATATAGCTTGATGAGCTTCGTACCCATTTTCAAATAAGCGTAGGGTCCATGTTAGCTCATGCACCGACTTTTTTAAATCTGGGTCTTCGTGTATGACGCACGATTTTGCATTAATTAAATTGAAAATTTATTATCAAGTGGATTTTTTTTTTAGTAGGAGAAGGATCCCGCCTATCACATCGAATAATCACATCAATAGCTTAGCGATTTAGAGAGAATAATATAATGGGTCAATTTTCAATTTTGTATAAACACGTGCTATTTAATTTTTAAAGTCAATTTCAACTCACCCTTTTTCCTATTAACGATCTTCAAATCCAATCCAAATTTAATCATCAACCCCCAACCCCAAACATTTTTATCTCTTATCAGTAAAATTAACTGATTAAAAAATAATATTGTAATTCAATAATATCATAATAATTTAAAAGATCATTTTTTTTTGTTTATTTTCCATCGTCTTGCTATATTTTAATTTTCACCCTATATTATCCAAAATAAACTTAATTCCAATAAATTTAATATTTTCAAATAAAAGTAAATCCACAATCATAATAATCAAACTAACTAATTCAATTCAATTTAATTTTTATTATAACAATCAATTAATTAATTCAAAAAGAATATCAAACTTTCAACCTCATTTGCGAGTTAATAGTTAATTATGGGAAATTTTTAACAGTAAACATTATTGGTTTTCAATTTTCTTAAATGACCACTATATAATATATATTAAAAAATGACTAATTTGGACGAAAATACTTTCATAAAAATTTTTCAGAAAATGACCACCAAACACATTTACGCAAGAGTATTTTGGTCCAAAAAAAATTTAAAATGGTCATTTTTTAAAAACATTTTAAATAATAGTTATTACCGAAAATTCATCCCAGATATTGGTCATTTTTGTTAAATTTACGTTAACTTAAATGGGTAGACTACTCAAGTCTTGCCCGAGTGATCAAAAGCCAAGGAGCAGCTTTTGGCTTTGAACCCTACTAGGCGTAGGGTACTCTCCACTTTGTTGGGGGTCCTCTTTGTAGGTTTCTTTCGCTGAATATATCTAGGACTCCAAGTAGCTCTTGCAAGATATATCTAAACTCCTAATAGCTCTCTAGTTTTAATATTAGTAGGTATTATAACTTAAAAAAAAAAGGCCAGAACTAAACGGTGGGAGCAAGTTGATGAGTTGTAAAAGATCAGAGTTATTTAGAAATGGTCATATTTATATTTTACAAGTTTACAATTAAGAATAAGCTTAAACAATTAACTATAAAATATATTAATCGTTACCCACATTCATTACATCCAAACTATAAACTCTAGTTCTTTTTTAAAAAAATTCCAATTCATCGATTTTGGTCTTGAATTCTTATAGTACATTAATTAATTTCATTAGATTCACCCAAGTTGTAATATAATTCAATCATCAGGCACTTGTTCTTACCCGGTGAGAGACGTAAGGGATTCGTTTAGAGTTTTTATTATTGTTGCTCGTGAAGAAGAGAGTTTGTTCTTTAATTTTCGTTTCTTTTTTATTTAGTTTTTCTCTTTGGCTGACTTTGTGAAATTAATGCATGGTCTTAACGTTAATATGAAATAGTTGATTTTTTAAAAATTTATTTTTTTTCACAATCTGGCTTCTAATATGAGAAGTATAAAAAATCCTTATGAATTCCGTGTTTTTTCTTCCTTATCCCACTTCAGTGATTCATAAATATTAAATCTAAGATACTTTTTCGATTAGGTTATGAATATGTATTAATTTAAATAAACGATATTCATTAATAACAAAATGTGTCCAAAATTTTTGGGTGTGAAAATTAATTTTTGTTGGTGTAAAAAAATGATGAGAATGTGCAGTAGAAGAAATCGTTTGAGAATTATGTGCTTTAATATATATTTTCAAGGATTTACCGAATGAAAGTTTAATTTTAGATTCATTAAGAAGATATCTTGAATAAAATAAAAATATTTAAAATGATTCTTAGGAAAGCAAATAGCACATGCATGCACCGACAGATTAATTTTTTCTTTTATATATTCAAGTACAGTTATCACCTATGATATGTTATTACTTATTATTCTGGAGAGGAATTTTTTTTTTTTTTTTTAATTAGTGAAAGAACGGTAAGTATCACACATTGAGGAATCTCCATAATATCTCAGAGATTTAGTGCGTACTAGGAAAAGTATATAATAAATCCGTGTTTCATATATATATATATATATACATTAATTTAATTTTATAGAATATTTTTACATGATTGTCTAATTCTCGTGATCAATTAATGTAGTTTAGGGTTTAAACAAACTTACATTAATTAGCTGGTTAACGACGTGGACACATGGGAATTTCTCGAAAAATACAATGAAAAAATAATACATATAGGAAAACGTGTGAGTCAAAGTTGAGAGTGCATAACGTCAAATTTGTGGAGCCGATCGCTCATCTTCATCATCAAAATGAACTAACATGGTGATGCTAGCTGGCTAGGGATTACTAGTATAAATATATTCTGCCTACAACTAGTCAGTCATTCCACAACTCTGTTCAGTTTTGAGGAAGAAGAAGAAGAAGAAGAAGAAGAATGCATAAACGACTTATAATTAAGTTCATGGGCTCTCTCTTCTTTCTCCTCTTTCTTTCTTTTATCCATGTAAGCAAATATTATGTTCTTATTACTTCAAAGCTTGTATTTATTTGATTCGTCTTCCATATATTTAATTTGTTTAAATGTTCAATTTTCTTTTGGCTTGCAGGTTGATTGCGCAGTTGCAGGCGTTGGTGACTTGAACGCCAAAGAAAATCCATTCACGCCGAAAGCCTACCTGACCCGATACTGGGACAAAACCATCCACAACGATTTACCAAAATCTTCCTTTCTTCTCTCAAAAGCGTCCCCTTTAAACGCTTTAGACTCGGCAAAATTTGTCAAACATGCTGCTCAGAGAACCCTCTCTACGGTCCTACCGTCTTTCTGCTCGTTAGCCAAACTCTTCTGTTTCCCTGATTCATCGCCGAGCCTTCAGAAGAACGACACAGATTGGGACTTTGCACTTTATGCAAACGAGAACTTTACCAATTACGGTAAAGGTAAACTGGGTGGAGTTGACTCATTCACCAACTACTCATCGGACAACGGTTTATCATTCAACTCGTTCAGAGGATACAGCCGTGACTCATCTGCTCACAAAGAAAAATTTTCAATTTACTCCTTGGACGGCGGCTTTGGGGACCAGAGCTTCAACACATACGGAACCAGCGCCACAGATGGCGCTGGTGATTTCAAGAATTACGGCACAAATCTCCGTTTCACTACATACTCAAACAACGGTAAAAGTAGGGCGCAGTCGTTCACCACTTACAGTGAGAGCGGTAACTCAGATCCCGAAACGTTCTCAAGTTACGGGAAAAAGGGCATTGGAGAAGAGAATGAGTTTGTGGCTTATGCCCAAAATTCAAATGCTATACAAAGCAACTTTACATCCTATGGGGAGACAGCTCAGGGCGCAGTTGATAAGTTCAAGTCTTATGGGACCGGTGGGAATATCCCAGAGGAGTATTTCAAGAACTACGGAGAGGGCGTGAACGGTGGTGTTGAGAGCTTTACTAATTACAATTTGCATCCGAATGTGGCTAGAGATGATTTTAATTCTTACGCAAAGAATTCAAACTCTGAGAAGGTGAATTTCGTCAATTATGGGGAGTCTTTCTCGGGAGTTGCTAATGAGTTTTATAGATACGGACAGAACGCCGAGGGACACCAAATTGGGTTCAAAGTTTATGGATCTCTTCGCGAATTCAAAGATTATAACAAAAATGGAGTCACTTTTGCCGTTTATGCTAAGGAGAGATCTGCTGCTGCCACCGCCAGGGTTAGTGGTAATATGGCTAAAAGATGGGTGGTCGAGCCGGGTAAGTTCTTTCGCGAGTCCATGCTGAAAAAGGGAACTGTGATGCCAATGCCTGACATTAGAGATAAAATGCCTGAAAGGTCGTTTTTGCCCCGCTCCATCGTTTCGAAGTTACCATTTACAAGCTCCAACGTAAGTGAAATCAAACAAATATTCCATGCAATTGATAATTCAACAATGGATCGTATAATTAAAGATGCTTTGAGTGAGTGTGAACGGGCTCCCAGCAGGGGCGAGACAAAACGTTGTGTTGGCTCGGCGGAAGACATGATTGACTTTGCGACATCAGTACTTTGGAACCGACGTGGCTATGCGGACAACTGAGAACGTCCAAGGATCGAAACAAAATATTATGATCGGATCAGTCAAGGGAATCAACGGTGGTAAAGTCACCGAGTCAGTGTCTTGTCACCAAAGCTTCTACCCTTATTTGCTCTACTATTGCCACTCGGTCCCAAAGGTTCGAGTTTATGAAGCTGATATATTGAATCCCAAAACTAAGGAAAAGATCAATCACGGTTTTGCCATCTGTCATTTGGATACATCTGCTTGGAGCGCAACTCATGGAGCATTCATGGCTTTGGGTTCGGGTCCCGGTCGTATTGAAGTTTGTCATTGGATTTTCGAGAATGATTTGACTTGGACCGTTGCTGATCCAAACTAGTTAGCCATTCGGGTCATCTGACTCATGATGCAGATTGCGTACCTCTTAAGGTTTTCGGCTTTTTTATTTTTTTTTTAAATTCTCTTAAACAAAAAAAATTTATAAATGATGAACTTTTCATGTAGAGTACGAAGTAACAAGCTAGCTAATAAAATGGGAACATAGCTTGTCTATGAAGTCGTAGATACTAATAAAATGACAATTTGTTTTGTTTATTAAATTCATAAACATATATAACATAAATACATCTATAACTATTGCACCCACTACTCTTCCACTTCCGTAAGTGGGACTCCAGTGGCTCCAAGCTTTCATAAACATTACTTCAAAAACAATACATATATGCAGGAAGAGAGGACCACTCACCCGAATGGATGTGGATCGATCGACTGCTTATGAAAAGTATATATTCACAGCAACAGCCAGAGCAAGTACAGTACAGTACAGCACAGCACAGCACAAAATTAGAGAAGAAAACATGACGATGTCTATGGATGATTTGACGTCATGTGAGTGTATATATGCTTGCTTATTTGTCGGAAATGCTTGCAAGGAGACTGACTTTAGAAACTATTTTCACTGCTCTCTTATTTTGTTGATTAATTAACAGATTATAGATCGGTGCATGCCTAATTAATTTAAATGTTGAGGTAAGTGGAATTAGCTCAATTATATTGGTCACCATTCACCATGATACGGTGGGTCGGTCTCACTAGTTACTGTACTATGTCTGCTGACTTGGAATATTAATTATTGCAATATTTATTGATTCTGGCCCTTAATTTATTGCTTTGAAAACGAAAAAAAAAAAAAAAAAAAAAAAAACCTGCGCTGAAGCTATTATATATCGATCGATGTGGAAGATATTGCATGAGCTCCTCTCCTTGCCAGTATATTTAATATTTAACTAAAAGTATATACCACCAATTTAGAGATAATTATAATTATTATAACTTAATTTATATATATATATTTATATATATATATATATATATATATATGAAAGTTAGTTTATTAGCATGCAGACCATTATTCAGCAATCAATATTTTATATATTATTACCAATTAACGTCTGCAACATGCGTTCTTAAGGACATACGTATTACATATATCTACGTTTATTAATTAGCAATCGCATTTAGTCAAATAAATTAAGTTAATTAATATTATAAAGTATATATAGATTAATTATCTCCCTTGTTTGGGAGTCAAACAAGTTGCAACTGTTGGCAGAAAGTGGCAGACAACAATGGCGAAGGTATAATTAGAATTCATGCCTATAAAAGTCTCCACTTAGCCTATATATACAATTCTGCATAATCTATTTTAGAAGTTATATACCAAAACAACAAATAAATAACTTAGCCGCGTGAATGATGGGTTTGTCCTTGCAGAAATTGAAGAGATAAACTGCGTGAAAGGTTGTTATTTGATCCGAACATCTATATATATATATATATATATATAGTTGGACAATTAAGAAGAGAGTGTGAGGTAGCTGGGGGCACCTAGCTAGGCTAGAATTTGCGAATTCATGTGTGTCAATCTCCTCACTAAATTAACAACCATATATCGCCATGGTTTTGGCATCTGTCATTTGGATCGACGCTTCTGGTTGGAGTGAAGCTTTCTTGCTTTGGGTTCGGTTAGAAGAAGTTAATTTCTCATTGGAATTCCAGGATCATATATATATATATATATATATATATATATGACCTGACCTGGACCGTCAGTTGCCTGCTGATCAGAGTGGTTACTTAGCCATTGACTCCATTTTTTATTTTCAATTTAAATTTTGAAAAAAATGAACTCGTTTGTCGTGTAGACGTCGTCATTTTTAGCTACTAATTGAATTGGCAAAACTATTTGCTCTTGTAATGAATGGATGCGAATGTGTTCTTTGGGCTTTGCCTAATAATAATAATAATAATAATAATAGGAATATAAGAAGGGACGCTTGAGAATATTCAGGGGACAATGAATACCAAATTCGACACCTGAATAAAATGGGAAGAAAGGCATTGACACCAAACGAACGGCCCTCAGTTAAGCATCACAAGGCATTACTTATTATTCAGATTCTTGTAAACTAGCCTAACGTCCAAAACCAAAGCCCATTTATAGCCTCCTTCAACCCATTCCGGCCTTCTCAAGAAAAGGACCGCCTTCATTCATAATAATATATGATGATATACAAATATTGCTCAAACAATTAGGATATAATATCAGTATTTGTAATCTAAAGTATCACGATGTACATCATATATCAAGTAAGTTAACTCATAATTAAATCTTCATAAAATTGAACATTGGCCAATCCTATTCTACTCATGGTGGGTTATTTTATTTATTTTAATTTGATTATATATTTATGTATTATATATATAATTTTACAAAAATAAATAAATAAATTACTTCTAAGTGAAATTTTAATTAAAAATAATTTATAATTTAATAGAATTCTAATTAAATATAATTAAGTATTCTGTTTTATTTATAATTCAGATGAAATATACTTTATCTCAAAAAATTTTCATTAAATTTGATATAAATAAAAAATATTAATTAAAATTTTATAAATTTTGACCTTTTATCTTTTATTTTTTGAGTCTTTGTTCTTTAATATGAATCCAATATTTATCTTATTAAGTTAACATATAAATGAAAAATTAATTTAATTTTGAATGTTAAAAAATAGTTTAATATACATATATATATATATAATTTTACAAAAATAAATAAATAAAATGTCATTTTCAGGGTGTTTGTCATTTCCTTAAACGCAAGAAGATAATGTTAATCATGCTAATAATGCATGTTGAAAAGAGAGGGTTCACGAAAAGAATCTACCAAACTTCTTCGCAAAATAAAAACAAAAACCCTTTTGTGGCTAAACGCGTCTGAATCTATTTTAAGGGACCCACTCTCGACCAACTGCTGTGTGCCACGACGAAACCACGCGGCTTCAACAATTCAATTCAATTCAATTCAATAGGAAAGCTAAAAGAAAAAAGTGTTCGTTTCCCTTTACGTTAATTAACCTAACACGGTTTAGCATCTCATTTTCAAATACCCTTTATTACTAAAGAGTCCGAGCCCGCTTTCAAACCATTGAATTTCTGCAGTTACTTCTCTTCTTTTTCTTGGTCTTATTCTCATACGTGGCACATGTCATGTGATGGTGCTTTGATTTTCAATTTTTATTTCAAAATTTTGCATGTTTTTGTTCCTAAAATAATAATATTCAAAGTTTAAAGTTTAAATATCAACGACAGACGTTTATAACAATAATTAAGCAACAGCTATTTTTTCTTTCTAAAGTTCAATGCACAAATATATATAACAATATTTAAATATATATATATATACATATATTTGTTTTCCAGTTAGTCAAATTAAGCTCAAGTGAATTTTCAAGAAGACCTTAATTGGATTTAATTGAGAAGTTAATATCAATTAAAACAATGAAAAAATATGCAAAATCCTCACTGAGTAAACAAAATTACTAGAGCAAGGAAGGAGTAAGAAAAACTAAAAATAAATAAATATTCCTGAAATAGAATTTTGAATTTTCGTATATAACAAATATCAAAAAACCCATCCAAAACAGTATTACGTCACCTTGAACGATTGGATTAAATTCATGCACCCTATCATCGTTTTCACATTAGATTCAATGGTTCTTACTATCATAATTATAAAAGTATGGAATGATTCATTAATCTATTTTTACAATTCTATTTATATTAATTACATTAAAGCATAATAATTTATATTAAAATTACAAGTACGTTGTCTTGCGCATCAGTAGTTTTTTTATTTTTTATTTTTTTAATTTTTTGTGTTTTTGGGTTCGAGACAATTAAAAAGGGTGTTTTAATCTTAATTTATTTCGAGTCAGCACTGCTGAATCTTGAACTTTTCACTAGCTTTTACATTTTTGGTGGTGCTGTATTTTCCCTTTTCACGTTCTCTTTTGATCTTTTAATTTATTAATAAGTAAATATAAAATTATACAGAAGTGGAACGGGAGGAATTTGCTTAATAACGTTCAAAAGCCGAAGAAAACCCATTTAAAAGCTGAGAGTCAGATATTTCTCGCTTGAGCTTTATAAAAATTTCAGTCTACCTAACAACTACAGCTCAAGAGCAAGAGCAAGAGCAAGAGCAAGAGCAAGAGCAAGAGCAACAATCCCACAATCCCACCAACATTCTCTCTCTTTTTTCTCTTTAAAACAATAATATGCATAAACAACCTCACCTCATGTCGTCTTCTCTCCTTCTCCTCTTCTGCTTTCTCTCCTCTCTCAATGTAAGCAAATGCTTCTTCCTCTTTTTGATTTTTCTTTTTACTGGTATTTATTTTTTATTTCTGCTTTCACATTGTCTGATTATTGTATTTTCCATTCTTATCATTAATAATTTATCATGTGCCAATGCAGGTTTGTTTCTCCGGCGCTACCGAGATCTCCGGCGACATTCTTGCCAAACAAAATCCATTCACACCCAGAGCCTACCTGATTCGATACTGGGACAAAGAGATCCGCAGTAATTTACCAAAACCTCCCTTTCTTCTTTCTAAGGCATCCCCATTAAACGCCGTCGACTCCGCAAGCTTTGCTAAACTCGCCGCTCAGAATACCCTTTCTACCGTCTTCCCCTCATTTTGCTCCTCCGCCAAACTCTTCTGTTTCCCCGATTTATCCAACAGTCTTGAAAAACACGACACTGACTCCAACTTTGCCCTTTATCTTAACAAAAACTTTACCAATTACGGAACGGGTCGACTCGGTGGAGCCGACTCGTTCAAGAACTACTCAAACGGTGACAATCTCCCCGTCGACTCCTTCCGTCGATACAGCCGTGACTCAGCTGGTCACAAAGATCAATTTTCCAGTTATGCCCCTGGCGCCAACGTTGTTGACCAGAGCTTCAATACATACGGCACCCACGCAACTGGTGGCTCCGGCAGTTTCAAGAACTACAATGGCGAAGTCAACGTTCCTAATCTCCGATTCACGAGTTATGCGTCGGACGGGAACGGCCGGGCCCACTCATTCTCCAGCTACACCGGCGAAACTAACGCGGGCAGTCAGGAGTTCGCCAGTTACGGGAAGAACGCAAATGGAGCCCCGAATGATTTTTCCAGCTATGGAAAAGGATCCAATGTAATGGGCTCGGGCTTTTCGGGATACGGTGAAGGGGCCAATGCTGCTAACGATACTTTCACTTCTTACGGCGATGATGGGAATAATCCAAATAATAAGTTCAATAACTACGGCGAGGGTGGCAACGCCGCCATTGACAGTTTTTCAAGCTACAGAGACCAATCCAATGTTGGTGACGATTCTTTTCAATCTTATGGAAAGAATTCGAATTCTGCAAAGGTCAATTTTGGAAATTACGGGAATTCGTTCAATGAAGGTACGGACACGTTTAAAGAATACGGTGAAGGTGCGAAAGGGCACGCTGTAGGGTTCAAGATCTATGGAGTTAACAACACTTTCAAAGATTATGCCAAAAACGGCGTCACTTTTGCTAAGTATAACAATGTCAGTTCTGCTCCTGCAGCTGATACTGGTAAAAAGCAAAGCAGTGGCAGTTTGGTGAATAGATGGGTGGAGCCGGGCAAATTCTTCAGAGAGTCCAAGCTGAAGAAGGGGAGCGTGATGCCAATGCCTGACATTAAAGATAAAATGCCTAAAAGGACGTTTCTGCCCCGCACCATCGTCTCGAAATTACCCTTCTCGAGTTCTAAAATAAATGATATGAAGAAACTATTCCACGCTGGCGATAATTCAACAATGGAGACAATAATTAAGGAGGCGTTGAGCGACTGCGAGAGGGCTTCGAGCCCTGGCGAGACCAAGCGGTGCGTGGGTTCAGTGGAAGACATGATCGACTTCGCCACATCGATCCTGGGCCGAAACGTGGTGGTCCGTACAACTGAGAATGTGAAAGGGTCAAAGAAGAAGATCATGATCGGATCCGTCAAAGGAATCAACGGTGGTAAAGTTACCAAATCAGTCTCTTGTCATCAGAGTTTGTTCCCTTATTTGCTTTATTACTGCCACTCTGTTCCTAAAGTTCGGGTCTATGAAGCTGATATCTTGGATCCAAACAGCAAGGACAAGATCAACCATGGGGTTTCCATTTGTCACTTGGATACCTCAGCTTGGAGCCCGACCCATGGAGCATTCATGGCCTTGGGTTCGGGTCCCGGGCGAATCGAGGTTTGCCACTGGATTTTTGAGAATGATATGACCTGGACCACCGCCGATGATTATTAAACCAACCATCCATGCATTTGGGTAATCTGGGTTCGAACCATTAGCTAAGATAACTTAGCCAATGGGTCGACCCCGTCGATGAGGATAGAGTTAGTTTTTATTTTATTTATTTAGTCCATGGCAATGCAATTTTATATTTTAGCTTATTATATTGTCGAATTCGATCAGCACCGAAACAAAGAAAGAGGAAGTAAGTGTACAAAATATGTTAAGCAGTGGAGTGTGTGTGGGCTGGATGGGGAAAAAGAAAACCCAATTCAAAAGGGAGCTTATTTTTATATTTCTCAGTGCATTTTGAATATTTTGATTTAATAAACTGAAATTAAGAAACTGGAAGCAGGAAAGCCAATGATCAATGATGATGAAGTGTAGAATTTATTTATTATGTTCCAATTCTAATTTTGCAGTAGTAGTAGTAGTAGTAGTTGAATTGCGTTTTTTAGCTTTTCTATTATTTGTATTGCTTCATGCTCTAGCTATGACTTTTTTTTAATTTTTCTTTGGAGCTCACTCCGCCCCGTTGAGTTTCTCAACCGCCAAATGATCTTCAATCTTTCATGTACAAGTTATGAGCTATCCGACCCAATTGCTGACTCTTACCAATGATTAGGACAACATTATTCACATTATTTGTAACCGTGTCTTTTTTATATTAAACAAATCACAACTTAAGCAGTAAAAGGGGACTAAAGAATTTTGTCTCAATTACAACATATCATATCACCGACATTAAGCAAAACCAACCAGAATTTGACGGTATGTATATATATTATATATATATATATAATATTAGTGCCGTTTTGTCGCAACTAAAGCTTAAAAGCGAAGCAAGGATTGTAGCTATATTTATTTTTTTTCTATTATTTACGGATTAAGCTGAGCATATTAAGTGGAAAATTACGGATTCTGCCATTTTCACGAGATGTGTCAATTTGGTCGACGACGAACATGGTGTTAAATCATTGTAATAGGGCATGCTATAAAGAATGGTCACGGGATGAGTTTTAAAAGGCGCTTCTTTCTTGTGTTACCCCAAGACAAAAACTCGGCGGCCAAACGCGTCTAATCTCTAACCAATATTTATTATTATTATTATTATTATTATTATTTAAAAAATTTCATAAAATTTAGTGCTATCAAGGCAACATGTATAGATTTGCTACTACATTGCCAACAAAAAAAAAATTCAATTTCCTATATTCTGCCACATCATTATGCTTTTGTGTGGTCTCAATTAATTCTTCGTGCTTGTGCTTTAATTTATGTTGTAATGGTACAACACCTGAGCATTACCATTCTTATTGTCTTATTATGTTAAACAGAAGTGTGATGATTAATTATACAAGGAAGAGTCTCAACACGTCTCTCAATTGAATGCTTAAATTAAAAGGCTTCCTCGACGAATATTCAAAACAAAACGATACTACGAAAAGATAATATTTATTTTTTTCAGTGGCTAGCTATCTATTTATATGGTTTTCTTTTCAATTTATTTTGATATGTTTTCATATATATATATCAATAGATACGAAACCGTGCTGACTCATTACAAAGATGGAGATCGAACAGGACGACAGGATTCAGTTGCAGAGTATACATTGTAAGAAAATATTTGATGATCAGGAAACAAGTAGCACAAACTGTTGTATCCGGACATATAATACATATAACATCATGTGACTAAAAAGATAAGGTGGTCCTTGATTAGAACCACAAAAATTTTATGTACGCTATGTATAATTCCGTGGAATAGGCCACGGGACAGCTATATATCATTTGGGCACGGCCCCCCACACCCTTTCAGTATATAAATTTGATGGAAATGCAATTCAAACAACTAAAAATTCAATTGAATTGGCAATTCATTCTAAACATCTAGAATGTTATTCTTTGCATAATAAGTACTGTTGATGAAGTTGAGCCTTGTAGATGCAGTAACATGCATGCTGCAATCATGTTATAGTTCTCGAAATACTTCTAGATAAGAACAGAAAATTAAGCTGTGGGTTTAATTGCCTATTTGTTGAGGTGCCAGGAGAGCAATGATGTATAGGGCAACGCAGTTTTGCAGAGACAATAATCATGGTGCTTCCTTAGAAGACATTCACATTATAATCTCTCCCACCTTCATTTGCTTGCTGTTTTCATGTTTTTAATCCATGTTCCAGCAATCTGTGGATATATATATATAATAAAGTAGAATCAATGATCCCTATACAAAAATTGAAATAGGCAGCACTATGGCAAATATATATATCCTGATCATTATATACGAACTATTTACAGTTAAATCTTTCTGATGCATGGAAATAGCACTCACTGCGCTGCCTTAAATAAGAACCTGAAATTGTACGAATAATGCCTTCATTTTTTTCAGAAAACTCAATGTTGATTCCCGTGCAAAATTGTTTTTCTGGTTCGCGATACTTTAATATTTTGTACGATATATAGAATGGTACAGGCACACATTGTATCATTTATCAGCTCCGTTGGCCATTCTTCAGCAATATTAAATGAAGGATGTTTCTTCTTTTAAATTCAGAATATGTTTATTCTTTAGTTAAAACTAAGACGGATGATTAATTAATAATTGTCATCAAGTATAATAGTTCAAGTGATTTAATATTCACTAGATACTTTATATATTATGATAAGATTATGTTTTGTTGTTTTGTTCCAATAGCCAATCAATCCTAGGTTCTCTCTTAACGTAGGTATCAACACTGTTCAGCGTAAAATAAGGCGGGGTGGCAAGAAACTGTGATTCTGATTCTCTCAACCTACAGGATGGACCACTGACATAAGTAATAAGTAATCAAGTGAAAGGCCATTCCTCATCATAAATTTGGTCGCTGGGAAGCCATTAAAACAGGTCCTGTAAATGATAGAGGAAGCTCTCTGTATTTTCTTCACCAACTAATTATCTCACAAGCCATGCCTCTTATATGAGTACTTACACACCCAGTCCACAAACTATTCTGTTCATATTTAATGCTGCACGATTACAAATAACACCATTCCTGTTTAGAAAAGCTAATGCAGACTGTGAAAAAATATATATATTAAAAATGAAAGTAGTAGTGGGTGCGCAGAAATATATCTATCTGGCAAACAAATCAAATCAATTAAAATCTCTGAGTGTAGATAGTGCATGCCATTAATTTGACAGAAGCATGCAACTGTAGCAATGTGGTGCACCGATCTAGGATGAGGATTGCTTCTTGCTTTGAAGATGGCGATGATCGATGAAGGTACTTTATGGATCTATGTAATGGGTGGTAGGTTTGCAGTTGTTGAAATTGTATTGTATTGTATGTGCTTTGAATTGTTTAATTTATTGAGTAGTTGAGTCAAATCCTAGTTAAGAATCAATGCTGCAATTATCCCCGTCAACAATGAAGCCAAGCAATAGACAGAATTCCCACTGTACGTGCATTTCTAGGTCAGATTTGGGGTTTCACAAATGAATTAGGCCTTCAAATTGAAGTTCAAAATCATGATCTTGATCATGGGGGCCTCATGTGATCTTCAAAAACAACGTATACTATGAGGTGTCATAATCCGATCGAAATATGAATTGGGTTTGGATCAAATAAAAGAATGTAACAAAATGACAATTCAGGTGTGTTGTAGGGGATGAGTTGTCCATTTCTAAGATAAAATATAATGAAGATATCAGTGCCCATTGTCATGTGCTGTAGCTAAAATAAGTGTTTCTGTTATTAACCTAATCATACGTACATGTTCGCAATTATTGATGCCACCAGTCACTTCAGAAAGTGAGATGCTGCTGATAACCGAAGGCAAGATGCCGCGACCTCTCAATCAGTAGTATCTAACTGTCAAATTTATAAAGTCAAGTACCCAAGGAATCCACGCATAAGCGATGGGATTAGGACCTAACACTTGATTAATTAACATTTTATGTGCATGAAATCAAAGACAATCTGAACCAATATCCTTTAGCACAATAGAAAATTATGGATTCGCAAATATCTAAAGAAAGACAATAGCATAGTTTCTTGGGGGGATGCACTTGCAAACCCGATGAATCCATTTAGCTGTGCCTAGAATGAACTGGGCTCTCTACGGAAAATCCAGGCAATAGAACTGATCCATTTTTTGTAGAGGCCCAAAATGGATATAGTGGCCCGTTAATCTACGAATTTCATGTCCAGAGGGCAGCCCATAAAAAGAACAATTTCTTTCGGTTACTTCTGCGAGCGACTCTGGCTCTAGCACAAGTAAAGAAACATGGCGGCTAATTGTGGGAGAAGAACCCTGCAACTCACTTCTGCGTCGGCTAAAACCCTTCTCAGCCGCTCATCGCCTCTATCTCCAACTGTCGCTAAGTTGAGTGGACTCGCTTCCCCGATTAAGTCCTCCTCTGCCTCTCGTTTGTCGTCTCTTCGCAAACTCACTCTTCCCAGGTTTTCTTCTACATTTTTTTGTTTCTTATTTTACTATTTTTAAAATTTTATTTTTCGCTTATGAATGCTCATAATTGAAAAGAAAAATCCTTATCGAATGTTAATTATGGGTGTATAGTGTTAAAAAATTTGATGGAGATGGTGATGTGGGTGTTTTCAGGCTTCCTGTGGAGCTGGGTGGTGCTTTCTCTTTGATGCCATTGCATAGTGTTACTGCCTCTGCATTGTTCACTTCGTTGCTGTCTTTACAGAATGAATACTGGGGCTGTCTATCAGAAGGTACTTTTCTTTTTTAAATTGTAATGGCTGGTGATCAGGATTATCATTGTATGTTATTCTCCTAAATGTCTATTTTGTGCTCTTTGTTCCTCGCTCTTAGAGGGTTTAACAATTCTCTGGAGTCAGTTAATTAACTTGCCAACGAGGATGCTTATGGATCTGGGTGGTTTGAAAGAGTAGAGGATTATGTTAATTTTGTTTTGTTTAATATAATAAGACGTGCATTTTTTTTTTCCTGGAGAAGCAAGATGTTTTGAGAATTAGGGATTGTTCTGAGCTCTTACTATTAAGAATTAACATTTGTTGACTCTTTTGCATCAAGCTTTCTTGTGGAGCTGAGTTAGGTTACTACATTAGTGTGACTGAATCGTGATAACCTTGATTATCTTACTAAAGTTTCTATCCTAATCACTTGCTTCAAAGTGGAATTTGATGTTGTTTTTGGTGAAATACTTATAAGTAACCCAAGAAGGGGTGAATTTAACAACTAATTTTGTTAATTTCAATTTTCAAAATTTCAACACAAGTGCAAGCATGAGTGTAAAAGATAGCGAAAGGTTCCCAAGAATTTATAGTGGTTCGGCAACAATCCGGCCTACATTTACTCTTTCGAGACTCACTTGAAGTATTTATTAACAACAAGTCTTGATTCCACAGGACTTCACAATTACAACCTAGGGTTTTATATTTTACAACCTTTACAATGTTTAGCTTAATCCAAACACTCTCAATCTCATTTAACTACGTGAAAGACTCTTTTATTTCTTTACAATGAACAAATAAAGAATACAAGTAATGAACACCTTACAAATTTGATCTCATGAGTAAAGGTAGAAATTGAATATTTTTGAAGATCTAAATAGATGTGTGATGATATGTAGCTTAAAAGTATGTAATTTTATGTTGAAATCCCTTAGTATAGCTCAAGGATATATCCAAGAAGAAGTAAACTGAGCATGAAGTCTGCAATATGTAGTACATTAAAAAACTAGCCATTGTGAACGGTTAGTGTCTTAAAAATTCAAATTTTGTGCATGTCGGTCAATTAGAGGGGTCATTTTGGTCAACTGTATTTGAGAATCATTAAAACAAGATAAAGAATACACACCTTGGTCGACCAAATTAGATTGGTCAATCAACCAAGCCATTCAGTTTGGTTGACCAAGTAGTCTAATTCGGTTAACCAAATTTAAGGGGCTTTCTACCTCCAATTTGATCAACTAAGTTGGGACATTTGGTTGATCAAGGGTACAGTTTAAGAGCACTCTTTGTAAGTTTGAAAATTTGTATTTAGCCCAATTTCAAAGTTTCAAAATCTTTCAATTTCGTCCATCTCCAAAAACTTAAAATCATATGTAGAAAAATATCTTAAGCTTAATCATTATGCACTCTACATACGCAAGTATATGATAAAAAATACTAAAATTAATAAAAATCACATTTCTGTCTTGAAACTTCATTTGAGCTCAATTACTGTTTCTACTTCTCACATTGGATGATACATTTTGTAATCATCAAAATTTTGGTTTAGGTAACCTTAAGGTCAACAGTCTCTCCCTTTTTTATGACGACAAAATAATTGATCCGATTAGGAGTTTTCTTAAAAGAAAAGTTTCCCCTATGAATTTGAGTAAACCTCTCTTACGAAAAATATTTCAAGCACAAATACAACAAGGGCACTTCTATATTTTGCTCATAATATCTCACACCTCCAATCAGATATTTCATATTCAAGCTCAAATCTCAAATATCAATCAACAATAAACTCATATATTTATGTTTCTCCCTTTTTGGCATCATCAAAAACCAAAAATATAAATGCCAAGAAAGAAAAATTAATAACATAAAAAAAAGATATTATGGCATTGCAAAGTATAATTGAATTGCAACATAAAAAAACATAAAAAAGCACAACTAGATGTTTCCCAAATCAAGTTTGCAAGGATTAAGTGCAACACAATAAAGGAAATGCAATGAAAATACAACATATCTCTAGAGTTTCATGGATTAAATGGCTCGAAAGATAAAGGATTATGATGAACATGTTGAATAGTTTGGGCTATGTCATCTTTCATGGTATTTTGTTTGGCTTGCATCTCAGCAAAGGAATGCTCAAGACCACTAAATCTATTGTCCGTCTCATTTCTCATTTCTTCAAGTTGGCATCAAATGCATGCCATTGACATGCTATCTAATGGTGGCATTTCACTCTCATCATTTAGTCTAGCTTCAACTCTCCAATTTGAACTTTCTTCAGGCATTGTTTTCCTAACCCATCTCCCATCGCTAGTCTTTTTATACCCAATCCTCCCATTAGAGTTGACATTAAAGATATCATTATTTGCATATTTCAATAATTTTCCTATCATCAAGTGGAACCATAAAATGCTTAAAAATCATAATAAGAAATTACCCACAATAAAGGATGGACGTAGGATTCCTAACTATCATTGTCATATTATATAGGATAATATAGCTCAAATTCACTCTATACGAGTGGGAAGACAATAAATAAAGAATTCATCTATGTGACCTACATCCGTTAGGTGTCTCGCCTTAGGTAGTGCAACAATGGAAATGATGTGTAGTAAAATTTTATTCCTTAAAGATAGTTTAAAGGATTTATGCGTATATCCCTCAACCGGTTTTAAATTTTTATCCCCAATAATATTATATAAAGATTCTCTTGATTTATTAAACGCATTACAAAAATTTATACCATAACATTAAATCCCATTATTTAGAACCTTAAGAATTTTGTATAAAACTTCGCAATCTAAATAAATTTCTACTCCTTTTACTCTAGAGAAAACATATGGAGAGATGTTATCAAATTTGAGATTGTTGTAAAACATTTCCATCACTTTTGAAAATACTACATTCCTAAGATTCAAGAGGTGTTTCCAATATTGATAATCAAAGCATCCCTTTAAGATCAAACATCACCAACACCTTACAAGCAATAAGTATACCCGAATTAATAAACCTAGAAGCATAAAGTTTTTCAAAAAATTCTTAGCCATAGCATAGGAATTAAACAAAGAAATGTCAAACCTTGATTTTGTTCTTGTCTTACTTGCTTCCACCATTTGAGACTTTCCTTTTTTCCTTTTTGATGAGCTACTCATATGAGGTGCAAGTAACGCCCAGAGGTTAAAGATTATGGAGAAAATGGGGTTAGGGTTTTGATTTCGGGGGTTTTTGATTTTGAGGTGAAATGGATGAATGTATTAAGGGATATTGGTTTTTGAAAGATAAAATAATGAATTTTAAGGAGAAATTTGATGGATTTTGGCTAGAGAATGAGAGCTATAGAGTGAGAAAGCTTGGAGAGGTCAAGAATGGAGTTTTTAAAGTGAAGGAGAGAAAGATAAGATGACAAGATTTGATTGACTAAGGCTTTAAAAGCCAAGGAAACCTAGTTATTCGGTTGACCGAATGACTCAGTGTGGTTAACCAAAATGTTGGAGATGTTTGATCTTAAAAGATGCTTTGTTTATCAATGTTGAGGACACCTCTTGAATTTGATGAATATAGTATATTCAAAAGTGATGCTAATGTTTTACAACAATTTCAAATTTGATGCCAAATTTTCGTATGTTTTCTCTCTAGTAAAAAGAGTAGAAATTTATATAGATTATGAAGTTTTATATAAAATTCTTAAGGTTTCAAACAATGAGATTCGATTTAGTGGCATGAATTTTTGTAATGAGTTTAATAAATCAAGAAAAGCTTTATATGATGTTATTGGTGATGAAGATTTAAAGTTGGACGAGAGATAATCCATTAATCTATTAAACTATCTTTACGGAGTCAAATTTTACTACACATCATTTCCATCGTTGTACTTCTTAATGTGGAATACCTAACAGATGTGAGTCACATGGATGAATTTCTCATTTATCATCTACTTACTCGTGATAAAGTGAATTAGAGCTACATTGTCCTACATAATATGGCAAGGATAGTTAGAAATCCTAAATCTACCCTTCATTATGAGTAGTTTCTTATTATGATTTTTATGGTTTCACTTAAAAGTAATAAAAATCACCTTTGTGTCTTGAAACTTTTTTTGAGCTTGATTGTTGTTTCCACTTCTCGGATTGGACGGTATACTTTGTAATCATTAGAATTTGGATTTAGGTGACTTTAAGGTCAACATTTGGACAATACCATAATATATTTTCTTTTAATTGATGGAATTATGTTTTTAAATCGCAGGAAAAGATAGAAGAGGGTCACGTACAAGGTTGTTTAGTTGTTATTTGTGGGCTGAGTGAATGAATTATTTATGAATCTTAGGTTCTGTTGACCTATAGTTCTTTTCTTTGCATGAAGATATTTTTCACTTAATTTTTAATTCCAGTTCTATGGAATTTTAAAATCACTGTTTCAATGTGCGAGTTGTAGGCTTGGAATGTATAGAATTTACTTCCATTCTGTGATGATGTGTGATGATGTGTGAGCCAGTGCCCAACCCATTTGTTATGAAACACGGCCTTGAAATATTACAACCAGTTAGGACATAGGAGACTCTTCAATGACACGTAGCTACGAGAAAGTTAGCTTTATCGATTTCAGTTATAGGAGAATATGTGCTAAGCAATCAATGGATATAAATTTTTGAAGATGTTGTCTCCTGCCCTTGGCTTTCTTGTCCTGTAAAAGATGGTATGGTGGTGCATTCTGGACTCTTACTAGGCAATGTTTTGTTAAGTTAAATCTCAAAATTGTTATTATAAATTTTTTCCTGTTCATCCTGTATTTTCACTTCATTGTTATCTAGGATGAGTAGCTGATCTAGCTACACAAAAGAGATGGTATCTAGTTAAAATTGAATTTTTTGTTCCGTCAAACTGGTTGTTTGGAAGATAGCAGGCCATTTTGAGCTATGTAAACGTGAGGCTTGGAGCAGATAACTGAAGTTTCTCAATTTCTGGGGTTTGGTTAAGACTCAGGAATTGGGACCAAATATACATTGAAATGGAAATATTCTAGCTAAAATGTCATTTAACTGAAGCTTATTGCATTCTTTTTCTCTTTATTTTTTATTTTATTTTGTATGTTGTGGAACTTTAGACCCTCCATCGCTCTTACCACAATGAGAGAGAGAGAGAGAGAATGTGATTGGGTTAAATTCCATTTTCTGGTTATCTGCTTAGAATAACAAATTAATTATATATTTTATTATTTCTTGGCAGGATTTGCAACACCTCTATAGTAAGGTCTGTAAGCTCATAGCTTGTGTACCTCCCAGATTATCATCAGCCGAAGAGAATGTTTCATCGATTTTAGTTTGTGTTTGAACTTAAGTGTCTACTTCATAAAGAGAGCTATGCTTTTTGCAAAGAAAAGAAATTCTTTTCTTGTTAAATTTTCGATATCCTAACATCTAATCTCATCAAAGCTTGAGAGCTTTGAGAAGTTATCATCGGCCTTTCCTTTCGATAGCTTATGGGTTAGTTTGAAATTGTTCTATTTCTTACAATTTTTAACAAAGACTCGCTTTTATTTGATAATTAATATGTACAAGGCATTAATGCACCCACTTTTACTTGATAATATAAAATATTAATAATTTTATGTTAAGAGTATAGCAGTACCACACACAGCCAAACATTGTTTCAGAACTTCTTGCCCTTTTGGTGCCAAATGATCTGTAGCTATTACTGGGTCTTGGTACAAATAAATTTTTTCTTTGCCTCAGAATGGAAGATCCAAGGAAATATAAGTTACGCATTAGGGCCATCTGCTGTTCTTAACAGTGATCAAAATATTAAAAAAAAAAAAAACTCTTTAAGTTCTTAAAACTTACTGATTGAACCAATGCACACCTATAAATATTAATTATTTTTTAATAGCAATTATCACTTCATGACACGTTCAAATATAAAGTTTGCTTTCTAATAAATTACTCGTTTGTTCAGAGTTAATCAAATTGACGTTGCTCCACTACCACAATCCATCCAACCAAATAAAAACTTGTGTGCTAAACTTTAATGAGTGAGAATGAAGAACCACCGCATGGATGAATTTCCGTTGAGTTAGATTAAGTGCACGGTATTATACAATTAATGTGACATTATTATGTTGTAAAAATATCAATAATAGTACTATGTATAGTAGTATTATGTAAAAGTCTAATTAAAATTGAATACCGAAGGTCTAATCAACTTGGTTAATTTGATGGAATTAAGCAATCAATTTGTTGATTAATGTATTTGAAGAAAACGTGTAATACAATTACAAACAACGAGATGCTCGACTTCTTAATTTTATCCTAATTAATTAATCAATGCATTTAATTTGATTAAATGGTTTTTATATAAAAGTCTTTTCTACGAAAGTTCTTGTTCCAAATTTGAAAGACAAACAAGAAGTTTTTGTTCAACTTCTCTATGTGAGAAGACAAGACTTGGTAAAGGCACTGTCACCAGCTTTAGGTGTGCGTTTTGTCACGTGCCGCCCAAGCACAAGCGAAATCATCGAAAATGTAGAGGCACGTTAGTGCGCAACCTTCGGTACATGGGCACGCAAACTGCACCTTCCAATGCACGAGTTTGCAAGCCAACTTGTTCACAGATGAACAGTGTTGCTGGTGATCAGTGTGCCGTGAGCAAAGAGGCCTATAAGGGTGAGCTGAGTAAGTTGGAGACTTGATGCTTGTTTTGGGGCAGACTATGATGATAATAGGCATCTTAAACCAATACACATATATAGGCAAGAACGCTTTAAATCAGTCCCAACTTATTTGTCCTTGTTCTAAGTCTTATGTGACCACCTTTTTGTAAAAATCTAATTGATCCAATGTTAAAATAATAGTGGTAGGTAGGATTTTATTTATTTAGGTAATCTCCACTATCTATATTTTTTAAAGGGCCAAATCCTAATCATTCATTATACATATATTCTATAGTGTTGTGTAAATGAAATAAGCCATTCATTTCCATTTCCAAGTGCAGCCCGTGGGTTTCTCTCTTCTCTTATTTTTCACTTGCTATATCTTAACTTTGATTGAGTATTCCTTCACCTTTCATGCCAACACGCACACAAATTAATCTTGGGTTGTTAAAGGCTTCCTTTGCTCAATTTCTTAAACCGATCAAAGTGCCGCGCGGAGTTGAAACTTACCAAATTTTCAGCACCTGACAATTCGCTGGCAATTGTATCTAAATGATTAACACTAAGCACCTGCCCTGGGAAAAAAATAAAAAATCCCTATTACAACTGCATTAGTAAAGCACTCTTCTTCAACCATCCAAATATCACATCAAAATGATTAACACTTAGCACCATGCCCAGAAAATTAATTATGAGGGAGGTTTAGTTAAGGTAGCTAATAAGGATTAATTAATGTGGTCGGTAGCTAGGTTAAAGAGTGCAAAGGCAGAGGCGGCGGAAATAACTGCTATGTCTAGTAGGACGTGCGGCGGGAGGGGAAGACGGAATCATGGGTATGGACTCTGGATATTTATTTATTTATTTATTTGAAAGTCAAATTTCTATATACGATTTAATTAGCGTGCATGATTCATCAGCATCATGCATATTGCACGCCACTGTTTCTCTGTTCCACGGGCTCTCATTTCTTGTCAAGTCAAATCCTTAATTTGTCTCATGTTCAATCAATATCAATGGTTATAGGAGCAGTTGCAGAATAACATAATTAATACTCCTGCTATCAATCCGGTTCGTTATACATGAGATAAGGAGTAACCATGATACACGTGGCTGCTCCTTAATTTGTTTCGTTATTCTAATATCTATATCTATACATAAACATCGCTTTTTGCATCGTACATCAATTGAGAAATTTTATATTAACCCCTATATGTGTTTAAAATATCACTTTCCTTAAAACCATGTTAATATTAATCACAAAAGTCTTCATTATTATTAGTAATATTAGTCCCTAATAATAATATTTAAGTTAATTGGACTTTTATTATTATTAAGGAGCAATTATCATTTATCTCCTTCAAAATTTGTGATAACTCCACCTAAACGTTAATCATGCATACATAAGCACATGACTTAACATTGGGGGATGTATGTGTTTCTTTTTGTATAATTACTATTTCCAACTGAATCTATGATAAATTTTAATTAGGGAGGTGTTTGAAATTTTTGTCTAACGAAATTAAGTCGAGGGACTAAAATGAAATTGACGTATTTAGCTCAAATGAAATTTTGTCAAGTTAGGGACTAACGTGAATATTGTCCCCAATTAATTTGTAATCCTAATAAATATCATTATTAAATTCAACAACAACGTGACTTTTTCTCTTTTAACAAGGAGGCGCCGAGTTCCTTCTCGCGACTTTCCAGCACCTATTTGTGCCAAGATAGGATTTAGGTTTCCTCAGAATATTTTCCATTTTAAGCCATCGTAGTTAACACACTTCCCCTGTTGCTCTATGTATATATACAACTATTAAAACATCATGGACATGGACTCTCCTTTTTTGCATCGAACAAAGTGTGTTTCGTTGTCTTCATCTCGCCAACTAGTTGCTAATCAATTTCCTTGCACCATCGGCATCGACGAAATGGAAGATGATCAGAAGAAACAACAAGCTACGACACAGCAGGATAATAACCTAGCAAGAATCAGCCGGAATTTGATTGAGAGAAACCGCAGAAATCACATGAAAGATCTCTTCTCCAAGCTTTTTTCTCTCGTTCCCATCAATCACAACTCCAAGGTACGTAATATGCATGCCCACGCACGTCAAACTCATGCATGCTCTACTCTGCATGTCGCTTGCTATATATATATATATATATATATGTATGTATGTATGTATATATATATTTCTATTTGCATTAAATTAATTACTGATGATGTTGCTAATTTAATATTTCATCATGATGAATATATTCTTAATTACATTACAGTTGTCGATAACTGAGTTACTGGACCAAGCCACTACTTATACGAAGCAGTTGCAGGCAAAAGTTGAGAAAATGAGGGAGAGACAAGAACTGTTGAAAGTTGATCGCGGGAATTTTGAACCCGTAATAAATATTAAATATTCTCTGGATTGTAACAATCTGGAAGTGACAATAATCAGTGGGTCGAGAAAAAGTTTCTTGTTGCATCAAGTTATCGGTGTTCTTGAGGAAGAAGGAGCTGAAGTTGTAAGCACTACTTATCAAAACGCAGGCAATAAGGGTTTCTATACAATTTATGCTAAGGTATATATAAAATTAAATACTTCTCACCTGCATGCAGATTATTTATTTATTTATGAGGAGTGCTTATTAATTACATATGTTTCTGCAGGCTTTCAGTTCCAGAATTGGCATAGAGACTTCAAGAGTCGACGAAAGACTGAAGAAACTCATTTCATAATAAGATGTCTTTTAATGAGCTACATATCTTCTAATTTCAAGTTTACTTGTCTACTTCAATTAATTGTGTTTGTTACAGACATTAATTGTCCGTTTACGTTCTCTATATATCTTCCAACTAATCATGAATTAATTCTACTCTCATGTCCCTTCAGTCAATTGAACAAATAGAATCTAAACACTAATTAAAACCATTTGACTAAGACTAGGTACATTACTGAAAGATATACATATATGTATGTATGTATGTATGTATGTATATATAAATCATGAAACATCATCGACAGGTAAACAATCCAATTATTTACATTCCAGTTATGATAATTTTGGTCATTAATTCGTTTGCTTGAACAAATTAATTAATGGATACAAGTTCACATTTATCCAAATGATATGCATGCACATATATTACTAATTTATTCAATTATGCTAATTAATGTAGAAAAACTAGAAAATAAGTAATTGTTTTTGTTATATGTGGTTAATTATGTTGTCTTATGTGATTTTTAAAATTTTTTTTTATATATTTCTTAGTTTAGGTGTACTTTCTTCGCAATGAATAAACTTTTATATTAACTTGTTTATATCCACGTGATAATTAAAGTTGGTGCATGCACACCCATATATGAGCTAATTCAGGATAATATTATGACGCGTACTTTAATCTATTCTATATCTCCAACTATAAAAGAAGTATGTAAACTCATAATTTTGAGAAAGCCAATACAATATTACGTTGTACTATAAGCAAAAAAAATACTTTTTTAATTAATTTTTTACATTATTTACCAGTTACGCGTGTGTGTGTATATTTGAAGATTTATTAGTGTCTTAATCAATAAACGACGGTAAACACAATTTATCTATTTATTTGAATAAGACAAGGTACTTCTATAAATTACTAGGGAGGAGTCTACTTCATATTAAACAAGAGTTTTTAACTCTTTCCTCCGTAATGCCAACTATTTTAGCAACCGTGAACGAAACACTTGAATAAGAAAAGAAATATTTATCAATAGCCATAAAAATTAAGTTAATTATAAATAATAATATAATATCATTACTTCCATTATATGATTTATAAATTTGAACTAAAGTGGCCTTTACACATAATCTAATTTAATGCGTGTTTCAAAAAATAGTTTATAATTTAAGAGTAAAATTATCACTCTTTAAATTAAGACATAGGAATCTAAATATAAACTATAAATAATTTTTAGGAATTTAAAATATTTCATGGAGTTTTATTTTAGCTCCACCGTTGTTCACTTAGCAAAAGAGTTTTTTTAATGTCAAATTATTTTTTGAAATATTTTTTTGAATCATTTTTTTATAAATAGAGAAGAGAGTATGGAGTATTGAATTTACCAAAATTAAAAATCTCAGATTTTAAATTTTTTCGAGCAAAAATTTTTTAAAAGTTTAAAAATTTTAAAATATTCTTATTTGATTCAAAACATTGTTTATTAAGTTAATTACATAATTTTTACTAAAAGGTGTGCTAGACAACCAACAAATGATGCGAAGATATATAGTTTACCTATAAAAATAAAAAATATATGGTTAATATTATTATATTTATTATATTTTTCTTTAAAAAGAAAAAAGAAAAGAGAGAAACCAGGAGCAGGAGGCGCAGGCGATGGTTTTCTCAAATCTGTGGGAGTTACTTGCTGGCCGGGGCTGTGTTTATGGCATGAGACATGAGACGTGAGGATGAGGAGGAGGCTCTGGAGGAAGGATTATTAATTAATACTTCTTAGTTTTGGTCAAACTTTTTAATAAATGCTAACAAATAAGTCCCTATATATAATGATAATCATCCATCATACGAAGAACAACAAAGAACTTGGTCAAATTCTCACTTTTAACACACATGTATCTAATAGATCATGCATGCATTACATTTATGTCTAAGGGTCATCATGACGTAACAAATTTTCCTTTTTATATTTTGTTCCCTCACTTTAATCTGATTCCATCTAAAAAAAGCTAAGCTGTTTTAATTTCCTAACTTAATGCATTACATATATATATATATACACACACTGAAGCTATCATGCAATAACTATAATTTACTAACTTCTTTTAAGTTTTTTTTTTATAATTATTAAATTATCTTCATTTATAGATTGAATTTCTTTAGTGAAAATATGTTATTATCCAATATATATATATGTGTATATATATATATATATATATGTATCATGTACGCTTGACCTATGGATGAAAGTAGTAGCAGCCATCATTTTAGCACTGGTTTATATTGAGACCACAACCTTGTAAAACCTACGTTCCTTGAAGTTTCGTCCCCTTCACACACATGAGGTATGCCTCCATCTACTAATTTCTTAATATTTATTTAAATTATAAAATCCACTCCAAAAGTTGTTATTAATTAAATTATAAGAAATTTTTTAAGTCAAAAATGCATAGTTCTGAACAATGTGAATATCATTTGAAAATGAGTAATTTAGATAAAATCAAACTTTCCATTGATTTAAGTTCTTAAAATGATGACATTATAGTCTCTTTGGATCCTATTGAATTTCATTCAAAAGAGAAACCTCATTAAAATCATATTGATTCTTATCAAAGAAAGACAAAATTAATAGAAGGTGTTCAAAGAAATACAAGGCAACTAAACGGGATTTCCTAATTGTAGCTCAATCTGTTGCTTCTTGCTTTTCAGCTAGAGCTTGCTGGGTGGTGAAGTAGTCTATGAATGGCGCGGGCAAGGTTTGACTAAATCTAAATAGACTTCTGAGTGGCTTTTCAACACGAAAAAGCTAATAGCGACAGCATTCCCACCGAAACAATTGTAGCAGTTCCGGCATCCATTGATTTTGCACCTTCTAACATCTCGGGTTCAGAATTCTCCTTATAGTTCTGCTTCTTGCTCTAAAAAAGGGCAATGATACTGAAAAAATAATATAATAAATGAAAGAAATGTTGATATCAAAATTTTGTCACATGATAAATTACTAAATTTTTAGGTGATAGAAAAAAGTTCCTTTACTTTCTTTTTCTCACTTATACATTTGTTGATTTCTTAAGTGCCTCCGAATGCCGGTTTTAGCAAAATATATTTTATGAAAGTTCGAAAGCCCATATTATTCGTCTTAAGAAGCTCACACTAATATTATAATAAAAGTCTTGGGGCTGAAACCAAATAAGTCGAAGCCCAATCCTTTGATAAACTTTGCAGATGAAGAAAATGCGAGGAGCGCAGTAGCAAATATGAAATTATTGAGAGAGAAAATATCTGTCACAGTTACACATAAACGATCTTGATTTGATTAGTTTGAAAGAATAATTAAATTAAATGCGACGATTTTTGCCTGTTTAAATTCGTGAAGAAAACGTGAATTGCGACGATTCATGAATGCCCCATTCACACCGCACAGGGAAAACTACAATAGTATTTTGAAAGCTGCTGTGCTTTGTAGTATCATAGCTTAGCAACGTCTAGCCTTACTTGTCAAAATCGGTGACGACAAAAACATCACTTAATAGTTATGTCATGCTTATTCATGCCGGCGACAATTTGTTCTTTGTAAGGAAGATGTCGGCCAATCAGTAAATTTTAATTGCATGACCTGAATTTTTGTGATTGCAGTAATAAAAGTATATATAAAGAAAGAAAGACTTGAGAAGAGTAGCAAAATAAAAAATTTCCGAATCAATAAAATTTAGTTTGCTAAAATTCTCTTCATGCTAGCAATAAGCCTCTTTTTTTTTTTTTTTTCTCTTCCTAAAATTTCTAACAAATTTATTTTATTTAAATATTTTATTTATTATAAAAATAGTTTTAAAAAATTTTTTTTAAGTTTTATAATTTTTTTTTTTTTAATTTTAATATTAAGTACTATAAGTTTTGAAAATTTTTTTTAATAAATATATGAATATATTTGTTGTAAGTCGTGGTAAAAGTTAAAAAACGTGATTTGTAACGAAATACTTTATTTATCGGGTCGAACTTCCTTCTCTCCTTTGCTTAATGAGTGTCTTAATTAGTGTCAGTACTCGTCAGTAGACAGTAACAGCCAGCGTGATATCTCAAGTAAGAATTGCGGCGAGAGGCAGTACTCATCAGTAGACAGTAACAGCCAGCGTGATATCTCAAGTAAGAATTGCGGCGAGAGGCAGGAGAACATGGTAGCTGGTACCCACCGACCAAAAAAGTTATCAACTATCTACAGTACACTGCCGTATATGTGTATCAAGTTGATTGATGCTTAACTTCCACTTCAAATATTAATGTGATCGTCCCATCTAAGCTAGGAATATGTGTCTGTGTGTACATATGTATATATATATGTTTAAACAAGTTTTGTCGTGATATCCTACATTTTTCTCTCATAATCTTTTGTTTTTACATTTCATTTCGTTGATATGACAAATTTAATAACAGTATCGTTAATTGGAGATTAGCGCCGTAGTTCGCGTTCACATCTAGATATTAATCTTAGTAGTCTTTTAACGATTTGACTTACGTCACCGTGTGGGCGATGCGTTCTTGTTTTCTCTCAATTCGGGCACCCACGGGCTGGAATATCGGATTTCAGCCGCACTATGTAACAAGATATTTTTTCTTGAAATTTCTTTGTCACATCTGCATGCTCTTCTATATATAGCTAGCTAGCTAGCAAACAGTAATGCCTCTTTAACTTCAAGCCAACTTAATTTCTGAATTTGATTCCACGATCCAGGAAATGGAAGGTAAGAAGAAAGAAGAAAGTTTGAATCAAGGCAGTAACTTAGCAAGAATCAACCGAAACATGATAGAAAGAAAGCGCAGAACTCACATGAAGGATCTCTTCACCAAGCTTTTTAATCTCCTTCCCACAGCCCAAAACTCTAAGGTATATATAGTTAGGTTTCTCTACTGCATGCTGTGTTATTATTAAATATTTTCTATATATATATATATATATATATATATTAATTAAATTTCTTAATTACAGTTATCTCTTCCCGACTTACTGGAACAAGCAACCATTTATACAACGCAGTTGCAGGAGAAGATTGAGAAAATGAGGGAAAGAAAGCAAGTACTACTGAACGGTGAGCAGGAATTTGAACCCGTAATTGATATTAAATATTCATTGGAGCACTCTACTCTGGAAGTAATCATCATCTGTGAGTCGAAGAAAAATTTGATGTTGCATCAAGTTATCAGTGTTCTAGAGGAAGAAGGAGCTGAAGCTGTAAGCACTACTTATCACAACGTAGGGGATAGGGTTTTCTGTACAGTTTATTCCCAGGTGCATTACATACTTATATGCATGCTTATATATATGTCTTCATTTAATCATTAATTGTTAACTGATCATGATTAATTAATTCACAAAATATTATATGATCAATAAATTAATGTATTTGTGTACATATATTATGAGTACTAATATAATTAATTTTAGGTCAGATATATATCTTGTAATTAATAACGTGCTTCATGCCACAAGTACGACCATTTGAATCCTGAAGCCACTTGGACAATAAAAAGAAAAGGGAAAATTGTTGTTTCAGCTAATTAATTAATTTCTTCTATTTTAATTTTCCAACCGTGTACCTTCTTCTTCTTCGTCTTCTTCACTGGATCATATTACTCGTATATATTTTGCAGGCTATCAGCTCCAGAATTGGCATAGAGACTTCAAGAGTAGACGAGAGATTGAAGAAACTGATAATATTTTAGGTTTAAGCCGCGCATATCCTACTAATTAAATCATTGAAGTTGGGTTTAATTTGCGTAATATACAATTCAGCTTGAACTAGTTTGTTCAAGCTTAATAAATTATCGACATGGAAATCTCCAAGTTTTACTTCCTTTAGAGTTTCGGTTTGTCTAGTTTAACTTCAACATGATGTATATCGCGGCATCCCAGATCTTGCTTCTCTTTGTCGATCGTCTAATACATACATACATACATACATACATATATATATATATATTACTTCTATACTCTCATCTCATATCTTCGTGATATATATATGTATTAATAATATACGCTTGCTTGTCAAGTTAATCTTTCATTTGAGTTAATATAATTATATATGTTCTGGATTCATATAGTCCTATAATTTGTTAATTAATTTCGAATTTAATTCACACATAACTCCTATCTCAATTGACATTCCCGTTGTTGAGAGAATAATAAATGTTTGGAAAGATAGCCTCAGGATCACAGGATCAATGGGTTTCACATTGACAGGCCTAATATCTGATCAGCGTTCGTGTATTCTGATCAGATTAGCCCGGTGTGTTCTTGTTCAGGCGTTCAACGGACGAATCTGACCAAAAAAAGAACTTTTGCAGAGAAAAAAAAAATCGGAAGTTTTAACTTAATACAAGTTAAGATTTTATGAGATACCTTTCGAATTCAATGTAAATTTAAATTTCTAATGTTATTAGAAAAAAGAAAACTGTGTATATATATAAACCATAAAAGGTGTAACTTTTCCAACTCTCAGAAAAATAAAAAATTTTTCTCTTCTTGCAATTTTTACTGTGTGATATTGTAAGTTATAATTTTTCGGTATCTACAATAAACATCCATTATCTAATACTAATAGAATATGCCATTTCATTTTTCACTTGTATATATATTTACAATAAAAGTTTTCAAATGATTTTTGAGATGGTTAGTACATAATAATTTTATTATTAAAATGAGCAAATATTTGATAAATAAAGAAAATCTAAATAATAAACTAATTATATAAGTGTACTAATCGATTCAATTATAAAATCTATTTAAATATTTTATGTAAGGGGTGAGAATTCAAACTTATTACATAATATAAGATCGCACAATCATACATAAATCTGATTCTTTTGTGATAATTGAAATTTATTAAAAAATCCATGTATATATACTTAATATTTCAATAATTTGTCTTATATTTTAAAGAAGAATTCAAATTTAGTGCTAATCAAATTTTTTCTAAATCTTAAAACATATTTTGACACATTTATATTTATATCCATGCAAACTTTCTATAATATTCTCATTTACACCTATTAATTATCTACAAATATTTAGTTCAGTAAAAATTTAACTTATTCACGAATTGTAAACTTCCAGTACGGCCTCTTCACTTAAAATCAAGATAATTAGTTTATATAAAACACATATGTTGTTTTATATCTCAAGTTTAATTGGTGCTTTATCTGATTAGTCAGAAAAACATAGGTGAAATTTACAATTATGACTATTGTTCACATTTATTTTTCTAAACTGACCACCTTTCATAAAATATTCAAAAGTAACTAAGTGAAATATTTTTGAACCAAATTATCCTTATTCCTTACGTGCAAATGGTTAGCCTTCTTTCTTTCTTCTTTTCCAGCTTCTTCCAAATTTCTTTCTTTCTTCTTCCTAACTTCATCTTTGTTCTTGTTCTACTATTTTCTTACACGGATATAGTTGAATCTGTATCTTACACTTTTGGACCCAAAACGTAACGGCATTATTGAAGAAAATCACAATACAATCATGTAGTGTTCAAATTTTCAAAAGAATGAAAAAAATTAGCTAAAAATGTGAAATGTGTTTTTTTATGAGTGCATTTAGACAATGCAATGATGAAAATTGTCAAATGAGATGTGTAATTGCTGTTTAATGCATTTGGTGAACCTTTTGAGTGAGAAAACTAGTATTGTAAAAGTTGATAAGTCGATTTGCGCAATATTTTCAAGCACGAGTCAATTTTTTGCTCATGATCGAAAGTAACTTTCGATTATGAACAAAAGTTGCTCATGCTTGAAACTTAGTTTTGAGCATCAGCAACTTTTTGCTCTCCAGTTTCATGCATGAATAAAGTTTTTCCATAAAGTTGCCATTTTCTTTTGCTATCTAATATTTGTATCATTATTTGATTAATTAATTTATTGTGGCAAGAAAATATGTAAACTTGACATACGTACTTGATTTTATTTATTGTATTTCGTATATTTTCATGTGTTTGTATGTTACTTACATTCTCATTTATTAGTATTGATTATATAGATGTTTGTATTTCTGTTTCTTGTTACTAAAACATTCCAAATTATGTCTTTTGCAAATATCCTAAAAAAATCGAAACTTCAATTTCAATCAAAAAAACGAAAGTGCAAATTTAAATATGATTGAAACTATAAGTGCAAATTAAAATGTGATCAAAACTACAGTTTTGATCACATTTTAATTTGCATTTTCATTTTTTGATCAAAATCGTAGTTTCGATTTTTTTAAGATGCATGCAAAAAAGTTGAACCATATTTATATATCTTGGAACTTTTATGCAAGAAAACCTTCAGATTTAAACATAAAGGAAAAAGATACATCTAAAACCATATACATATTCTAGAACAAATTGTAGCACCGCAAAAACATTGACAAGAACTATGAAAAACTAAATAAATGCATGCATGTGCATAATGCGAATTCGTATACATTAATCTACATTAGCTAAACCCTTCATAACTTTACAGTCATCCTCCTCCTAAAAAATGGGCCATCTACTATTCTAAAATTAAAGGGCCGGTCTAGTCGTAAATAGTATATATATATATATATATATATATATATATGCAAGTGAAAACATCGCAATTGCCGAACAACTCCTGACGAGGGACACGATCAACTGGTAGAACGGTCTGGATGCTTTATCTTCAATTCGCTAGTAATTGTCTTTTCTATGTTTACCTATTCCCACAAATAAAATAAAAAAAAACAAATGTTAGTAATCTAACTAATATATGCATAGATGATAAACTATTTACCAAGTAAGAAAGCAGAGCAAACAAAGCTTTCTGTAAAAATTAAAATTGTAGTTTTGATTATTCTATTATTGTACTCAAAACTATAATAACATATTTGAAACTACTACAAACACAGTCAAAACACTTGTATTCGGGAAAAAAAATGAAACTACAATTTCAATCATGATATTATCATATCATGTACTCGAAACTATGGGACAACAAATTCGAAACTATCATAAATTGAAACTATAATTTTGGTCACGCAAATACCATATCACTTAACCAAAATTATGACAATATGCTTGAAACTATGAGGAAAAAATCAAAACTCATTATGAACGAAAGTAATATTTTGCCGTGCTTGAATGTATTATTCTAACAATGATCGAATCAATGAACTTTTAGTCATGATTAAAATAGACTTTCGAGCACAGCAAAATGAATCAACATACTCGAATGTCTGAAATTATACTATGATCAAAACTATCGGGACTTTCGTTTTCAATGTCCTCTAATAATGCAATCAATCCAAAAATATCAAATTTCACACTAAAACAACTCTAATCTCCTATAATCGATCAACATAAATTTGTATTCTACCACATTTCAACCACAAATCACAAAAAAATCTAAGAAATTATTTAAATTTTACGTATCCGATCTGGTAATGATATGCTGCCATTCACCATTGTTGAGAATCGATCCCAAAATTTCGTTGTCAACCAATATTTTTTCTGTCGACCCTCATCGTCTATTGCCCTCATCCTTATAGGATGTTATAAATTTCGGTTTTGGTTTTTAGGACTTTTGAGTTCCTTTAGTGCAAAATGTGAAGAAATTAGTTTTGTCAAAATTGGAAATAAAGGTAATTTGGTCCAAAAATATTTCACTTAGTCTTTTTTGAAAACATTTTTTGAACAGTAATCAGTGATCATAATTATAAATTTTCTCAAGAACATAAACATAAATTTATTTGATAAAAATTGAACTTGCCAGACTCAATCCCTAAACCTTTTGCGTGTTAGACTTACGTGATAACCAACTACACCACGAAACCAAGTGGTTACAATAAAAATTCGATATTAAGAAGAAAACAGGAAATTCCCGCATTTAAGAATCAAAATGATGCAACTAAATTTTAATTCACAATGAGTGAGTAAACCATATTTTATTCCTAATCTTTTAATAATATTTACTCTCCTTGTTTTATTAATTCAAAATAAATTAATGTTTGAATTGAATAATTTTTTATCTTTTAAAAACTCATTTAAAAAAAAAATCATGTAAATAAATAGTTTTAATGTTTTGAATTTATAAACGGGAAATTGACATTTTCCCCCTTAACGTTTGGCCTAATAGGCAAATACCCTCATGATATTTGATAAAAGATAGATGCCCCCTAATGTTTGGATAAACAGGCAGAAACCCCATAAACTTTTATTTGCGTTAGTTGACCGGTTAGTTTATTATCATTTATGTCCCTAATATTTTATATAATAATAATTTAATATATATTTTATTTCCATATAACACTTTACTCCTTATTATTTTAATATTTTTCACAATATAATATTTTAATTTATATTTTATATCCTTAGAATTAGTAATTAAATATATTTTTTTGATTATTTTTAATATTAAATATGGACTAAATTATTATATTTAAAAAAATTATATTACGAAAAATAAAATAGGGAGTAAAGTATTATATTGAAATAAAATATATAACAAAGTATTATTATGTAAAAGATGAGGGATAAAAATGATAATAAATTAATCGGTTTACTAATGGAAATAAAAGTTCGGAAGGTATCTGCCTAATTATTCAAATGTCAGAGAGCATCTGTCTTTTCTCAAACATCAAGGAGGTATTTGTCTATTAGGCCAAAGATCAGGGGTGAAAATGTTAATATCCCTTTATAATCAGAATACACGAGGAATAAAAGACAAGTGTCGGTTGGTAGAAGGAAAATGTTTATAAATTTATTTTTTTCAAAAACAAAATAAACTAGAGTATATGAAACATTAAGGTCCACAACACAGTCAACACTGGACATGTATGTTCAATTTTCATAAACCTTATTCTGTCAAACGTGTTTTTAATATTGACGAAAGAATCAAATCAATTGTTTGCTACGCGTGGGCTTCAAATTACAGCAAATTAAATTAAAATAGACAGATAATTTTATGTTAGTCAAAAGTAAAAGTATTTTCTAAGCTTTCCCAAATTGGAAGCCATCCAACAAGAAGCTGAACGAAGCTGCCTCAACTTTTGTCTCATTCAACACTTGAACCATGCTCTTGGCAAAAGTTGTATATACCATCGTCCAATCCAAAAAACTATATACTGTTAGAATAAAATTATATCATTTACATATTCACTTTAAATCTACTAAATTATAATAGATATAGGCGGGAAAAAAAAATAATTAAATACATAATATAATTTTATTAAATGATTTCATAAAATTTTTTCACATAAAACTGTTTCCGGATAGAGAATTTCTAATTAAACTCCACTAGTATAATTAAGAAAAATTTTTAAAATACATTAATTGTTATTATTATTATTTTTTAGATCTTTTTCAATCCTATCATTCAAAATATTTGACTAACACATATTTTAACTTAATAATTAATATTTCAACCACTCAATTTAATATAGTGTGACTTGAAACTTAAAAATTTCGAACACAGTATTCAAAAAATTATTTAAATGCTTTTAATAATTCATTTTGTAGGCTGGTGTGTAATCCTCATTTGAACTTGAACAATGTGATAAACAAGGCGACAGTGCACTCAAAATCACATTTGAGTAATCCTCGCCTTACTTCGTAATTGAAATGGAAGAGGAAAAGTGTGGCCATCGACTTGAACAGTCATCATTGAATGAGAGGCTCCAAGAGCCCGAGCCCAACTTGGTCATGGGTTAGGCCCATAACATAATATCTTCAGGAAGAGATTAACTGTTGAGCCCCGTATGACCCAATTTCTTCATGCTTGAAAATAAGGTGTGCTATGCACTGCGCACTTTATATCGATGCCGTAGCAACGGGGCCCTTAGAAAAATGTCATTTCCGGTGATTTTGAGTCGCAACAGTTTCTCTAACACGTAATAAACTCCCGTTTATAATTCAAAATCATTATGACAAGACGCCCCAACATATGACCGTTGCTGCAACGTTCCGAAATTCTAAATTTTAAAAAACTTAGCCTTTTTTGCGCCTACTTACCGTTGCCAATAGCCATTCATCAGTACACGAACTAACCAAATCCCTCCTCTCTTTCATTCTTTGTTATTCCACGATTACTCCAAGATTCAAGAACTGAGCATCCGGTGTTCTTGATGTGAATTTCTTGCTTGAATGCATTTTTTTTTTAATCTTTCTTCAATTTCTTTGCCAGAAATCGTAGAAATTCTAGGCTTTATTTAGTGGGTTTCATCCAATTTTATGCTTGGTAGGGACAGAATCATCGTTATTTTTAGCTCTTTCTTGAGTTTGATCGTTGTTCTCGGTAATTCTTTGATTCTTAAAAGGCTATGGCGACTCTAGCCCCTGGAATTCTATTAAAGCTACTCAATGGAATGAACAATGGTGTCAAGCCCACGAGCGAGCATCGGAGTTCACTTCTGCAAGTGACTGATATCGTCCCAGCTGATCTTGATGAGAAGAATCTTTGGCCTACACAGGGATTCTTCATTAAAGTCTCCGATTCTTCACATTCTATATATGTCAGTCTTCCTTCTGAACAAGATGATTTTGTTCTCAGCAACAAAATGCAGCTGGGTCAGTTCATTTACGTCGATAGATTGGAGCCAGGATCTCCTGTTCCGGTTGTTAAAGGTGCAAAGCCGCTCCCTGGAAGGCACCCACTAATGGGAACCCCAGAACCATTAATGGGTCTAAGAGAAAAAGGAGAGAAAAGTGAACACAAAGCCAGTTCAAAGATTTCAGGTCATAGAAGAGGTTCTTGGGGACAAAATGGGAGCGACGGGATCTCCTCTCCTCTGGTTTTGAAACCTGTCCCTTTGGATTTTGACCAGTGTACACCGGTGAAAGAGCGGCCTAGTTCAGTCAGAGCTATGTCACCAATGATAAGAGCAAAAGCTATGAAGGATGGGAATGTGAATCCTGGCATTAGGTGTTCTTTTGGTGGGGGTCTTTTGGCTAAAATGGTGGACATAAAGGGAGAAAGCCCTGCATTGCTAAGGAAAAGCTGTGTTGCACCATCTGTTTCAAAGATCCCGAGGAGCAAGAGTGTCTGTGAACGAGAGCCAAGAATCCCAATTAGTCCCTTCAAGTCAGCTGTAGGTACATTTTTCCTCTTTTCCATTTAAAATTTTCATATAACCTTGTTTTCTTACCGATCACCTCTTTTTCTCGAAGATCTGTTTCAACCTTTTTTCGGTTGAAAATTGTTAATTTGAACCGATCCTTAAAAAAGTTTAAGTACATTAATAATTTTACCGAGGACAATTTATTGTTGTAGGATAAGAAAAGCTCGACTCCACCGTCGAATATAAGGAACGGAAGAATCATAGCTTCTCTCAATATGGGTGAAGATTCGGAAAGCTCAAACTTGAGGGCAACTCCACAACCGCAATCTCAGTCCGGTAATACAGCCCCAGATAACAGTACCAGTTTGCCTATGAATTTGCCAGGAAGGCTTAGTATACTAGGCAAGGTGAATTCAAGATTCCTACCATATTTCTTATATTTTGACATGAGCATGATGGGGTTTCTTTAGCTTATTATATTCTTTTCTAATATTATGCTCGAACAGGAAGCTGTGCAGCAGCGAGAAACGGCTCAGAAGATTGCCCTTCAGGCACTAAGAGATGCTTCAGCAACTGATACTTTAGTTCGTTCTCTCAAGTAATTAAAACTCTCGTTAATTTTCTAGTTACAGTGAAATTTGGTAACGCGAGAGGTTTTCTAAGTTCAACTCTAATGACTTCTTTGTAGATTGTTTTCCAACTTGAGCAAATCGGCAAGAGCGGATGCTCCAGCCTCTTGCTTTGAGAAGTTTTTGGAGTTCCATCAGCAAATTGTGCAAGCTGTAACAGATATGGTGTCCATTCAAGCAGCTACTGAACTGGCTCAAAATCCAAAAGCCGAACCAAAAGATAGACAGCCTGAAGAAGAAGAGTCGCCAAGCTTACACGAAATTGCACAGAACTCTATAGACCAATGCAGGAACTCAGAACTGAATACATCGAAAAGGCGATCTGCATTGTACAAATCAGTTGCGGCATTTCCTGGAAGAGTAGAACAGAAGACAAACTTTGAAAAACTCCTGAAATCAAACACTAACATGAAGACAAGTTCGGAGAGAAAAGGACTATCCACCCCACTAGGGAAACTTAACCTTGAAGCTATTTCTGAGAATGATGAAAACAAGAAACCAGTGCTATCTTGCAACTTGAGCAACACAATCAAATTGGGTAAGCAGATTGAAACTGAAGCAGGATACTGGTTCATGGAGTTCCTAGAGAAAGCTCTGGAAACTGGTATGAAGAAATCGAAAGGCACAACGGATGCAGATGTTAAGAAAGTTCCTCAGTCTCTTATACTCAAAGTTATTAACTGGGTGGAGGTGGAACAATGTGACAGTAGCAAGAGGCAGGTTCATCCAAAAGCTGGACAAATCGCTAGAAAGCTCAGAATTAAGATGAAGAACCCTTGAATTTGGGATGCAGAAAAGGGAGTTGGCTTGGTTTAATAGAATTCCTCAGTCTCTTAACTTGGCTTGGTTTCTGCATTTATTTCCTGATGCTATCAAGGAAATATTGATTTTTTTTTTCAGTGATCACTTTAATCTGTCCTAAGAAGATTAGTGCCATGTTTTGAGTAGTTTGTATCTGATTGATGAAATTTCATTTATAAAAATATATTTTACTATTAATTACATAAATCATGGGCGATTAATGAAAGCTCTCAATTCTTTTTCTTTTTCTGTAATTAATTTGATGATATCTTTAGCCAAGACAATGTATGTCTATACAAAAAAATAATGAACTAATTCAAAATTCTTATCAGAGAAAAATTGAAGGAATAGAATAGAAAAGCTGGACAAATCGCTAGAAAGCTCAGAATTAAGATGAAGAACCCTTGAATTTGGGATGCAGAAAAGGGAGTTGGCTTGGTTTAATAGAATTCCTCAGTCTCTTAACTTGGCTTGGTTTCTGCATTTATTTCCTGATGCTATAAAGGAAATATTGATTTTTTTTTTTCAGTGATCACTTTAATCTGTCCTAAGAAGATTAGTGCCATGTTTTGAGTAGTTTGTATCTGATTGATGAAATTTCATTTATAAAAATATATTTTACTATTAATTACATAAATCATGGGCGATTAATGAAAGCTCTCAATTCTTTTTCTTTTTCTGTAATTAATTTGATGATATCTTTAGCCAAGACAATGTATGTCTATACAAAAAAATAATGAACTAATTCAAAATTCTTATCAGAGAAAAATTGAAGGAATAGAATAGAAAATCAGCAAATTTATTAAAAAAATTGTTAGAAAATAAAAAGAAATAAGACAGACGACTATGGTGAACAACTGAGAATGTTAAGAAAAAATGGGTAGATGTCAAATTAATTATTTTGAATATTCATCGTCTTCAAGCAAACCCATTAAGAAGCCCTCCTCAGAAGGCTGTCTGCCCCTGCTCTGTCTTGAAAGGTTGGTGAATTGGCGATTAGACCTCAACGCACCGTTTTAGTTCCTCTCTTCATATTTATATTTCCCAATCTGAAAAACGTTTTTGTTGTTTTCCGAGTTTGCGTATTATGCCTGTACTGTCGGGTCATGACAAGGAATATGATTGTACTAACACTTCAATTGAGACCTAGAGACCTTTCTTATTAAGCCCAATTCGGAATATTTCCAAACCCAGCCCATAAAGAGTGTTTAAGAGAGATTCTGGAAGACATAGTTTCGCTTAAAAAAAAAAAAAAATTAGAGTGGAGGCGGTATTGCAGTAGACAGAGAAATAAGGAAGAAGATAGAGAAAGGCTTGGCTTTAGAGGGAGACCACACCAAGGTGTTTAGATTCGGGTCTTGGATTTGGAACCACTGTGAGTTTTCCCAATTTCACCATTTTTGCACCTTTCAGAGCATTCGAATAATTTAGTCTTGCCAGTATGTTTTGATTTTGGTATTCTATCAAATTTATTGGACGGAATTTGGAACATTTTGCTTTATATTCTTCTACCATTCATTGTTATGGCTGACTTTGCATTCTTTTTACTACCCCTGTTACTTGTTGAATGTTTTAGGGTTGAGTTTTAGTAGAAATTGGTAGTAATGTTGTTGGCAGTGTTGTTAGATAATCTATATTGTTGTTTTTACTTCTAGGAGCCGATTCTCGAGGGGTGGGAAAATTGGTGTTGGGTTAGAGTTTCCAATTGCTCTATCCAGGTTGGTAGTTTATGCGAATTTGGGTGATATTGCTGTTTTAAAACTGAAAATGGGGTTTTATATTTTAAATGTTTCTATTTATATTGTTAAAATGGAAGCATGAAACTTTATAATTCATTAAACTTAGCACTTCTTTTAAAAAAGATTGTATAATGAAATTGAGCTCATTTGATGTTTTACAACTTGATATCTATTTGAAATAACTACCAGAATCAGCACTTGATTATATTTCAAAAGCATACAATTTTATTTGAATTGTGGTTGATCCTATTGTAGTTATTTTTTAATTTTGTTGCAAGTATTGGACTAAAAATAATAAAAAGGGATTTGAGTTGGAGTTTATGATGATAAATTAAAATACTATTTAATTGTTGATTAAATCCTTTCCTATATCTATCTATCATGTGCCTAGGTTTCAAAGGGATCACTAATAGGTTAACTCTGTGTCTTCGGTACAAAGTTGTGTAATTATTAGGATCTGGAGTAAGGTTCTTTCATATTTGTCTTTCATTTTTTATTCTCTAATTAATTCTCAAAAGTGGGATCTGGGCAGTAACTATTTTATTTTTATGGTTGAGAAGTATAATTTGATATTGTCTTTGAGGATTAAAATACTAATTGTCTGATGTTCTGCCTCAAAAACTCTTTGATTATTCGATATTGATAATTATCTCAGTTTGTCTGTAGTGCCTATGTACTACTTAGTCGGTCTTAGGATTGAGAGAATTGGTAGCTAAATGTAATTATCTCCAAAATTATTTTACATTTATGGATTTTTGGTATTGATTACACTAAGTATTTTTGGTCTGCAATACATGCAGGTATATAAGCAATTATCTTCACTTATTAGTTGATTCCTCCATAATCCAAGCAACAACATTTCTGTCTAACACCCATCTGCTCCACATCTAGTCGCTTTGTCTCTTTCTCTCAAAACTTGTCATGGATCTTATCCGGAACTATGCAGATGACAAAGAAGATGAACTAGATGAGCCAGAAGACCAAAATGACCAAAACACTACTTCTGTGGCTCCAGAATCACCAGACTCATCACCACCACACCTCCTGCCATCCAAATCCTCTGCACCTAAAGTTGATGATACCACACTGGCTCTAACTTTTGCTCAAGCCCGTCAAACCCAATCCAGGCCCATTGACCCCACCCAGCATGTTGTTACCTACAACCCCACCTACGAACAGCTGTGGGCCCCTATATGTGGTCCAGCCCATCCTTATGCCAAGGACGGCATTGCCCAAGGCATGCGCAATCACAAACTAGGTTTTGTAGAGGATGCCTCCATTGATTCCTTTGTTTTCGATGAACAATACAACACTTTTCACAAGTATGGCTATGCTGCTGACCCCTCCGGCAACAATTACATTGGTGATTTGAATGCTTTGCAGAAAAATGATGGTGTGTCAGTGTATAACATCCCACAACATGAGCAAAAGAAGAGAAAGTTGGAGAAAAAAGAAACTGAGAATGATGATGATATGGCCACTGATGTGGATCCTGCTGAGGTTAACAATCCTGCAAGTGACGCTTGGCTGATGAAGAACCGGAAGAGCCCGTGGGCAGGTAAAAGGGAAGGAATACAAACAGAGTTGACTGAAGAGCAAAAGAAGTATGCAGAGGAGTATGCAAAGAAGAAAGAAGAGAAAGGTAATGCAGGCAGTGAGAAAGGTGAGCATGTAGAGGATAAGAGTACTTTTCATGGAAAAGAAGAGAGGGATTATCAGGGTAGGTCTTGGATCGCACCTCCAAAAGATGCTAAAGCAGCTAATGATCATTGTTATATACCAAAGAGGTTGGTGCACACTTGGAGTGGGCACACAAAGGGTGTTTCAGCAATTCGGTTCTTCCCCAAATATGGGCATTTGATTCTCTCTGCAGGGATGGATACTAAGGTGAAAATTTGGGATGTGTTCAATTCAGGCAAGTGTATGAGGACTTACATGGGTCATTCAAAGGCAGTTCGTGATATTTCATTTTGCAATGATGGGACTAAATTTTTGACTGCCAGCTATGATAAGAACATTAAGTACTGGGATACAGAAACTGGACAAGTTATAAGGACTTTCTCGACTGGAAAGATTCCGTATGTGGTTAAGCTTAATCCTGATGACGATAAGCAAAACATTTTGTTGGCAGGTATGAGTGATAAGAAGATTGTTCAGTGGGATATGAACACGAAAGAAATTACTCAAGAGTATGACCAACATTTGGGGGCAGTAAATACAATTACATTTGTTGACAATAACAGGAGATTTGTTACTTCAAGTGATGACAAGTCTCTTCGTGTATGGGAATTTGGGATTCCAGTGGTTATAAAGTATATTAGTGAGCCTCACATGCACTCTATGCCTTCAATTTCACTTCATCCAAATACCAATTGGCTTGCTGCACAGAGCTTGGATAATCAGATTCTTATTTATAGCACAAGGGAGAGATTCCAGCTTAATAAGAAAAAGAGGTTTGCCGGGCACATTGTGGCTGGATATGCTTGTCAAGTGAATTTCTCGCCCGATGGACGGTTTGTTATGTCAGGAGATGGTGAGGGTAAGTGCTGGTTTTGGGACTGGAAAAGCTGCAAAGTTTTCAGGACCCTCAAATGTCATGAGGGGGTTTGCATTGGGTGCGAGTGGCATCCACTGGAACAAAGTAAAGTTGCAACATGTGGATGGGATGGCTTGATTAAGTATTGGTAAGTAGTTTCTGAACAGGTTTTATTTTCTCCAAAATATTTCTGCATTTAATAACCTTCTTATGTTTCTGAACAGGTTTTAATGACCTCCTTGTGTTTGTGCTGACATTACCTAGTTCACTATATAATGCAAACTTGTGCTTTAAACTCCATTGCATACATTTCTTGGGGTGTAAATCATTATGCATATGAATTGTTTCTTTAAGATTTAAGGGTGGAAGTGAATCTGTTAGTTTCGTGGTGCACCTTTTCATCCCATGAAAATGAAAATTTCCAATTACATTTGCTTTACATACAATATGGAGGTTTTATATCCTTAATCTATGGATCAATTAACTCAATTTGCACCATTTCACTTTGTTGTTGTCTATTGATGCTGTATCTGTGATTATCCATTTACAATGATGAAGTTTTAGACTAGGGTATATGCAGAGCATAGTCCATGTAGTAGTCTGTTTTATTAATTAGAGATCATGGGCTGATCAATCATGTCTGGACAATGAAGACTGATTTTCCTAATATCTGGTTTGCAGGGACTAGCTCATCTACGTAGCTCCCAGATAAGTGAGTTGCAGATATCATGGACCTATCCGGTGAGACAACCTGGCTGGAGGAGTGCAGGAGGCAAATTACACTGATATGGGTTCCCCGTTGAAAACCGAATGCACTTGTTGATGAGAATCAAGAAATGTATAACATCGTTGACCATCAATTCCCGTCCAATTTATTTAAGTGAGTTGATTTGGATTTTGTTGTTAGTTATGCCTCGGAGGAGTTGAAAATGCACTTTGTATTTTATTATCTCTTTGGGTTTTGTAGATTATACGTTTTGCTTATTATGATTTTCTCAGAAGAAATTCTGCGGTGGTTAATGCTTAGATGTCACTTGTAACTTTTACTAGAGAAAAACACTTCGGATTATAGCTTAAAAAGAAATAGAAATATATACAAATAACTTGGTGTAGAAAACACCTTCGTCTGGTCTAAATCTCAAGAGCTGCAAATACTATATGATAGATTGGGATGACAGTTACTCATAAAAAGTAGTTGATCAAGCTACTGCTGTTACATTTGTTTTGTTGCAATTAAAAAAAAATTGAAAATGAGGCCGAACTTTCTCCGTTTCTTAATATACGAGCATCTTTTTTTCACCTGAATGGTTCCAATGCAAATGGTTTGAATTAAACGATATCATATCAAGTTGAAATGGGTCAGTAGGGAATTAAGCTTGAGATTTGGCCCTTGAACATTTAGAGAGAATGTTTGGAAGCAAAAACACATACCTCCTCTAAACCCATCTACCTCCATCTAATTTTGATAAAAAAACTTAATTGTCCTTTAATTCTAATATTTTGAAACCGGATGAGTTTGCTCTCACCAATGTTATAAACAAGTTTTGATGGGGAGTGTCATAAATTATTCTCAAGCATTCTATGTAACTCATTTTCTGATACTTATCAACATTTTTAATTTGGTTATAATAATTTTGAAGCAAACTGAAGCTTGCGCGTGTATAATCCATCAAGTCTTGCAGGAGAGATCTGCATTCAAAGGCCATTATGGATTCTTACAACCCTTTTCTCTCTCTAGAAACCATCTTCAAAATAACCAATTTAGTGCCAACTTTCATTATTTTTTTTTGGTTTCATATTCTGACAACGCATCATGCTCCAAGCAACAATATTCTTCAAGTTTTCGATGCTTTGTTCTCATAACATAAATGATCCTTGATTTCATTGAGAGTTTCAATTTTTCACAGGTGAGTATTAAGGTAAAAGAAAGGATGGAGAATGAGATAAACCCATTTCCCTCAGTTGCTTCTACTGCTGCTGCTGCCAAATTTATGTCAAAACCCAAGCTTATTCGGTTAATCGATTATCATCTCTTGGCCCATCAAGCCAAAATCATACTGTGAAATGCTATTGTATATTTTATAAATATACAAATATTTCAAAATATATTTGGTAGTGTATGGAAGTTATAAATAAAATGATATTATAAGGAGATATGTCCCAAATGAAAAGGTATATGTATCTTTATAAATAGAGATTATATTTTGGTCATTTATATATAAAGATATACACAAAGAATATATATAAGAAAAATATCTTTGCTACATTGTTTTGATCTCCCATCACTTACAAATATTATTAGAAAATGATATTTAATTTTAATGTTGTTCAAAAGTTCTATATTTGGGAGTGCACCCTTATAAAACTAAAAGCCATTGTATCTTAGAGAAAATATTGTCATGAAAACTTATTTGCACTGGGACATCATTCTAGAGGGGCAAAAATTTTCTTAAAGACAATGCATTTATGTATGTCTTGTCTATGAGTATATTGTGTTATTTGTTACATAATCAATTTTATACTAAAAATCTCCAATAATCTTAAAGAAATTTTTTTTTTTTATGATGATGATGTACTACAAAACTGATAAGTGGCTTAGGATGGAAACATATTTGTTAATCCAGGGAGATCTGCAAGAAATTATGCAATTATTGGGCATCCAAAATGTATTGTTTCTCCTGCATGTTTGATTTTTCAGAGCATGAATTTTGGTTAATCATGCATTAATTCTTTAAGTCTTTTAACAAACATGTAAAGGTGTGAGACTAAGAGGCACTTGTATGACAATTCTGCCGCCCATTAAGATTAAGGCTTAGACTGCTAAACAATGCCATAACAACTGAAAAAAAATTGAGAACAACTTTCACTACTGCCAAATACCAACACAATCTTGGTTAGAGTCTGAGTTGTTTCATTGATCAGAAAAGAAATTTTGTAAAATTCTGATTCAAAGGATGAAAACAAATATTTTTACAAATATGGCCAGTTTTGTTTTGACAAAATTGGTGGACAATAAATATGCAATTTTGTAACATCCTTAATTTTAAGAAATTTCGATAGAATTTTTGTTATAATGTAATGTACGTCAAATATGTAATCCTATAAGTTTTAAAATTTCACTCTAAACACTTCCAATAAAATTAAACACCAATTGATTTATTTCATTAATTAACAAAATATAATAAGTTTCATAACTTCTAACATCCAAATACAAGCATGAAAATTATATCAAAACCATACATTGTAAAATTTTACTCTTATAATTACACATAGTTCCAAAAGTAGTAAAATGTTGATCTTGGAGTATCTTTTATCTTCTATTTACAAATCTCTAGTATTAGCTAAATCTAAAAAGTAAGGATGAGCTAATGCCTAATCGATATTTATATACAAAGACAGTTTTAAAATTTATAATAAATAAGTTTAAACATAAAAGCACTTCTTAATTTCCAACAAAAAGTATAACAGAATATTAAATCAAAATTTCAATTTCAATATTCATGTGACCAATGTAAAACACATAATTCCATAAAAATATTCATAAATTTTGTACTTGCGTACTTTACGGGCATTGTTCTGAAGGACCGTCATCCCAAAAACTAGCAATACGTATTTTAGAAGCATTATTTTTAGGGATCGTCATCCCATAAAAAACAATATCTAGGGGCATTATTCTTAGAGACCGTCGTCTCAACAAAAATGACCTCTAGGGGCATTATTTCTAGGGACCGTCACCTCAAACACTGGTATCACGTCACAACAACAATCATAGCCATCACATTCTCATTTATGAATTCATTTCACAACATTTCCATACAAATCATATATTTATAAAAATAGAACACGTGTTGATACAATTTCTTACTGTATTTATAAATTTAACATTCTTATGAAAATTATTATTTAAACCCGATTCGAAAAATAATTAATTGGATCAATACATGGTGATTCAGAAATTTCATACACGTTTATTAAAACATCAACTGTAATTAAACACCCTATTTTCAGTTTTAAAGCTAAAATTCACCAAATGCATATAAATACCTACCTGACAAATGTATTACAAAGTTATTGTTCTGTCGACTTCTCTATCCCCTTCGAATCACTTCCTAATATCAATTTAACAATATTAATAAATAATGATCCAATAATAATATATGATGCTTCAAACTTCATTATCTGAAAAATATATACATATATATACTTAGAGATTTATATATATATATCTATATACTAACAGTTTAATTTTCTACAACTAAATAAATTAATATACTAATCTTTAAAATTTAAATTAGTCATCGAAATCATAATATCAAACCAAACCTGCCTTATTTTTTTTTTCTCTCTTTTTCTTTCCTTTCTGATTGACCATCGATTTTCAATTTGAAAATGGAGGTTTACGTATATATTTATATCCACCGCTTACCTTATTTAATTATTATATAAATTTTTTAACACCTGCCACCTACTTAACCTATACACGCAGTGCCCAAATCCATCCTTAAATTAAGACACATGGCGTCCTAATTTCAATCAGACCCTTCAACTTCTTTTTTTATACCTTTTACTCACAACAAAATTTATATTATCCAATAATTCTATTCTTTTAAAATCATAAACATATTCATCCTGATCAACATTGTTTTTTTAATAAACATATTTGTCTTATAAGTTATAAATTATTATATTCTCGTATAATATAAAATTGATATATGCAACATGTATATTCTAATTAAAGTAAAGACCTAGCATAGTACAACCTCCTTATCTAAAAAAAAATTTTGTCCTCGAAATTTACATTTTGGTTGAAAATAGTTCTACATATTGTGATCGCATCCGGTTTTCAAATTCCCAAGTACCTTCATTTATTTCATGATGTTGCCACAAAACCTTCAACAAGCAAATATTCTTTTTGCGAAGAGCTTGTTTTTTATAATCAAGAATTTGAATAGGCTTCTCTTTATAAGAGACATTCTCGTTCAATGTAAGGTCTTTCCATTCTAAAACATGTGAAGGATCTAACTGGTACTTCTTTAACATTGATACATAAAAAACGTCGTGATTTTGTGATAACTGAGAAGGTAAAGCTAGTCTATAAGACACTTGACCAATTCGTTCCAAAATCTTAAAAGGACCAATAAACCTTGGAGTAAGCGTCCCACTTTTCTTGAACCTAACTATTCCGGTATAAGGTTTGACCTTCAGAAAAAAAAATGATTACCCACTTTAAATTTCCAATAGTCTCCGTCTATGATCTGCGTAACTTTTCTGACGACTTTGACCTGCAAGAAGTCATTGTCTAATCACCTTCACTTTCTCAGTGGTTTCCCTTACCAATTCAGGTCCCACTATTAATGCCTCACCAAGCTCTGCCCAACAAATAAGAGATCGATAAGGTTTATCATACAATGTTTCAAAAGGAGCCATTCTAAGACTAGTCTGGTAGCTATTGTTGTAAAAAAATTCGATTAAAAGTAAATGTTCAGCCCAAGAGTCTTGAAAATTTAAAGCATAAGATCTGAGCATATCCTCTGACACTTGAATAACTCTCTTGGATTGACCATCTATCTGAAGATGATAAGCTGTACTAAAATTCAACAGAGTTCTCATAGCTTTTTGCAAACTTCTCTAAAATTGCGAGGTAAATCTTGTATCTTTATCGAATACAATTGATAAAGGCACCTCGTGCAGTATTACTATCCCCTGAATATATAATCTACTCAAAGATTTTAAAGAATCAATAGATTTACCAGGTAGAAAGTGAGTAGATTTCGTTAATCTGTCTACAATTACCCATGCATTTTTATGATTCTTTCGAGTTTTAGGTAGCCCTCTCACAAAATCCATATTTACATGTTCTCATTTCCATTTCGCCACTAGAAGAGGTTGGAGTAACCCTGCTGGTTCCTAATGTTCTGTTTTCACCTGTCGGCATGTCAAACATTTAGCCATAAATTCCTCTACATCTCTCTTCATCCCATTCCACCAAAAAATATTTATGCGAGTTTTGGTACATCTTTATACCACCAGGATGTATGGTAAATTTAAACCTGTGAGCCTCATTAAGCATATCTTTTCTAAGAAACTCACCGAATAGTAGGAAAAATCTATCAGCAAACCTTAAACCACCGCATAAATCTATAGATAACCCTTCCATGTCCTCACCATTCTTCAACTTGGCTCGTACTGACTTAACTTCAGGATCACTTTGTTGACTAATAATCACCTTCTGAAGGATAATAGGTTGGGCTACTAGGTTGAACAAGAAGGGTTGGCTTCCTAATTCATTAATCCTCAAATCAAAATTTTCTAAATCTTTACACATCTTCCACTTTCAACAGGAAAATCTTGCCAACATGCCCTAAGATTTCCTACTTAAGGCATCTGCTACTACATTAATCTTACCGTGATGATAATGTAAGGTGAAATCATAATCTTCTAAATATTTCATCCACCTTATTTGCCTCAAGTTAAGATCCTTTTGGATAAAAAGATATCGAAGATTTTTATTATCTAAGAATACTTCGAATTTCTCACTGTACAAATAATGTCTCCATATCTTTAATGCAAATACAATGACAGCAAGTTCTAAGTCATGTGTAGGGTAATTACACTTATGAGCCTTTAGTTGGCACGAACTATACACAACTACTCTTCCTGAGTGCATTAAAACACAACCAAGACCCACACTTGAAGTATTACAATAAACTGTATACCCTATACCCTGCTCAAGAATAACTAAGATTAGGGCTGAGGTTAAATAATTTTTCAATTCTATAAAGGCCAGCTTATATCCATTATTCCACTCAAATTTCACCCCTTTTCTAGTTAATTGAGTCAAAGGTGCTGCTATTCTAGAAAAATCTTTCATAAATCTACGGTAATATTCTACTAGACCCAAGAAACTTCTAATTTCTAACGTATTTTTCAGCTTATTCCAGCTAAGCACTGCCTCGACCTTAGCAAGGTCTATAGAAATACCTTCGTTTGACACCACATGTCTAAGAAATTTAACCTTAGTCATCTAAAACTCACATTTACTCTGTTTTGTATATAAATGAAGTTCCCTCAACACTTGCAAAGTAATGCGCAAATGTTGCTCATGCTCCTCTTTTGACTTAAAATATATTAAAATATTGTCAACAAACATTACCACAAACTGATCAAGGTAGAGGTGAAAATTTTAGGCATCAGATCCATAAATGCCGTAGAAGCATTAGTTAAACCAAATGGCATCACTACGAACTCAAAATATCTATATCTAGTATGGAAAGCTGTTTTTGGGATATCTTCATCTCTAGCTCTCAGTTGGTAGTAGCCAAATCTAAAGTCGATCTTCGAGAAGTATCTAAAATCACGCAGCTGATTAAACAAGTTATCAATTCTAAGTAAAGGATATTTGTTCTTTGCTGTCACCTAGTTCAATTGTTTGTAGTCCATGCACAACCTCAAACTCCCGTCCTTTTTTTAACAGATAAAATCAGTGCTTCCTAAAGAGAGGTATTAGGTCAAATAACCCTTTATCTAGTAACTCCTGCAACTGAATCTTTAACTCCTACAGTTCAGCTGGTGTCATCCTATAAGGGACTACTGAAATTGGTGAGATATCAGAATATGTCTTAATAGTAAAATCTACTTTTCTCTTAGGGGTTAATTCAGATAAATTATCAGGAAATACATCTTGAAACTCGTCAATTAGTGGAACAGTTGAAGTTATTGAATCATTAGCATCATAACTCATCATACTCGCCACCCATCCTAAATAATCTTTATGTTCATTACATCCAATATAGGTACAATGATGATTGGTCCTCCTACTTCCAACGATATGAAATTTTTCACCATTAAAAAGATTAATAGTTACCCTTTTTCTTTGACAATCTATAATGGCGTGGAAAGATGACAACCAATCCATACCCAGTATCACATCATAATACACCATTTTCATCACAACTAACCCAAATGTGATTTTACAACCACCTACATTAATTTCACAATTATGGCACATCTTATCTAGATTTATTCTACCTCCAACAGGTGTTTCAACTGATAACTCGTGTTTTAAAGGTTCATTCTTTATAGCCAAAGAAGATATAAGTTCTACTGAAATAAGGGAATGCGTAGCACCAGAATTAAATAATATTCTAGTCCACGTATTGAATAAAAGAAAAATACCTTCTACTACAGCATGATCTGGTCAATCCACTTCTTGAGTGATAGCATAAGCCCTACCCTGAACTTTAGGTTTTCCTTACGCTTATGACACTTAGGACCTCTGAGGTGACTGCTCATAATTTCTTTGTTGTGGCTGCCTACTTTGCTGACTTTGTTGTGCTACTGATTAAGCATTCCCTTACTCTGAGCTAGTTATTTGACTCGGTGTCTACATTAAACGTGGACACTGATTTCGATAATGGTCACGTTATCCATATTCAAAACACACACCTAAAGGTACATGGGACCTTTCGTTATCTTGGGTGCTTCCTTGAACAGATCTGGTTGTTTGACTTTGTGTCTAGCTAAATGCGGACACATATTTTGATGATGACCTTGTTGCCTACAGTTAAAACATACACCTACTATCTTGCAGAGACCTCGGTTATCATAAATTAGAGACTGACTTTTCATTTGTCTCTTCTCTCCCCACTTAGAAGGCTGCTAGTCAAAACTTCTCTTCTTTGATTCCACTATTTGTTTGATTTCTTCCTCATCTTATTCTATCATCAAGACTCGTTCAACCACTTCTAAATAGTTTTGAAAGTTTAACACTATAAGTTCATGTCGAAGTGACAGCCTTAAACCTTTCATAAACCACTTAGTCTTGTCTTTCTCCTTCGAAATCATTGAAGTAGCAAACCGACTTAGTGCTTCAAACCTTACCTCATATTGTGCCACTGTCATACTTTCCTGAGTTACATGAATAAATTCATCTAGCATGGCATCACGAAATACCTCAGGAAAATATTTACCCATAAAGGCTTCTTTGAAAGCATCCCATGTCCATTCTTCCTCCGGTTTTATAATCTTAAAAGTATTCCACCAATGATTTGCCTGCTGAGTCAATTGAAATGTTGCAAGTTTAACCCAAATATCTTTGGGTGCTTGCATAGCATCCAGAATTCGGTTAATTTGTTCCACTCATTTCTCAGTAATTAATGGACTAGATTTTCCACTAAAAGTCAAAGGATTTAGTTTCTTAAATTTACTCAACACTGACATATTCTGACCTTCATTACCATTATCCTGATTTTGGGAATTACTGGTAATCCCGCGAAGAGCAGTAACAAATTCTCTCATCGTTTGGCAAAACTCACCAAACTCTTCCCCTCTTAGTGAATATGATACCTTTGTTTTCCTATTATCAAACATACTGAAACAATAAATTTCATGTCACAACAGTCAAAGTAAAGTAGCACAAAATAAATAAGTCTCAAAACACAAGTAAAATAAAAATCATTTATACATTGATTATACAAGTTGATAATTCTTTACAACAAAACCAACAAAAGATATTCAAAGGATAACGAAACTTAAGTTACCCTATATAGGTATATACAAAAATATTATATACATACCAAAGGTTAATCGTTATCTAATTTGTGTACCTTACTCCATCTCACCACCACTTTGCATAAGTGTCTTCGATAACAACAGATTTAAAAGGTTCCTCTATCCTAACAGGAAAAGGATCTAGTGTTATTGAGTGTTTCTCACTAGTCTCACTCGTTGTACTTTCCTCATTCCTTATATCTTCAAGAGTACGTGGACCTAGATCAGTATTTGAATAACGCATAATAGTCCCTGCCAATTTCTCTATCATCCTATTAGCGTATATTCTTCGCAAGTCCTTCACAAAAACGCCAGCTAGAGCACCCTGTTTATTCCTATTTACACAAGTCCACTTGTTGTACTTGGTCCTTCCCATACTATAAGACCAAATATATTACAATTAAAAATTTATATAGAATAATAAAGTACAAGTAATGACAAGCTAAAATGTCTCTAAAACTTTCCCACTATCATAAGAGATGTCTACAGAATCCTAATCCTAAGCTCTGATACTAACTTTTGTAACATCCCTAATTATAAGAAATTTCGATAGAATTTTTACTATAATTCAATGTACGTCAAATATCTAATCCTATAAGTTTTAAAATTTCACTGTAAACACTTCCAATAAAATTAAACACGAATTGCTTCATTTCATTAATTAACAAAATATAATCAGTTTCATAACTTCTAACATTCAAATACAAGTATGGAAATTATATCAAAACCATGCATTACAAAATCTTACTCTTATAATTACACATAGTTCCAAAAGTAGTAAAATCTTAGTCTTGGAGTATCTTTTGTCTTTTACTTACAAATCTCCAGCATTACCTAAATTTAAAAAGTATAGATGAGCTAATGTCCAATAGATATTTATATATAAAAGTAATTTTAAAATTTGTAATAAATAAGTTTGAACATAAAAGCACTTCTTAATTTCCAACAAACAGCATGATAGAATATTAAATCAAAATTTCAATTTCAATATTCATATAAACAACGTAAAACACATAATTTCATAAAAATATTCATAAATTTTGTGTTTACGTATTTTACAAGCATTGTTTCGAAGGACCGCAGCCCCAAAAATTGGCCATACATACTTTATTCTCAGGGATCGTCATCCCATCAAAAATGATCTTTAAGGGCATTATTCTGAGAATCGTTGTCCCAACAAAAACTACCTTTAAGAGCTTTATTTCCAAGGACCGTTGCCCCAAACACCTGTGCCACATCACAACAACAACCATGGCCATCACATTCTTATTTATTAATTCATTTCACAACATTTCTATATAAACCATATATTTATAAAAATACAAGATATGTTGATACAATTTCTCACTCTATTTATAAATTTAACATTCTTATGAAAATTACTATTTAAACCCGATTCGAAAAACAATTAATTGGATGGTGATTCAGAAATTTCATACACATTTATTAAAACATCAACTGTAATTAAACACCCTATTTTCAGTTTTAAAGATAAAATCCACCAAATACATATAAATACCTACCTGACAAATATATTACAAAGTTATTGTTCTGTTGACTTCTCTATCCCCTTCGAATCACTTCCTAATATCAATTTAACAATATTAATAAATAATGATCAATAATAATAAATGATGTTTCAAACTTTATTATCTGAAAAATATGTACATATATATACTTTGACATTTATACATATATTTATATACCAACAATTTAATTTTCTACAACTAAATGAAATAATATACTAATCTTTAAAATTAAAATTGATCATCGAAATCATAATTTCAAACCAAACATGCCTTCTTTTTCCTTTCTGATTAACTCTCGATTTTCAATTTGAAAACGAAGGTTTAGATATATATATATATATCCACTGCTTACCTTATTTAATTATTATATAAATTTTTTTTAATGCCTGCCACCCACTTAACCCATACAGGCATACCCAAATCCATCCTTAAATTAAGACACATGATATCCTAATTTCAATCAGATCCTTCAACTTCTCTTTTTATACCTTCTACCCACAACAAAATTTATATTATTCAATAATTTTATTCTTTTAAAATCATAAACATATTCGTTCTAATCAACATTTTTTTTAATAAACATATTTATCTTATAAGTTCTAAATTATTATGTCTTCATAAAATATAGAGTGGATATATTCAATATGTGTATTCTAATTAAAGTAAGAACTTAGGGTATTACAGATTTGTTGGTATGTGACGAAGCGAAGTATATGTTTTTTGCTCAAAAGTTGATCCAGAATAAGAAAAGGAGGGATATATTTTGATAAGTATATTTGTATTATGAATCACCAGGTACACGACTATAACATTATAAATATTTGAATGCAAGTTATATTCTTAAATTTGATAATTATAATAAATGTATATTGTTTTATGAATTATATGGCAATTAACATATATGGATATATGATCTTTGATTCAAACATTATGATTTTATTGAGTCCTTATAAATCATAAGAGTCGGGTTCGTTGAAAAGGAAGAAGATGATTACTATCATTTGAGTCCAATGGCAAATTATCATTAAGGTCAATATTTATTGATTGATCATGCCTTATAATATAATCTTTAGATATTTAGGAATTGTACCTAATTTTTCTAAAAAAGTCTTTTGACCTTGATAATTTATTAAATAATACTAATGTGACCCTAATGACTTTTTTTTTTTTAATATTACATACATGTACAGACTTACCAATATTACATGGGAATTCTACCATAAATTTATGATAGATTCACATATGGCATAACCTAGATAACTTCATCCAATTTAAATGTTATCTTGCCCTTATACAAGGAGGGGAGTTTACTTACACTTAAATACGGTAGGCCCTACATAAATGGTGGGTATCATTACCCAAATAAGGGAAATGAGCCTTGCTGACTACCACTAGCAAGGCTTTAAGGCCGGACTTCTTTTGGAGTCCAACCTTTCTTACCACTTGGGTAAAGCCCAAGCGGCTATGTGACCCTAATGACTTATGATTGTTTATAATATAGCTATATTGGGTATAATATTTTGTGTATTAAGTGAAGGTTATATGATATATAATTCATTATAATTTTGACATGATTTGAATTATACTTACTTGACCTTAATTTATTTTATGTGCTAGTTCCAAAGGTTCTAAATTAATTAAATATATTTATTGAATTGAGTTTTAGCATGTATGAAATAAAAGAGACTATAATTTGTTACTTCTAATTTAATTATGAAAGGAGCAATTATTATATAATATATACGTATATTAAATTGAAGATTAGTCTCATTTTAATAAACAAAATATGTGTTATGGTAGCCTTTTATATTCAATAAAAGTTGTATGAAATATGATTTCATGTAATATAGGCATCATTGTTATATTTTTTGAGAAATTATAAACATTATAAACATGTTAATAGTTTTCAATAAGACTATTGAATTGCCTATAAGATTATTGAATAAGTATGTAAAAGACACCATTAGTGTATAATGTGATGATCCTCTACTATTAAAAAAGGCAATAATGAAAAGTGATATATTGATGTTGAATTGCCTTTAGTAGAGATGAAATATGTTGAAAAGCTTTCAACTAAAAAAATGTATATATCTGGATCTTTATATTATTTAGATAAAAAAAAATCTTAAAAAGACATGATGCAATAACTTAAGTGATAATATGAAAATTAATTTTAACCAATTTGTTTGAGAAAAACCATTAAAAAAAATTATGGTTTTTAAAAGCTGAAGGGGAAGGGACTACTATACCTAGAACAAAAAGTAAAAGTGATAAGAACTTCATCTATATAATTGGAAATCCCACGAAGTAGGTTCATAAGGAGAATAACAAGTTACTTGTTGTCTTGTTGTACTATCGACGTTATATCTAATTATGTTGAGTCACTCTCTATTAGTAAGATAGTACTTAAAACTATAGTGACAAAGGATGAGCTTTCATGCTCTTAATAAACTCTATAACCCAAATATTATATGATGGCATATTTAAACTATAGGATATACTTAATGGAGGGTTCACCTATATGAATGTAAAATTGGGTCAGTTTTTATGAGAGTTTAAGCAGACATCTCAAAAGCATTCATGAATTTCAAGTAGGAATAAGGCCATGAAAGTGTCAAACTGTTAAACAACACACATTGTAAGAGTTCAATATGGATACCTAGTCCTCTGAATTACACCAAAGGACTTTTGGTTCATAGAAACTAAATGTTTCACCAACTTCCTGTACGACACGATTAGTTGTCCAATGGCTGATTCATAGCCTAATAAACACTAGTACATATGCATTAAACTCTAAATATTCTCTAATGTATTGTGTGTATTTTGAAATAGAGGGAGATTGTTGTATATTTTATAAATATACATATATTTGAAAATACATTTGATAATGTATGGAAGTTATAAATAAAATGGTATTATAAAGAGACATGTTTCAAATGAAAGAGTACATGTATATTTATAAATAGAGGCTATATTTTGGTTATTTATTTATAAAGATATACACAAAGAATATATATAAGAAAAATATCTTTTCTACATTATTTTGATCTCTCATCACTTACAAATATTATTAGAAAATGATATTTATTTTAATGTTGTTCAAGAGTTCTATACTTAGAAGCGCATCTTTATAAAACTAACAATCATTATATCTTGGAGGGAATACTGTCATGAAAACATGTTTGCATCTGGATATCGTTTTAGAGGGATAGAAATTTCCTTAAGGACAATGTATTTATACATGCCTTGGCTATGAGTATATTGTATTATTTGTTGCATCATCAATTTTATACTAAAAATCTCCAATAAACACAACTCGAAAACCATCTAATCATTGTAATACAATTCACTCGTACCCACAAAGTATTGAGTATAAACAAAATAAACAAACATTTACCTGATTGAATGGAGAAATAATTGTTTTGTATAAGCCCGTGAGCTTGATTACAGCTATTCGAACACTTAACTTTGCATGATTTAACTCAGATCTAGCTTTCTATTGGCTTTCTCTCCCTAAATTCAGGTTTAGCAATGAAGCAAAAATACTATCAATTTCCCTCCATAAGATCGATCCTCGCAGCCATCAATTAAGAAATCTAGTCAATTGAATAACTTATTGCATTGTGCTTTGACATATCGTGCATTTGTTAATTTGAAAGACGAAATTAAGCCATATCTCTGCCTATAGATCAACTCACTACTTTGCAATACTCAACAAAGCACAAATAGGGAAGATAACCTCTTACTTTTACCGTAATACCCTTCAAACAAATAGTAGGGTAACGAAGATGGATGACCTCAACTCCTAAAGAGAGATATGTGTTTATTTTCCCAAATCTTTTTTTTAAGTGTTAAAAAGGCTAAAAGTCAGGGGAGTAATGTGTTAATTTTCCATGGATAAGTCCGTGTTAATGGCTGAGAAAGACCCCCGAAATTCAAAATCCTGGATTACAGCGGTTACTTTGCCACAATATCTTCCATTACGCTGGATATGGAAAACTGTCCTTTTTTCGGATAACTTCGTATAGTTCTGTCAAAGCTTGAAATTGTATGACAAAAATGCCCCCAAGCCTTCCATTTCTCTGGCCAGGATGATAAAATTGTAAAAAATTTGAAAATAGACATTTTACTGTATAGATATAAAGGGACCTTGCCTCTCGGCTGAGAGTGGGACGAGAACCCTCGCAAATTTGGAGATGGGCTGCGTGTGGATGAGGCGTGTGCAAGCGGGAGCTAACTCTGTGCTCCTGATGAAATCTTCAACGGTCTTTTCTTCCTCCAAAACCACATGTACAATTAGATATAAGCATAATCCTTCAACTTTTTCCCCCCCTTTAAACCTTCCGCCGACCACTCCCCTCTCCATTTTATCTCCTACTCGCCGGTTCCTTACAACTGCTTCTTATTCGCCTCCAAATCCTATAGTTGCTGTTGATGACTATTCCCATGATTCCGGTGGGTTTATGTATGTTTGTATGTTTGTATTTAAGTGTGATGGGAGTAACTGTTGGCGCTTTCCTCCTACCAGGATCTGGTGATGACGGAAATGTTTTACCAAAAAAGGGTTCAAAGGTTCTTCTCAAGGGAATGAGATACACTGAACTTGAAGTATGTGTTAAGTATTTACATTTTTTGTTCTGCATTTTTAATCTTTGTGAGCTTATTTTTTCTTTTAACATATTCTGTTAGTGATAACTGCTATTTAGATGATGTGGTAGTGGTTAAATGACACCGGATGATCTGGTGCTTTATATATTAGTTTAATGAATAAGCTCTGCGGGCATGAGTTATAATTATTCAAGTGTGTTTCTACAGCAATGGGTTCGATCTCATGGGTTCAGACATGGTCAGGCTTTGATGCTCTGGAAGCGTCTGTATGGGAACAACATTTGGGCACATTGTATTAATGAACTGGAAGGTACTATGATTTGGGTGAATATTTAAGTATTTTTGGGATTGAGATGTGGTATTAATTCATAGTTGCGGGGAAGTGGAATACTTAGTTCTTTTGCTTTCATAATAAGTAGTGAGTGATTAGAAGATATTAGTCGTCATGTAAAAGTGGGCTTTTACCAAATAATTTAACTACTATGCATTCAAAGTTAAGCAGCAGCTACAACGATACCCTGTGAATTTTAAAATAATCAGTTTTTGTTGTGCTATAAAACTAATTAATTTAAAAAAAACAGTTTAATGATTAGTAAATTTTATTTTCAAAGTAAATTCGTATGACCAAAATGGTAATGAATGAAAATTAATTTTAGATAAATGTTTGTTTATATATATATATATATTTAATGCAAATATGTTAGCCTACAATAATTTATGGTAAAAAAATTTTAAATTTGAATTATATTTTTTAAAAAATAAAAGTAAAAAGTAATAAAGAGAAAAATTATTTTGATTTTAACAATTTCAATTTCTGATTAAAGTTGAAATTTAATAGTTATTTTAGAATTAATTTTGGATTTTTTTGTAATTTTGAATGTATATATTTGATAATATATTTCTAAATAAAACTACTTCTCAAGATTAGATTTTGAAAAGTAACTATATTTTCATTTCTTAAAATCTGCTGTAAAATGTGATTTTATCAAAAGTGATTCAGAAAAAAAAATTTACTATTTGGCTGCTTAAAGTCAGTTTTATCTTTTTCAAAAGCAATCCCAAGCAGACTCTTATAGAGTTGCCATATATATGCTATGTTCAATTAGAAGTACTTCAGAATATCGTAATCCAGTGCATTTGTATTTGTTTTATTCCTTTTCTTTTTATTCTTTTTTTATACATGATTGGTGGGCTGCAAGAAATGTATATTTTGTAGGTTTGAACAAGGATTTCAAGAAAATGTTGAGTGAACATGCTGAATTCAAGGCATTATCCATGAAAGATGTTCTCACAGCATCTGATGGAACTACGAAGGTAGAAATAATCTTCTTACAAATCTTTAGTAATTGTCTTGTGTACTAGTTGCTAAAATTCTATATGAATTAAACACTAGCATTATGTTGAGAATCTTCTCATTGATTTTGAACCTCACAGGAGGTTACAGATTTTATTTACGCTGGATGATGGACTGGCGATAGAAACTGTTGTCATTCCATGCGATAGAGGGAGGACAACTGTCTGTGTTTCTAGTCAGGTGGGATGTGCCATGAATTGTCAGTTCTGTTACACTGGCAGGCAAGTTTTAACTTTCCTTGTTTGAGAGTTTCACTCCTCTATCATTCCTAAGTTTTTATGTATGGTTTGCTCCATGATATGTCAATTTATTTTACAGGATGGGTCTGAAGAGACATCTGACTGCAGCCGAGATAGTAGAACAGGCTGTATTTGCACGGCGTCTGCTCTCAAGTGAAGTTGGTTGCATTACAAATGTTGTATTTATGGTATGTGCAGATTTGAAACAGGATTTCCTCTGTGCTAAAATTTTTTAGTTGTGGGAACAAAATTAGCGGTGGCTCTGTTTGGTATGGTGACTTGCAGTCTTCCATCAGTTGGACCCTATTAATATGAGCAATCTGCTTTTGCAAGTGTAAAAAATCATGCGGTCATCTTATCTACTGAAATTGTCTTATGAAGGGAATATGTCAGATTTTCTATGTCTGAGATTAATGCAGTCCGCAATAATTAGCCTTTTTCTTTGACATGGTTTTTTCAAGGAAAAAAAAAAACAGAAGTTGATACATTTTTGTTTGATGTGTACTTATCCTTTTATATGTTTGGTTTCGTTCAATTGTGAAAACATTTATTGTTTATTAGGACCACAAGTGCTCACACACACTATGCAGCCCACAATGCATATGGATATATGAGGAGAACATCTTACACATGACTAGTGTTTTCACGATTTTCTGATCCCTTTTGCCCCAGCTTCTTTGCATTTCAATCTTCTAAAATGATGTTGAGCACCAGGGTAGTGTTATTACAGTCTGTCTACTCTAAACATTTAGCTTTCAGATTACCAGTCGCAATCTGGGTTAAGCAAAGTAAGGTTTTCAGTATTGTTATTTACTAATTTCTTTTCCTTAACAACATACTTGTAGGGCATGGGAGAACCACTTCACAATGTTGAAAATGTCATTAAGGCAGCCGACATTATGGTACATGATCAGGGCCTCCACTTCAGTCCTCGCAAGGTCACTGTTTCTACAAGTGGGCTTGTTCCCCAGCTGAAGCGTTTTCTCCACGAATCCAATTGTTCTTTAGCTGTTAGTTTGAATGCTACAACAGATGAGGTACTTTACTTCTAGCTTTTTGGTTGACTCCAAGGACTGATGCAACAGAGAGAGAGAGGATTAACCCCCTCATTGAAAACCATGCAGGTCAGAAACTGGATCATGCCAATTAACCGGAAATATAAACTACGGTTTCTTCTTCAGACCCTCCGGGATGAACTTCGCCTCAAAAAGAATTACAAAGTCCTTTTTGAGTATGTAATGCTTGCCGGAGTTAATGACAGGTTATGGCTAGACTTTTTTCTTTTTGCCATTGATAGAGAAAATTAGTTTGCTGGTTGTCTGCATGTTAAATTTGCTGCAAGCTTGACTGCAATGTACCCTATTTAGTTTAACAAGATCCACTTACATGTTTAAAACTGTAGTCACTGAGTTGGTGTCTATTTCTATTTGCAGCTTTGATGATGCAAAGAGGCTTATTGATCTTGTTCAGAGCATTCCGTGCAAGATCAATCTCATCTCATTCAATCCTCATTGTGGATCGCAGTTTAGACCAACCAGTGAAGAGAAAATGATTGAATTTCGAAACATCTTAGCTGAGGCAGGGTGCACTGTTTTCTTGCGACTCAGTAGAGGTGATGATCAGATGGCTGCATGTGGTCAGCTTGGAAAGCCCGGTGAAATACAAGCCCCCTTACTCCGTGTTCCAGAACAATTCAAGATGGCTGTAAATGCATAAGTCTTATTGTTATTCTAGATGGATTATGCAATGCCACTGGCTTATTCTTGTGTCAAACACAAGACAGAAACATTTGAAGTGATTTGCACGACCATTTTGACAAGTCCAAGTTTGTTTCAAGAGCATTATGAAATGTGTACCGTGTTTTGCAAATTCTATGTATAATAAGCCAACATCGCTTTTCAACCATGCCATAGGAACTGTGTTATATGAAATCTGACGTTATTTTATTTTTTATTTTTTATTTTTCATGGTGGATTGGGTTTTTTCTTCTTCTGTTGCTGCTGCGTGATGGGTACAAGAAATGTCCGTTTCCAACATGAGTGTTTCAAGGATGATCAGCAATTTACGCTGAGCATAGCCTAGGCAGATTCCAATATTATTCCTTTCTTATCTGGCGCGCACGGTCACTGTTGCATCACATCGCACCATTTGTGTTCACTGTTGCCACTCTTGCTATTTGCTAAGGTGAAACCGAGAATCCGCCAAAAATCGTTTATACTTCCCAAGAGTCGAGACATTGAAGTCTAGAAATATGAAAGACGGAAAAAAAAAAAGACAAACGGCGAATTCTCTGCGTACACTACAAGCAGAAATGGCACTTCGCAATTATTCAATAAGCAGATGCTTTCTTCGGTTCACAAACCCAATACAAGTTAAAAATATACAAACCCCATCTTTCAACGCGCATCAAATGTGCTTTATTATAAATAAAGCTTAATTCAATGGCATCGCTTTTGCCATGACCGACAGCCACAATTTTCATATACAGTGTAAAGTGAACCTCTCTGTTATCTAAATGCACTAGAAAGAGACAAGTGTTAGCCTCAATTATAATGCCAAAAATAATACGACATCAACTATAATCGTTTTGGTAGAAAGCACTTCGCATCGTTTCATTTTTTTTAGTTTCAATTTTCAGAAAAAAAAAATGGAAAATCAACAAAAGACCTTTCATCAGTTCGTCTTCTTTAGCCTTAGCCGGTTTTCTATCTGTGTAAGTACATCCATTCATATTCTATTAACTTCTTTTCTTCTCTTCTACCACCACAAAAAAGGTTCATTCTAGATTGGTACGTGTTCTCATGTTCCCAAAGTCGCGCGTGTTTTTGACCCATCACCTTTTTGGCGGCATTACTTCACCACTACTCCTCCAGTTCTCCAAAATCCTTGTATATGAAACTCAATACACATTCTTTCCCTCCCACATTTCTTACATTTTCACTCTTAACGAAATCTCTCTCTCTTCATCAGTTCAAATTTTCAAATCCCTAGGCTCCAAGCTATTGGGATTAAAATTTGAATCTCTTTTACTTTCTTTTCTTGTTGAAGTTTCACTTTCTATATATCAGTCTTTGCGTTCCAGAGTTTCAGCCAGCTAACAATGGTAGCTTCTTCGAACGACGAGCACTTGAGCATATACTCTTCTCGTGACCGCCGATACATGAAGCACGTGCACGATAATGTCCACGGCAACATATATCTGGATCCGGTATTAGCTCCGCTCATACATTCTAGTTTTTTCTATTTTTCTTTCCTTGTTTTTTGAATTTTTTGCAAAGTTGATTCTGGAATCTTTTTTATGTGTGCTTTTGCTGTTTGTTTTTACTTGAGTGAAATTTACGACTGTTAGATTAAATTTGGTTAATTCGTTTTAGAACTTAAAAGAATTGTTTATGAGTTTATTTGAGTTTGATTTTGAATTAAGTGGAGCGGATTTGAATTTGAATTTGACTTTTGAATTTTGTTTTATGATTCTGAGTATATATATATATATATACGTGCTTTGTTTTTATTTATCTCGTAAAAATGCTCTGTCATCTGTTCTTGTATGGAATAAATATCCTGAATACATGCAGAACTTCATAATAATCTTCTCTTGGTTCCCAATTTAGCAGTTCACTTGTTTGTTTCTTGTAAATGTACTAGTAGTTGCACCTTTTGGTCCTGGAAAGAGCTGATCAGTCATTTATTAGATGAGACATTCTCACGGTGTCTTCTACTTACTGTCAGATCTGGACTTGAGTTTTTGCATTCAATGATATAATAATTAGATTACGGTTTGCTTGGAGATTTGAATAACTAGAAGATTGTATTTAATTAGTGGTTTTATGTGATTGCAGCTGTCCTTGAAATTCATTGACACTGAACAGTTTCAGAGGCAAGTTTGACGGATTTGATGTATCTGAAAGGATTTTTCTCTCTTTCTTTTTACTGTGTAATTAAGACTATCCTTTGATGATTTTTTACATATTGCAGACTTCGTGATCTAAAGCAACTTGGTGAGTAATGACCTCTTTCTAAACTAGTAAGAACTTTAGTAAATATATTTAGACTTGGTGACTATTGAAAAATTCTGGTGCCATCATTATAAAACTGTAAGATATTGCCAAACTTAAGAAGTAGTTAAAAATTTTTAAGGTTGTGGAAGAGTGTGTGAATGCAGAGTTTTCCAAAGTTTTGCTTGTACTTTTGTCATGTTTAGCTATTCCATTGAGAAAATAAGTACTAGAAGAATAAAATAATATTCTAAATGCAATACTTCATGGATATAAGATATTAACCATACAGAGAAGCTAAATTTTCCATTGAAATCTGTTATTAAGTTATTAACTAGCTGAAAAGACATTTACGAATGTAATTTGGCTTTCCTAATGACTGCTGGATGTGCTTTTGCCCTGCATTGGTGGAAAGAAGAGTAGAGAACATAGATGTGTATTTTATAGCTGGTAAACTTCTATATGATGACATATACATTTATGTTTCTGATTACCACAATTACCACTTGGAATATGAAGAATTTAACATAACTAGTTCAGTAGTTCATTATTTGCCATGTTAGAAGTAATCATGGATGTGCTTATTAATTATTACAACATAGCAGAAGCTACTTACTACTTTTAACCTCTTTGTGTAATGCATTCTACCATGCACGGCTTCCCCAAACTGAAGTAATGTATAACAAATTGAGTAATTAACTGAGATTTTAGTGTTTCAGAGTACTCACAGAATCAGGAGGTCCAGAAGTGGTACTTAAATATACATTATTTTTATGTTCTCCACATATATATGATGTTTTCCTGATTCAGTTTTCTAGAATCAAAATTTTTGCTAAGCTAAAACTTTTTCTGGTTTCCAGGTGTATCGTACTTAGTGTACCCAGGAGCTGTACATTCTCGGTTTGAGCATTCACTAGGGGTTTATTGGCTGGCTGGTGAAGCTATTGATACAATTAAGACTTCCCAGGTAGGAATGTGTCCTTACCATCTGTTCTGGGTTTTATGATGAGAATTTTTTCTCATATGCATCCCATCCTTGTAGGGCTTAGAGCTTGGTATTGACCGCTCTGATATACAGACTGTGAAACTTGCTGGTAATGAATTGTGCTAGTCAGCATATTCTATTTTTCTGGTCATATGCTTATGTCTCTGTTTTCTATTCTTTTATTTATTTTCTGAACAGGACTACTTCATGATGTTGGCCATGGGCCATTCAGCCACCTGTTTGAGCGCGGGTTTCTTCCTCGGGTTCTTAATGGCTCCAAATGGTGATTAACATTCTTCAAAGATACACATTTTTGTTCTGGGCCGAACATACAACCATTGCATGACTCATTTTACATTCCTTAATACTTTTAATGGATCAATGGATAGAGTTCAATGGTAACAGGTCAACATATTAGAGAAATCGTTTTCAAAATAATAAGGGTTCATTGATGAATTACTGCTTTTATAGGTTGAAATATTCATTTTGTTGATTAAGTGATCATATGTTAATTTGCCTGTTCATAACTCCATGGAAGTATGTACTTGGGACACAATATTCCTGCTAGATTAGAACTTTGCTAAGCATTTTTGTGGAGATGACTCCACTTGAATGTTATTTAAGCATTCTTTATTTCTAACTGTGATAAATGATTACCAGCCTTCCATATCTCAAAAAATCCTTTCTTCCCTTTTTTTTTAAATTTTTTGTATTTGGATGTTACGGTAGTTCCATTATGTTCTACGTTGCTATAAATTCTTGAAAACTTTTCTTCCTTGTTGAGAAGTAATTTATGAAATAGCACGATTTGGTTTCCTGTAACTGTTAGTTTTTTCATTCTGTGGTTGCTTCTGAAAATTGAGCTTTTATTTAGTGGATTTAATAAATTTAATGTTTTCAGGTCTCATGAAGACATGTCCATGGACATGATAGACTACATTGTTGATGAGCACCATATTGAAATTGACTCTGAAACTGTCAAGAGAGTGAAGGTGAAGCTGTTTGACCATCTCTTGTTATCTTCAACTTCTCTCTTTTTAATAGCCATAGCACCATTTCTGGCCTTCAGAGTTCCACCATGTGTGAGAAAGATGAATTTTAGTACTTTCTTCTTGCACTTAGTCACTTCCATTTGGGATGAATTTTTTTCGTTTCTTTCTTGCACCATGCCCCCATCCTTCCCCTAAAGACTGGCCAGGTGCAGACTTAAATATGTTTGTCGTACTCTTGATATTGTCTCCTTTTGCATCTTTTGGTTGTTGATTTCTGCTAGTACTTTGTCAGCTTTTTCCATGTTGAAATTTGGGCCCTTATACATCATGTTCTGCTTAACAGGAAATGATCATTGCAAGCCATTACTCACATAAAGTAAGTCATCTCAATGTCCAACATTTTGATTAGACATATTCTCTAAAAACATGAGAAAGTTCCGAAACTAGATTAATGCTTGTAGCTTGAAATTCATTTCCTTTTGTGTCTTTTTTTCATAATTGGTACTTCTTCATTCTCTGAAACATAGAGTACAAAGGAAAAGCAATTTTTATATGACATCGTTGCAAATGGTCGAAATGGAATAGATGTAGACAAGTGAGTCAATTTATATCTCATCTTTTCTTATGTTTTTTTCCTACAATTGATCCATAAGGTTTTGAAAATAAAGAGTTGTACATCATTTATTCCACAGATTTGATTACATTGTTCGTGATTCTCGGGCTTGTGGTCTAGGCTGCAATTTTCAGTTTGAAAGGTATGTATTAATACCATCTTCAGGTGCCAGATACAATGTTCACCATTCAGTATAAGTTATTTCAAAATTTTGTGATGTTCGTAAGTGTCAAGTGGTGATAAGATCTTTTTTTTTTCTCTTCACAATGTCAGGTTAATGGAGACTATGCGAGTTATGGGTGATGACATATGTTACCGAGCAAAGGATTGTTAGTATATTTTGAAACTATTTCCTGATTGCATGGTAGCTATTATGGTCTTAAATTAATGCCTGAAATTCTGGTCAGATCTTACTGTCCACAAGTTATTTGCCACACGTGCTGATTTGCATCGAACAGTCTACTCACATGCAAAAGTAAAGGTACCTATTTTCAACAGATTTGACGCATCTAAAATTTGGGTGTTTGTATCAATGTCCATTGTAATCTGGATTTGAATGCTAAGTGCATTGGACTTGACCATATTTCTTTTACAGGCAATAGAACTTATGCTTGTAGATGCACTATTAGAAGCAAACGGGTATCTTAACATTTCATCGTCAATTCAACATCCAGCTGAATTTTGGAAGGTTTAGCAAGAGATATCATCTATGATTTTTATTATTTTTCTTTGTTCTATGCTTATAGCACTGATGGTATTCTTTTCAAAACTGCAGTTAGATGACTCAATAATGAAAACCATTTTAGTTGATCCTCGGCAAGAACTTAAGGAAGCAAGAGATATAATGTTTCGCATTCGGAGAAGGGATCTATACCAGGTATCCTAGTATTTTTATCAGGAGGCAGGAGGGGTAGCTTAATCTATAGTGAAGTTAGCTAAATTTAGGTGCTGGTTTATGGTGTTAAGGCAACATAATTATAGCAATTTCTTATGCTTTGCAGTACTGCAATGAGTTTTCAGTTCCAAAGGACAAGCTTGAGCACTTTAAAGACATCACTCCACAAGATATTGTTTGTTCTCAGGTCCAAAATATACTTCTTATTTTAAAGTAAAAATTCACTCAGACAGTAGACACGATATCTAAATAAGTAATTTGTCAATCAGAAAGCCGGTGGTGCCACACTAAAAGAAGAAGATGTTGCTGTCAGCAATGTTAGGATTGATTTAACTCGCGGAAGGAATAATCCCCTTGAAAGGTACACAAGAAAGAGTCAAATAATAAGCATATGGTGGCATAGTCTTTTTCCTTAATCTTTGACATATATGCTTCTATGAATAATTTCTGATTTTGAACTCTTCTTCCTTGTCCATGTATATTGCTATACAGTATCCAATTTTTCAAGGTATGAAGGTCACTTCCTCTGTGCAACATATTTTTCTCTTATATGAGTACCCTGATTATTTTGCGAATGTAAATGGTATAACAATGGTTGCCACCTCTCAACTTTAGCAAAGAATTGAGTATCTGGAGATTTTTTTATTTTTCTTCAGAATAGTTGTGCAATGCTGCATTCCAACAAACTTAGACTTTGAAGAAGACTAGACAAAGCCTCTTTTAATCAAAGTTTTAGTTTGCTATCTGTTTTTATCTTTTTAGGCAGAAGGAGAATTTGATAAAAATATCCTTGCAATAGAGGCTGAATTTGTTAGCCAATACAATATAAAATTAATATTTTATTGATAGAATATGCTTCGTGTTGGAGTTTGATATCTAACTATCACACGGCTGAATTTGTTATAAAGTAGGTAGATTTTTTAAGTGATGGTTTCCCTTATAGAGGACAACATTACTTGCACATCGGAGAATTTAACGGCTTGTTTATATCAGGATTATGACTGCAATGAGAAGTTCACAATCCGAGATGATAGCATCAGCAATTTGCTTCCAGCATTTAACCAAGACATGATTGTGAGGGTGTACTCTAAAAAGCCTGAATTGGTTTGTATTAAAGGAATTATAAATCATTGTTGTTAAATCATTACTTCGCATACTGAACAGAATGGATTGTATCATACAGGTGGAAGCAGTTTCTGAAGCCTTTTTGAATTTCCAGCTGAATACTTTTGGCATGAAAACACAGGTGCATGCAACTCCTGGGAAGAAGAAACACCGAAGATAATTGCTGCAATTGTTTGTCTTACCTTGCTCTTAATTTGATTATAAGCCTTTAAAAAAAGGTATCTATTCATAGAGAGTAAATAACTGCTAAAAGAAAATTCTGTTAAGTGTTGTAATCAATACATGTTACATGACTGCTATGAAAAGTGTAAAAATCCACGTTTTTCACCTGCCCGCCTTCTCTCCAAGCACTTACGGATGCCCAGCTTAAATTTTCTATGCTTTCCCAATGTACTGACAATTGTTCATGTTTTTTCGGTTAAGTCACGGACATGACTTTTACTTCTAATTTGGATTCAGACGCAATGTCGTTCGAAAACAAGCAGCCATAGTTGTCGTGAAGTAGATGATAAATCCATCCTTATTCTCTTGAATAATCTTCGTTGTTCCTTAATGAATGGGGTAGAGACTTTACTCTTATGGAATCTCATGGCGTGGTATCACACAAGATTCTTCATTTATTTTAACTTCTGTTTGCAAAATCTGTTAAATACTCAATTTTATGCATAGGATTGAATCCAACCGAGATGTTGGCATAAGTGAGTAAACGAAGGCTGCTTGTGCTTGTGGGTAAGACGTTTTATTCAGACGTCATACGAATCCAAATTTTTCAGCAAGTATTCAGTCGGCAACGTATAAATGATATCATGAAAAGTTTTCGTACTGCATTTTCCAGATTCACATCAAAATAACTTTTTTTTTTTTCCCTATCTGGACATTTCTTCAGTAAGGCAGTGTACATTTCAGCTCAATACTTACATGGACCAGAAAAACTGAAAAGATAAAACCTCAGATACAACGTTAATGGTAGGCATTGTCTTATAAAACCGCTATGGCCAGTTATCAGCCTTTTTTGTTTTTGGGGTCCTTTGCAGCTGTGAAGCAACTTAAAATGGATTCAAACTTACTATATAGCCAGTCCGTATGAAATTGCTGTCTGTGCGTGCCTTGGCCATGGGCATTCACATTTCCTTTCTTCATGTGAATGGCATTCGGACCCATTTAGCAGCATATACAGAATCAATTTCCAAAATTTTTCATCAAATGAGGGTCAGAAGCAGAATATTTCAATCATCTATACAAGCTATACATGGATAGCATACCCAATTCACTGGAGAACCTCCACAATATGTAGCACCAGTTTCAAGGTGGAGCACCACCAGTTTCAAGGTGGAGCACCACCTGGAGACAACAAACATTTAGAAATACAACAACCCTCACTTGCAAGTTGAAATTCTTTCTTAAGTAAATTCTGGATTTTTATTCTCAGACCAGAGGCCTCTTCAGGTCTGAACCACCGCTTGCCAAACTGCAACAGGATATAAGTTAACCAACATCTTGGGTGTCAACTATGAAGGAGAACATTGTCAAGATATATTTGGAGGATGGGAGATAAGTACCATTGCTAGATCTTTCTTTTTCAGCCTTTCTGGTGCCTCTTCAATGAAGCGCTCCATGAAGAAAAGGACAAAGAGGCCACAATCATAATCATTTTTTTGTTGGGGAACCTGATCGGAAATTTTAATAGAATGAAATCTTTGAAGTTCAAAACATATAAAGCTTAGTAGAGAGCTCTAAACTCAGTTTCAAATGGAAACACAGCAAATTAACTAATGGTCCAAATAGCAATGAAAGATATTGCTTAAATTTTCTTATTCAGTGAACAACTCTCTAATTTAACGACTCCACCAGCTTCAATTTTTGGGCATTCGGTTCTTGTATCCACCTCCATCAAAGGAATAACAGACCATACATTGACTTTTACATAAGAGGTATCCTTCAGGAAAACAATGCTCTCTTCAGCCAAAAAAGACTCCCACTTGACATGTGAGATAGATTCTTAAGAAAATTGCACGTATGGATCTTCTAATATTTTCCACAGGAATGCTCAGAAAATGTAAGGTAATCACTAAACAAAAATTGAATACAACTCTTGTTTGCAAAAGAGGGACTGCTTGGAATGTGCTAATAAGGTGTGCAACTTCAAAGATGACAAAGTTTTCTGACGCCAAAAACAACACAAATGTAACTTTTGTCATAGAAATGCATAATAGGACACATGGCAGAGTCAGCAAGACAATTGAAGCTCAACCTTTAATAACTTTCAAGAAATTGTATCTGTATCAAGCAAGTTTTAGCTTCATGAGATCATGCTTTTGTGCCACTGATTATGTACGATGACTGTAGACAACATTCAAGGCAGTAAGAGCAGCATACAAATGACACAGCCTCATGTATTTGAGATAAGAATTTACCGCAATTATTTTCTCATCAATTCTACGAGGAAGATGTTGCCATATCCTGTCAGCAATTGGAAGATCTGACGGAGAAACTTCTTGCTTCAGATAGTTCCATTCTTCTTTCAGATAGCTACAAAGCCCAATTCTCATGGTTATAAATTATATTAAGGCTTCAGAATTAGAGAAAACCGAGGTCATCAGTATTTATCTGTAGCTACCAGATAATGAACGGAGACAAACCAGCATTCAGCATCATGCTATTATGCATCACATAAAATTATTGTACAATTACTGGCTTATGTTTCTGTATGGTGCGAAACACTTAACAAGTTTATTCAAGAAAAATGTTTCTCATGTCTCACCTTCTAATGTTACTGAAAACTGATTGGCTACAGTGAAGTCCCAGTGAATCCAAATGAAGTATGATTGGTCCTGATTCATCTTCCTTGTCTGGGATACAAATAATCACCAAGCTCCAGTGAAGACTGAATAGATCAGCACCATATAAATAAATCAAAAAATTGTGAATTTATTCAATCAACAACAGTAAGGAAATGGGAAGCAGGGCACGTATTAAAAGTTCTATCCTATTTAAGAACTTACATGCTAAATGTATTGTCAAATTGGCTAAAGGTAAATTCCAACTGCTCACGCACAAGATACAAGCAATCAAATATTCAAACATGAGACCATTGGTTGACACAAGTACATGCATTCGGACAATTCATTATCTGAACTGATATCATCTAGCTCCAATAATCCTACTTTCTTTTACAATTCTCTTTGTAGATTGTTTCCATATCCATGTAATACCCCATTTTGAAATGAGACATACAAGAACTTCATAAACAGCTCACTCTTGATTACCATATGTGATATTGGGTGAGTATTCTAATTATTTAGGCACATTCTTCTAGGAGCTAAAGACAATATACTAAAAAAATCATGATTTGCCTTAGTTAAAAGAATTAGAATTCATCCAGTTAACACAGGAAGGTTTGACGGATTTCTAGGTATCCAACAAAAACACAAAGGGGAAAAAAGGAATCCCTTCAGATCATAGACTAATTGGTTGTTTAACAAGATCCTTGAACAAAACAAAAGGCCAGTTAAATGTTAATAGCACAGGGCCTGAATTTGGTTGTCTGCACTTAATTGGGATACAGGAATAACTTGCTTACAAGATCATGACTTCTAGCACTTTTGGTAACTGGCAATCAAGGACTAGGACAGAATTTGTTTAGCTGAAAGAAGTAGAAAATGAATCATTTTTGTAATTGTATCATTGGATCATAAAAACAACCAATTGTAATTTCCTCTAAGAGCCAAAAAGACGCTTGCTGCTGATTGCTAGCTGGAACCCAAAAATAACCCCAATCCACTGATGGAAACCTCCTAAGCATCATAGACAACAGTCATCTATTGTGGTTAATTTTAACATTTATCAATGTGACTTAAAATATTGTATAATCTTCAGAGAAAACTTACTCTTCATGTATTGGAATGAGTACATATGACTTTTGAAATATATTGACACCCTTCCACCACCTTCGAAACTTGATAAAGAAAGAATCCTTGTCAACCCCCTACATATTACAGCGGAAGAAAAATTACTACAAGGCATCATTCAACAATATGGAAGGTTAATATCAAATAAAGAAATACGATACAGAAATCAAGCATATTGATTCACGAACATATTAGACACCAGCATATAAAATTCAAAATTTATCAGGGAAAAAGCAGATGAGTTTTTCTTTTCCCAAAAAAATAAACTTCTCAAAATCTTCACTAACCAAAAAGCCACATATATCACCATATACTATCCTCCCCGGTTCCCTCGAGAATATTTCGTGGAACAAAAATAACCAACAAAATCTAAGCTGCCTCAACATGAAGATTAATAAAGCCACTTCATTATAGCTCTAAGCATGCACAAATCTAATCCCTTTGGTAGCCACAGTACTAATAAACAACTCAGGTACCTTGTTCTAACAGTTTCTATGTTTCCTTCAGACTCCAGTTTAAATGGCTTACCGAATTCAAACTAAACCAACATTGATATGCTAAAAGAATAAAAAATTTACGGCTAAAGTAACCAAGAAGTAGCTACCTTGCTCGACACAGCCTCCTTCAGCTTACTGTAAAAATATGTATTGAAAAAATGGCAATCACGTATGGCCCTGTTTGTTGGAGATGCTTGTTGCTGCAAATATCTAGATAAATGAACCCACGAGTTATTAACAGGATAACCTTTCAAAGAAACTGATAACAGAAATTTCCACGCAGACTGCCATGAGAAGCAAAACCTGAACTAGTGCATACAAACATGTCAATAGGATACCAGGAAAAGAATATATAAAGTTGGGTAAATAAGAAAATATATTATTCTTCTCCTACCTACACAATAACATATTCTTTTCGGATACTAGAAATCTTCATCATCTTTTCTTTCATTATGATGTGGCATCAAGCTTGTAAGCTACAGAGGAAAAAAGCCCAGATTTCATGTGTCATTCCTGGTTCATGCATTTCCCTACTTTTGGAGAATATTTTTACCTTCTGGAAAGTGAAGAAAGCTAAAATTGTTTGGAGTTATATCATTTCATTTTGGGTGTTGGGGCAGGAAAGAAATACAACTAGTGGTAACGAGAAAAGAGAAAAAAACATAGAAGGTCTGCTGGGTAGAATTTTGATTTTGCTCTCTCTTAGGGCTTTGGTATCAAATGAATTCAAAGATGTTCAATTTTCTCCATCCATCTTATTTGGAGGTTTTGGGTTAATTTTGTCTGGACTGTTTTCAGATAGGTAAAGGATGGATGCATTGAGATTGGTTGAATGGTCTTGTATAGATTATTTCGCTTCTCCAATTTTTATCTTTTTGTTCAGCTTCGTAATTTTATGTTTCTTCTACAACACACTTCTTAGTTTCTTCTCCAAAAATAAAAGTAAAAATCAAGGAATAAATCCCTTATATTTCTATGTTTTCAGTGAGTTCTAAACCAGAGACTATGGTTGGACCTTACCACCATGGTAGTCAGGAAACTCGTGGGATATTAATATCCCAAAAGGGCAACAGGTGGCCCCAACCCCTGACTAGACTGACCCCTTGGACCAGAAAAAATGAGTAAATCAAATGTAGGTTCCAACCAAAATCTCTTGGAAGAAAAGAGAATCCCATAACCAACAAATTGCTAAAATTCAAATGTTATGCAGTAACAGAAAAGTGTGTTGTCCTTGAAGGCACATCAAGTTCAAGTATGGACTGTATCCGAGGCAATTACCGGATGTAAAAGTTCATAATAGTTGATGTCAAATAAACTTCTGGCGCAAGGCGATTTATGTCCATGTAACAAATTTCAACAGATTCTGGATCATCCCTGGGTCAAAAACAATAAGTGTCACACAAAATTAATTCAAGTAAAAACTGTTGCCCAAAAAACAGTCTACCATTTAATGAAAGATTTGTGTGAGTACCTTGACGGGTAGTAGATCCTAGCATCTTTCATGCTGAAAGAGTTACAGGAGTTAAAATTATCACACAATTCAAGAAAGCAGGCCAAAATGAAGAAACATAACTAAAAACCTGTACCAAAAGTCCCACTTACCATTCAGCAAGTTCGTCAGCTTGTTCTGCAGCCTCTGCACGCAGAGTTTCTTCTGTTTTCTCTGTTGTCTCTTCAATTGGACTTTCATCCTCATCTAGGAGAACAAGTGTCAGCTCCTGTTTGGATATTATTACCATCATTCTGGTCAATCAATAAAACACCTGACAAAGGGAAAAGAATGTACACCCATAGGCTCAACAAATGCACCCACTGGCAACTATAGGATGTCTGCCAACTTCCTCCCAATAGGAACAATCTCATTCACCAACACAGTTGGTTATGATAAGGTATTGAGGTCAAATTTTGCAAATTCTGTTGCATGATCTATGCATTGTTTGATAGGATTGTTAAATTAACATTGAGTATTTGAGTTTGCAACTATGAGAATGCATTTATTACTTTGCGATCAGAGCATTCAAGCCAAATTATGTTGATCATACAACAACACAAATATATTACTTTACTGAAGTATAACCATATTTGATCCAAGTCTCCGGAATTTTTTTCCTTTTTTCCCCTTCTTTTCATGAAAAAAATGGGTGTCTTGAGTGATCAACATCTGAATTAATTTTATTGTCCATGAGAAGATGTCCCTGTTACGATACTCGTAGCATGCGTATCCACTACTGAGCTTAAAATCTAATTCATTACGGTTGAAACATACAAAACATATCAGCAATTACAGTGAGAGAAAAACATAACAGCATATTTGTCATTTGTCATTCCTTCAGCTGCATTAGGTAATTCAAGGAAAAACAATAGACACATTCTTCCAAAGCATATATTTGCTCAGAGAACAGGTACAATGTTTTGCACCACCATCTTTAAAAGTAATGTCTATATGCGAGTGTACACAGGTAATAATATAAATTTTGAAAGGGATCAAAATAAATCCATTCAGAACTTCAACTAGAAAACATAGTTATTAATGCTACATAAACCCAAATATGCAGGGGTTCTAATTCAAGCATGTTCTAGACCATCAACAATTCTTGCCATTGTATTGTTTGGTTTACCAAACAATAATTATAAAGCATGTGAATAATTTGGCATTAGATTAATGGATTAGAAGAAACTAAAAAGGCATTGATCACATATCTTAGAAATTTTCCAAAAACAACTCTACAGTGAGATTATCAAAATTGTTAATACTGTGACTCTGCTAAAATATCATGACAATTTTCATTTGAATTAACAGCTTCAATGCTTAATATTTACAAAACTTTGAAAAATAACAAAGTCTATGCATGGGCATAAACATCAAACTTTTCTTTGGCCACAAAAATTAATCATTGATGCATGCTACTTATCTCTCACTGTTAAAGTGAATTGTAAGACCTTATTCTCTCATTCCTATAGTTCTGAAACATTTTCCATTTTCCACTAATGACTATAGTTCACCTCCAAAGCAAATACATTGCTAATTAGGAAGCAACCAAAATAGATATAGAGAAAACATCTAACATCATACCTTCCTATGCCTTTCATTATTTGATGGTCGGACTTGAAATGCATCCTTCCTAAGCAGAAGAAGGGAAAAAAAGTCAATGCATTAGAATATCCATTAAAGCCACTCGAGTCAGCTAACAGAAAGTTGCACAATTGATATAACATCTTGATACTCCAGAGATCATGCCAAAGGAAAAACTGAGACAAGTAGCAAACCCTACACTAAAATGCTACATCTGAGATTAAGCACTGCACCAAAGTAAAACTACTACTATCCTATGCATCCAGAAACAACACTGCACCCAAGTGAAACTACCACTATCCTATCCATCCACAAACAACATTGCAAACAGAAGTAGTGGGAGCACAAACAATGGAACTGGGAGGTGCCTTCACCAGAAAAAGGGGAAAAAAGAATAAAGACCAGGAAATAATATGCAAAAGAGTGGGAGAGGCAATAATAGAACAATAATAAAAGGATCTAGGGAACAAGAAATTAAGAATAAATTTTAATCATTGTTTCTAATTATGTCATCTCATAAATGCATCAAAACTGCCAAGCTTGGTTCTTTATGTGAAAAGTAAATGGAAGCATTAAAGCAAGCATGAGAAAATTTTAGTTATAAACAAGTGAAAAAATCAACTGGCACACAACTCTTTCCTCATTGGATGCAGTCAAAATATCGCCAGAATACTTATGAGTCACCCTGCATTCTCATGTAATATTCTAAAAATGGTCATCATATTGAAAGAGAGAGCACGTAGCTAAATTAGCTGTTCCAAATAATCAATATATAATATTCCATAAACAAAATACGATACATGTCAAAACACAGAGTAGGGGGAATGACATTGTCAATAAATGACAACCTTTAAATTCAATATCAGCAAAAGATCAAACAAGAAGCAATTAAGTATAAAAGGAAGGAGCCACATCAAATGTAAAAGATGCTAACTTATTGAGAAAACAGCTGGACAAGTTTTCTTCGGACCGATGGGAGGGATAAGCAGAAGAATCTCTCTCCTTCTGAAAACCATTTGAAACTATAGATCTATCTCCTTTGTGGAAAGGCAATTTTCTTGATGATGACCTATCTTTTGGTCTTCCTGTTTGTGATAACTCCCCATCAGATGTCGGTTGCTGGTGGTCACAATGAGCCAAAATGGATAATTCTTTATCAAATGCTTTCTTTACCCTACAATCTCTCTGTTAAATAAATTAAAAATAGGTTAAAGCAATAAAGTTGGCTACAAAAGAGGCTGCAAAAAATTCAAGCAAAAAGCAGAGTAACATACATTTTCTTCCATCTTCTCACTAAAAACAGTGGCAAACGAGGATTTTGACTGAACTTGGGATGATGTAGCCCTTTGTCTAAAGCAATCTGAAGCATCTAGAGAAAAATTTTAAATTCCTCAAATAGTTGGCTTATTCAAAGTAAAGCAAATTACAGCACCAAAGCGTGCTTCTAATTAAAAAGGTTACAGCTCAAGGATTCTATTAACTGAGCAAACAATTATCTTCCATTCATTTTCACAATCACATATGATTGCAAAATGGCACTTGATAGCCATATCCTAAATAGCGAAATAACAAGCCATTCAATATGGAATAAATCATTAACCCAGTTTTGCATTTTGTTCTGGAAAAAAGATATAGAATGGAGGGAAAACCATATTGGATAAAATTCTGTTAAAAATGTAAATTGATTATGTACCTAACTGCAGCAACTAAATAATGTAAAATAATTCCTGATGGGATTGACATTTATCAGGAGAAAAATGAACAAACATAAGAAAAGCCAAGTTTCACTTTTCCATTAAAATTTGAAAGAAAAATTGTAAACCGACCTCAAAGTTCTATGTTAAAATAGAACGAGTAAATATCAGCTCAAATAACCATAGGTGATAAGGCCACACATACTACAATACATAAAAGCAAGAATATCAGTTCTAGGGCAATATTTTCTGATGAATCATATATCATCAGTCCATTCTCCCCGTCTCCTGAAGCACAAATCTAAAGTTTTTCTTCTACATAATCATATTATTCATTTCAAGCATGAAATATTCTGTGAAGAAGAAAAGCAGAAATCAAAGGACGGGGAGGGAGAGAGGAGGAAATTAAGAGAGAAAACATTTAGGAGAAAAGAACTTTCAGGTATTGTCTGCTACTACACTATGCGTGTCTCATGGCTAAAAACTTTTAATAAAAATAAAACTCATAGGGGAAGCACTTGGTACTTCAGTAAGTGCTCAAGAAAAATAGTGACGGTTAAAGTTATCCAAATATTATCACAATGACCATTTCCCATTAGTAACAACTAAGATAGCAACCAAAGACCATGAAAATTTTAACTCTAAGCCCACCTAAGACTCAACTTGATAACGACCAAGTTTACGAAATCAACCAGTCAGAAATTACAAAACTTCTAAATCACACAAGAGAATGTACTATCACAATATACTTAAATAAAATGGTAACAAACTTGTTGGTCGAGTAGCCAAGATAATCAAGTAATACCTCTGGTCATAGATTGTGTCGGCTTTTCACATCCATCAATATCCTGTCCAATGACAAGTTCAATGAAGCATGATGAGCACTCATCATTTTCAGGAACAACACATTAAATACAATTTCACCAACAAACTTTACATTAACATCTATAGAATGATTCAAAGTATCAAGTAACCAACTAAAGCCAGGATATTAAATATAGAATATCAAGTAACACATAGAGTAAAAAACCTTTAAAATATTTAAAAGTTAACTAACAATCAACAGCTCATAATCCAGAAATGAAGTGTATTACATGAGAATAAGGTGTATACAACTGAGAGTATATCCAATTGACAAATTTACAATCCTCCCTCATACCCAAAGCAGACTGTAAATCCTAGTCACCAAGTGAACATAAATACTTCAAACAATTATAAGTCCCACTAGCAGAAACATGCTTCTTAAATTGAAATTGAAGATTCCAAGACGCATTATAAGATCTTTAGTAAATGACAGACGCCTAAAACTAGAAAGAAGCAATTGATCCACAAGTTTTAAGGCAGGGAGAAGCCAAATCCATTGACAAAATCACAACCCCTATGTTACCAAACAATAGATACTGTTACATTGATTACATCATAGGTGTCACTGCAAACGGCTAGCTGAATAAAAGTACTAAACTAGAGAAAAATGAAAACTTTATTGAATCTTCAAAAAGAATTATTCCCAAAACATTCTGCATTTAACTCCCACAAAGCAAACCCTAATCTCTCTCATCAACAAAAGCTATAAAAACTGACATTAAACCTTCATACAAACAAAATTAACTAAACTCTGAAACTTTATGCTTTTTGGTTGACCAAACTATAATCCAAAATATCGAAAATTTATCCCTAAAATATTTGAAAGCAAACAACAAATTTCACACGTTTTAATACATTATAGAAAAGTCTATATAGAACAAAAAGAAAAACGATAATTTCGTTACCCAATGTTTGGCTAAAATACAGGCAGACCTACTAATTAAGTTTTTACTAATTGCTGAAAAATTTTGCGAAATTTCGGGGATGGATACGACAAAGTTCAGGCTTTATGACAATATTCGGAATTTGAGGAAAAGATTATGAAGAATGTGGACCAATGCATCTGCATGTGTTATAGTCAAAGTCATGGGAGGACAATGAAATATATCCTAGAAAAAATGGAAAAGAATGTGAATCCTAACCAAACAAACTATATCGGCTCGACAGGGTCTCCTTCGCTCGCGCTCCTTCTCCAGCCGCTGAAGCTTTGAAATAAACTTCTCGCCCTTATCGGGCATTCTCTGACGGCTAGTTTCGTAAAATGATTTCATTCTCGCAATCTTAAGTTCGAGCTCGTGACTGGACATTTGCCTTTCAGATTCCTCTCCACTCCCTGAGTCATCGTTCATCGCGTGCACAGATTTCGGTGCCGATGTCGGTGGCTCGGCCTTTTCCACGATCAGCTCCGCCGGTGGCTCGTCGTTCCGCTCTGGAAGTACCTCCTTCCAGTTTATGTCAAGTTTTCTCTTTTTACACTTCTCTTCTTCTTGTTCCATGATAGGATTTCTATATTTTTTTTAACATTATTTAAGTAGTTCCAGACTTTGTATTCCACCAGTTCCCTGCTCTGCCACTCTGTTTTGTTCTTTTTTTTTTTTTCTTTCTTTAAGCTAAGTAGAAAATGTAGACACTAGGCTGAACTTTTTTTTTTTTTCACCATCTGGGCCTCAATTATTGTGCACCGTCGAACTAATTTTGGACGGTGGGGATAATATTTTTAATACAAATTTTAGAGATAATTTCGATTGACTACTTGATTGTAATGTAATAAGTATTCTCATAATTTTGGTTGGCTACTTGTAATTTTAGCGAGTGAAAGAGATGTATTCTTGCTGATCTATGAATTCAAAAGTACGAGATACTGAACTATACAGAATACTTCGTTAAGTAGAAGGAATTACCGAAGAGTAAAATTATGTAAGAATATGAAGATGTGCTATGGTAATTCTAAGAATATATAAGGAGATTCCGTGAGGAAGATGCGATGAGGACGTCACGCATTGAGGTGGAAAAGAATGTCACACTCTACGTAAACAGTGACCCGTGGTCTAAATTTTGTCCAAACAACACTTATGTGAGGGAAAATCTAAAACAAGAGGGCGTGCGAGTTTTGACAAGATGGCGGTTAAGTAGATGGAATTCAATGGGCAATGAAGCATTTGGGTCAAGGATCCATGCATTCTTCCTTATTAGCATTGTTGTACATAAAGTCCAATGTTAAACTAATTAACCCAACTTCTAGAATGGTGACTCAATTAGTCCAAGTTCTAGAATTGTAAAGATAGCACTACAATTTTGATCATTGTATAGATATTTTCTAGGACATTTCCAAAAGACCAATTCTAATCCTCAAAAGTGCATTGTAAGGTGTAATCTTACCTGTCCATTGTATGTAAACTTTCTTATAAATAGGTGAGACCTCATTTAGTCAAATCAAGCAATCAAGCAATAAACTTGAACTGTATAAGTTCTCTTCACTCAAACTCTTTATGCTCTCTCTTCTCTCTTGTTTAAAGCTTCCGATTTAGTGCATTATGAATGTTGAAAGCTCCCTTTCGATTAGGTCTCTGCTCAACCTTGAGCTTTAATACCAACTGTCACGGCCTTACTTTCTTCATTCGTTTCGAGCATGCAGTGCTTAGCAATTCAAAGATATGGCCAACTTTTTTGACGTTACCATGGCAAGTGAGGAAGTCCAAGCACAGAAACGTGAGGAGTAATGCCCTACCAAGGGTGGAAGCAAAAAGGCGTAGTCCAAGGAGATAGTGGCTGGCTTGGATGCTCAATTACCTAGCAAGGAAGCTTTCATGGCAAGCGTAGACTCACACCTTGAAGAGATGGAGCAGCGCTTCGATGGGTTGGAAGTAGAAGAGAATGCTCTTCGTGAGGTAGTGAAGGTGTTTACCACCAAACTCGAGGATGCCTTCAAGCAAGAGTTGCTAACAGTTCATAATCGCATGTTTAGAAATATTCGAATCTACATTGACCAAGAACTCGCTACAGTTAAGGAGGATATGGCTTTATGCAAGCATGCAGCAATAAGCGGTGTGGCTACCACACGTGATGCACCACGGGTCGATGTCCCTAAACCCAAGACGTACAATGGTTCGAGGAGCGCCAAAGACGTGGACAACTTCTTATAGGGAATCGAACAGTATGTCAAGGTGATGGGCATTACCGATGAACAAACCAAGGTACGTACTGCCACCCATTATTTAACTGATGTTGTTATGTTATGGTGAAGAAGGAGGTACGATGACATTGGTAAAGGCACATAAACCATCGATAACTTTGATGACTTCAAGCGAGAACTTAAGCGACAATTCTATTCGAAAAATGCCGAAGAAGAAGCATGAGGCCGATTACGTCGCCTCAAACAATTTGGAAACTTGCAAACTACATCAAGGAGTTTACTAGCTTGGTGTTAGAGATTCTAAACATAAGCGATAAGGATTCACTCTTTTTCTTCATGGATGAGCTCTAAGATTGGGAGACGGAGCATAAGAGGCGAGGCATGCAAGACCTTGCAACCACCATAACCATTGTGGAAACTCTTAACAACTATTCAAGCGAGCGGTCAAATGCCAAGGTCAAGGACAAGAAAGGTGCCCAAGGCAAAGGTAGAGGAGACTACAGCAAGTTGCAAGAAGATAGTTTTCGTAAACCACTTAGCTGCAAAGAGAAGCTGAAGAATGACAAAGAGAAGGATTCCAAACCTTCCCCAAATTGCTACTTTTGAGATAATCCTCATTGGATGTGGGATTGTCCAAAGAGAAAGGCGTTGAACATCATAGTGGCTTGTGTGAAGGAGCCACAAGGTCGAAAGGACGACACAGCGATGGATTCTTTGCAACTACTCAATGTCATTCGAACGGTTCTGGAGGCACAAGTAAAGGTGCTTATTTATATTAATGTAGTGATCAATAAGGTACGTATGAAAGCCTTAGTTAATACCCGTGCCTCACATAATTTTATGCAGCTTGACGAGGCCAAGCAGATAGGTCTCAAAGTGACCAACAAAGGCGGTACCATGAAGCAGTGAATTCGGCTGCTAAACCAATCAAAGGTGTGGCCAAGAAGGTCGAAACCACCATCGGAGGATGGAGGACTGGTGGATTGTCCGTACCATCTATGGACGACCATAAAATCGTGCTCAAGATAGAATTATTCGATCAAATGAAACTCATACTAGTACTATTTGCCAACACCATATGCATCCGTGATAGGGGCAAAGCGTGCATGGTTCTAATATCGAGAACAAGTAAGGTGGAGATCAAAATGCTCTCGGCCATGTAATTCAAGAAGGGTTTGAAGCGCAAGGGTGAAGAAAGCTACCTTGCCTTCTTGAAATAATACAATGACTATGATGATGCGAAGGTGGGCAATAAAGATGTTCCGGAGGAGGTGGATGACGTTCTCGAAGAGTTCAAGGATGTGATGCCGAAAGAGCTACCCAAAAAACTTCCACTAAAGAGAGAGGTAGATCATAAGATCGAATTGGAACCGGGCACCAAACCTATCGCCATAAGTCCATACCGACACGCTCCACTAGAATTGTAAGAGTTAAAGAAGCAACTCTAAGATTTACTTGATACGGGTTACATTTGACTGTCCATGACATTATTCGGAGCTCCGATTTTGTTCCAAAAAAAAAAATATGGGTCACTACGGATGTGCATCGACTACCAGGCATTTAATAAGGTTACCATCAAGAACAAGTATTAAATTCCACTCATTGCCAATCTTTTCAATCAACTTGGGAAAGTACAATATTTCTCTAAGCTTGACTTAAAGTGAAATTACTACCAAGTACGCATAGTGAAGGGAGATGAGCCAAAAATAACATGCATAATGAGGTACGGTTCCTATGAATTTTTAGTCATGTCTTTCGGACTAACAAATGCACCGGCCACTTTTAGTACTCTGATGAATAAGCTATTCCATCTCTATCTAAATCAATTTATGGTGTTATACTTAGATGACATTATTATCTATAGTAACACCTTGGAAAAATATGTGGCACATCTTAAGAAAGTGTTTCAAATATTGTAAAAGAATGAATTATATGTAAAGAAGGAGAAATGCTCTTTTACGCAACAGGAAGTTCATTTCTTAGGGCATAAGATCAAGGATGGAACATTAATGATGGACAAGGCCAAGGTGCAAGCTATTCAAGATTAGGAACCTCTAAATAAAGTGCACGACCTCTAGTCTTTCTTAAGGTTGGTTAATTACTATCGGCGCTTCATTAAGAACTGTTCGGCAAAAATAACTCCACTAACTGACTTACTTAAGAAAAGTCGCTTATAGAATTGGATCAAGAAGTGCTAATAAGCTTTCGAAGGCTTGAAGATGGCCGTCATAGAGAAGACGATTCTTGTACTTCCCGACCACATAAAGCCTTTCGAGGACACACCAACGCCTCAAATTTTACCATTAGAGGTGTACTTATGCAAGAAGGACACCCGATTGCTTTTGAAAGTTGTAAACTCAATAAGGTAGAAAACGTTACACCGTGCAAGAAAAAGATATGGTGGCAATCATTCATTGTCTTAGGTTGTGGCGATACTACTTGCTTAGGAGCCACTTTACAATCATAACAAATAATGTAGCCACAAGATATTTTCAAACACAAAAGAAGTTGAGCCTGAAGCAAGCACGCTGGCAAGATTTCTTGGCAAAGTTCGACTGTGACTTGATGTACAAGTCGAGTAAAGCAAATGTCGTAGCGGATGAGGTAATTCAAAAGGTAATATTAGTGGCCATTGGCTTAAGTATTCTTGAGGGAACGTTAGTGAGGAAGATTAAAGAGAGATTGACCCAAGACTCTCTAACCAAAAACATAATGTTGCTTGTAAACAAGGGAAAGACAAGGCGGTTTTAGCTTGACGACGGATTGCTCTATGCCAAGGGGAGATGTATTTACGTGCCAAAGTGGGGTAACTTGAGGAAAAAGCCCATCAAGGAATGCATCAATGCTTTACTGGAGAATCTGTACTATTGACCAAAAATACGAGAAGGTGTCGAGGTCTAAATGTAGATATACCTCATTGGTCGACAAGACAAAATTGAGCAACGAGCATCTGGAGGATTACTTGAACCGTTATCGACTCCGAACAAACCATGGGAAAGCGTTTCCAAGGATTGCATCACATCGCTACTGAAATCCATTACATCGTTACTAAAATATGAGGGATATAGAAGTATCATAGTGGTGGTCAATCATTTTAGCAATTATGTAGTTTTCATGTCGGCACTTACAGATTGCATAGCGGAGGAAGCTGCGAGGTTGTTCCTAAAACATATGGCGAAGCTTTGAAGAACATCAAACAATATTGTAAGTGATCGTGACCCGCGATTTACTAGCAAGTTTTGGTTCAAATTGTTCAAGTTGCTCAGAACGAACCTCAATTTTTCTATAAGCTTTCTTTCTCAAATCGACGGACAAACTAAGCGTGCCAATATATTGCTTGAACTTTACTTGAGGCATTATGTGAGTGCCAACCAAAGGGATTAGGCTAAGTTGCTAGATGTGGCTCAATTCTCTTATAACTTGCAATAGAGCGAGGCAACTAATAGAAGTCCATTTGAGATTGTGTTGGGCCAACAACCAACGACTCCACATGCATTAGCCTCAAGTTACGATAAAAAAGTCTCAGGGCCTTTAAGTTTGCCAAGGCATGGCATGAACAAGTCGATTTAGCTAAGACATACCTAGAAAAGGCAGCCAAGAAGATGAAGAAATGGATGAACAAAAAGCGGAGGGATGTGGAGTTCCAAGAAAGGGATCTAGTAATAGTGAAACACTTGCCCCAATAATTCAAGACATTGCGAAAAGTACACAAGGGATTGGTTCAACGTTATAAGAAGCCATTCTCAATTGTGCAGAAAGTGGGTAAGGTGTCATACCGAGTTCTATTTCCTCCAAAATTGAAGATCCACCTCATTTTTCATATAAGCATGTTGAAGTTTTATCATGAAGATGCTAAAGACCCAGCCGAGGGGAGTCAAAACGAGCTCTAACAGTTGTGGTAACCTCTTTCGAGAAGAAAGTTGAGTGCATCTTTGTTGACTGACGAGTTTGAAAGTGCAGGGTGCCGAACTATACAGAATTCTTTGTCAAGTGGAAGGGATTGCCTGAAAGCGAGGCTACGTGGAAGCATAAAGATAAGCTATGCCAATTCCATGAGCATATAAAGAGGTTTCGCGAGGAAGAAGCGACAAGGACGTCACACATTTTTGTGGGAGAGAAGGTTACGCCCTACGTGAATACTCGTGAACAATGACCCGTGGTCGAGACTTTGTCCGGACAGCATTTGCGCGAGGAAAAATTCGAGACAAGCTAACTTTGACAAGATGGCTCCTTGGCAGATCGGATTGAATGGGCAATGAAGCATTTGAGCCAAAGATCCATACATTCTTCTTTATTAGCATTGTTGTACATAAAGTCCAATGTTAACCTAATTAACCCAACTTCCAGAATGGTGACCCAATTGGCCCAAGTTCTAAAATTGTAAGAATAGCACTATAATTTTGACCATTGTATTGATATTTTTTAAAACATTTCTAGAAAACCAATCTTAACCCTCGAAATTGCATTGTGAGGTACAATCCCGGCTATTCATTGTATATAAACTTTCTTATAAATAGGCAAGACCTCATTTGACCAAACCAAGCAATCAAGTAATAAACTTGAGTTGTATAAGTTCTCTTCACTCAAACTCTTTGTGCTTTCTCTTCTCTCTTATTTAAAATTTCCGATTTAGCGCATTACAAGTGTCGAAAACTTGCTTAGTGAGCGGAATTGTTAAGCGCTGCACGGTCAAAGCAAGTAAAGAAAGTGAAACTGTGACAATTGATAAAAATGACAAATATCTCAATCAAATATAAATTCATAACTTCCATCTAAAAAAATTTAACGATAAAAAGGTAAAATCGTCTTTTTGATAAAACAAACAAAAATAATTTCTTTTGATTATTTAACTTTAGTCGATATCTTATTATGATATAATGAGTATTGGCATATTATAGTATAGCTTATAGAGGTAATAAATATCTCAATGAACTACGAATTTGTGAAATTCATCTAAAAATAATTTTAATGCAGAGAGGACAAAATATTTTTTTAATAAAATCCAAAAGAAAAAATCTTTTTTTACTTTTTTCAAAAAGTTTAGAAACTTAGGGAAACAAATGTTATTATTCTAGTTTAACTTAAATTTGACTCTATTTCGAAGTCTATCCAATATCTTAGTTGAGAAACACTCCTATCTAATTTTTCTTTTTCTTATATATAGAAGAAAAACCCGACTCTTTTCTCCTTCTTAACTCTTTTTCACAAAACACTCTCTTCCTCCTCTATTCTTCTTCCATTAAATCCCAAATCATTCATCATTTAACCCCTCATGCTCTCTTCAAAATCACAACTGAACTTACTGCCAATTAACGTCATTCCCTTTATTCTTCTAGCCAAATATTCTTTATCGCTCCAAAATCATTAGCGACTAGCGACGTTTGCAATGTGGTGGGCAGTTATTATAGGCAGTAGAATAACTAGAATCATGAAGGAGGTAATTATTTCTTTTAACTTTTATTTCAAAATTAAGGTTTTGAATCCAATTAGAAAATTATAATTAAGTTTTTTGTAATATATTTTAAATTTTTATTTTTTTTGGGATAATTTCATATAACTACTCAATTTTTGGCGATATCTCATTGTATTACAATAGATATCAAGAAGTTACATTACAATTTATAAAAATGACAAATATTTCAATAAGTTATATGACAAATATATAAATGGTATCTTTGTAATTTTTTACTACATGACAAGATTAAAGGTTTAATGATCATTCAGCTCTTTCAATTAAGTTTTTGTAGACGGATGTTATAAATCAATAGCTCTTGAGATATTTATCATTTTTATAAATTAAATTGTATTGTCAAAATACTTGTTATATCACAATAAGATATAACCTAAAGTTGAGTAGTTAGCCGAAATTATCCTTAAATTTTATCTTTAGGAGTTTAGCCATGAAAAAATTGGATAGGTAAACCTGTTTCAAGTTTCAAGTCACAACCTTTGATCAATAATTATTTTTGCAACTCGAAATTGCCTTTAAGCACAAATTTACTCTTGATTAACAAAATGCACGTGTATTTGTCTTGAAAAATCTAAAGGAACTTCTCTTAATCAAATCACTAATAAATATTGATATATATGTTTATTTGTTTTTCAACTCTTTGTTATTATAGAACCTCCCTTTTTCTCTCTCCTTAAACTCTCTGCCTTCAATCCGCAAAACACAACTCAAACACTCTCCAAAAGGAGAGTCCTTTCCCTCTCTAGTGAGATTTCTTTATTTTTCTTTCGTTTTTTGTTTTCTTTTTGTTAATAATTGCATATTTTCACCTACATCTAGATTTATGGTGGTTCATTTCTATCTTAGGTAGAGGTTCTTCCACATAATGATGGTTAACTCCCACCCAACTCTGGATTTGCGGTGGCTTTAGTGTTTTTTGTGTATTTACGTTGTTTTAGCTGTGTTGTCTTTCAAATTTAAACAAATGGAGACTGATTTGAAGAAAGTTGAATCTATTAAGATTCAGATCTTAAAGATTTCACATCATACAATGATTATTGCGAAAGATTTATTATAGTAGAAGTCAAATAAATCTACTAAAGAAGTGAAGAATCAAATAAAAAAGCTGTCGGAGGGCCCTTTTTAAATAAATTATTATTTAAAACCTCTTTTTTCTTGTTCAAAATATTGTTTTTCAATTAAAAACACCAAAACAAATGGTGTTATGGTTACTTTCTCCATGATCTTTGGTGTGTATTATGATTTATTTAATCTTTTTGTTGTAACAAATTTCTGCAATTTCTAAATGAAATTGGGTGTCAGTCTGCAATCTAGATGTACAGTATGTTCTTAAATGAAATGGAAAAGTTTTTTCTGATTTCGAAAAAAAAAACTCTTTGTTATTATAGCCATCGAAATCCTGACCCGTGGTATGGGCTCAAGCTTCATAAAGAAAGATCTCTTAATTTAAGTACCCCTCCCTCTAGTATGAGATTATATTTCTCACAAATTGATATTTAGAACGGCCATAATTATATTATGATTTTAAATTAAAGGATCTAAGTTTGAGTCCTACCATTTATATATTTATATATATATATATTAAAAAAAAAACTTTGATTTAAGGGTTGGAGTTCGAATCCCAACACATTATATGCAAAATCACACATTTTTTAAATTTACGTTTAATATGTCAAAATAACTAGGAACAGAACTCTAATTATTATGTCATTTTCCTAATATTTTTTAAAATGTCTATTATATTCTTTTTATGACTATAAATTCTATCTCAAATAATATAGTAGTCATTGGAATATATTTCGTTATTTTTAAGATTGTTAACAGCCATTTCATAAATTTTTTGATGAATAAAGACGCTTTTTTATACCTTACATTAATTTTTGTTTTCAATCATAAATGTGTTGGTAGTTGATTATTAATAACTGCACGCAAAAACATAAATTTATAACTTAAAATTTATTAAAAAATAACTTTTATCATCAGAATTATTAATTTAATAACATATAGAAAACATAGGTTTAAATAACAAAATATTATATATATATTCATGCAAATAATATATTTTCAACAATAATAATAGTTTAAAAATAATTTTTTAATATATATCTTTAGATTTTTAAAGAGTTTGTCTTGAGTTATGTTTTAAAAATGTTCAAATTCAATTGAATATATTACCTAATATTATATTAAAAATAAAATTCTCCAACATAATTTATAATTTATAAGTCCTTCATAATTAAAATTGACTATCAATTGTTTAAATATACAATAGCTGCATTATAACCTTATTCTAAAATTATTTTACGCATAAATCAATAATTAAATCAAAATATATTATTTTGTAATGATTTTAAAGGGAAGTAAAAAGGAAGAGATACTAACTATCCAATGAGATATAAATTCATAACGTCCGTCCAAAAAACTTTAACGGTGAAAGGGTAAAATCGTCTTTTTGATAAAATAAAAAGAAATAATTTTATCTAACTACTTAACTTTAATCAATATTTTATTATAATACAACAAATATTGACATATTACATTACAATCTATAAAGATAATAAATATTTCAATGAACTATGAATTCGTAAAATTCGTCTAAAAATAATTTTAATAAAGAAAGGATAAAATATTTTTTTTAATAAAACCCAAAAGAAAAAATCATTTTTTTTTAACTTTTTCCAAAAAATTTAGAGATGTAAATTAAAAAACTTAGGGAAACAAATGTTATTATTATAGTTTAACCTAAATTGAGTCTATTTTGAAATCTATCCAATATCTTAGCTGAGAAACACTCCTATCTAATTTTTCTTTTTCTTGTATATAGAAGAAATACCCAACTCTTTTCTCCTTCTTCACTCTTCTTCATAAAGCACTCTGTTCCTCCTTTCTTCTTTTTCTTTCAATGAATCCCAAATCATTCGCCATTTAACCCTTTATGCTCGCTCCAAAATCGCAGCTGAACTTACTGCCAACTAACGCCATTCCCTTTACTCCTCTACCCAAATATTCTTCATCACTCCAAAATCACTGGCGACTAACGACGTTCGCGATGTGATAGGTAGTTATTGTTGGTGGTAGGATTGCTAAAATCATGAAGAAACTAATTATTTCTTTTAACTTTTGTTTTAAAATTAAAATTTTGAATACAATTAGAAAATTAGAATTAAGTTTTTTGTAATATATTTTAAAATTTTAATTGTTTTGGATAATTTCATAAAATTGTTCAACTTTTGACGATATTTCATTATAATACAATAAATATTAGGAAATTACACTACAATTTATAAAAATAACAAATATCTCAACGAGATACATGACAAAATATATAAAAGGTAATTTTATAATTTTTTACTACATGACAAAATTAAGGGCATAATGGTCATTCAGCTCTTTCAATTAAGTTTTTATAGACGAACATTACAAATCAATAGCTCGTCAAGATATTTATCATCTTTGTTGATTGAATTATACTGTCAGAATATTTATTGCATCACAATAAGATACAGTATAAAGTTGAGTAGTCAGCTGAAATTATCCCTAAATTTTATCTTTAGGAGTTCAGCCATGAAAAGAATAAATTGGATAGGTAAACTTGTTTCGAGTTTTAATTCACGACCTTCGATCAATAATAATTATTTTTGTAACTCGGAACTACCTTTAAACACAAGTTTACTCTTGATTAACAAAATACACGTGTATTTGTCTTGTAAAATCTAAAAAAAACTTCTTTTAATCAAATCACTAGTAAATATTGATACATATGTTTATTTGTTTTCCAACTCTTATCATCATAAACTCTGTGTTATTATAGTCGTCAAAATCTTGGCCCATGGTATGGGCTTAGGCTTCATAAAGAGAGATCCTTTAATTTGAGTACCCCTCCCTTTAATGTAAGGTCATATTTCTCACAAATTGATATTTGAAATGGCCATAATTATATTATTATTTTAAATTAAAGGGTCTAAGTTCGAGTCCTACCATTTATATATATATTAAAAAAAAAACTTTGATTTAAGGGTTTGAATTCGAATCCCAGCACACTATATACAAAATCACACAATTTTGAAATTTACATTTAATATTTCAAAATAACTAGGAACAGGACTCTAATTGTTATGTCATTTTCCTAATAGTTTTTAAGATGTCTATTATATTCTTTTCATGACTATAAATTCTATCTCAATTAATATAGTAGTCATTGGGATATATTTCGTTATTTTTAAGATTGTTAATAGCCATTTCATAAATTTTTTGATGAATAAAAACGCTTTTTTATATCTTACATTAATTTTCGTTGTCAATCATAAAGGTATTGGTGGTTGATTATTAATAACTGCACATAAAAACATAAATTTATAACTTAAAATTTATTAAAAAAATAACTTTTATCATCAAAATTATTAATTTAATAACATATAGAAAACACAAGTTTAAATAACAAAATATTATATATACATATTCATGTGAATAATATGTTTTCAACAATAATAATAGTTTAAAAATAATTTTTTTATCTGAATGAATGAGAAAATATGCACTATTTATAGACCGATTACATTTGATTACTATCTTCTGAATGAATTTTTCTTATTTTATTTAATATATCTTTCAATTTTTAAAGAGTTTGTCTTAAATTACGTCTTAAAAATGTTTAAATTTTATTGAATATATTAATTAATAGTATATTATAAATAAAATTCTCCAACATAATTTATAATTTATAAGTCTGTAGTAATTAAAATTGATTATCAATTGTTTAAATATACAATAGCTGCATTATAATCTTATTCTAAAATTATTTTACGCAGAAATCAATAATTAAATCAAAATATATTATTCTGTAATGATTTTAAAGGGTAGTAAAAGGGAGAGATACTTCCTATCCAATGGTAATTATAAATTGTTAAACGCTACGTTAATAGCATTTAATGTTTCACTGGTAATGTCCAAAGTGGATTAAGTATACAATTTTCCTTCAGTTGTTGGCATTGAATATTATTAATATAATATTATTGTTAAAACATAAAAGCTTTGAATTAAGCTCTTAAAAGATATTGTTTCCGGCATGGATAACAAAACAATCCTCAATTAACCTAACTATTAATTGGGTGGTATGAATTTATACTTTCAACTCTGACAATTTAAATATGATTCTTATCAAGAATTCTTCTTAGTAAAGTATGGAAAGAATTTTTTTGAGTTTGTAATCCCTAATTATAATGTTAATACTTAAACACAATTATTATATAATAATACATGAAATATTACTTCTATATAATATCAAACTCTTACATTGTCTTTTTATTTATTGTATAGTATTATGTTTTCACTTCGTTTTTCTAAAATTATTTATTAGTATTATTAATTTTGAAGGTAAGAGATATCAAGGTCTTAAAGATTTGCCTAATTAACTATATAAATTCCAATAGTTTGAAAATTTACCTTAAAAATTTAGTTCGTTAAATAGATTGAAAAGTAGGATTTTCCAATCATGCTCCTATTGGTTATTATACCTAAATATCCCCCAATATTTTTTTGAAAACAGAACATACCCACTTAAATTTTTAGTAATGTTAAAATACTCCTAACTTAAAATAAAAAAATCCTTAACTAACTATTTATAATAAAAATATTTTATCCCTATATTATTATTTTAAACTATTAAAAGACATTTAAAATGTCTATAATATTATTATTTTTTTTTTTAATAATTAATATAATTTTATTTTAATTTTTAAATTTGAAAATTATAATAATATTTTAGCTCTTAATTATTTTTCTTTTAAAATTTGATGTCAAATTTTTTACAATATTAATATATAATAATTCTTCAAAAATTTTTAAATAAAATAATGTATTTTGAAAATTATGTATAATACTATTATCAAAATTTCTAAGTTTTTATTTTTCAAATATTAATTATAATTTTTTTATAATGTAAAATTTGTATTTTTATTTATAAAAATATTAAAAACATAATTTTTTAAATTGTTAAGATATATATGATTAATTACTCAAACTTTAAGAGCTTTGACATCCTTTATCCTTAAATTTTGATGGGATTCATTAGTGGTTGGACACTCGAGACTGATTTATCTATCCACAAGCTGTAGTTATATTCTAATACAGTTTTTATTTGATAACAAAAAATAAGTACGCGATAAATTATGAATTCATATAAGATATAGAAATAAGGGAACTTAATTAACAGATTATTGAAATTCAATTTATGACATAAATAGTGAATAGAGATGACAATGGGACGGGATGAGAGTGGGGAGGCATGCCTCATTCCCCACCCCATTTTTTATTTTAGCCCTCATTTCATATCCCATTCCCCAATAAATTTAATAGAATGAGGATGAAAAATCCCCGCATAAAGAATGGGTTCTCCATCCCTATATTAATTTTTTATTTTATATTATTTTATAAATCAATTTTAATAATATAAGAATTTAATTAACTTAAACAAAAATATTTATTAATATATTATTGAAAACAGTCTTTTTAATTTTTAATTTTTTACTTTTTATTTGTATATTTTATTTTTTATAACATTAATTCATGATTTCACAAATTTTTATTACTAATTACATTTAATTATAATATATAATTTTAAAAATTATAATATAAAATTATATTTATATATATATATATTTAATTTATAAAAAATATAATATATTTATATTATATTTTAATACGAAATGAAGTAAGAGTGGAGTAAAAAGAGTTAAACTAATCTCTATCTCATTAATAAATTAAAAATTAATTTTTATCTATTTTTTGTTTTAATATTTTTTATAAATTTATCTGAATTTTTTCATTGGATTCCTGCGACTGTAGGCTTGAGAAATTTTGGCATTCTTAACAGTGAAATTAAAATATCGGTCACCCCAATGACTGAGAATAAAAATCAATAATATGCTATTAAATTATAGGGCTTGTTTTCATCGTTTCATGCTCGCATTTCTCGTGTTAATCGTTTGCGCACGTGGCTAATCGAACGGTATCGGTGACAGTAGAGTTATTACATCTATTCTGTCTGCTGTTTGCTAAATGGAGTCGAAAGCTGCTTTACATTTAAAAAAGAAATAATCAGATACCTTCCCGTACAGTAACTACACCATAACAAAACCAAAAGAACCCGGTTCATTTAGGCGGCCAGGCACATCTTCTTCCAACCACAACATGACACGCGTCCTTAACCTACAGAGAAGAAGAAGAAAAAGAAAGAAGAGTTAAAAGAAAAAAAAAACCGAGCAGCAGTTCTATCTAGGGCATATAGAAAGGAGGAAAAACCAAAACCAAACCCGCACAGTAACATCATCAATCCAGTGATCCATTGCTCTGTCAAAATCATAAAGGCCAACTCCATGGCCGGCTCTCCGTCGTCTCCGGCAACCATAGACCCGAATATCAAGCAACCCGAATCTGATAACTCTAGTTGTAAACTCGATGCACCCTCCTCTACACCGCCGCCAGCAGCAGCAGAACAAAACCAACAATCCTCTATTCAAAACCCTAATACTTACGCTAACGCTAACCCTAACCCTAACCAAACGCCGGCGCCAGCATCTCTGCCACTTCCACCTGTCCAATCATATACTCCGTCGCCGCAGCCGATCTCGGTGCCTCCCTCGGCACCCGTGTCCTACCGTCCGGTTCCGATCCCCGCGGCGCCGCAGTTCTCTCCGGTTCAGAATTACCCTAATCCCGTCGTGCCACCGCCCGGCGTCGGCGTTAGTGGCGGTGTTGCGGTCTCGGTGCCGCCTCCCATGATGCCGTATTCAGTTGTTCCGGGTCAGGCTCCGAATCCGGCCCTTAGACCTTACGCCCCAATGCCGAATGGATACGGCGCTGTTCCCCCGCCTGCTCCTGGTGGGTCCTCTCTCTTCATTTATTTCTAAATTTTGTTGTTGTCTATTGGCTTGCAAATGGGAATTGTTTACAAAAGAGTATTTTTTTTATTTTTTTGAATTTATTGTTGAATTTGTATGATTGATTCTTCGTTTTCGCTTCTTCGTTCTTTTATTTTTTAATTTTTTTATGTTTTTTGTGTCTCTGGTTGCTGAAAAGTATTGTTTATGGTTAGTATGTTTGATTTTTCGTTGTGTCTGTCTACTTTAAGGAGGCGTTAAGAGGACTTTTTTTTGACATGGAATGCAACATTTGTACCATTTGAACCTTGACACTTGTCATCGAGAGATATGACTTGTGTCACAAGTTTGATGTTCATTGTAACAAATTTGACATTCCAGGTAACAAAATCTTGTCCCTGTAACATTGCTCCTTATAGTAGCACACTCCTTGTTATAGTAAGGTTCTGCTATGTTCTGGTTAAGTGGGGAGGGTTTTCTTATGTTAAAGAGGAATTGGGAGAGATTCTGAGCGTAAATTGGTGTCCGTTGGTAAGATAAAGGGGCATGGATGACAGGATGTTTTCTCCTACAGTGTTATGAATGAGTACACGGGTGAGAAAGGTTGGGAGGCTTCAAATATTGCTTAAGAGAACCACTTCTACAACTCCGTTGTTGGTATGCATATATTTGCTTGGTTTACTTATTGCATTTGGATTAAATAATAGCATGCTACCAAGTGTTGTGTTAATCAAAGATCTTTCTGTTTTTGCCCAAGGCAACCTAATAAGAGGTTACAAATTTAAACAGTACAACACAGTAGGAAGGATAAATTATTTTGTTCCATATGTCATGCTAAATTTTGTGTGGTTGTGTCATGTTCATTTTAGTAGGCTACTTTCTGGTAGTTATAAGGATACTATCCCTTTCATGGGTTTATGAATTGCCAGCAGCAGATCATGTTAGCAACTGAGTGCTCGTTGACCTTGTTTTCTGAGGTATAGCAAATTCTTTCATTTACAAATTTCTCTATCACTTTCTTTGGTTTTTAATGCTGTATATTGGGCTGCTAAAAATTGAGGTAAGTTTAAATCGCCGCACATGGAAGTATAGATTTGTGTTAATAATTCACCAATGAGCATGAGATGCTGAAACTGTTTATTATGCTATCTCAAAATTTTGCAATTGGTGCATGAGATATTTTGAGAGAGTGCTACATTAAATGCGTGGATGTGTTAGGTAAGTGTCTTCATATATCCATGATTATGAATACGATGCTATTCTCTCGATGTTTCCTTCAGGTTATCTGTTCAGCTGGTGATAGTTGCCATGCCTATGGTGCCCTCTCTAATATGCTTTTAATGTGTGGTAACAGTATTTAATTATGTTTTTTGAACTTTAGCACAAATATTTTTTGTGGCTGAGAAAATACTTATGAATGTCATTTAATTCTTAAACTTGCTCTTACATATTTGCATAGATGTTTGTTCTTTATTTATCCAGGACTTCTTCGATATCCTGCGCCCTATCCATCAATGGCTCGGCCTGTGTTTCCTCCACGTCCACCTGGACCTGTTGGACCGCTTCCAATGTTGGCACGTCCCCCTGCTCCAGGGATCCCTGGTGCCCGCCCAATTATACCTATTGTTAGGCCAGCTGTTTTACCTCCTGTTACACCAACAGAGAAACCACAAACTAAAGTTTACGTTGGCAAGATAGCACCAACTGCGGATAGTGATTTTGTGCTTTCCGTCCTTCAGGTATTATCAATTTGAATGATTTCAGATTATCAATATTGACTTTACACCATTGGGTTTTATGCTGGTGCTTAAAGCACTGTTCAAAGCCCTTCATTGAAGTTTTGGGTTGGCAAATCCTAATGTTTGTATCCTTTCTGGAAGGTTTGTGGACCTGTCAAGAGTTGGAAACGTGCTCAAGATCCGTCAAATGGGGCTCCTAAAGGCTTTGGGTTCTGTGAATTCGAGTCCGCTGAAGGGGTTCTTTGTGCACTACGACTGCTCAATAAATTTAACATTGATGGGCAAGAATTGATGGTATTTTTTGTTATCTAAATATTTTCTTTGATCATTATTGTTGTCTTTAAGTGCTGTTAGTGTTAGGTTTGAGAATAAACCGACATGCTTCATTTCAGATTTCTTGTAAAATTTCTCACACTTTATCATGATTACATGAAGTCATGGAGAGATTTTGTAATTAGTTTGCATGACACAAAATGCTCTGCTTGAAGTATGCTTTCATGGTTTGAAAGGTAGATTTAGTCTTTCAATGGAGATGTAGTTCAATGTTTGATTATATTACTTCACCAAGTAATGGAACTAAAATGTGCATTTAGGAATGCTATGTTGAAAGTTCTTTTGTGCTTATCACTTTCAAGTAAAGGTGCTTTCTGCAAAAACACCTAGGAGTGCATTTTGCAAATCACTTATCAAGTTATTTAGAAATCACTTTAAATGCCTTTCTGATCTAAAAGGTCAGGATCTAGTAAATCATCTATCAACTGATTCTTCACTCCCAAAGATGCTTTTGTCTATTTCAACCAAAGACTATGGAGTATCTGTATAAGGTGCTTCAAAGCAAGTTTGATGGTGGCAAATGCATTTTCAAATGCGCTCAAAATCTATAATGTTTTGTTTCTTAGTTTTTTCAAAGTTTACGCTGGTAATGTCCATTGCCGGATTTTCTTGTCATATATAGTCCACTACTCTGTCATGATCCTATACAGTCATCATGGTTTGTTGCATACAATTTCAGTATGTTAATAGAAAACCAACAGTCCTATTTTATATTTCAACTTTCACCTATTTGATTTCTGAGCACGATTAGTTGAGTCTGGGTTACTAGAGTCTCAATTCTAAGATAATTATCAAACAAGCTTGAGAAGCAATCTTCTCAATTACTTGAAACATTATTGAACCTTTGTGAAGGAAAATTTATAGCCTTTAGTGGGGCCTAGTGTGTTGGGGGCCTTTATGGCAGACCTTAATGGCATATTCTCAGCCTAGAAGGGAGAGGAAACAAAGTTTAAGTTGCCTTCTGTATCTGGAAATCGTGGTGCTTGGAGCTAGTTTTCTTTCCTTAATTGTCTTGATAAATTTGTTTGATAGTGATTCTTTTCAGATATTTGATTTTTCTTTACTTATTTAATCATCAACAGTTGAATGTTGATCAAGCAACAAGAGAATATCTGGAGCGCTATGTTGAGAAAAAAACTGAAAACAAAGAGAAACTCAAGGAAACTCAGGATGCAGGGGCTGAGAAAGAAGATGAAATTTCGCAAGGTGTTGAAAATGAAGCCACCAAACCCCCTGATGATGTGAAGAAGGAAAATGAAACAGGAAACAAAGAAAATCATTACCCTGCTAATTTTGGGATTGTAACTGATGAGGATATGCAAGCTGATCGAGAGGCTTTGGAGAAGCTTACAAGCATGATTGAAGAGAGGTTAAAGGCTAATCCTCTTCCTCCGCCACCTCTTCAAACAACCATGGATGGTTCTGGGATTTCTAACTTGGAATTGCAAGCTAAGACAAGGGATGGCGACTCTGATGTGGATATGATTAGAAATGGTGAGCCTTTATGGCCGTTATATATAATCTGATTACTATATGTTGTCATTGGAGAATGTTTTCCTTTTTCTTTTACTTTTTCAATGTATATTTGATTTGTGATGCTTATAATTTTAAGATACAGCTGAAGATAAACCTGATGATGAGACGACTAGTGACACAAAAGCAACAAGCGAACATGACAGGCCTGACACAAGCTCACCTGATCGAAGCAGGGTGCATGACCGAAGAAGCAGAGATAGAGATAGAGATAGAGAGCGAGATTTGAAGCGAGAAAAGGAACGGGAAATTGATAGATATGAAAGGGAGGCAGAACGAGAACGAGTTAGGAAAGAGAGAGAGCAAAGAAGGAAGATTGAGGAGGCTGAGCGGGAGTTTGAAAGGTGTCTTAAAGATTGGGAGTATAGAGAAAGAGAGAGAGACAAAGAGCGACAGTATGAGAAGGAGAAGGAGAAAGAGAGGGAACGCAAGCGGAAGAAAGAGATCCTTTATGATGAAGAAGATGATGATGATGATTCACGGAAAAGGTGGCGTAGGAGTGTGTTAGAGGAAAAGAGGAGGAAGAGGATACGAGAAAAAGAAGATGATTTGGCTGACCAGACAAGGGAAGAGGAAGAAATTGCTGAGGCCAACAGGAGGGCTGACGAGGAACAGCTGCAGCAGCGACAAAGAGATTTGTTAAAGCTTTTGTCTGGCCATGCACCAAATGGAAGTGAAAAAACTGTGTTAGATGATGAATCTGCTGTTGAAAACAAAGATAAAACTGTTGAGCAAGATTATGAGGGTGATTCTATTCCCGAAAATCATCTGACAGGTAAGCCCTTCTTTCTCCTGTTAATGTTTTTGTTGCATGTTCAGCTCTAATTTTGCTCTCTTCCTCTGTGTTTCTGTAGTTTTGCGTACCCATTTTTTGGAAATGTTATACGATTCTGTGTTGCAGGTGATGCGGTTTTACAAAATGGTGCCGCGAATGAATCAACTAATGTATTCATTGCTGCATCAGATGTGCGGCAGAGTGGCAATGTCCCAGCAAGAAAATTGGGGTTTGGTCTTGTTGGCTCTGGAAAACGAACAGCTGTCCCTTCTGTCTTCCATGAGGAGGATGATGATGATGCTGATAAGGATAGAAAGATGAGGCCCCTGGTTCCGATTGATTACTCAACTGAGGAACTGCAGGCGGCTCAACCTATAGTTTCTGGAGCAACCCCACCAAACTTGGCTGCAGCAGCAGAATTTGCTAAGCGCATTTCAAATGTCAATCCCAAAGAAGAGAAGCCTGATGTAGAAAGAGAAAGAAGTAGACGCTCACATGATAGGTCGAGCCATCGGGAGAAAGACCGGAGTGATGAGGATTATAATCGCCCCAGAGATGAGAACACAGAGAAGATTCTTGACCGGGATAGAGATCGGGAACATGGTTTAGATAAGGTGAAGACACCAGATAACAAGAAACTTTTGGATGCAAAACAATTAATTGATATGATCCCTAAGACCAAGGAGGAGTTGTTCTCATATGAGATAAATTGGGCTGTGTATGACAAGGTAACTAACCTTCTTATTAATGCCCAAGATCTGATTACTTTTCTTTTTAAGTTTCTGCTTCAGGAGAGAGAAAAATGGTTGTTTGGTCTGTGGATTCTCCATGATAGGGAATAAGTGCTTTCTTCTCTCTCTCTCTCTCTTTTGGGGCAATATTGACCTTTTGAGTTCCCAATTCTGAGGCCTTTTCCAAGACGAGATATTTAACTGCTTTGTTGGACCATTGGGATATTTCCTACTTTACCTATAGTGGACATATAGCTTTGGCATGAATTTATGCCCGCCTCATGTTATGGGATTGTTGTCTGTGAGATCAATTGGTAACAAATGCAATGCACGTTATGTGATGTCACTGCTTCATTATGCTTATTCAATTTCCTTGATGATCAAAAGTTGATGGATGCAAAATGGCTGAAGCTGAATAAATGAATTTTTTGGGTATTATCATTGCATCATTGGAAAATGTTTGTCAAATGTGTCCTATATAAAAGATATTTTGTGTTTTACAACTGTCCTAATTTTGTATTTCTTGATTAATGCAGCATTGTGATTATGATACGGTCCTATTGATAGTATAATTAATGATTTCAAATACCTCTGTTGACTGATGTTTTTATGTATTTACGTCATGTTCAAAATGCAATTTATTTTATGTCCAATATGTTCTAAAATATTATTCTGTTGATGTTTTATATACTAGCATGAGCTGCATGAGAGAATGAGACCATGGATTTCAAAAAAGATTACAGAGTTTCTGGGAGAAGAAGAAACCACCTTGGTGGACTATATTGTATCCAGTACTCAAGAGCATGTGAAGGCATCCCAAATGCTGGAGTTGCTGCAAACTATTTTAGATGACGAAGCGGAAATGTTTGTGCTCAAAATGTGGAGGATGCTAATCTTCGAAATCAAGAAGGTAGAGACAGGTCTTGCTTTGAGGTCAAAATCTTAAATGGATCTCGTTTTTGTTTGTTACAGGTGGCTGCAAGGCTGATTCTTGTTATTGTATTCATAATTAGTGTGCTGTTTTTAGAGTCAACTCACCGTTATTGCTGTAGAACAGAACATGAGTCATGATGAAGTTGTATCCTTGTTCATGAATATGTATTGCTCCAAAGTGCGACTTTTTAACCTCAAGAAATGAGTTTAATTTTGTACTCTGAATTGAGGACGCTGTGCTTGTATCAAAAGAATTCTTGAATGGAAGTTCTAGTTGTGATATTAATGATTATAGGTGCGGAGATTCTGCATAAATTTAAGTTGTCAATTTGCAATACCATCACAAGTTAATGATGCTGATGCTTCTAGTCTAGTGTTTCTGTAGAAGTTATTCTATTTTAGTTGATCCGTCATGGGTTCTATCTTTAGGAGGCCTAAAGAAGTCAAGGGGGAAAGAGAAGACTTGCCTTAATTTGTTGCCTGAAACGAAAGTGCATGTAGGGCTTGGCATCAGCCCTTAATAATACCAACCAAAGTTTTTTTATTATATATATCTCTCGCCTTTTCGCGCGAAGATTCCCGCTTATTTGTTCTATGAAGTTGATTTCATCTTCTTGAATACGGATGTTTGTAGTATCTTGCCATCATACCATTACGGCACGTTTCTGTTGGACGCTTCTTGTGGTACTTGAGATGATGATACTGTCCTATAAAATCCAAAGCCTGCAAGCGTTGAATTCCACCCTTGTCTGCTGCATCTGTTGCCTTTGAAAACTTAAAATCAGTTTCGACCCCTAAAATACATGGTGATAGTTTTGGACCCCTTAGTTTTGGAAAATACCCTACTGTATACCTTTGTCCTCAGTTAGACTGTCTAGAACCATAAAACCTCATTCATTTTCTCTATTCTCTCAACATACTCTCTCTCTCAAACTAAACGTCTTTTCCCATTTAATTCATAATACAAAGCTAGTTGAATAAACTCTCTACTCATTTCAGTTTGTAGTCAGACTACATTGTCAAGTTATTTAACAAGCATCTGGGTTATAATTTCGCGCTTTAAAAAAATATAAAAATCTTTACATTTTGCTTTCGTAATAATATACAATTTTAAGATGAATATTTAGTGGATTTATTAATAATTATTTGAGTTTTGTCGGCATTGTTAAAGAAATACAAAATTCAAATTGCATGAGAAATACTGATTTTGCTTGACTTCCAACTTGGTGAAATACTTTACCATATTTTATTTTCACATTATTTTCATGAGTTTTTTTAAAATATGTAACGGTTTACTATAGCGAATGAGTTAGCATAAACGATGAAAATAAGTTCAATAATTGTAAATGTAAGGAAATTATATTATCTCGAACACCAACTTGTTAAGCTTTACTTGAGATCTACTAGAAGTAAGAATTTTATTGCAGGACAAAATCGAATTTTGTTCCAAGGCGAGAAAAGGGTAATACATCAACGCGGGAGATGTGATGGTACCAGACACAATTTGACAAACATGTAGGGCTCCCCTACCGTTACCATCTCAAAAGACTCTAGGAACGAATGTGGTTAATTATTTTGACGAAAACAACTTCGTAATTTGCTTTGTTTTTTCTGTTTTGTAATATTATAGCACGCACTCCATCTATAATGAACCGGACGTGTCTCATTTTTCAAAATATTTTGCTAGACATATCTAGCTTTGAAAAGTATCTTCCACACCCCTTTGGTTTTCTTAATTTAATTTCCAGACAGGTCTGAATAATTTTTCAGAATCTATCCGAAATGTTAAGTACATTTACCTAATCATTTGCCAAATGATACAATGTTTTAACAAATTCTTTTGTGCCATATACAACCAAATATTCAATTATGTAAATTAAACATTATACCAGTGTAAAAAAGTGGTTTTCCCAAGGAGGAAGAAGTTGCAAGAGAAAAGGAAAAATTGAGTTTTAGAGTTGCCTTCAATTTTTTTTTTTTTTTTAGGTAGAAAAAGAAAAGGCTATTTTAGACATTATACAAGCTCAAAGTCCTTCATGGGAAAACAAAAAAAAAAAATTAGGTTCTACCATGGTCATGTTAAAGAGCCCATCCCATCCGCTGCAATCCAATTTCCTCCATAAACAAGCCGCTGGACAGACAACCAAGTATACAAGAATTGATGATACATATTAGATTACTACAATGCAACTTATAACACCTCTGTTTTGTATCTCACGTAAATTGACTTTACGTATGATGTTACATCAGTTGACTTTAAAGCATGGATATTAGTCATGCTCTCCAGAAGATGACAGCAAGCCTCTTTTAAGTTCCCAGAGCCAGAAGCCAGTTCCAGAATGCAACTCTACCAAAATTCAATTAAAAATCATCAGCATAGATAGCATCCTGCAACTCCAATTTAATTCAACATTAAGGTTAGTGTGTAAGACTACCTTCATATATACACACACAAGGAGGCACCAAGGCACCATTTTCAGCCACCCCTCCCCCAAAGCCCAGCAACAGCTGGTATACAGTAACAGGTTAGAAAAGTGAATAATTATTCTAAACACTAGGATATGTCATCTACCATGCTGCCAGGATATACCCTACTAAGTTAGGTTTCTCACTGATAGGGGATGCATTCCCCACAATTTATCCTCCTAAATCTTTCCTTTTCTTTCCAGATTTACTTCTTGACTTAGAGATGTCAGTTGGATCTGAACTTGCAGTTTTTGGGACTGGCTTGCCCAGTTTGGTGTAATTTGTGGAATCTTTGCAAGGCGGAATATCTTTATCTGGCCTGCTACTATGCTCTCGAATATCTGTAGGAGCACAATGCTTCTCGTAGACAATGGCAGCATCCAGGGTGTACATGCGAAGTGCAAGAGAGGTAAGTGTTGCAATATTGGCCGCGGCCGAGAGTGAGGACCAATACCACCATCCATTGCGTAAGTAATCAGTTTTGATCATGTCTTCAAATACTATGGTCGCTTGAACCATCTGCAGAATCAATAAGTGAAAATTTGACTCAATAGCTCAATTCAATGAGACACAAAAGGGGAATCGAAGTAACACAGAATTAAGAAATGCAAGCAGGCCACTACATCATCACATTCACTACCAATACAGAAACTTTTACCCCAATTATATAATAGGATGAACAAAATAATATTCTTCTTCGGAAACAAAAAGAAAGATGATGTGCTACGACCACAAGTATAATCCCCCTAAAGTTACCAATGTAACATCATTGTAAGTTGCTTTCACCATACAATATTAAAATTAACCTTAGTCGAAATTGATTGGTCAAACTATAATTTTATTAATTGATTTCAAATGTTACTGGTATGAAGTTTCACATAAAAAGTGCAGCATTACTAATTATTGGAGAGCATACCAAAAAAGGAACCAGTACAAGCACAAAAGGACTTGAGGAGCATACAATAAAGTTCAGACTTCCAAAAGGAAAAAAGGGATTAGCTTGGCAAATTGTATTGCAATTGGGAATGACAACACTGAGATTCCCTTGTATTTTTTGTTTCCTAGCAACTTCAGAAAGAGTTTGTTGGTAAATACTTAATCATTTCAATCAAACACTTGACACAGAAAAGAATATTTTGAAGTAAAGTAAAATATACAGACCTCAAAGATTGACTTGGCAGATTTGACAAATGCACGCCAGGCACATCGTTTTTCCCAGCAAGCCTTTGAAGACCTCAGTGCTGGTTCTGGGACAGCAGCATCCATGTCAAGCAAGTTGATTTTCAGTTGCCTAAGAATTTGAATACTCCTTCTCCCGAGAGGTCTCAATGAAGGCTCATGAATAGTAGAGCAGTTACCAATCTTAAGTTTAGGATTTCTATATTTGAAAGATTGATCTCTTTTTTCATTCACGAAATTTAGATTTAGTTTTCTACATTTTAGCACTTCCTCATCACTGTGACTAAAAGTGGATCTCCTGGTTGAGTTGCTGCATATATTCTCAGGTTTCGAACTGGAATTCTTGGTCCCTTGTACTGAATATTCCAACTGATTTTCCACATTTGTGGACTTATCACCTTGATTAACCTCATTTTTACACAAATCAATTAATTTCAAAGCGGGGTCACTCAGATATGGTGAAATGCTTGGCACAAATGATGGAACACCATTTGATCCAATAAGTCCTATTTCCTGAACCAATTCCTTAATAGAGGTTTTTGTCACAAACTTGGCACTAATCTCTTCAATGTCAAATGGGCAGGCCAACTCCTTTGAAATTTCAAATGGCCCAATGACAGTCTCATGCTTTAAACTCTCAGGCATACCTTTACCCACTGTTTCAGTCCTCATTATCCCTGCCCCTTTTCTTGCCTCATCATCTGCCTTGCTGCTCGGAGAGGAACATTTGCCACCATTATGCACCTCCAGTTCATACCTAGTGGAAAATGACAGGTGGCACCAGCGGCAATGGAATCTAGTAGGCCATACAGGTTCTAGGCAGTCACACCGGTACATCCTCTCCTTACAAGTTAATTCTGCATTCTGGCTTGAGATTTTACTGGCTTCTGTTTCCAAACAAGGGCCGTACTTTTTCTCCAATACAATCAAAGCCTTAGTCAGAAGACCATTATAATTCACAGCTGCTTCATTTTTTGTGCGCTCTGAAGAACCAGGTAGACTTTCACCCTGAACGTAATTTCTACCTTTATTGGAGTCCTTATATCCAATCTTTCGCCACCCTAATATGGAATCAGCCAGTTCTTTATCTCTTGGGTCACTATCTGTCAACCATTCAATAAGTTCTTCAATTTCTGTATCAGATTGATAAGAAAACCATGAAGAAGGTGTTGACATTTCATTGTATTCTGTTTCAAATGAAGAACATCCCAAAGTCAAATTATTAGCGAATGAGTCTCCATGCTCTATGATCTTCTGCTCTAGCAGTGTAGTTCCTTCAACAAGCAGCCATGGAGATGTATTTGGCCTAAAGAAGGCCCAATATAATCGTCCAGCAGAATCTCTACCCAACAACTCCTTCCGCAGAGATACCGTAAATAGTTCTGACTCTAGACAGGCAATTGCATCCTGCAGAACAGCAATCTCGTTCTTAAGTACATTCCTGTGGAGGTCATGGGCATTTGACTCATTCATATCATGTTGAACAATGCTTTGATGGCCAGGAACAACATTTTCAGGATTCGTAAGCATAGCACGTATATGCTCAGCTGAATGTTTTTTACTTCTATCTGATGAAATATGGCCTTGTGTAACATCACAGGTAGGCTGCATAGGACCACTTTTACAACTGTTTTCTGAATCAAGCCCTCTGTTACTCCTGGCAGCACACTCTAGTGAAGAGTCTTGTTTTTGTGATTGACAAACAGAAAGAGGCAGATCATACTGGGGACTATCAGTTCTCAAGATATTGTCCTTATCAGAATGTTGATGTACTTGAAACTCATTATAAGGAGCCTTTCCAATTTGATTTTCACTGCAACTAGGCTGTGTCACTGAAATGCCTTTTGAATAAAGCCAGCAAGGCTGTTTTCTAAAATCATTTGCTCCGTACAACTGCACACCATCATCCAAAAACACCAGATCACTGGTTAAGGATGACAAATAGCCACTTCCACTAGGAGGCTGCCTCATCAATTTACCATAGTGTGTATGCAGAGTGGCAAATCCTGTTCCACATCTTCCTGCACCACCAAGGACACTTCCGTTTTCTCTCACCACTTTGCCAGCAAGGATTTCTTCTCTGAATTTCAAGTTTCTCCATTCTATGGACAATGAACGAAGCTTTTGCTGCAAGTCAGCAGACACAGAGGCACATCGTTCCAGGTGTTCACGAATATTGGCAGAATTCAGCAACTCATCGCACAAAAACTTCAGAAGGAATATCCTCTGCATCAAAGAAAGAAAGAAAGCCAAGTCAAAGAAATAAATCCAATGCCTATCATGCTATAATAATTACTTTATAATGAAGGTATAAAACTATAACCAACAGATTGAATATCCCAAACAAGAAGTGAGCTTGGTTTCCCAATACTACATTACATTTCCACTGCGTGAAAACACGAGACAAGAATTACTGTTCATGTAAGCAGAGCTGAGGCCTTTGCGATTACTGAAAATGAGGCATAATATTATCATTTTTTTTCCATTTTAATGCAGATGATTGACAAACTTAAACTCACAGTGGAAACTAAAGTCCAAGACAGTTTCAATAGTGCCATTAACATTCAAACTAGCAATCAAATACAATACATAAAAATAAGTATGGTGATATTAGAGCTTTGTTTGAGATTGCGGTGCTTTTATTATATTTTGAAAGCGATGTTAAAAAATTGTTTGGTAACACTAATGTTGGCCGGACCCACTTATTTTTCTGATTCCATAGCAATTATGGCTTCAAATCTATAACACCTCAATACCAAATAAAGCCTAAAAAACTATACTACTCAGAATGCAAATGGATCTACTGAAACAAAAAGCATTGAATAGGACCGTAGACAAACCTCCTTTGCACTGTACTGCCAGTAGTCTCTCATTTCCATTGTAGCAGCCAAATTGGACAGCGCCTCCAAAATCCCACGAGTGAACTCGCCATTATATTTCTCTTTCTGGCTTCGGGTAGTGACCTGAGGAGCTTGTGAAGTATACTGGTTGCTACAATTGCCAGTGAGACAGGGGGGACAATACCAGTTTCCTTCAGGGACTCTTGCAAGAGGGGGGTTTAAACAATATGTGTGATACCCGGAATCACATTTGTCACATAATAAAACATTGTCATCATCTTTATCTATGCCACATACTTTACAGACACCCTCATCCCAAGGAGCTTTTGGAATGTCACTTGCAGACTCAAGAATATCTTCCATTTCCTTTTTGGCTTCAGAATTTAAGCACTCTAAGTTCAGATAATCATTGAATTTCTCGACAAGGGTGAGAACCTGCAGCAGGTATTGACAGTGTTAACACTCAAGTTACATCAGGTGAGTTAAGATTGAGTGAAGGAAAAGGCTTCCAGTACATATTGCACTTTATAGGCATGACGAACTTCACGCCAAGCCAATGAGGCTACAAAGCTGCTCATCTGCAGTTGCAGAGACTAAATTGCTAGAGGCAATATGTTGTCGCCAGGGGCATTTACTTAACCTAAAGATTGGTGTTCTTACAAACTACTGCTGGTGATATGCAGTGCAAGACTACATGAAATGACAGATAATGGAGCCTGGAAAATTATCCACAAGTGGTCAAGAAAGAGAATCAACTTGCTTAGTTAACTGAAGCATATAGACCTCAGCCCATATTTTACCGCAATAGTTGCTTATTGGGCCCCCTGCTAATGCAGAATCGTTGAGAGGGAGATAAAAAATACTCGTGTAGTAATGTTATTCCTTATGCAAGAAATTGATATAAGAAATGGTTGCAAATGGGCCACTTTAAGAACGAACAATAGTTGCACCTTAACTACAACCACAGTTACAGAAGCTCTCTTGTGTTCTTTCAATTCCTAGGCACCTCATCATTTATGTCAATTTATTCATCATAAAAACTACCTGGCGCCAGTTATTATTGCATATTAAGTCTAAAATTCTACTCCCTCAAGCAGCTTCCAATCAGAATATGCATTAAAGATTCAACAATTAATGCTTTCCAAAAATGAAAATTCTGAATTTCAAAGAAAAATAGGTTTGCAACCCAAGTGGCCTCTATTCCCCTAAACACCACCCCCCACCAAACCCCTCCTTCTTTTGGCAAGGTTATGCCAGTGTACACACATCAATAAAAGTCAAAATTAAATGTAGTGCTGCAAATCTTAGTATGCTTCTTCTTCTTCCTCTTCTTCTTCTTCTTCTTCTTCTTCTTCTTCTTCTTCTGCTTTTTTCTTCTTTTTTGAGGGATATCTACAATTCTTTCCATTAAGGTCCTCCTAACAATGCTTCGATTACCAGCAGTTTCGGGATAACAAGAAGCAATAGTGATGCTTTCTTACAAGTGGCAATATAGATGGATCATTATGGCATGACAGCTAAGGAAGAAACGTATTTAGAAAAATTATAGGAAAGGAGGAAGAGCGGTACCAACAAACCTCTTTTTCATATATTGTCTCAAAATTTTGAGATAATTTTTCAGCCAACTGCAGTAAATCAGATTGATCGCTATATGCAGTGCGAATGTGATGCCAAACCTGCCAAAAGAAAATAATACAAAATTTATCTTCAAATACAACACACTAACAGTAAAACATACTATCTTGAGCTATCCATCAAACTGATGAAGCAATATACAATGTCTATCAAGTATCATAAATAAAAAAGGAAAATTAAAGAAAAGAATTTTAACTGACAACATGTCCCTCAGTCACAAATCTTATCCTCACACCAAATATGAGAGATTAATGCTTTGGTAATTTGAAGTTTGAGTAGAACTATCAATAAGTAGTGTCTTAAGCTATCCATCAAACTGATGAAGCAAAATATGATGCCTGCCAGGTATCATAAGTAAAAAGGAAAATCAAATTATTTCAACTGTCCAAATATCACACGATCATAAATCATGTCCTCACACCAAATATCACCAATTGTAAGTACTGTTTAGATCTCTGCAGGTGAATTGAGCAGAATAATCTAGATAACAGATAGGGTGAAGTAGGTCAAACAAATTAGGTAAAACAATGCATACCTCACGAACATCCTCTAGGAAAGCTTCATGCGATCCACCATAGGCCCCAAAAGCCAACCTCAGATCAATGGTTCTGAAGTCCAGAGGACGAGGCACCATCGCAGGAAATCCAAGAAGTCCTTCATCGTCATTATCAGAAGTATTAAGAAGTGTTCTTCCCAACAAATTACAGAACACTTTTTCATCATCAGCAGCAGCAGCACAACGAAGCACTTTTCGGCATTGCTTCATGATCACCTCAGATACAGAAGTAACACACTTGTTTTTCCTCTTCCTATTAGGTTTCTGCTGCTGATCTTCACCGCACACGTCTGCCAATACTGCTAGAACAGCTTTCTGTAATAAATCAATAACAAGTTAGGAAATTGCTTGCACAAAGAGACATGGGGACATTTTGACAACCATGAAAATATTGATGAGGAAAGCAACTCTCCAGTAAATGAAGATGCAAAATTCAAGTTATTCCATTACAGCTCAAAATGAAAAAGCAACTATTAAGATCTTACTAAATGATTCCTTTCAGTGCACAACAGAGATTACAAAAAATTGTATATGCACTTGCACAGTTCTGAACCATATTGACTGGAAAAGCATTTATAAGCATTATGTGGTAACAACAAACAACTTATTTCCTGATTGCCAAAATTTCAAAAAGAATACTACTTTGAAATCAATGTCTCTAAAATAGAAAGTTCAACGAATCATTAAAGCTAAAGGTGCCAACAATGGGAGGCAGATTGAGAGTCTGTTTCAACCAAATTTTCAACAAAAAATATACTGAATAAAGAACATACAATTGTTGAAACTACTCTGGCACACCATGGCCAACTACAAAGATTTTCAAACTCCAACTAAGCGTGTTAAAACTATTAAAAATTTTTAAAATGGAAGCTTAATACAGCTAACCAGTCAGCCACAAGATTTAAAAAAACTGATTGATTTGTATTACCATTTGCATCAACAAAGTGCTACTGACCACTAGATAATTCTGAAAAAAATGGAAAAATATACTCAACCTTAATGAATTAAATAAAATTATTAAAGCAAATATATTTTTTCCTTTCTTAACAAAAAAGATATTGCTGATAAGCACCTTAGTCGGCCCCGAAGCATTTCCCTTGTAGACTTCCTTACTGATCGAGTGTTCTAATCTTTTTCTGGCCCATTCTGGTGGATCTTTATCTAAAGCATCATAGATACACTTTCTGATTCTGGCTCCCACATTAGTGGGAAGCTTTCTTACAGGTTCAAGAACTTGTGCCCACTCAGGAATTCCACAATCATTCACCTTGACTGTTTCATGAGCACCAACCGTATCAGAGTCAATGTAATGCACACTTGAAACATCATTTGTACTCTTCAATGAACCAAAGATTTGCTTTGTAGCCTCTGCAAGCAGCTGAGAATCACAAAAATTAGTGGATCATAATTCAATAAGCATCTGATATGTTATTAATAAAATTCAGAAACATGAACCAGCAACCATATTGAAATGCCGATTTCACAGAAGTCATGAGATCAAATGATAGGAAATTGTACCGGATATGTTGCTACTTTAACTGCTTTTCCATACAGTTAATAATTGATGAAAATAGCAGAGGCACTCTCTTTGAATCGAGTTTGTCAAACATGTTCAAATAAAGAAAATTGATGTCTAATGTTATGGTTCAATTATAAAGAACATATTGGCAAGACCAATCCACCATGATGCAACAGCAATATCAGATCAAAGGAAACAAAATTCAACAAGAAAAGGAAACATGAAAAAGTGGACCAATCTTTTAGTTGACAGAAACAGGCAAGAACCAAATCCAGAAGAACTAATTTGGTAAATCAGCAAATTTGCTACTAGTACGTGACCTAAGCTTGGCTTGTCAAATCAACTTAAGTCAAGCTCCAGCTGAGGTGATCTAAGCTAAGGCTTGAGTTTTCAAGTTTGATCACTCAGAAAGCTTATTGTGAGCAAAACTAAACTTGCCCGATTGTGCAATCTCCGTGGTGTTTCCCTGACATAGCACTTGAGGACTCTTAACACAAATATAAAATAAGAAAAGTCAACCACATGGTTATTAAGAGGCAAAAGGGAAATAGAGGTCATAAATGTCCAAGGAAAGCCCATATTTTCCTCAAAAATTTAAGATAATATTTCAGCAATTCTCTTTGTGAGCTTATGATAATAATAATAATAATTTCAGCAATGATGGTAATAACCTGTACAAGAGGTAGACCTTTCCCCTTTCCATACCCCTCTCCGCATTTTCTCACAAGCTAAATCTTCTTTCTGTCCTCTACATAGCACTTGACCAGTAAGGTAGAATATCTCAATAAAATAGTTAATATACCATTTGTAATGTAGCCTGATTTTTTCTCCATGAGCCATCCCTTCTATGGAAGACTTGAACCTAAATATGTTAATATTTAACACATTAATTCCATAGTATTAGTTTATTTTCCATACAAGATCCTAAGGTTGCTTTTATACAGATTACTGACATTCAAACTGTGTTTTTGAATTCATATCAGTGTAACATAATCAATTTTAATTTATTTAAATACTTCTTACAATAAATTTCCATTATTATTACAATCGACATTGGTACTAAATACTGATCTCATTAGCTCCATCAATATCTCCATAATTGAGAACATCTTATATTGAAGAAATAGGATAGTGAATGAGGTTTGCTTATGTATATGCAATTAAAGATTTCATTACTGAGCAAAGACGTTTCAGCATGCAGATGGTTTAAAGTAGGGAAAAATGATTGAACTAATGGACATAAAATATGAAGCCACTAACATTTACAGAAATTAAGGATTATTTGACCCCATAAAACTCAAGAAATTGGAGTGTTTGCACAAGATAAATTAAGATATGAAAGTCAATCTACCAGTGCATCTGCTTCCATTCCAGCAATCCCTGGATGAGAACCACGACTTGTTCCACTACTGCCTTGGAAACAATGAAATGCTTTGCAACTCTCATGGTTCAGAAAATCCACTGAATCAAGGTTGCCTTCCATAGAAGAGACAGTTAAAATGAATCTGCGAGCTAATTCTGGCCAAGTAAGAACATTTATTGGGAGCAAATCAAGCATTATTTTCTTAGCAGACATCAAGTTGTCAGCATCCTTCTTCCTCCTCCTTCTTGACTTGGATTCTAGACCGTCAAAATTAGAATCTACAAAAAAGGCAACCTTGGACTGTAGCTCACCAAGCAAAATTTTCAGCAGAGAGCAGAGAACATTAACTAAGTCAACACTTGCACATCTGCTGTTGGCATCACATGTTGGTCTGACATGGAGAGCCTCCGTTGAAGACTCTGTTGCCACTGCAATAAATGCATCTTTATCTTCTTGAGGAACGGTTGAAGTTGAAGAACTACTAAGAGTGAAGGAAGAGCCCTTTATTAGCTCTTCTTCAAGTTCCTTAAAAGATAAAGGTTCCTTCAGTCCCAAGACTTCAGAGAAACGCCACAGTAATTCCCAAGACTAAACAAATAAAAGAATAATGGTAAGAGCAAATATTTGACAATAAGAATATTCCACTAGATAGCTAGAGGTTTCATGATTTTTGACAGTAGAAATTCCATACCTGAAGAACATCACCTATTAATTCTGTTGGAAGCTTTGAACTTAGTGGCTTTCCAGGAGGAAAGCAAGACTTCGCAACAGGGTTTTCAACCACCTGCTCCCTTGGTTTTTTACAACTTTTGAATACACTAATATCTGCTTCTCTGTCATGTGTATCACTCTTCCTTTTAACCCGAAGAAACCCACCTCCTACAGTTTGTGATGTTGATCTGTCTCTTCTTTTATCCAGGAATATATATTCTGCACATACATTAACCCGAGGAAGCTGTTCTACAATCTCTTGCACAAATTCAACATCTAGTCCAAATCTGTCCTGATCTAACCACTTCATCAGCGCTTTGCAAGAAGTCTCAAGGTCTGCATTGCTTCTGATGTGATGTGGGATGTTCATAGGGCCAGACAAACAGCAAAACTTTGATAATGAATCGGGAGATTCAATTGTTTCCTCACTCATCGAGACGAAGCATGAAGACCATACTCTAAACACATCATGCTTGCAACAAAGCTTACATACACCAGTTTGCTCATATATCTTGCGGCAAGCATGTACTAAAGTTTGAGATACCATTCTCCACACTGAAGATGGTGATCTTCCTTCGACTAAAAATTCTCCAATGTCATCGTCCAGCACTATATAATCAGTTGTAGGTCTTCCAGAACTTTGTGGAAACTGGTACGACTTAGTTTGCAAAGTACTCCTTATTTGAGAATTACAAGCTTCCTCAAGTTCATTCCCAAAATCGGATAGCATATTATGTTCTAAATGCGGAGGGTTATCATCTGAGAGTATCATCTGAATATTTGTACCCTCGTCATCATGCAGACCAACTGTAGCATCGGTTCTTTCCCGGACCCTATCATCATGTGCCTCAAAACTTGGCTTCAAGAGGACTGTTGATCCAATAGGGATGGGTTGAGCAGAGCACGGATACCGTTTAACTTTAAAAAGAGGACCAAAATCACCACCATCAGAAACATCACATACAAAAAGGGACCCAGTAATCTTGTCATGCCAGCTGGACCTGTAACCTATGGGCCAGATCTGGTTAGTGTTATGATAGGATGGTCGTGGATCTACCTCACCCACAGCTAAAAGACAGAAGTCTTCAAATTCAACTGGAAGTCCGACCTGGAATGGTAGTTAAATAATATTTAAGTCCTAAAGCATGCTAAAAGTAGTTGTTAGCAAAATTATACAAATGAATGTATAACTCTGATGACAGAAATCATATGACAAAAATAAACAAATGGGTGGAAAAAAATCAAATAATAACTAACTCACTCTAACTTGCAAGGACTCAAAACCACCAGTTTCATCCAAATTGTCTTGCTTAACTCTCAAATTACTCATCAAATAGCAGGCATCAGTTTCTGCAGGTTGAAAACCTAAGGACTGTCCACCAATTTGGAATTTCAAATTTTCCTGACAATCTCTGAAGTTCTTGATTCCGGAGAATATCAAAGAATCCTTTCTTCTACGGTTTAAAAGCAATCCTTTCTGCACCAAAGCAAACCCAGCACTTCTATCCTGAGATTCCACAGAATGGTAATTTGATACCAACCCAAGATGGCAGGCAATATCAAACATTGAATCAAACCTATTTCCATCCAGAGGATAGTAATTCTGATATGAAGTTCTGTGGATTGAAGTATCACTAAGCCAAGCTCTTTCTTTAATTACAGACTGATCTGTTTCTTTCAAATTTCTTCCAAAATTCAGACTCTGTTGGACTATATCTTCAAAGCCTGATTTAACAAAACCTGTTACCCTGCTACAAGCCTTTGGTAGATCTACTTGGCTCCCCACATGTAACAAATTTGAATGTGTTGCTGGGGCATTATTTGAGTTGCAAATAAAAGAAGTATCACGCAGAGCATGCACTCTACAAATCATAAGCCACGTAAGCATCATTTGTTACAGAATTCACAACTGACCAAGTAGGCAAGATACTCAAAGGAAATGCTTATCAACAATACAAACAGTATATAATAACCATGCCAACACACCCCACCCCCCCCCAAAAAAAAACCAAAAAAAAGCACGAAAAAACAACTGCAGCATTATGCACTGAACTCGTCACAGCTTTACTTGCTCAGCTGCTCTCAAACTAACAAAAAGTTTGAATTTCAAATTATAACTAAGGAGCTAGAGGAGCTGGATTATGTAAAAGAATAAAATATTCGCACATTTTCTCAGCAAGAATAATTCAAATGCTACAAAGATAAGGAAAAAAATTACAGTGAGAATATAATGAAAGGGAACTTCATATAAGAATTTAAACTCGAAATTCTAAGTCAGAAACTCTTCAAAATTTAAATATCATACCCAGAGCTTGTAAATTCATTCCTTTCCTCTTCGCACGGCGGCAATGCATTGATGTCAAAAAGTACAACTCCTCCACCACCAACCCGACTTCCCTCTCCAGAGTTGCAGGTCGGCGCCGGAGCCGACGAGACGTCACCGGCCGCACTTGAGACGCAGGTTTCGCGGGGAGAACAGAGTGGAATCTCATTAAGATCGATGTCAAATGGCTTCGAACGGCTATCCTGAGACTTCGTATTGGAGCCGTTACTGTTGAGCTCCATGGCCGTTATTTTTCGAGCTCGAGAACTAATGGAGTCTTAATTGAGTGCTCTCCAGCGCATTATAGAAGCGTAAAACGTACGGCAATTTTGAGCTAAATTGAAGTGAGAAGGCGACAGAAATCGAAGATCGAAGGCTCGACAGGGAGAAGGAGAAGAGAGAAAAGAAGATGGTGAGCTCGGACCGGAAAGGAACTTTGATGCTGTGTGTGTATGTGTAGAACCGAAGCTGAGACATTTGGGTTCTTCTCGGGACTCTCGAAAGTCGAAAGAGAGAGACAGAGAGAGACAGAGAGAGACGGCGAGCGTGGGTGTACGCAAGTGTGCATTTCTCGGAGTCAAATGACAGAAATGTCCTCTAGGAAAGGGCGAGATGGTGGGAAAAACGAGGTCGTATTGGGCGTTTGCAACGGTAGTTAAAGGGGATGACGTCATTATACTGTTGATTCCGTTGTCGTGGCAAAATCATTCTTTCCTTTGTTTGTTGATGGCACGGAACACGCTTCTCCAAGTAAAAGAGGAGTCTTTTCTCCTCTCTTCTCTTCTCTTCTCTCTCTCCTCGTGACTGGTATGTCCGTAGCCACAAATAGATGGCCACGCCCATGTATGTCCCTTCAACTACACCATCATAATCATACTATCATGATGCTTTTTATGTATCTTTTGACATGTCGTTCCCTCAAAGTTATGGCCAAACCGCAAAAGTATCTAATAACTGCCGGTACAAGTATTATCATGTTAATCGAGGAGATAAAAGTCCTTGACCATTGACCTGAAATTACTGGAGAATTACCGAAAACTCGCCTAATATTATCAAAATCTTGTAAATTGAAACAATTTTTTTCAATCTAATACATGCACATACACGTAAAGAACTTACAACCAGTCATCTATCAAGAACCGGGAAAGTTTTTAACAAGGTATTTACCAGGAAATGCGAGGAAACAGATGTAGTTAACAATTAAGTTTACAAAGCTTTACAGATTTTAACACGACAGTGAGTAAAACCAGAAGCAGCAACCGTGGTCACGGAACTCAGCAACAATAGCAGGCCTCAAAGTTCCATTTAAATACAATGGCTTTAATGATCAGATTACCCAGAACCAAGCTACAATGGACCCAACAGCTAGACCAACAACTAGGAATAATACAATCACGATTCCTGCAGTCTCTGCATGTTGTAACTGAACAACCTTAGGTGCCAAAATCATCAATACACTTGTTAAGTAACCATTGGTCAGCCCCAATAGACAAGTTAATATAGTCACTGGAATTTCTGTCCTGAAGAATTTGGGACCATGCAAGCATCCCAGGAATAAAGGGAAAAATAACAATCTTGCAAAACAACCTCCAATTGCAATTTTTTCATTCTCAAGGAGATAGACTGCAGTCAACGATTTACCAACCAGGTCAAACACATTGTATCCAGCAATCAGGATGATCCCATACCAGTCCTTGAGAATCTCAGAGTGCACATCCTCTGTTATATATCCTGGAAATATCGACAATGTCACGATATAGATGAGGAGGATCCCAATCCCATACCACTTGACTCTTCCAATAATATGAAAAACGGTTGATCTCCAAACTGGCCCAGTCAGGGAACCTTTCTCTTCTTTCTCCTCATTTACAGCCTGAATCTTCAGATCTTGATGGTGCTTGATAACTGGAAGTCTGTGTGCCACATTGTAAAGAACAATGCATATGGCCATAACCACAATCCCAACGGCAAAGTAGAGGTTCGCACTTTTTCTCAAACCATTGGCATCTTGTGGATATACAGATTTGGTCACAATTCTTAGAACTGAAACAAGCACACCTACAGTCAACAATGTCAACTGTTAGAATCATTATGTAACAAGTATCTTCCACTCACAAAAATGCAGCATTTGTTACATCAGAAGCACATCATACTTTGCATATATAAAATCTATAGTACCTATAAGGATAGGAAATATCAATAGCAACACAATTATTCAACTCACACCAAGCTTCCCAAGATGCACCATTTACTCTCAGTTCATGTTTATAGCTATTCTAGCAACATATAGAGCTTCATAATTTGGACATGTGACTAACTGAGCTCCTGCGCTCATTCAGCACATACGACCAGAAAATTACTATTTAAAAGTTTTTGACCTGGAGTTTGCCTGAACTCAAATAAATAAAGTTTCTTAAAAGTTGACCAGCTATCCAACTCCTAAGCTCTTTTAAGAGCAGAAGATGCTTGAAAATGAAATGACTTAAGAGTTTTCATCAAGTTCAAGTTTACTTACAGAAATTCCTATCTGAATTTTTCTTTGGTTAACTACCAAGTAAATGACTAAGAGTTTTCATCAAGTTCAAGTTTGCTTACAGAAATTCCTATCCGAATTTTTCTTAAGTTATTAGTTAACTACCAAGTATCTGAATTTGAGACGCCATGCGCACAATGCTCGATCCAGTTCTTTATACAAATACGTGAACTATGATGTCAATCAATGTCTATTCTTTTATCTGCTATGACCTTCAGTACATTGTAACGTAAAAATGAAAAAAAAAAAAAAACAAAATGGCAAAAAGTAAGAAGCAACATTGGGTCTAATTCTGAAATTCATTTACAAAAACAAATGCTTAATAAAAAAGAATAACAACCCACAAAACATAAAAAATTGCATTGAAAATAGTCATCATCTGCAATCAAAATAATGAACCACACAACCAAAAATTACTAACTACAGCATAAAAATTTACCAGAACCAGCAGTGCCAGCAACGATAGCCTGCATGTACCTCTCAGGCAACTCCCCAGCCGCGCCAATCAACCCACCTTGTACCAGCGCATCCGCCAGACCCGAAATCGCAACCGCCCCGACCGTTATATAAAACCCATCATATAACCCGACCCGACCCTTTGTATAAACCGCATCCAAAACGGGCGCCACAAGCATAGCCACCACGAAGAGACCTAGACCCACGTTTATTCTGACGTAAGCGTCAGATTTGTGGGCGTAGAACACAATTATTAGAAGGCAGAGGAGGCCAACAAGCATGTAAGCAACGGCAAAGATGCGGTCGACGGAGGCTTCCGGGTAGAGGTAGGAGAAGTAATCGACGGCTGTGATGAAAGCGTTCCATGGAAGCAGGAAGCCCAGACCCAGCGTAAAGTATATTATGTAGGCGAAGTGGAATGTATCTTGCGGTGGTTTTCTATGACTGATTGTTGAGCTTCCGAGGAGGAGCGATGATTCGGATTCGGATTCGGATCCGGTTTCCGGTTTAACGGAGATACCCATCGGAGGGATTAGTTGATCAGATCAGGTTAGTTGATTTCACGTGTTTGCGGTGGATATTTGTGCGAGATGTTTTGTTTTGTTTGGTTTGGTTTGGCTAGGCTAGTTGGCGTTAGGAGAGACTCGGGGAACTGAAAACGACGTCGTTGTTTAGCATGCGAAAGATTCTTTTTGACTCCAGTTTACCGTTTTCCACGCCAAAAGCAACCCCACTAGTAGATATATTATATTAGCACTTGAGACATGTGCATGTTCAATAAAATGTTAAAATTCTAATCACGAGATTCACGACCACGTCCATTAGAAGCCGTTAATCACAATCAAAGACCGGGATTATTAGATCATGATAAAAGCGTGAACTGCTCGTAATATTACACATTTGCCTTCTCTTAGAATTTTGCATGCACCTTTCAGAATTCAGATAATGATGATGATGATCTGTTTGTCCCCTACCTTTTACTGCATTCGTTATTTTGAGACATACAATGCCAATCATATATTATATATTCCTTTGGATTGGCAGATTGCATGTCCGGCGATCAATATTTTTTTTATTACAAAGTCCAAATCGGCCTGCTATATTATTTCAAGAGGTGGCATAGGCTATCTTACAAATCTTCTTCAGCTAGAATTTACGTGAATAAGATTTTACACTATCTTACAGACTGCATCCAGTTGTCTTATATACATCTAGAGTAGGAATAATTCCAGATCAATCTCTTTCTCTCAATCATATGATATGCCTTAATTCAACCATGTGTGACATCTTGTCTCTACTGCAACAACCCATTCTCCAGGATAGGAATCATGGAAGATCCTCTTTCACCCCTCTTCTTCTAGATTTTATATTAATTCCAGATTCCAAGTTCACTTTTAGACATGCCGGGTTAGAGAGAAAGAGGAGCTCAAGACTTAGTCTTCACCAGCTGAAGCATTTTCAAGTATTCTATGTTTCAGCAAATTTCAGACCAAAAACTGTGGTTAACTCATCTTTAGTGCATACTTCAATCAAGAATTTCTCAACAGATTCATGGTTAAGTCGATTCCTGACTCCAGTATGTCTAAACGAACAAAGTATCAGGCCTTACCGCCCTCCATATTGTACATCCATATCTTTCTGACCACTTATTCATTGTCACAAACTCCAACCAACGCCTGTGTCCTTGATATCCAATTATCTCATACAAATAACTCAAACTGTGTATCGGGCAATTGGGGTAGTTTTATCAACAATTGTTGTAGAGTCGGTTTTGATGATTACCTGTATGCATTGGGCCGACGGGCCAATCTAACAGGAGTGATATTCTTAAATTCCACAGAGCAAAAGAGCTGCTTAAAGTCAATGAAAGAATTTGACAATATTGTTTTTGGCTGTGGCATTGAGAAGCTAACAAGTGGAGAGGGTGGTTGCTCTGACTACACTGCTACCGATATTGTAAATAAGCTAGGAAACAGGTTGAATAAATTAGCTGAAGACTGTAAGGATTTAAGCTCAGATGGCAGAATAGATCAGGCCTGCATTGCATGCTTGAGAAGATGGGAAGAGATTTCCGGATCATCAGACAACGAAATAAAGCCTGGGAACGAAGCTGACGTATGTAGATTTGCAGTTTTGGTGACATTAATAGGAAATCGAATTGATGACACAAGGTGGGTACAGGCAGTTTTCAAATGTCTCGGGAAGCAGCCTCTTTCCATAGGTAATCTAGTTTGACATTGTGATATTCACTCTTGAACTCCATTCTTATCCTTGTTTAATCATAATTGCATTTGAATATTATTTCCTTTCCTTTGTCAAAGCTTTGATGTTCCATCATTCTAGTGTGAAACCTGATAAACTGTGACTAATTACTTCCATAATACTTAGCAGATGAAAAGGGAGAAACAGCTAGTAGTAATATCAAGACAAGCATAGGTAATCACAAGTCTACAATGATTACCACCATTCTGTCTGATTAAGAATTCAAAGTTCCATCCCTTTCTTATTTTTTGGGTTTCATTTTGCATTGATTTGAGCAACTTTGTTGTTGACAACAGGTATCTGGATTTTAATTGGTGGTATATATAGTTGGAATAGCAGCAATAGTAGCTATTGCAACATGGATCTTATTTAGACAGAGGACCAGAAATGGACCTTTAAGAGGAAAAGATGGTAATCCATTATTATTATATTAAACTAGATTGGGGTTTGATATGAGTTTTTAATAGCTTAACCTTATGTTTTACTTGACAGCATCAGACGAATCACTCTCTGAGCAATCCAGCTGCCTTAAGATACCAATTAAGGAAGTCTATTCGGCAACTAACAATCTCAGTGCATCAAACTTCATTGGCCAAGGAGTAGCGGGTGAGAACCTATCTAGTATCAACAATTTATAGCAACGGGAATTATTTTGCAATTCATGATTTATGACGGACTAGAAATGTTAAGAGAAGATAAGCCACTTAGTTTGAGAATTTGAACATCAGACAAATAAATAAATTTCATGAGCTCAGAAAAGAACCTACCCGGCAGCCAACAATTTTGGAAGAATTACCCATTAGCAAAGAATTGAACCCTCTATGCTACTGGAATTGCTCACATGCATGAAGACGAATGGGAGTAATAACAGTTTCATCACTAAACTTTGGAAAAACAACAAATCAGGACACAGTTTAGCAAATTTTAAAATTTTCGTCCCCGCTGTTATAACCATGTGCAAAGTTGACTACGATTACTTATTCACGCCTTCTCTCATCCCTTGCTGCTACGCTTCAGTTCAGAACCCTCCACCACTTGCTGACGAAAGGAGTGCTGCTCCATGACCTTCTTTGATTGGACAATAAGTTCACCCATTAAAAATGCCTCACCAAGACAAAGACAAGGAAAGGAGTTTCACCACCTCATCCAACATAGAATAGATGCCCTACAGCGTGAGACAAAGAGACATAAGTAGCAGTTGCACATTCACTGATGAATGGAAAAGTAGCAAGGGAGATGAGATGGAGGCAACGTGAGAATAAGTAAAGGTGGCAGCCGCGCAGGATCCCCTTCCAGGTCGCTTCGCTTGGATCCAATTTTGTAAGGTGTGGATTCAATTGATCAAGTAGAGAAAGCAAGGGCATAACTAGTGGCCGCTGTCCTCGTCTTATTCCTCCCTATCAAAACCCAACCCGACGCAATCCGGGCAAGAAACAAAAAATTGCCGACGGATTTCACCCGGATCCCAACTTCTTCTTTCTCTTTTCAAACTACCGGTCCAATGCCAAACAACCCCACAGCCCCCACCACCACCAGCAACACTTCCCTCCGTCTTCCTACCCCAGTAGTCCAACAGCTCCTCTCCTCTCTCCTCAACTCCCCCACCAGCACCGTTTCCCTCCACCTACGCTTCAAAATCTGCCGCACTTCATATGTTAGTTTTTTTTTTTTTTTTTTGTTTTTCTGCTTTTCTGAGAAGATGAAAGAAAATTAGGAACCCTAAGGTTAATTTACATTTTTTATCCTTCATTTTAACTCCGTCAATAACAGCGAGGACGAAAATGTTAAAATTTACTAAACTATGCCCTGATTTGTTGTTTTATCAAAGTTCAGGGATGAAACTGTTAGTACCCCACAATGAATGTATGTATATTCTGCAAGAGTACAAAGGACACTTATTATTGCAAATGATCTCTTGGGTTGCGCTCCCGCTTAAAATGCAAAGCATAACTGAAGATTAAATTTGTTAATTCTAGGAGAATACTCAATTGTAGTTGACGAACAATGTCCATCATCATGATCATGCCTACATGTGCAAACCTTGAGTTTTGACAGAAAAAAGAGGAGCAGCATAAATTAGGAAATAGGATTAATATCTTCTTCTTCTATGAAACAAGTTGGTTTATCGCTTCTCATATCATTCTGTTATCACCAGGAAAGGTGTATAAAGGCGTACACTCAAATGGTCAACAAGTTGCAATTAAGCACATCATCAATGATGGATATGTAGAGACATTTATCAGGGAAGTTAGACGTCTATCCCATGTCCAACATCCAAACCTTGTGGCTTTGCTCGGCTATTGTGAGGAAAACGATGAATGTTTTCTAGTGTATGAACTGTGCCTTAATGGGAACCTGTCGGAGTGGTTGTATGGTATGTCCTTACTTCCATTCTTGATGATATTATTGTTTTTACCGTTCCCCTAGTTTGGACAGCCGACTGATAATGCTGAATAACAACCAACAGGTAAAGACAGAGTTCTTTCATGGATCCAAAGACTCAAGATTGCAATTGATAGTGCTACAGGCCTCTGGTTTCTCCACACTTATCCAGAAGGCCGCATAGTTCACAGAGATATTAAGGTAAACTTTTTCTTGGAAGCTGGCATCATCTCTTCATCACTGACTCTTTATTTTATTTTATTGCCATATTTCTGTCCTTCTAGCCCACGAACATTCTTATCAATGCTGACTTTCAAGCAAAACTCTCGGATTTTGGGTTATCAAAAGTCATGGACATTGGACAGTCCTATGTGAGCTCAGAAGTGAGAGGAACCTTTGGTTATGTTGATCCAGAGTACAGAAGAAACCACCATGTAAGTGCTTCAGGTGATGTTTACAGCTTTGGAGTTGTTCTATTGCAACTTCTTTCAGGGCAGAGGGTCCTTAATCTGGATATCAGCAGACCAATGCCTCTAGATAAAATGGTGAGTAATGGCCGTCTCCATATCTGTGACGTTTGATCTCCAATTTATAGTTTCCACAATTCCTAATGCTTTTCTTACTTTTCAGGCAAAATTCCTCATGAGAGGTGGTAAGATATCTGAATTTGCTGATCCAAAACTAAATGAAGAGTACTCGGCAGAAGCATTTGACCTCATACTCAAGCTGGCTTTGTCCTGCACAGGGCTTAAGCAGCAAAGGCCGTCCATGGAGCAAGTAGTATCTAGACTAGAAAAAGCACTTGATATCTCACGCACAAAGTAAATTCTCTTAGATTGCATCATTGCAACAACATTGGTGGATTAAAATTGAAGAAATGGATGGTAAAATAAACATTCTTCTTTATTTATAATTAACAATGCATGATGTTTACAGAAGTGTAATACAATCTTATTGTTATCAATCAGGAAAAAGAATCACAAAACAACAGTGTTTTTGTGTACAGCTTCATTTGAAAAAACAGATGCTGATTTGGTTATTAGCTCTTTAAAAAAAAAACCGAGCTAATAGAACCGAATCAAACAGAAAAGAAAAGCAAGCACTCTACACAATTGTATGTATTTACATGTACTAATGGACAGATTCCTTAACGGTACAAATAGTACCCGTAAAAATTTGGGTTACCATACGTGAACAGAGCGGTCCTGAGGAAGAACTGGAGATATTGAGCCAGATGAGCTTTCTTCATAAAATTCATGAAGGATTTTAATGAGAGCACGGGCCTTCTTGCTAGCACGAGACGTTCCTTCGTGGAGTAGGGAATACAATGATCCCGTAAGGGAAGGGCTCTTCACCAAACGAGCAACCACATTTGTACCGCCATTGATGCATAAAGCCAGCAATAAAGACACACAGTACTCCTTCCCTGGCCTTGAGGTACAGGAATCGAAAGTCCTCAATATCATGTTCAATGCTCCACGGTGCACAATTGCTATTGTCCCATCAACCTTCTCCGCTAGAGTAGCTAAAACAGCTAGAGAATCTGTTATTAGTTCTTGTTTATCAGAAGAAGTCAAAAGATCAAGCAGCAAAGGAACTGCCCCAGCTGCAAGGACCCTCCAATGATTGCCCGAGTGCATTAGCAGCCCAACTATCCCCACCAATGCATTCTTTTTGCCACGATCAGTTCCATCCCTCACCATCTCAACTAAAGCTGGTATGGCCTCTGAGATTTCCCCGATCAGTTTCCTGTACTCTTTTATAGAAGCAATGTAAAACAGAGCAGCGGCAGCATGCTGCCTAGCTTCTGCTTTCAGTCCCTTCTTTATCACATCTACAATCAACTCTAAACCTCCATTCTCCACTATTATGCTCTTGCTTCTGCAGTGTTTTGACAGATTCAGCAGGGCCGCAATAGCATTTTCTTGAGTCAAGGAATCTTTTGATGACAAAAGATTCAATAAACTCGGAATGCTACCAGCTTCCACCAAACAAGACCTATTAAAAATGCTCGTTTTGGTGAGAAGCCGGATCTCATAAGCTGCTTTATTCTTCTCTTCACTTGTTCCATTCACAAGCCTGTCGGCAAGAAAACTAGCTAACATTTTTGCAGCTCCTTCAGCTGCCAAGCTCCCAGCAAGAACAGTTCTTGTAATATCACGGTTCTTGAGATTCGACTCTTCAGCAATAGAAACCCCATTTTCAGCAGACCAATCTTGAATAATCCTCTTCAGAGTCAAATTAGCTGTCAACTCCTTGCTTTTTAGCCTCTCTCCTGTCTTGGGACAAGTAGAATTCCCAGATCTAAACCATTTCAAGATTGAACCTCGATCATAAGTATGTCCAGTAGATAACGTGACTGGATCCTTCATGATCTCCAAAGTAATTGGACACCTAAAATCATCTGGGTTTAAGCCGCCCAGAATATTCTGGCACCACTTGTTAACTTGTTGACTAGCCACAGTGTCAACAACATCAAACATTACACATCCACAATAGCTCACCAACCCCATTAGATTGCTCAAAAGTTCTAATCCTCTTCTTTCATCTCCATTCAAGTGCTCCATTTCAATTTCTGTGTCCAAGAATTTGACCTCTTTATTGCACTGACTCCATTTCTCAATGCCAAGATAATCAAAAACCACTTTTATTTCTCTCTTATTCGGGTTAACGCGATCCTCAAACCGACCCAAGATCCGGATTACATCATTTGAGACCCGTTTATCATCTGGGTCAACTTCAAATCTTGCTTTGCGCGCTTGCCTCGTCACCAACTCAACTAACTCCTTTATTTCACTCGATACCTCGACGGCCCGGTTTGGCAAAACATCCAGACCCGTACTGATAGCCCGAAAAAAGACCCGAAACTGGTTCGCAACCTGATCTGACTTCATTAGCATCCATAGCCGGGCACCTTCTCGCGTACAGTCTTCCAACAAGTAATGAATCTTTTGGAAGGCCAAATAGAGCTCTGATAAACTGAGCACAAGCGAATCTGGAACATCCAGAAACACGCCCCGTATCTCTTGTAGATATATCAAAAGATTTTGTACCTGGCGAATCGTTTCGCGCCCATTTCGCTTGTTGCTTGAAAAGAACTCCGATTTGTAAGCACAGATACTTTGAGCAAGATCGATGAGAGAGTTTAGAAGCGTCGATGGAGAGATGGACTCGCATGGACGAACCGCCGGAAATGTCAGAACCCGGCGACCCCAACCATTGAAGTTATGGATCATCTAATAAAAGACAAATCTAAGAGAGAGCTTGATTTTTTTTTTATTTTTGTTTTGGCTTGTTGAGGAAACGGCAGTTAAGTTAGTTCAGTATATATACATAGGATAGGAGCTGAGCGGAACACGTGTCATGATTCCATTGGACGTCAAGGGAGTCTTAGATCTTACGTTGTACAGTAAACTGCTTGGGCAGTGGATCACTGACACGTAAGGGGAAGAACACGTTGTTGTATCAGTAGAAGAGAAGGCAGTATCCTATGTATTTTCCAGTAGTACGTCAATTACTGAAGCAGCGACACGTGGCCGAGAAATATGGGAGAGGCACGTGCCGATGGTTCATGACGGGCGGCCGACAGCGACTACGAGATGTAGCGTGGATATTTAAAATTTTGTGCTTGAGAGTTGCAATATAACGTGGAATTATTAGGAGAGAATAAAATTTTACTATTTACGTGAATTATTGATGGAATTAATATTAATAAAATAGTTCCATTATCTGCCATTATTGTTACACGACGCGTCTTCGGCAGTTGGCCCAATTATATTTCGTTAAGTCAAACTTGGACCCCGAAGATGAAATATGAAGATGAAAGTGGGCCCATATTTGAGTGTGGACCTCAAACTACGTCGTGTGAGTATGGGCAATGTTTGAACATGGAAATTCCTCATGAATAACGATGGAGTTCATGAAATGCCCATCCCTTTGGTTTCTTAGAATAACGTGAAAGTTTTTGTTTTTAAAAAAAAAACAGAAAAGAAAAATTATATCTAATATTGCATTGTAATTAGGGGCCTACTCAAATTGTCCATCATGAAATTTAGGTTGAAATTTTTCACCATAATATATAAAAATATTTTACTCCCACCAACACGTTGGTGCCCATTTCCCAATGTACATGGATAGATTAGTTACCCGTACATTCCAAATATTGTGTAAAAAAAATTAGTTATAAATATTGTGATGTAAATTAAAATTTGTACTAGTTAAATATAAGTTTAGTAGTAAATAAACATTAATTATAAAAAAAAAAAAGCAAGTATTTAGATATTGTATTTTTAAAACTAGGTAAAAATACAATAATTATAAATATAATTTTATACATTTGAATTGATTTTCAACTTGTCAGTAATTTGATACACAGAAGTATCATTTACACGTGCAGTATTTTGTCTTGTTATAAGTTTACATGTACTCAGTAACAACTTTATTGGATTTAGATTCTTATTCTAAACTTTGAAAAGTTTGATATTTGAATCATGCGGATGAAATGGTAAGATATGCAAACCACATATTTTAACAACATTTATGCTGTTGATAGTCAAATATTAATTTCACCAACAATTTTAGAAAAATATGTTTTATATATATATATATATATAATGTACTTATACATCTACTCAACTAACAATATTAAATATAAAATAGGGAAAATGATATATAAGAACACTGTTTAGATTAGTTATGGCAATGGCAGACAAGATAACGAACGTCACTGGAACCCAAATCCATAGCCCAACTTGGAAACTCTGTAACTACCAAAACCAGAACAAGTTGGCCCAATTTGCAGTGACTGATCTATCTGTTTTTATCTCTGATTTTGTTCTGTATCTCTAACAGCGTACAATACAGCTGCCAAACATAATCAAATCTTCTGGCTCTGTCTTCCTCAACTCATCCATGTCGTTAACAGTCATATCAAATCGAAGCCAGCTACAACTCTTCTGGCAAAGTTTCCTCATTTAATTTTACACGTGAAAGAAAATAGACACTTCTAATCACGCCCTAGCTATATTAATTAATTTCTGTTTAAGACCGACAGTTACCAGAGATCACAGGAAAAAACCCAACATAGATCTACTTCCTGTTTCTTTAACCAATGGCAATGCAAGCTGTCTTGTAATTAATATCAGACGACTCTATGTTATAATCACCATAGCCGTCTGCATTTATAAATCAAATTAATAGTACGTAGCTCTAAGCTGCAGCCAGCTGAAAAGTGAAGGACATAGACAGAAATACGACTGAAAAAGAGAAAAGGAAATGCCTGTTATAAAACAATTTTTCGTTTGTCTTATTCCCCGATAATTGTAAACAGAATATCGAGAGCTCAAAGTGGTAGCTAAGATTGACATGAACATGAAAAAGAGACAGCCCCATGGATATTATTATTGCAGTAAGTTAGAAGTAAATGTCAAATTCACAATGGTCCAAACTTTAATCAGAGCAGCTCCACGAGCTGTGTTAAGCTTATCAAAATCATCTCACATGAAAATTTCGTATCGTTGTCTTCGAAATCTCTGAAATATATACCAAAAAGTGGTACTAGGAAAAGAAATTGATGGACAGCTAGTAACAACTAAGCAAGACTGCGATCTTCCTTCTCTCTACTACGTATATAAACTTACGCCCATGTTTACATTTACCAAACATCGAGTACTAGTGAATTAGAGTAATGGCTCGTTTACTAGAAAATCTGCTTTTGGCTGCAGGACTCTTGTTCTTGTGCAAGACAACAGAGGTTTCTTCGCACAGCAGGCAATACACGCCTCCCACTGTTGCACGCTTGACAGATCTCTTTGGTCACGTCTCAATTAATCAGGGCTTCTCTACATTTTTTGGGGGCTCAAACATCAAGCTAATTAACAATGGCTCCATGGCCACCATTGCTCTCGACAAAACTTCAGGTCTGTAAGTAAATTGTAACATTTGCTTTTTCTGACAAATAGAATGGTAAGAATTATGTAACTACTAATATGTTCTTTGGTTAACAGGCTCTGGATTGGTCTCTCAGAGCAAATATCACTATGGATTCTTCAGTGCTGCAATAAAATTGCCGTCTGGTCTCTCGCCAGGAGTTGTACTAGCCTTCTATGTAAGCTTTTCGTTGCATAACTTTCTGCAACACTACGCATATGTCGATTGCTAATAAGAATATGAAGTGTGTATGCCTAGCGTCTAACGATTATAAGTGCGTCTACATATGTACGCAGTTATCTAATGCAGATAGTTATCCTCACAACCATGATGAAATTGATATTGAACTTCTTGGTCACGATAAGAGAAATGACTGGGTCCTGCAAACAAATATATATGCCAATGGGGGTGTTAGCACAGGAAGAGAAGAGAAATTCTACTTCTGGTTTGATCCAACTGCACAACACCATTATTACAGCATCATCTGGAACAGCCATCATACAGTGTAAATCATCTGTCAAATGCTCAAAAAGAAGTTCTTTATTAATAAATTGTTGGTATTGGTGTTGGATTACCGAATACTGACCAACAGATCAACTAAATGCATGCAGCTTTCTAGTTGACAATATACCAGTTAGAGAATTTCCAAACACAGCCGCTTTCTCTTCTGCTTATCCATCAAAGCCAATGTCAGTTTATGTGACCATATGGGACGGATCAGAGTGGGCAACTCATGGAGGAAAGTACCCAGTTAATTACAAATATGCTCCGTTTGTAGTTTCAGTGGCTGAAATGGAAGTAGCTGGAGGTTGCAGCCCATCAAATTCTACACAGCAAGTTTCTTCTTCATGTTCTAAAGGTAGTACTACAAGCTTGGATCCAGTTGATGGACAACAATTTACAGCACTGTCAAAGCAGCAGATTACAGCATTGGACTGGGCAAGACGAAAGCTCATGTTCTACTCTTACTGTAAGGATACATCAAGGTTTAAAGTCATGCCACCAGAGTGCAAATAAACACTACAACTAAGAAATTTTTTATTTATTGATCAATTTCTTGTACTTTCACCTGCGCGGAGAAAATGAATAACAGAGAATGCAAATTTGCAAAGTGTTATATCAAATAAACCCCGAGTAAAAGATCAAACGCAGCAAAGATTATGTATATGGTATTGTTATTTCAAAGATTGCCATTATTTTCTATGAAAAAACAAATGGCTTTGATATGAGATGTGGATGATTATCTAATAATAAAAGGAGACCACCAAGTAAATAGATGAACATGATCTCTGCTCTGTTCTGGTCTGTGACAGAGAATCTGAGTGAAGACAGAAATCTTATGTTCATTAAGAAAGTTGTACATGCACTAGACATGACATGTAACCTCAATTTGCTGAGAAGTTTCCTTGGAGCTGTCAACAGGCAGTTGCTACAATTCAGAGCCATGTCTCTGCTGCTAAGCTTTCTTAATGACATCAAAGCAAGTTCTAGTTACGTCATTTAGTTTAACCTAGTTGCGGTCTCTGAATAATCACATATTCTATGTTTTTTCGAGAATAATTTTTGCAACAGTTGCGAGAAAATATAATGTGTTTTGGACTCAAAAACGACCCAAAGTTCTTTTCTTTCTCGGTTTGCAATTCTGCCAATTCACTATCATTCAAAATGAGATGTGGAATCAAACGAAGAAGCGGGATTCCATTATCATCATCATCATCAACAACAACAACCGATTTAACAACTTAATGATTACGCCTCAATTTTTGACAGAGTTACTCTTTATTGACAAACACAACTAACAGAATTACAAGAGATGAGATCTATAGCCATGCTGGGTTCTTCAAGGGAGAAACAACTGCCTTGACTTGCAAGTAATTGCTCAGACCGTAAATACCCTTTTCTCTTCCCTGTCCACTCATCTTGTATCCACCGAAAGGAATTGCAGCATCAAATGTATCGTAGCAGTTTATCCATACTGTCCCTGTTCGCAATGCTCGCATCATTCTATTAGCAGTTTCTATGTTCTGGGTAAACACCCCTGCAGCCAGTCCAAAGTGTGTGGAATTTGCTCTTCGAATAACCTCATCAAGGGTCCTGCAATCAATAAATCAGCAATATTAATATTACTATCTGAATTGGAGAAATCATCTGATATCAAGAATATCCATTACATACTTGTATTTCAAGATTGACTGCACTGGGCCAAATATCTCATCTTTTGCTATCAACATATCATCCTGTTGTAGGTAATCGTTGTGTTAGTTATCTCCATTGAATATTTCAACTCGGTAAAATGGATACCGGCAGTGTTCAAAGAAGTACCTCAACATTGGAGAAAACTGTGGGCTTAATATAGTAGCCCTTGACGCCAAATCTCTCCCCTCCTGTTTCGAGTTTTGCTCCACTATCAACACCAGATCTTATGTATCTCAGGATTTTGTTAAATTGTGCTGAATCAATCTGATCGAGTAGTTACAATCAGTGTCTCAAATAGCCAACTTGAAATTAAAAGCATAACTGAGTACTTTTTGCTAGTGCACATTTAAATATTTTTGTAACTAATTTTGATTTGTTCTGCAATTTTCCTTTCAGAAAAGTAAATTTTATTTATGTTATATGATATTGAAATTTGTTAAATAAAGGGTGCAAGAATATGAAACTTTAAGAAATGCAACTACAAAAGATCAGATGCCATGTGACTACTAAACGAAAACATTGGTGGTTTACCTGAGGTCCTTGTTGGATTCCCTCCTTGAATGGATCACCGACAGAACGCTTCATTGCATATGCCTTAGCTTTCTCTACAAATTCATCATATATACTTTCATGTACGTATGTACGAGAACCAGCACAACAACATTGTCCCTGCAGATCGCATAGAGTAGTTGTGATCAACAAATATGTGGAAACATATAAACCTGCCCAGGGGTTAGAAAAACATATTTAATGTATATACCTGATTAAAGAACAAAGCAAAGTGAGCTAGCTCAGCTGCCTTATCTACATCAGCATCTTCACATACAATAAAAGGAGATTTCCCTCCAAGCTCCAAGGTTACTGTCTTAAGATTGCTTTTTGCAGCCAATTCAAGTATAATTTTTCCTGTGCTAGTTGATCCAGTGAAAGCAACCTTCAAGAGATCAGCACCCAAAGTCAAATCCACATTATTCCAAATGACTCACAGCAGATAAGTTTCATTATTAATGAAAGCAACTCTACAATGCTGAGAATTTTTTGATTTTTTATTTTTTTGTTTAATACCGATTTCAAGAACATTTTTTCATACCAGCCAGTAAACAACTATAGCAGAATTGATTGAAAAGGAATTTCCAACTACAATTTATTTGAGTCCACACAGTTATATATAGATTCATTCCACATCAATAAGCAAAATGGGATAAGAAAAGTCGTGCCAGAGCTCAAGAATAATTAGGAAAGGACATTTTTCCCATAATTTATTATTCCTCAAAACAAATCAGAGAAATTGCCAATTCAAACAAGGTCGAAGCAATGACTTTAAGGTCATAAATTACCTTGTCCACTTGCATATGACTAGCAAGAGCGGCACCAGCAGTCGGACCAAAACCTGAAACTACATTCATAACACCTGGAGGAAGTCCAGCCTGTCACAAAATAACACCCGTTCAGAACAAGATAAAAAGACTGCACACCTTTATATGTGTGTATGCATGTTACCATCACAATGAATGTTCAAGCATGACAAAAGCTAGTTTGGTATTAAATGTTAGTAATCATGGAAGTTTAAAGATATAAGCATGTGTAATGCATCAACTCCAAGTGAAAGTTGAGACAGCTCTAACACCTCTTGAAATGATCATACTATTGTGGAAAACATTCAGAAATATCCTGGACCATATCTGGGTATGGCAAACCACTAGCGCTCCGGAAATACCAAATTGAGCTTTTAAACAAGGGACTATTCAGACATCTTTGTTAGTGAATTACAAGAACTCTTGCATTAATCCATGAGAAGAGTTTTCATCAATAAGGACAGTTCAATATACATCCACATTCATATCACATATGGCATGTAACATATGCAAACACAAATTTTATATTTAATAGTATCCAACAAACAAATGAAACCTAGAAATTTCAAAAAGTAAAAAAGAAACAGAACCCAGTTGTTAGAAAGATATAAGCAAAAGCTTCATCCAGAAACTACCTCATGAAGTAGCGTTGATACATAGAGGGCAGAGAGGGGTGTCTGTTCTGCTGTCTTAAGAACAACAGTGTTGCCACATGCCAACGCGGGCGCAACCTTCCAAGAAAACATAAGAAGAGGAAAGTTCCACGGAATAATTTGACCTGCCACACCAATTGGTTCGTGCAAGGTTTGCACATGGTACTGTCCGTCAGATGGAACTGTCAGACCATGAATCTTATCTGCCCAGCCTGAGGAATTTGCCAGAGAAAAAGATCATAGATATTCCAATAAATTGCCTAGAATATAGGAAAGAATTAAAAATCAATATACAAAATAAATGTGGCATTATTTTCAGTTTACCCACCAGCATAGTAGCGGAAAAATCGTGCCATCATTGGAACTTCAATCTTAGCAGCCTGCTCAAATGGCTTCCCATTATCCCATGTCTCAAGTGCTGCAATTTCATCATTATGCTTTTCTACCAAATCAGCAAACCGAAAAAGTATCCTTGATCTTTCCTGAAAGGCAAAGGAGAAAACTAAATAAGAATTCATACTCACAAATTTCATGCAGTTCACATAATCTATTGGAACAAGTAAAATAGCTAAATAAAATGAATACAAATTACATAAGCAGTCATTTTTGGCCATGGTCCTTCATCAAATGCCTTGCGAGCAGCAGAAACTGCACGGTTAACATCTTCAGCATCACCTTCGGCAACATGAGCAATCACATCACCAGTCCTGGGGTCTAATGTGGGAAAAGTTTTGCCTACAAAAAGAGGGAGCCCCGGACAAAGGGTTATTAAAAATGCTTCATCGTTGCCCAAAAACAAAGAAAACATATAACCATTTCATTTGATATAAAGTTTACCTGATGCGGCATCAACAAATTCTCCATCAATTAGAAGCTTATTATAATTTACTGTGACAGGTGGAGTAACTGGTTCCTCAGCAGCAGCAGCACCAGCAGCACCAGCTGTGCTATATCTGGAAGCAGCTCCGGCGAAGCTATAATTCCTCCCTGAACAAAACAAAGGCAACCGTTTAATAGAAATTATGTAGAACTAGAAATGGAAAACAGACGCTGGTGACCGTGGACCAGGATGAACGGAGAAACAAAAATATATCTTTTGAAAGCATGTACTCATGCTTGGTTTAAAGCTTTGAAATTGGAATTGAATATGATGTTTTACAGATTCCAAGCCGCCAATGACTACCTGAAAAGGAATTAAATTCAATGAAAAAGCAGGAAACGGATCAACCTAGACAGGGCCATCAAACGATACGTCCAAGTCCTACCTAACAAAATTGTACATAAAATGAACCAAAACAAAAAAGGGCTTCTTATTGCATCAAAATCGCCACTTCATTATATCAAATCCAGGGAAAAGGCTAATGTCACACATGATTCTGATTTTTTCTCATATGACTGTTATAAATATACAAAGACAGGTTGAAGCGATCTAGCAGATACAACAAACAAATCAGAACAGAGACATCTTAAAATAACAGAAACAACAAACAAATGAATAAATCAAAGAAATAAAAGAGAAGTACCTCGAGGAAACAGAGAAGGTGAAGCAGAAGCGGAGGTGAAGGAGCGGGAAAGCAAAACAGAAATCCTTCTTGCCGCCATCACAACTGTCTTCCCCTCTCTGTATGTTTATGGCTATGTGTTATTAGTATCCGTCTATATGTATACTAAAATGCCATGTACATATCTATGTACATACATATTTATATAGTTGGAAATTTCTATTTATTTCCCCAATTACTTGGCATTCTTATCTCTATAAATAAGTGATATTAACTGTCAGCCTTTTGAAAGGGAATGAATGAGCAACCTGCTGACGAGGGTAGCCACACACACATCCGAAATAGCGTGAGAAATCCAGGAAAGTATAATAAAAGATAAGAAAATTTCATTGATAGAAACAAAAAAAGTCAGTTACGTTTGCTGACAAAATAGCAGCATTGCAATTAAAATTAATAGGATAAGATGCGATTTTATCGGGCTTATTATATATTTCAGTCAAGATTATTGAAATAGAAAACCATTCTAATTTAGAAATAAATGTCTGCTAACTTAATACGGTATGGAAATGAATGATATACTTGATATGGTGGATTCAAATAGATAAAATCTTGTATCAGTATTTGAAATAGGAAGACTTTTGGCGCCAGAGTCGCCATCGTTGCATACTTACTATTCTAATAAGTGTCATTGTCATAAATGGAAAATACAAAGAATGAAGCAAACTCCAGTTGGCCCGGCGACTTTATAGTTTAGTTTGACAAGGTCATCTTCACTTCACCCACTACTCAAGCAATCGTAGAATTGTTTATGGTAGGTGCAATTTGCAAATGGAAATGGCTTGAAAAGACTGAACCCGTGACAACCAGTCACTTCATGTACCCCGCCAAAAACAAAAATAATGCACCACAATTATATGATACGACAAGTTTTCATGTAACAAAAAATTACATGGTGCGGGTGGTTAAAAGATTTTAGTTTAATCACGTGACACCTCCACTTAACCGTCAAAATTCACGTCTATGTATACATATATGCACACACACACACACACACATTTTGTTGCATATAAATATGTAGAAATTATGCCGAAAAGAAAGAAAGAGAGGGTGACAAATGGCGTGATGAGAATCTAACATATTGACCACAACACCATAGCGCTGATATTTTGGCCTTAAAAGACTTGAAATCAGTTTAGTTATTATTAAATATCACCTTTTAGAGTAAGTACTAAGTGGGTTTGGAGCGCTATTTGCAGCAATGAAGTTGCCGTTCGAGCATTTTATATTTGTTAATATACTTTGAAAACGGTTTCATAAACAATTAGCTGATAATTTTATTTTTATTGTTTTTCTAACAATTACTCGTTTCAACTTGTAAAATATCAATAATAATAAAAATATTTATTTTATTTTAATATTACTATACTAACTTGCACATGTTCCAATTTTAAACATAAAATTTCCAACTAATAATTAAATTCAATAATTTTTAATACAATCCATCAATCTAATACGAATTTTATACACAAAATTTCTAGCTAATAATTAAGGACGATAATTTTTAACACGGTTTATCAATTTGACACGAACACAATACAAAATTAACAAATTATAATTAACTTTAAATAATACAATTAATAAATAGATCGTAATAATATAACATAAATAATAATTAAATCATATTTAAATTTAAATTTAAATTTAAATTTTTAGAGGTCTTTGACACGTGAAGTTGTGAACTCTTATATATTTATTTTATATTTTTTTTTACTTTAAAAATATTTAATTATAATTTTAATATTTTTAAAAATATATATTTAATACTATTTAAAATAAAATTTTAAAATATAAATTAAAATATTAAAAAAATTATATTAAACTAAAGATACAGTATTCAATAAATAACTCATTTAATAAATAATTCAGTTAGAGTTTTAAACTAGTCAAATTCAAGTTAGGTTACAATATATATTACATTTTCGTTTAACGTGATACAAATTGCCCAACTCACTCGCGCTCGTAAACACGCCTTAAAAAGAAAATGAGGTCGATCCTACCATTCATAAACAGAAAATTTGGTATTAAAATACTAAAATTAGGTAGACCGTCCAATTCGTAAAAATTTCAGGAGATGCTGAAGCATCAATTCAAATTAAGCAAAGCTATTGGAAACAAGGTTAAAAATTGGTCCTCCCGAATGAACCAACGACATCTTGCCGTCCATTTACATACATGATTTCTGCAGGCTAAGGTCGTTCACTATGCTAAGAGCTTCAAACTGGCAAGACTACAGGCATTCTGAGCAAAAATATTTGTATGATTTAGACCTTCTTGATCTTTGAAAATGTCCCTGTCTCCGAGAAGTAAGTACTTTGAGTTCCGCTGCCAAGCTGGTTTGCATGAGCCTGTGGATTTGAGAGCTCAATCCCCTGGAGACAGAACATAGCAGCTGCTATTATTACAATGACAAATACAAATAAAAGCAAAAAAAATACACATATATGTATACTAAAATGCGTAGAGAATAAAGATAATTCAAACACAAGTATAGAAACACTAATCAATATGGATAGAGATATGACAAATTGAATGAACTTTCTAATGTGAGGTGAAGTTGCAGCTTTGACTTCTTGGCTAAGACTACAAGCTAGGAGGAAAATTCCAGACGGCAATAAAACCCTTAAACCTGACTAATCACTTATTAGACTGGGTGTGAACACCAAACTAATAATAAGACTCCAAGTTAATAGAATAACCAAAATAAGGTTCAACATCTCATAAGCCACACTTTGAAAAGAGAACTACGGGATAACTAATCTCCAACTCAGTCAACACCAGAGATATGATTTTGATGCATGAAAAAATCAACATATATTAAAATTTATATGGGTGTTACTTGAATGGTTTTGACCAAATGCAACTAAGTTTAATCCCCTAATATGATTTAAAATGTACTTGTAGTTGCATTTGCATCTACATCCATTTCAGCTTGGTCTTGATCCACACAGAAAGCCCATAACAAAATCAAACACTAGGAGGATTTGCTAGAGTTCAAATATTATTAGTTTCAGGTTTGGGGTTTATTGTTAACAAGCACCATTGTCTTGGAAATTGCAATACGGCATAACATTAGCATCTATATTAAAGAGAAAATACCTGCACAGGTGTAAATGCTAGACTTGATGTCAGACCAGAAGTAGCACCACTGCTACCATACTGCTTTTCCTTGAACCTGAAAACAATATTATGCAAGAGATCAGAAACCCCAACCAGGTTCATAATTAGATTAATAAATCAGCATGTTCAAACATAAACAAGACAACTGACAGAGCAAATAAGTTTTATGCTCTCAAATTACGGCTCAAAGAAGAACTGAAGCAAGACCCAGAAAGATGAAAAAAAAAAAAAGGGACGAGGTGGGGGGCGGGGGAACCTACTTCTTAGCAACTTTTGCAGCAAGTTTGCTCTGACCAACCGATACACGGAGTTTACCACTCCCAGCCTGACCAAGCATCCCATAACCCTCTCCCAATCCATCACCTGTTGCCGTAACACATATAGTTTGTGAGAAAGTAACACTGAAATAATCCTCAATTCATCAATCTGACTCACTTAAAAGAAATAAGTTAATAAATAAAATCTCCACTCGATAAGTTAAAAAATATGTCAAGAAACAAATTAAAAGTACATCAGATTCTTAATAAGCTGAAGAAACAACAACTTACCCAAGGAACTCTCTTCAGGTACACCAAATAGCATTCTGTTAGCCAGCTTTCTCATATCTGTAACAGCATATCTGAAAAGGAAAAAAAAAGTACAACATCCGTGAACAAAACGAGAAATTCTTAAAAGAATATAATATCTAGAATAAATATGAGTGAAAGCGAGCACCTTTCTTTCATCTTGCGCAACCTACGACCACCTCTCTTCTTTTTAGGCTCAGAATCGGGGACAGGAAGTGGTTTAGGTTGCTTGGCAGGAGGAGGCTCCTGCCACTTTTCAATCTTCTTGCGGATCTCTTCTCTGAACGCTCTTCCAGCACTCCCGGAAGGATCCCCTCTAGTGGAATCCACACGTGCAGCAAGTGTAGATTTTGCAGCCAACAGTCGGCAGGCACGCATCCTCAGAGATGGAGGTGTACTTTGAAATATCTCTGTCTGCTCAAGATAACCAACACGAAATTGCGATGTTGCAGTAGAAAACCCCGCAAGATTCTTTCTCTTGGCACCAAGAAGCTGCACGTTACATGCAGGCATCTTAGCTAATGCTGAGAGACCGCCTGCAGTTCCCATAAGTTTTGCCGCAACAGCACTGCCAACAATTGCAGATAGATTTGGCGCGATATATCCCATTCTGCTTTCTACAAAATCAAGGACCTTCTTCTTTGCCTCATCAAGTGCAAGAGCTCGATCGCATGCATCAATTGTCTTTTGAAGGACATCTTCTGGAAGTGGTTTGCCACTGGTAGTGGATGCTGTTACTGAAACAACCATAATAATAGCTGAAGGCAAAAGCCCCTCTAAATCAACAAGGGTTAAATCCATCTCATTGCCAATCTTTTTAACTACACGGGCATAGTCAATCGGGTGGTGGACAAGTGACTCAAGCTCCGGAAATTTCAATCGGTACTTGTCGCGAATGAAATTGTGAATGATTACTATTTCATTCTCAATATCAACTGACAATGCATTACAATCAACAATCAGCTGGTATTCAGGATCATCTTCCAATACCATCCCATGGTCTGATATATCAGAACCACTCTGAAGTGCAGCTTCAACTTTCTGCCATTCAAACACCAGAAAACTATTATAAAATGTCAATATGCATATCAAAGAAAATATTAACTTAAAACTAAAACTTGTCAAAGGTTTTCCCCATAATCATAAACATATATTTAAAAGGAATGAACAACTGGAAATGTCATACCCAGGCAACATGAAATATAAAAAGAATATGAGACATCAAAACCTCCACCAAATGCAAACAAGCATAATTATACAAGGATTTCAAAATTCATAAATCAAACACATGAAACATTGTGACCAAAAATAAAAACAAATATGAAATATTAGCAAACCTGCATTATATCAGCATATCTCTGAGTTTTCTGCAATTTTGAAACATTGTCCAGATCATCGTAGTTAAGAGCCTCTATATCTGCCATGTCACCATCAACATCTTCTTCCATGTTTTCAACATCAACTCCATCTTCCTCCTGTATGAAAAACAGATGAATATCATACAGATGAACGTGAGCAAGTAACATGTTCTTGGTAGACTTCACAAAAATCAGTATAATTATACTCATAAAAGCACAAAAGAAAGAGAGAGAATCTACTCACATTGAGATCAGCTTCGTTATCAGATAACTCTTCCAGGTCTGCGAGGAAAGAATCGGCAAGAGTCGCCTGAAAAAACCCCAAAAGAGACCATGACTAAGCGCCTACAGAAAAATCTTCACTTATACCGCACACAACGACAATTCCTAGATTCAATCACTAGAAGATACTAATACATCATAATTTATGGCCACATCCGAGTACAGTAGCGAAGAGTACAACGGAGAAATCATGAAACACTGAAAATCATTTGAAAGAAAAAAAATGAAAGTATTAATAATTACAACGTAAGAAATTAAAATTAACAAAACTCACCATCGTTTCAAGTTCAAGAGGCGAAACTCGAGAGGAAACCTCTCGTAGGGTTTGTTCCTGCCAACGTCAACAGACAGCGAACAAAGAAGTAGATGAACAACTATTTAGGTATTGAAATCTTAGTTTTGATAATTGATTAGATGAAAAGAAACCCTAATCGAAGAGAGTAATTGATTAATACCTTAACGAGCTAAACGACCAAAGGCAACGTGACCGAGGCTCGGGCAGTGCGAGGAGTTTTTTTTTTTTTTTCTCCTTCTCTGGTTCCTTCGCGTTTTAGATGTCTGTACAATTCCGATAGATTGGGCACTATAAATTTGGGTTTGGAGCTTATAGCCCAAACCAAGCCTACCCCAGTTCTATTTTACGTGTATAATTAAAGGTGTCCAATATGCCGGCTGATTTCGGCTAATTAATTTAAGCCCATTCAGTTTGAAGGCTTGGGCTAAGATCTGTCGGCCTAATGTTTGAATTTAGCCAGCCCGCTTGACAGATTTCGCCGCACATAATCCTTGATTTCCAATTGAATTAATTTAATATTTTTGTCGTGAAGAAAGCAAGGCAGATTTGTTAAGGGTAAAGGTCTAATAGTTACAAAACTAATCAAAAAAGTTTTAATCTATTAATTTATCCTGTCTCATTGGATGAAAAGGTATAATTTTACTATTATATTCCTGTTAACTATTAATGCAGATGATGTAGTTGTTTATGTGAAAAACATTGTCTAAGTCAACAAAATTGAATTAAAAATTTTGCAATTGAGTTTAACGAATTATTGACTATTATCACCAACCATCATCAATTATTGTTGATCACCGTCTAATATTATTTATTTAGATCATAATAAATATCATAAAAATTATGTAATTACATTATCATCTTAAGTGATTATTCGTCATAAATTTAAAGTTAAATTTTCAACATCTAAAACTTCAAACTTACATGTACGACAAATAGTTGTTTAAACGACAATGACGATAATAACATTGTGTAAAGCGTTTAATAATAATTCTAATGATATTTATAGTAAATCAAACACGTGAAGGTCAATGGCACTAGATGGTGGTCAATTGTTCATTAAACTTGTATATAAATTGCGTAATAATATGATGACATGTATTATAATAACGTGTACATATAACCAATAAGTTGGTTGCTACTTTATAATATATCAATCACTGTCCTCTGAAAAGATTATTTTATCCACTTTTCCATCTAAATAGACGATAAAAAAGGATTGAAACTTTTTTGAGTATTTTTATAACGAGTAGGATTTGTCATACAATTAGACCAAATCTTATACACTAAAAGAATCCTTTACCCAAAATAAATAGAATATGTAATATGTAGTGTATTACTTTTTTCCTTCTATGACGATTTTACTGTAGCACTAAAAAAAACATGAATCTAATAATTCAAAACTATTTAGTTCAATTAAAATTTGATAATAAAAATATAATTTTTTTAAAAAAATCAAAAAATAATGACATATATCCTTTTTTATCATAAAATTTATCGGAACCATACCCACCTTTACTTTATTGATTTAAATACTTATTTGATAGTGTTAATTAACACTATATAATAATTAAGAGAAATATAAATATTTATCTTTATATTTAGACATTTATTTAAAGGTGTTTATCAAAATTAATTAGTATTAAAAAATATTTTTAATTTAAAAAGAGCATTTGAAGTATTTTAGTAGTACGAATCATTAGTGAGTTGCATAAGCATTAAAGACGTAAATTTATTCTTTTGCATGACCAAGATAAATGTTAAAGTACTAATTCAGTGAGTTTAAAATCAGAATCATTCATTTATAATATGAAATAATTGAAATAAGGGTACGTGCCTTTTTAGTGTAAAGATTTAGCCTAATACCTTTATTAGTTATAATAATTTAAAAAATAATAAAAAAGCCATAATTTATTAAAAGATAATAATTATACCTCATTCAACAATAGTCATTTATGTTAAATAACTATTAAACCTCTACAATTCGGTAAAATGTAGTATATTTATTTAAAATATATTAGTAAAATAAATAGTAATAATATATTAAAAAAATAATTGTATTGTAATTATAAGTGATAATAATATATTATGTTAAAAATTAGTAGAGTAATAAAGATATTAGATTAAAAAATTCTACTTTGAAAATAAAGTCGAATAAAATTACAATAATTACAACAACTTGACAGTAAATAAATATAATTACGAATATCAGCCCAAGTGCAACAAAATTAAAAGAAATATATAAAAATGAGAAGCGGAGTGAGAATAGTGGAAATAAAATATTTTCTTTATTTGGAATTGGAGGAGAATAAAAAGAGACAGAATTGACTTTTCAATAATCAAAATTCGGAAGCATGCATGGGATTTGGGACTGGCATGTGGGAAGGCCAACGCCAAGCCGGGCACTAAAGTACAGTTGGAGCGGAAAAGCACTTTTTGTTTCAGACTTATTACCTTCTCAAGTCATAATTTTCGTCTAACGTATTATTATTATCATTATTTTTATGAAATGAAAGCAACCGTCCATAATCGATTACCGATTTGGTGGTTTTTCCTTTTTCATATTTCTTTTTTCTTGGAAAAAAAAAAGAAAAAAGGAGTGAATGTGAATGGATGAATGGTTAATTATGGTTGTAAGCCCAAATTCTGGCAACTCGGGGTCAAGTCACAAGTTGGCTTTTCACACCAAAGCAAAGGACAATGATTCCTGGAAGATGCTTTTTTTTAAGTTTTTACGAAATACATCTGTCACCCGCCACGTGTTCGACGAAATTCCACTGCATGCCATGCTGATGCAGTTAGATAGATTGAATACACTCGGCGGCAATTGGTCAGTGAAGTAGGCCACTCAACCGCTCCTCTCCCGGGTCCTCCATGCCACGCCGCCCGGCCCATCTGTCCACAACCTTTTCATTTTCCTTCGAAAACAATCACAATCCTCGCACCCGTTTCATTTAATTCCTAATATTTGTCCCAACAATTCGGGAAATTTTAATTATTTCAATGACCCATCAAAATTAAATGACAACTATCAAACGAGAATAATTAGCTGAAAACCAAAAGTAAAAGATGACAACTATAAAACACCGAGCAAAATGCTGCTTTGCGATTTTGTTTTTGTAATTACGTTGGTTCGTTACGTAAAAGGCATAAAAGCCAGGCTAACCTGGCATGGGGCAGTGAGCGTTGCATTGGCAAATGTGTAAAATACTACAAAAAGCAAGGGCTTTAATCCACCTACCCGCATAGATATTCTAAAAAACTTTTTATTTATTTGATTTTAATATTTAATTTATTTTTATCATCCCAAGTTCCGAACCCTAATTGAGAACCTTATCATTTTCCACCGTACTACTGTAAAAAGGAGAGAACCATATCAGAAATAGCGTTATAGTATAAAATCAAATCAACTTTAGTTTCGTTGGGGCAATAATATTTTCTGAAACCCAAAGAAAAAGAAAACAAAAGCAAACAAGCCGCGTCCTTCCGAAGCCAGATTTCGCTATTATATATTCTCCCGCAGTCCCACTTGCAGCTTGCTGAGCTTTTATTCTTATATATATATTTTTTATATAATATATAATTATATACATAAAAAGCAAAGAGACCAAGATTTTGTGGCGTCGCTTGAGTCCCCTGTTTTGGCCAGTTTTCGTTGAAAGTTGTTTTCTGGGTTTTTGGGTTTTTTTAAAGTAGGGAGAATCTATGGCGGAAACTGGGTCTGTTGCTGCTACTGATTTGCCGGTGAAGAGGCCTAGAGATGATGAGGAGGTCAATAACGGTGTCTCTGTTGATGGGATGGAGACGGACTCTAACAAACAACCCGACTGCATATCATCTGTTATCCCTGGCTGGTTCTCTGAAATCAGCCCAATGTGGCCCGGTCTGTTTTCCTTATGTTTCTTCTGATATTTTCCCAAAGGGATTTTATTTTATTGTTATTCATACTCACTGCAGCTATGTGGTTTTTGATCTAAATAAGATCGTGGGTTTAGTTGAATATTAGTGTATGTTTGTGCTGCGAAATATTGTTTTCATGTTTCTTTTTATTATTATTTTTCTCAAGAATATATTTGGCTTCGGGGATTATTTTTATATTTTGATTTATTTATGTATGAGTCGTGTCGAGTTTGCCTTAGAATTGAATTAATATGTTAATATTTTAATATGTCCAAATGGAAACAAATAATACGTTCTGTGTTTCATAACATCATGTATGTTTCTTCCTTTTACTAATTGTCCAAATGCCTGCTTATTATTATTGGTTTTTCGTTGCTACCTTTTATTTTTCTTTTTGTTTCTCATTTTAGATCTTAGATTTTAACGTTTTTGTTTCCTTAACGATTTTCGTTTGAGAGATTATTTGTTATTCAGTACGGAAAGCATGCTTTTTGTGTTGTCTTAAGTTTTAGCCCCTCAGTTGGATTGCATGCTGTGAACTAAGGAGTTTATTTTGATTGTTAAGGTTGCCAACCTTGGACATTTAGTGAAAATAGAGTGTCAATACATTTAACTCTCCACTTTATTCCTTAGCTAATTTACTCCGCTTTTGACTATGGGTAAATTACATTTTTCTGGCAATATGTTTTATTCCTTTTTCTCTAGTTGAATAATGCATAGGTCTAGTTTTTTATCCAGCAATTACTTTTATGGAGTTCTTTCGGAGGAAGCCTTCTTATTGCTGCCAGTTACACCTTTTTCCTTTATATTACAGTGTCAATCTTCAAAAAGGCTTATGTGGTGTATTTGAAATAATGCAGGTGAGGCACATTCCTTGAAGGTTGAGAAGATCTTATTTCAGGGCAAGTCTGATTACCAGAATGTCATGGTCTTTCAGGTATTTGATTCTCCCTTTCTATGTCCTTTCACACTTGTTTTAATTTTCCCTTAACTTCATGTTGAAACATAAATTATTTACTGATATGTTGTTTTGCAGTCGTCAACATATGGAAAGGTTCTTGTTTTGGATGGAGTGATTCAACTCACAGAGAGGGATGAATGTGCATATCAAGAAATGATTACTCATCTTCCACTTTGCTCAATTCCAAACCCAAAAAAGGTGTTCATATTCTCATAGCACTAACAAGCTATAAATTGTTTAATTTTCATAAATTATTAAAAGAGTCAGTAACTTCTCAGTAAAATATTGTACATCATCTATAACTCAGATATTTATTCGAGGTGGATTGAAATTTCTTTACACTATCTTTATCTTCAATTTGCATCAATTACTATAAACAAAAGAGTAAATGTTGCAACACTTATATTTTACCTTGATGTTTCAAGGTGATCCAAACATGTAACTTTTTGTTATTTGGAGGGGTGGCCTGAAGGAATGTTGATTGGACATTTTTGCATGTATGGTGTGAGGGGATTGCATGGAGGATTAATAAGATCTATCTGAGGCCCATTCATTGGCAAATTGTTTTCTAGGTTTCTATTTGAGACCCATTTATTAGCAAATTGTCATCTAGGTTACTTTCCATGAACTATAATTACAGTATAGTACTTGATCTTTTCCCTTCCTTTAGAAAAACTTGCAAAGTTTATGGTTTTAGGTCAAAGAACATTTAATCAGATAGATAAGCCAGTTTTGAACTTTATAATGGAAGTTCTTTTCAGCTTTATTGATATTTATGGAGTTTCAATTCTATGCTGATTGAAATGCGTCATTCTCATTCATGTTGATTTTCTTCCTATCTTCAGGTTCTGGTTATTGGTGGAGGAGATGGTGGGGTCTTGCGGGAAGTGGCTCGCCATTCTTCTGTCGAGAAGATTGATATATGTGAAATTGATAAAATGGTAGTTGATGTAAGTAGTGATGAAGTAACACCTTTCTGTTCTTTTGCCTTTGACTATATGCAAGATTTCCTTTTCATTTCGTTTAACTTTGATCTATTTAGATATGCATTATGTTCTTCTTGTATGAAGGAAACCTGTTGAATGTCTTTTTAATTCCCACAATGAAATGGGTGGGGCTTGTGCAAGTTTACTATGTCGACCCTCTTTTGCATGAATACAGCTTCTACATGTAATATATGTCTTCTATTTGCTGTCCAGGTATCCAAACAATTTTTCCCTGCTGTAGCTGTTGGGTTCGAGGATCCCCGTGTAACAGTCCATATTGGTGATGGTATGATCAGCTTCGTCTGGTATTTTATTTATTTTCCAACTCTCTTGTGAATTCATTAATTCCTTGGTCTTCTCTCAATATTGCAGGAGTTGCCTTTTTGAAGGCTGTTCCCGAGGGAACTTATGATGCAATTATAGTGGACTCCTCTGACCCAATAGGTAATCATATCATTTATCAATGGATATTTGAGAAATATTTTAGAAACAAAAAAGAAAGAACAGGAGACCAATATCTTAAGAACTCATTAATAGCATTATTGTGTTCGTTCACACAGGTCCTGCACAAGAGCTCTTTGAGAAGCCCTTTTTCCAGTCTGTTGCAAAGGCTCTTCGTCCAGGAGGAGTTGTGAGTACGCAGGCAGAAAGCATCTGGCTCCACATGCACATTATAGAGGACATTGTGGCAAACTGCCGCCAGATCTTCAAAGGTTCAGTCAATTATGCATGGACTACGGTTCCTACATACCCCAGGTATATACTAAGATTCTTATCATCATTATTCAATATTCCTCACTTCTATGCCTCTTTACATATATGTGCACGGGGTGTGGCAGTTGTTCCTTGGTGGGGAGGGGAGCAGTTGCCATGTTTCAGAATTAGTGTTTCTTTAACTGATATCCTCGCTTTCGAGAAACTAGCTCTACCCCTGCTTTAGCTTACATAGAGTTTCTTCTTATTAGAATGAGTACTCTTGTTTATTATTACCAATGCTACTTTTTTCCGTGTATGGTGCTGCTTTGGGGTCCTTTTTTCCCTTCCTGAGAAATTACTCGTCCAGCCTTGCTCCTAAAACGGCAAATTAAACACTTCAATGCCCTTAGCTCATGGAGATTCTTTTGCTATTTAGAATCTAGAGATGTATTCTGTATTTCACGTTCTGTGTTGTCATTAATGATTGGTTATTGGATATGACTTTTTTCTACCCAGTGGGGTGATTGGTTTCATGCTTTGCTCAACCGAGGGGCCTCCTGTTGACTTCAAGCATCCAGTGAATCCAATAGATGCTAATGATAGTCAGTGCAAGTCAAAAGGACCCTTGAAATTTTACAACTCTGAGGTATGATTGTTTTATTTTTTTCTTATCTGTGACAAATGCATCTGCTTTTTTAAATTCACTTTTTGAAGCTCATTTTTTGTTGTTTCTCAATTTAAATTCCAGATTCACACGGCAGCGTTCTGTCTGCCAACTTTTGCAAAGAAAGTTATCGAGTCAAAAAAGTGAAGAAGTTTTGAAGAGCATTGAAGGAGCAGGAATCAAGATTTTATGGACTATCCAGCTTCTCTCCTCTCAGAAATGTTCCATTTAGCAATGGAATAAACTGAGGTTTACATTTCTGTCCCGAGTATTTCGTGGCAAGAGAGCTTTGTGATATTGTTGGGGGACCATGGTTAGTGCTAATGACCTTAATTGCCACAATTTGGAATTTTTATTTATGCATTTATTAAAATCATCATTACAATCATCTGCTTTAACTTGTGGGAAATTTTGGAACCTCGGGATTCTTTGTGCTAGTAATGAGTGGTTCAATGAGCTGATGCTATTTTATACAAAATCCTTAGATTGAACTTGAGAAACTGGTAGTAACTAGTAACTAGTAACTAGCAAGTTCAATTTGGAACTAGCAGAAGCATTATACCTTGTGTGTATCTCATAGCCTTAACCTCCCTATGCCTTCCATGTAATGACGATGTCACATTAATTGTTAATTGCATCAAACGGGGAAAGAAATACTACAACAGTGACAGAAAAATATTATATAATGTCAACAGTAAAATTTTCCAGCAACACTGAAAAAATAGTTGTGAAAGAATTCCAAACAGTATTCTATGAATGCAGTTGCAAATTTCTGTGAAGCTAGCTGCATTCATCCATCAACTGCTTCAACTCTAATCCAGTTTCCTCGTCGACTTTCTTCTCCAAAATCCTCTGCTTGGAATCGTAGTAATAAACCATGCAGGCTACCCATTTGAGAACATTTCCCAAGCAAAGTAAGAAAACCTGCAGGACAATTCCATATCCTCCATCAGAGGACGCGAAAATGCCAAGAAAGAGGCAAGGCAACCTTAAAACAACTCCCCAGACAAAGAAAACCAGCATCAGAAGCAGTCCACGCTTCTCGCTGCCCCTATTGAAGTAAGCAGCGAGCGCAAGTGCTTCTACTCCATATGCATCCTCCAAAATAGAAATCACAAGGCTCATGTTCCATTGAGCACTCCATTCCAAGTACTTACCTAACAGTGCTAAAAAAGCTGCCCCATATAATACTGCAAAGAATACATCATAAAAGAAGTTTATCCAATAAACATAGTAGTTTACAACCAACCATAGAAGTCCGAGGAGAGTGGAAGTTGACAAGAAGAGAACACAGCAAGAAGTGATGAAAGTGCTTCTCAACTTGGCTTTGTTAATGGGTGGTTTGCGAAGCAGCTCCCAGAGGCTGAGGGTCGTTATTCTCTCTTCTTCCCTTGTATATATCTTGGATGCTAAGTCAACGGTGACAAGCGCGGTGAAGAACTCTAAGAGATGAAGAGGTAGGAGATGGAGAAGGGAAAGTCGAATTAACTTAAAAGCAAACTCTCGGTTCAAACTTGCTGGACTAAGACGAACGAGTATTCCGAGTGGCCAATAATCGAAGTAGTTGAAGTAATAATGGTTGGCGGGCAGTGCCTGAATGGATGAAAAGACGTCAAGCAGAATATTTAACAGGAAACTTTCGTAGTAAATCAAGAAGCAAAAGAGAGGGAGTGAGATGATTAAGGTGAGGAAGAAGAAGTCTATATTGGTGCTGGGGATGGCTAGAGCTGCCTTGAGAACACCCAACACCTCTAGTCTCAGCTTCTTCGAAAGCGGTATGTATGCCTCCATTTCCGTTGCTCTTCAAAGCTTCGATGATGCTCGATGCTTGACGAATGACCATCATAACCAACCGGGAAATAAATAAATTTGGATAAGCGTGGACTCGACGACCGAGGAATCAATTCCGTCCCCTGACCTGACCATAAAAAGGCTTGCTGTATATATTTGATCCATACAACACGCTTAGAGTGTCTGGTTGACCTTTTGACTTCACATCACCGCAAGGCAGACGCCAGATATCCACGATTCTTACAAGGCTTCCAACATCATTAAAAACAAAAAAAACAAAAACTTTAATATGACACACCCAGCTTCAATATTTAATATTACTTAATTTGTTTCTTTAAGGAGGAATCATTTTACATCTCGTATTGTTTGCAACCATCTGAAAACCAACGATTATCTTCTTTTGGTAAGGTCAATGTCACCTTGTACTCTGGCTACACGATATCAGCTTCAACTTAATTTGTATAACCATCTCATTTTAAATTCCATTTTGCTGAGTGAAGTTTACCACTTTGCATTCGAAAACTTTTTTTTTTTTTAAAAAAAAAGAAAAAAAACTTATTATAATTAATATGATTAGAATGGTATAAGGTTCACTGTTATTTTACCTTACGTAAGGTATCAAAATTTGGAAAGAAAAAACAAAGAAAAGAAAAAAAGCTCCATCAAAATTTAATTTAATACTGCATTGATATTCTGACATCAGTTATTAGAGAGCTTGAAAGGAGTCTACCAACATCAACACCACCACCACCACCTCACCGATCCAAGGGTTGCGGTGATGCACAACCCACAACAATATTTCTTCCATTGAACTAGTAATATTAAAGAAAGAATTAAGCAACAAACTTCACATACGATAGGAACACTTACTACTTAAATATATGAACAGGGTCTCTAAATAGAGAGAGATATCTTATGAACGGTGCAGTTAAAAATGCAGCGCACACCAAGAGTTTCAGGCACTAGCCTGCCATTTAAATATGGCGGAAACAGGTAATGGTTAAAAGCAATATGAAACTAAAATATAATAAATTGAATGCTTTCAGATTCCAATTAGACTTGGGGGTGCTCTTAATGCCACCACGTTGCTTACTCTCTACAACGTTCCCCATAAGAACACTTCTAACAGTGTAAACTAACTCATTCAAGATTCCATGGAAATTGTTCTGTTTCCATGAACCATTCATTAACTTACCAATAATTAGATCGCTACAACCAACTTCCACCGGCATGCAGAAAAGTAAAACATTGAAATCAGAAGATTTGCCTTACCCAGAATCCAAGTACTAGGTCAACCTTTTAACCAGCTAGCAGAAAAAGTAAAGGTTCTACGTAGATCAAGAGATTTGCCGCTGAAGCACATAAGATGTGTGGTGAGCAAACAGGTTTGTCTGGGAAATTGAAAGTTCAACAGCTATTTCAAGCCGAACAAGCACATAAAGCGACAACTAGTGGATGATATAATGCAGAAAAGCAGGAATGAGGTGCGCAATTAACAGCTTCAGATGCTTTCTTGCAGAAGAACAAATTTCTGAGGATAACCATTTTCAACACGTGACTCAAATCTGAACAATATGTAGGGGCGACGACCAGTAGGTGATGTGGTGCAGAGAAGCAGAGCAGACATGGGAAAAAACCGTGTGCACTAAAGATGCAGAAATGTGGCGAAACGATGCCGTTTTAGCCGAAAATCACACCTCAAAAGAAAACATGTAAAACTTTTAGGATATCTACTTCAAAGTGATCAACAGTACTGCAGTTAATGAGGCAACCTAAAAACATATAAACAACAATAAGAGGGCAATTTAAAGTAGGAATGAGACCTCTAAGTATGAAGATAGCAAGCCGGCACAAAACGGTGTCCATAGCACCCCTTTTGGCGGCCGAAACACTTTGTAGAAGCCATCCAAAACCAAGATTCTAACAAACCTCATAGTCATGACATCAACATAACTAACGTAAATCCTGTTTGTTCAACTGATCTATAACGACTATGATACTGCAAATATGTGCTCTGGCTCATGATGCATTTGCTTCAGTCTGGTTACAGCCTTAGTCCCTGCAAAGACAAGCAGGAGTTTAAACCCAGATGCACATAAAAGTTCCGACCCAAAATAAAAATAACAATAAATTCGTAAGACTCCTCGCTTCCACAAAATGTTAGATCTTGTTATTCAGAGGAGATGGTTGGGTGAAAAGAAATCCGTAGTTAGGTGAGACTAGAGAAAGGGACAGCACTTAATAGAGGAAATAAATCCAGCTTCATAACTTTCTGAAAAACAGAGCATCAAGCAACTACCAGAATTCTATGATTATAGCTCCTTCTACATTTGTTTCTTAGAATGTTCAATTGTAATTAGATCAATGTCATTAGCAACTGCACCATACCAAGGTCTTCACCACCATCTGAGAAACACAAAGCATAATAACTATTCTATGATCCAATAAAAAATTTCAAGGCTTGGAAGCATGACATACCCATTAGCATAAGGTGAAACACGACGAGAATGGCGATATGGAGGGGACCTGCTGTAACTGCGACCACGTCGAGGCGTAATGCTGCGGCGACGGGGAGATCTTCTTCCACGGGGGCTATAACTCCTGCAGAAAGGAAAACATTACCTAACTTAACCATTCAATCTCACAAGTAATAAATCAAAATATTTTCTAGAACAAATTGAATAGCCAGCCAACATAGCCCGTGATCCACACCTGCGCCCATATCCATAACTCGGACTTCTACGCCGACGAGGGCTTGGGCTACGACGGCGTCCACTCCCCAAGCCGCGTGAACCAATGCGCAAGCGACACTCCCGAGCAAAATGACCAGGCTCACCACACTCATAACACTTCAAGTCCTCACCTCCACCACGCCCACGTCCACCACCACGGCCTCCACCCTTAGAGTTATGAGAAAGCTCTACACGCCAGCCATTCTTTCCTGAAAGATGAACTTGTTTCTTAGTCATACTAGATAGAAAGTTAAAGAGAGAAGCTTGACCCTTCAAATCAATTGAAAAAAGGAAAAGCTCATCTGGATCATCCATAATTAAGAATTGATGATTGCAGAGAAGCACATGACAAGATGAAAGCAACAAAACACACATGATCTATGAGAAGTGGGCAAAGGCCAAAAATCTGCAAATCATGATTTTACAACAAATAAAAATTTCAAATGTGTTTGATTCCAATAAGCTTAATTTTCAAGCAATAGTTAGCAAATCCAGTAAAGAGCAGAAAAAAAAAAAAAAAATAAACAAAAAAAAATTGATACTGACCATCCAATGCACGAATAGCATCTACAGCATCCCTGCGATCATCAAACTCAACAAATGCATATCCTGGTGGCCTTCGAGCAACCCAGACACTACATTATTTTACATCAATATCATGAATTACCACCGACCAAACAAAGAAACAAAAGTCAAAATAGTCATATAAATCTAATACTACCCATATATATCATAATTATCCAAATTTCGTTCACATGTGGAAGACAATAATTGTCGCAATACACAACTCGTTAACTCATTACATGTATGAGAGAAAGGTCGTCTCTTTAATATATGCATTGCTTCAACAACATACCCAACACTGTCACAAATTTGATAACACGAAGCACAGCGGACAATAATTCTGGATAAGATCACGAAATCTTCCGGAAATTATAAATTGACCCAAAATATGTTTCTCATGAAAAGAAAAGAAAAAAAGAAAGTACCTCCGAAGCACACCAAACATGCGAAATTCATCTTCAAGATCCCTTTCAGAGACTCGAGGATCCAAATTCCCAACATAAACCCTAGACATTCTGGCAAGCCACCTTCAACCTTAACGAAACAAAAAAAAGAAGATGTAGTTATAAGTTTATTGCCGTCCAAACGAGGCGAAATTCGATGTCGCAAAAAATATCGGAGACAATTAGGTTTTGGAAACAACAAGCAGAACGCGAAAAAGAGAGTTGTTTGATTGGTCTCACCTCGGGGATATTTCTGGACGAGAGAGAGAAAACAATCGCAGAGTTCTAGACCCTTGAAAGATGTTAAAACATGGAAGTGCTCGCCTCGAGTGATTTTCGTGTCTGTTTGAGACTTTTTCTGTACGTTGATTTGATTGGGGGAAGAGTAGCATAAAAGAGTACACCGCCGTGATTGGCCTCTTAAACTGGACCGGATATAAACTATCGGGCCTTGATCTACATATTTATTCTAAATCCACCACGTCAATGTTCTGATTACACCCCTCTGCGAAAGTTCTCCAAAATTAGGTGCCGCCGCGTTTAAGTTCTACTCATGTCCATTACTTGTATTTAATTATGTTCACTAAAAATAAGTGTTATTCATATTGAAGTACTTTTAAATAATCTATATTTTAATGACTTAAAAATACTTTTCAACATAATTGAAAAAATAGTAAATATTTTTGAAAAACATATCTCTGACAGTCACAGGCTTCAAAGTGCACGTTTTTTATTTTTCATGATTGTCGATACTATTACGGGTGCCTGTATAAAATTAACGCGTGTCCAAAAGAAATTACATGCAATCAACGCAGCAATAAAAAAACATCAATGAGAACAACGACAGAGATCCGTGGACAAAATCAATGGAGCAAAACTGATTCAGTCTCCCATGAATGGGAAGACGATAATGCCCGAAATGGCGCAGAGATATTGGTTGCCGCGGAAACAAAGTTGGTTTTCCTTTTTTTCTGGGGAATTGGTGGTTGAATAATTGAATAATCGTAATCCGAAATTATTGTCTCTGTCTTTTATTTCGTGAATTTAATTTTATTATTAAATTGCATTTACTCTTAAAGCAAGCAACAATTAAGAACGGATACGGAATATAATAGAATATCCAATTTATATAAATTGAGATAACACAACTGAGACTGCGCCTAATTGCCAGTACATAATTTAAAAAATAATAATAAACAGAAGATAAAAAGTGGTCTGTCTCAAAACTAAGCACTTTATTCTCGTAACTGTAATTTCAGTCCCGCGGTATGATTGGTGCTGTTCTCGTCTCTCGCCCAGTCACACTTCTGCAACACAGCTCACTTCAATTCCTTACCATTGAGCTAGAAAGATCAGATTTTTTGAACACCAGGATGATGATCTCTTCTTAACTTCAGAAGGATTGAAGTTGAAAAACAACTACTTGAAGCACTAAAGGGTTCCCGCAGTTGGGTTTTGAGGAGAAATGGAGGAAGAAGATAAGATTGAAGAGAGCAGTGTGAGATTGTTGGGTAGTCATAGTAGTGGTGGTGGTGGTGGTGGTGAGTCCAGATGGGTTGACGGAAGCGAATTAGACTCTGAGTCGCCACCGTGGTCTGTGCTCGAAGAAAATGTACTAAGAGATGGTTATGGATCCATGAGGAGAAGGCTGGTGAAGAGGCCCAAATATGATTCCCTAGATGTTGAAGCAATGGAGATCGCCGGCTCATCTGGCCACCACGCTAAGGTAATATACTCTTGTAATTGTCACTTCTTTTGTACTTTGATGAACTTTCCAGGGTTACACTTTTTCAGTTTCCCTGATTTTGAGCAAGTGTTGCTGGCAACACTGGGGCTTGTTTATATCTGGGGTTTGAAACCTAAGTTCTATTTGTAGAGCATGAGTGGTTGACTGTTATCTTAATATGTGACTTTTGACCTTCAAAGAATGTCGAGCTGCGTAGACCCCAATAATACTGAAAAGATAGTGGATTGATTGGAGTAGCATCATCTTATTTTCAATTCTATGGAATCTAAATAGTTTGTATACAATGTGTGTGTGCATCTTTGGTATTTGGAGTTCCCAAACGCTTGCTAGTTTAAAAAACACTGAATCTGGCCTGGCATATCCCTCGTTGAGTTTTCAACTCAGTGTAGTAGTTATGAATTTGGATATTGCTTCATTGTTGTATAACTGAATCAGTAGTAAATCAGGAAAAACCATTAACTATACAAGATCAAGAGTGGCTGAAGACTTGAAATTTCTACACAAGCAAAATCAGGATGTAAAGAGAAAGTTCTATTTCAAGATTATCAAAATAAAAACTTTTAGTATCTTATCTAGCGATATAAGCATGAAGTGTCGGAGATCTTTACACTTGATTTTACCTTGTTGTAATCTGCAGAGTGCATGGCTTCTAGGCTGTTGAAACATGAAAACTTGTCTTGTATTAAATTCTCCCATGTGAAGTGCATCTGAAGTTGATTTGCTCACCCCTATAAAGAAAGAATTTACATATCAAATAAATGTATAACCTTTTTCTCTTTACTAAACTATGTTACTTTAATGTGTCAGGATATTTCTATTTGGCACACTCTTGCTTTAGCATTTCAAACACTTGGTGTGGTGTATGGAGACATGGGCACAAGCCCTTTATATGTCTTCAGTGATGTGTTCAGCAAAGTGCATATTGATTCAGAAGTTGATGTCCTGGGGGCTTTGTCGCTTGTGATGTACACAATTACTCTTATTCCTTTAGCCAAATATGTTTTTGTAGTCCTCAAAGCCAATGATAATGGAGAAGGTAAGAATTTTTTGTTGTAGTCATTTTTCTCTTCCCTACCTTATTCACAAGTTATCTTGTTGAAATTTTTGTTAATACATCAATTCAATTTCAGGAGGAACATTTGCATTGTACTCCCTGATTAGCAGGTATGCAAAGGTTAATATGCTGCCAAATCGTCAGCCAGCTGATGAACAGATCTCAAGTTTTAAGCTTAAACTGCCCACCCCAGAGTTGGAAAGGGCTTTAAATATAAAAGAAATTTTGGAAAGAAGATCGTCCTTGAAAATCCTTCTTTTGCTTTTGGTTCTGATGGGAACTTCTATGATTATAGGAGATGGAATTCTTACTCCAGCAATATCAGGTGCAGAGATCAATATTTATTGCTTATTAACTTGTTGCATAATGCAAATATTTCTGATATTATGTACTTGCAATCGTCAGGAATATCTAATTTTTATTGGATGCAATGACTCACCATTAATTTGGTATAATAACAATAGCATTTGGTATTATTACCATAAACTTCTATTATTGATTCACCATTTGGAGCTTCTGATTGTTCAAGCGTTCAGGTTATAACCAATTCATATAGGTAAGAAGCTCCTCAGCATCTATGAATCACCAAGTATTATTGTGATTATTGGGACAGTTTTGATGAAGACAAGACAAATATTTTCAATTACTTCTGACTGCAGTTAACTGGCAGAATTCCAAGCAATATAACCCACACCATAGGTTTGTATATTGAAGGATCCATTAGGGAGGATAAAATCAGAAATCTCTGCACTCTTCACATGAGAAGAATGCTTACACCTGTGAAGGAATCCAAAAGTCATCTGTAAGAGTAATCTTACCCACAGAAAAACCATCTTCATTGTCATAACAATTTTCATTTTCTTCATGTTCTTTTCCTTCTTGTGATAGGGCCTGCTGCCATAAAATCAATTACTCTGTAGTCTCCAGAAAAGATTTCTCGATGTGGTTATGTTGATTATGGGAAAATTTTGTCCTCTATTGTTTCTTTTTAGAAGTAAATGTTGGTGATATCACCTTCCTGGACTTTCAACAATGTGCACTGCAATTTAGATATGGGATTTGTAATGATTTAATAAAACTTGCCTGAGATTACACTAGTGAATGATTATTTTTCTTCTTGCAGTGATGTCTGCTGTGAGTGGTCTGCAGGGTGAAATATCAGGATTTGGTACAAGTGGGTATCTTTCTTTCTTTATACTCGTTTTGCTCTGACTGTTTTTTATTTCCCGGATCATGTACGAGAGAACCAAAAGCACTTAACCAGCCCCACTACCAAAATAATTAAATGAAAGATATAAATAAATTGAGAGGCTGTGTAATTACAAGAGTTGGGAGGAGGCAGCTATTGTAAGGTATAAGTGTTTGTTTTCTTTCTATAGGATGTCTTGTTGAGTAGATATAGACCTGTCTCTTGGATTCATTTGGTGAACCAATCACTTTCTGCAGGAATTCTCCTCACATCTACTAAAATGTAGACATGCTGCCCTTCCTGTACCAGTTTAGAATATTTTTGGCCATAGACTACCTAGATTTTCATCTAGCATGTAAGGCTGTGCCAACATCCATTGACTACATTTTAAAGAAGATAACTTTTAATCAGATGGATTTATTTGCAGATGCCCTGGTTATTGTTTCAATTGTACTCCTTGTGGGATTGTTCAGCATACAGCGGTTTGGGACTGGCAAAGTGGGTTTCATGTTTGCCCCTATACTAGCTTTGTGGTTTTTCTCACTGGGATCTATTGGAATTTACAACCTAGTCAAGCATGACATTTCTGTTGTAAGGGCATTCAATCCAATTTATATCTTCCTTTTCTTCAAGAAGAACAGTAAAGACGCATGGTCAGCTCTGGGTGGTTGTGTTCTCTGTGTTACAGGTATGCTTTGCGTTGAAAGCATGTGCGGTGTCAGTTAACTGACAATATTTGCTTGATATATTCTTGTACTACCTTACCAGCCTGATATAGATGTTACATCTTCTCTCAGCTTATGAAGTAAAACAATAGTATATAATATTTTAATTTGCCAATGTTATGGGCAAGCTTGTCAAGATGAAGAAAATCTTCTTGATACCATTTCAAGCTGGCTAGACCTTATGACACGAGCTGTTGGTGGCCATGCACCACCTGCGTCCGCATTCCTATAGGCGCCCCTTTCTTTCAAGAGGTGTCGTTATCTTTCTGATAGTTCTAACTACCAACATCACTTCTTTTAATCCTCTTGGGTGACTGAATGAAAGCACCATAACTACAAATGGGTGTTGGGGGGTTGTGGATAATGCAGTCCTTCTATTGCATAAAGTATTTGGAAGTTTTTTTAAATCTGTGATTTTTGACTGAGCCTGAGTTAAGTAGATTGAGATGAATGCTTGACAAGAAAATGGTTTTCCATATAATAGAAACAAATTATTATTCCCCTACGTAATTGTAGAAAAGCTCCAATTTAGTTATCTAACATCTATATGCATCATTATAGGGGCTGAAGCAATGTTTGCTGATCTAGGCCATTTCACAGTACGAGCCATTCAGGTTTGCTTCTACATTACTTGAAGTCTAATTCTTCATGGATATTCTTTACTAAAAGCCTCGTGTAATAGTCTTCACCATTCTTGCAGATTGCTTTCACCTGTGTCGTGTTCCCCTGTCTTCTGTTGGCTTATATGGGCCAAGCTGCATATCTGATGAAATACCCTGAATCTGCGGAAAAAATCTTCTATGAATCTGTGCCAGGTGACATTTGCCAGCTTATCTCTGCTTTAATTCTTGCTGTTTCAAATCATAATCAAGACAAGTATATTAAATTAAGAACTTTTTTATCTGACTCGTTGAGTTCCTAACTTTTGAACAAACAGAGAGTCTTTTTTGGCCGGTCTTCGTAGTAGCCACCCTTGCTGCCATGATTGCAAGCCAAGCTATGATATCTGCTACATTTTCATGTGTCAAGCAATCTATGGCTCTTGGATGCTTCCCAAGGCTGAAGATAGTTCACACCTCAAGGAGGCTAATGGGCCAAATTTACATCCCTGTGATCAATTGGTTTCTAATGATCATGTGCATCATTGTAGTTTCCATCTTTCGGAGCACTACAGATATTGCCAATGCATATGGTTAAATATCCTTCTCTTAATATATATCATTTTATTTGTCTTTTTTTTTTTCCCCTTTCGGGCTCTTTCAGAAGATATAGTTTTTTCCCATGTTGTTCATACCCTAACTATGAAGCACCTAGGTCTTTATGTTGCGAACTGTTCACAAATATTATGAATACTTAAAATTTGTCTATAACATCTAAAATTTTGGAGCCTTTCGATTCTTCTAGAAAATAGGGAAATGTTAAATTTCTGCCTCAACTGGTAACAGTTTCCTAGGACAATTTGAATGTTTTCCCTTTTCTTTTTTTTTATTTTAGTTCCGATATATATTGAAGTCTGTGGTGGTGTTGTTACTGTCTGAACTTTGTAGTGTTGCTGGTGGCGAATAGTTTCCCTAAGTTCTAGACTTTTTGCTTTGACATTGAGCTAAGCCAATGATATTTGAGTTCTTCAACATGGAGTGTTCTTATTTGTTTAATCAGTGGGATGGGTTAACATTTACCCACGTTAACACCGTAATGATAACTTTTGGCTGATACCATTCAAAATGTTCTTGCAGGCATAGCTGAAGTTGGTGTGATGTTGGTGAGCACCACCTTGGTGACAATTGTGATGCTACTAATCTGGCAGACCAATTTGTTGCTGGTGTTATGTTTCCCACTTGTTTTTGGATCAATTGAGCTCATCTACATGTCTGCAGTTCTATCAAAAATCGCAGATGGTGGTTGGCTTCCACTCGTTTTTGCTACTTGCTTTCTGTGTGTGATGTACACTTGGAACTATGGGAGTGTTTTGAAGTACCAGAGTGAGGTAAGGGAGAAAATATCTATGGACTTCTTGCTTGATCTTGGCTCAACCCTTGGGACTGTAAGAGTCCCAGGAATTGGATTGTTGTATAATGAGCTTGTCCAAGGTATTCCCTCAATTTTTGGGCAGTTCCTGCTTAGCCTTCCGGCAATGCACTCTACAATAGTTTTTGTTTGTATCAAATATGTCCCAGTTCCAGTGGTCCCTCTTGAGGAAAGGTTTCTGTTTCGTAGAGTTGGCCCAAAAGACTACCATATGTTCCGTTGTGTTGCTCGTTATGGTTACAAAGATGTTCGGAAGGAAGATCATCATGCATTTGAGGAACTTTTAGTTGGAAGTCTTGAGAAGTTTCTGAGAAGAGAGGCTCAAGATCTTGCCCTGGAGAGAAATTTATTTGAGTCGGATTTTGATAGTGTTTCTGTGAGCTCGAGGGATCCTGAAGCCTCAGGTAGCTATGGTACTGAGGAGCTTAAGATTCCACTCATGCATGATAGGAGATTTGAAGAAGCAGGAACCTCTGCCTCGGAAGAAACTGCCTCAGTATTACCATTTAGTGTCATGTCAGTGGATGAGGACCCAAGTCTAGAATATGAGCTTTCAGCTCTTCGAGAAGCAATGGAATCTGGATTTACATATTTACTTGCGCATGGGGATGTGAGAGCGAAAAAGAATTCCTTTTTCCTTAAGAAACTGGTTATAAACTACTTCTATGCATTCTTAAGGAGGAACTGCAGAGCGGGTACTGCAAATATGAGTGTACCTCACATGAACATCCTGCAAGTTGGGATGACATATATGGTCTGATTTGTTTGTAACCTGTATGATTCTTCTCATTCTATTGATATAGTAGGAGGTCATTTTGTTGGTCTCTGTGTTGTTGAGACGTTGATAAATACTTCTGAAATGGCCACAAAGAAAATGAATAACAATATTCTTGACAAATATTTTTATTGATTCACTTGCTTTTTCTTTTTCTTCTGAGATTGTTTCATAATCTGCATCATGTTATACATATATGCCAATTGTCTGAGCAAAGTCAACAAAGATATTAATATAATAATAGTCTTCTATGCTTCTCTCATCAGGTTAGAAACTTGCAAGTTTTTGTGGAATAGCTTCTTTTTTTTTTTTTTGTTTGTTCTTTTGTGTCTTTAGTGGGGTTGGAAAGGAAGCGGAAAAGAAGGCATGATATTCATGGTTCACTTATCTTTTGTCCATTTGCCTTTTTCTCTTTACAAAAAGCGGAGGTTGATTTGTGGTAATGAGTTTTTCCATCAAATAGCTTATCACTTTTGTTTGTCATGGTAACTTTATATGGTCTCAATTTAAAGCCGACTTCGAGTCAAATTCCATTGTGGTAATTGAAAGCAAGTGCCAAAAGCAGCTTCATCAAGCACTCAAAGGACTAGATTCTCTTTCTTATCTAATATCAGCATCAATAATAAGTATAAGCTTGCACTCTCTCTTATAGATAAACATCCATGTACAAAGACATATTAGTTACGCGTCTATATCATGTGCAATCACATACCATCTCTGCAATAATATTGAGTTCCTGAATTTTATTTTTTCACAAATAAGAAAATATATAATTTGGTTCCACCTATATTGAAAATGTAGGTGGTTATAATTTATATTATTTTGTTTTTAAGTAATGGCAACTAGGCGGTTGGTTTTACAAATTAATATATAGGATAATACCAATCTCGAAACTTTGCTTTGTATCCCACACAAAATCTCTTTGGTTGAATAGAACATACATGATCAAAAATGTTGAATAATAAAGTGAATGTATTTGGGGTGTCGTACTAGTAATAGCCAATTTCAATAAAACACGCAAATTAGGGAATGAATATTTGGGATGTTAAGAAACGTAATTAAACTTCGGAATTAGGTTTCTTTTTAACTGAAATAAATAATAAATAAAAGACAATGGGTCCACGACAAGTCCAACACTGGTAAACCTGGCCACGTGTCATCATCAAGTTAAGTTTGTGTATTTGATTAGTCCATCATGTCTATCTAATAAGTCTGATGAAAGATTGTGCACGCTTCTTCTATTTTGTTCAGTTTTGACAAATGCTTTTCCAATTAATTGTTCACAATGTGCCAAAAGAATATGTCAAAATCTTTTATAACAGAGTGGTTCATCATTCATTGTCGCATACATCACTTACACCAAAATCCTGAAATCACATAACATAACATATATCTATATATATATATATATATGATTGGGATGAGATACGTAGAGCCCATGTATGTCTGTTTGTATACGCTAATTATTTATTTATATAAATAAATACCACATACATATTATACAATATAATAAAAATTATATAATGCAGATAATGATAGTCGTTTTCAATTCTCTTCAATTGAAAACCACTCTCTGTCTCGATCGACATTTCTGTGTAGCTGGCGTCCACGTTTGCCCCAGCCATGCAGCACCGTCCAAACCAATTACAATTAGGCCAACTTAATTCTAATTTTATATTTAATAATGGTCGGTGCAATTCGACTCTCTGTTTGTTTGTTTAGGGAGATGACCTAACAATTACAGCGTGCTGAATGATTAATTTGCACATGTTTAATTATATATATTTAGATTGTTTATTAATTATTAATTAATGTGGTGAGTTTAGTTTGGGCATTCTAATTAACTAAATACCTCCTAAAGCTACACCACGCCACACGCCTGCATCATGCATGCCTTACTACTTAATCAAATCAAAACTCAATTAATTTATTCATTCATTATTAATTCTAATTTTTACATATAATCTCTGGTTAAGACGGTGGTGATCCATCCATTCATATTTTAAGTAAAGTCTAGGATTAATTAATTAATTAATTAATTAATTAATCTATCTTATCTATGTAGATATGTGTCTATGTATACATAAGTTTTATATATGTGAGATGACACAAACTAATTTGAAGTTTTAATCAACTCTTGAGTTTATAAATTTAATATTTGAGATAAGGCTGCTTTAATCTATATACATATATATACTTTTTAAAAATTTATTATTATTATTATTATTATTATTATTATTATTATTACGTATATATAAAAAAACTAGTAATATTGTACATGCAACTAACGCCAATATCAACAAACTATTTTTCAATTAAATTAAATGGAAATAATTAAACGTATCTAGATAGGAGACAAACAAGAGTCACGTATCAAGAGTAGTTAATTAGTGTTAATCAGGATGCATGCGTTAAGCATTGGTATTTTAATCAATTTCGAATTATTTCTATTTTTATTTTCTATACGCAAAATATATTCATTCTTATACATTAAATAATGATTTGTATGCGTCTAAACTTTTACCATTTTTATTTTTAGAATAAGTTATTGACAGAATATTTGATGACACGTATCATCTACTAAACTAATTAATAAGTTCTTTTAATTATTTAAGAAAATAATGTATATATTGTAAGAATTTTTTTATTACATAACTCACATGTTAATGATAAATATCACATTAATTAAAGTAAATAAATAATTAACCATTATCTTTATTTAAAGATTAATGATAGAGTTTATTTAAGTCTCTTTTGAATGAAACACTTGCTCATTTTACAGACAACAAGACATAATTTTAATTAATCACTTTTATATTTTATAGTCAGTAGAAAATTTTTTCAAATTACTTCATTTATAAATAAAAGTGAAAAGGAGAAAAGACAACTAAATTGACTATAAAAGAGTCTCTAACTGTTTAAAGATATTATCTTTATTTTTTATTTTTACTTTCGTATAGACATACATGTATATATAAATAAATGTTATCACCTTTATATTAATTATAATCACAGTCTACTCGTGAAAAAAACCACAATTTTAGATTAATTAAAACAAAAGAAAAAGAAATAATGAAAAGGACATAACCTGCAAAGGAATCTCTAAGACTAAAGTTAGAAGTTCTCAAATAAATCGACCATTCAAGAATTTCATAAATAATTTCGATAAACAACATATTTAAATTTAATCGTCATCTAGCAAATCAAATCAAACCCAATTGGAATACAGCTGATCATGCACGATTCCAATTTTAATCCAAATTAATCTTTTTTTCCCCCGAGAAATCCAAGAATGAAAAATGATTAATGAACAATAATTGACATGTGCAACACATGCGTATATAATTAATAATTATTTGTTCATATATATATATATATATATATCTCGTTGGTTTCCTGTATCCCAAACAAATTAAACCATACAATAAATAGTCTTTTACAAAAAATCTAGCAAATAGATTTTTGTTTATTAATTTTCTCGCAAGGCCAAAAAGGGAAAAAGAAAAAAAGTTGATGGGAAGGTAGTCGGGAAATAAAAAGTAGAGGTGAGCAGTAGTGCCACCTGGACCTGGAACTCTCTCGTTAATTTTATACATAAATGAAAGTGATAGATTTTTGCTCTTTCTTTCTCCAGACATTTCATTTGTGTACATAATTATAATTCATAGTCACAAGTACAAGTACAATAACAATAACAATAACAATAATATGATATGATATGACAAATTAATTCAATAATTGTAAATTAAAAGTACATACAGAAAATAATTGGTGGGATTGTCTTATGTGTATATATATATATATATATATATATGATAACTAATTAAATAGTTGCTTTCATTTAATTAATTAAAATAGAGTGGTAGAAAGACAGCTGGTGTTTACTTAGCAAAAACAACGTCCGCAACTTGGCTTCCTAAACGTGTAATGATTCTACTACGATCCCGTTTTAGCTAACACAGATGGACAGTGACAGAATACAAATAAATAAGAAGATAAACAATAAAACATTAATACAAAATTAAAATTCCCAAATGAATTATCACGTCAATAATATTAATGGTAATTCATGACATATGCCACCTCTCATTATTCATTAACAAGAAACAAGAGTCAGCTCATCAACTCCATTTTTTATTTTGATTTCATTCATTCAAAAGCATATATGTTTGACTATATATATTATAAATATATAATTTAAATTAAAATTAATTTACATAAATAATCAACTTTGGAGAAAAAGTTGGTTGTAAATATACTGTTTTTGTAATTATTATCACTTTATATAAAGCTTCAATTATATGAACCGACAATGCTCTTATCAAGGGTTACCATTCTTGCTTTCCCCCTTTTTCTTTTAATAACAAAATTAAATATATATTTACATATATATAATCACACTTTTTACATTATAAGCAATGATAAAAAAACACATGTAGTGTAACACTTAAAAGATAAATAATAAAAAAGTTATTTCGATATAATGAAATTATGAATTAATTAACTAAAAATATGATATTGTAATAATAAATATATAAATAAATAAAACAATTTAGGTCAGCATAATAAGGAATTAAACCGATAAAAAAAATAGTTGATTTCGGCGAAAAGTTTGGTTTTTCAAAAAAATAAAAAGTGATTAAGATAAATCCCAAACTAATTCCAATTTAACAAGGAAAAATCAAAAAGGCAACAAATAATCTCTAGCTGCTTAAACATTCTTCAATCAGATAAAGGTATGTTTGTTTTGTTTCTGGGGAAATTCACATGAAAAATCATAAACACAATCAACAATCATTAACATAAAATCAAGGATTAATTGGGTAAGCTTTTTATGATCTTAATTAATTTTTAACCTAAGTTGAAAATCCAAACAAATCTAATCTCACTCAAGATTCATTGATTGATTTATCTTTTTATCTTTTTTTTTTATTTTTTTTTTTCTATGGGTGGATTTTGGAATTAGAAACAGCGGAGATATAAAAGTGGTTTAGGTTGGTGAAATTAAGGAAAAGGTGACAAACAGATCTGTCAGTTTCACTGAGTCAACTCACTGAGTTAGATAAAAGAAAATAAAACTCTGTATATTGCTGTCAACCTGCTCTTGTCCGAGCCAGGTAAATTGCAGCGCAACATTTGCCACTTCAGAGCCAAGTGGAGAGGATCTCTCTTCATATAAAAAATTAGTTTCCTTTTTTTTAAATTGAAAAGGAAAAAGCGTGGCACCAACTACAAAACAAAAACCAGTTAGTATTTCTTCTCTTTAAAAACCTCACGCAAAATATTCTGATATTATTGATAATCATTTTATTTTATGTGCTGGTTTTAAGTCTAGGTGCCCGTCACCTGTGAGTTTTTCCTTGTTGTGTCTCCACTAAAGTTTGTTCAACTGCTGTCTGCATTGACTCATTCAATAAACAATCTTTTTATTGTTTCATTACATATGTTAAAAATCAATTCTTGGAGTTCCTCAGCACAGTAACATTCTGGGGAGGTGCTTTTGCCATATGGGTTCGCCTTGAATCTTTTCGTTTCGTAGCAGAAATGGATGTTTCCAGCTTTTGAGACTGCCTATAATGGATCTGGAAGCTAGTGGCTATCCAAATTTTGTTAAGGTTAGATGAGATATACTTGATTCCTCATTTCTAGAATAAAGTTCATTTCGGTTTTATTACAATTGGATTCTTGTTTTTGTTGCAGATGCATTCGTGGTCATATACTGTATTCAAAATAAACTCATTTCAGTTGTATGATTATATGTTTGCTTTGTTGCAAATATGCATTGATTTTTAGTTTTTAGTATAAAGGCAATTCATTTTTTTAATCAGATTGTCGTCTTTTATTGCAGAAAGAATCATGGAGAACAGTGTTAACTTTAGCATATCAGAGTCTCGGTGTTGTCTATGGAGACTTAAGCACTTCACCGTTATATGTCTACAAAAGCACATTCGCTGAAGATATTGAACACTCAGAGACGAACGAAGAGATTTACGGAGTTTTATCTTTCGTTTTCTGGACCTTAACTTTGGTTCCTTTGCTTAAATATGTGTTTATAGTGCTTAGAGCTGATGATAATGGTGAAGGAGGGACTTTTGCTTTGTACTCACTGTTGTGTCGACACGCCCGAGTCAACTCACTGCCTAATTGCCAGTTGGCTGATGAGGAACTCAGTGACTACAAGAAGGAAGGTAGTAGTTTGTCGCCAAAAACTAGCTTTGGCTCAAAGCTGAAATCAACCTTAGAAAGGTATAGGGTGTTGCAGCGATTTTTGCTTATACTGGCTTTGATTGGGACTTGTATGGTGATTGGTGATGGTGTGCTCACGCCAGCAATTTCTGGTAATTATAGGGTTCGTTTGGTTGGTTTTGTGCTAGTATTTGGTGCTCTTAGTCTCCAAAGACTCATCTGATTGTTTGATTTTTGGGATTGCTGGGCAGTCTTTTCAGCAGTATCAGGGCTTGAACTTTCCATGGCTAAGGAGCATCACAAATGTGAGATTCTTATCCTTGTCCTGGTTTCTATTTGATTAGTTGTTGTTTGCTAAGACAGATAAATGAATAGGCAATTCATCGTTAAATAGTTTAAGTCTTCTTAAAATATAGTTTTCTAAAGTAATTTTTTTAATAAATTACTGGGAGTTGGGCAGAACCCCTTTTAGTTGGAACTTCTGGATTTTAGAAGAGTCAATAATTATTTTCTAATGCAGTCTAAGTACCAACTTTCATGTTCTCTTGGCTTTCGCGCTGTCAAGGATTCCAAAATTTTCAGTGTGTTTTGAAGCTTCTTCAACCACCCACAGAATATAGCTTATTATCTCATTGTTTGTTTAGTGCAATCCTCAAAAGTCTTCTGGAGAGTGCATATATCCATCTCCTGAAGGGATTACTTGAGGGGTATGTGATTTGTTATAGAGGAAGTATAACAAAACTGTATTGGCAGTTTTGTAAACAGCCGCCATGGCTTAATGAGTCAATGGTAGTGAAGGTGATTAAACCGATTTCATCACTGTGGTCTCAAAAACAAGTCTGTATAATCTTCACAGAGTTGATAGGTAGACATACAAATGTGGCAGGTAAGTTATTATTGCAATGGGCCTGGTTGCTGTGTGGTGGGGTGGAAGTGGCTACATAATATAGTATTATTATACAAGTCAAAATCCATTACCATAATTCCAACTTATTGAAAATCTGTTCGACATGAGCTTTATTTAGACATTATGACCCTGGTTCTGAGCAGGAAGAAACACAAACGCATGATAAAATAAGTTGGTCCGCAAATTTGCTGCAGTCATCATGTATAACTGTTATTGTTAAAATGGGGTAGATAACAGACAAAATTTCTAAAATGTTCAATAATTTTTGCAGATGTAGAAGTTCCAGTTGCTTGCGTCATACTGATTGTCCTGTTTGCCCTTCAACATTATGGCACACACAGAGTTGGATTCTTGTTTGCACCTGTGGTTTTGATATGGCTTGGATGCATCAGTGCCATTGGCTTATACAATATCCTTCACTGGAATCCTCATGTATATCAAGCACTTTCTCCCTATTACATGTATAAATTTGTGAAGAAAACTCAGAAAGGAGGGTGGATGTCCTTGGGTGGAATTTTATTGTGTATAACAGGTATTTGCATGAGATGGTTTAATTTTATTTTGAAGCCATTTACATGCAGAAATTTTTTACAATCCCTAATTGACATACCTGTTTCCAGGCTCTGAAGCCATGTTTGCTGATCTTGGACACTTCTCACAATTGTCAATCAAGGTATATATCCTTAAGAACTCAAAACTACGTTGATGGTCTCTAAATTAATTTAGCATTCTTGTTGTATAATGAGCGTATCTGGTAAAGTAGCCTCTCACCAACATCTGATTGGTTAATCCTGCTAAACCTCACGTTTAAATGCCTTGATTTATTAGATCATGTAGACAGTTTAAACCTTGTACCTCCTTTTATTGCTGCTGGCCTAACTATATATTGAAACATGTAGGAAATATATTTTTTCACCTCCAAAGTTATATCTTCTTGCTGTATAACCTTGCCCATATCAATGCATTCACATAGTTTTCCTTAGTTCTCTCTCACACTGTGATAGTGGTCATGATAAGATACTGCTCCTGACAGTTTTGGTTTATTCATTCAAGTATGAAAAAAGAATCATGTTGAATTAAGATAGATATAGCATGTACTCTTTTTGGTTCGTTTAAGTACCATATTTGAAATAATATTTCAATATACACGCATTTCTGCAGATTGCTTTCACCTCTTTGGTATATCCATCCTTGATTCTTGCATATATGGGACAAGCTGCCTATCTGTCACAGCATCACGTTCTTGACAATCATTATCGAGTTGGATTTTATGTGTCTGTACCAGGTAGGTACTTTGAGGCATTGTCAATGATAATTAGATAATTTGGATACTGAGCAAGTTTCAGCTCATCGGAAGTCTCCCATATTGATGCAGAGAAACTCAGATGGCCAGTTCTGGTAATAGCCATTCTTGCTGCAGTAGTGGGAAGCCAGGCCATCATTACTGGCACATTCTCAATCATCAAGCAATGCTCTGCCCTGGGTTGCTTCCCCCGAGTCAAAATAGTACACACATCATCAAAAATCCATGGTCAGATCTACATTCCAGAGATTAATTGGATATTGATGGTGTTATGTTTGGCTGTTACCATTGGCTTTAGAGACACAAAAAGGATGGGCAATGCATCAGGTAGATACCATATAGATTATGTCTGTCAGGGTGTTTATATGCTGAATGTTTGAGTAAATGATTTTCTAGGTTTCACAGTTAATAAAACGGTTCACGTATATGTTCAATTGACTTTTTTTCACGTAAGCATTATGAAACTTAGCCAGCCTGAAACATGCTTCTTTCTGAACCATTAGCGGATTTTCTTCCAGAAACCCGCAATAAACCGCTTCATTTTGGATCTCTTGAGTTGTTGATTTTCTATAGATTAGCTTTTTTTTAAAATTAGGGGGTAAAAAAAGAATGGTTATGTTAAAAAGTAGTTATTTTAAGTTATCATGATATTCAGTAGATTGCATATTGAATATGTCTCATAATTGACGAGAGATTTGACTAGTTCTAGTCATCAAGAGTTCGAGGTCAATTGAAGTGTTATCAACCTCATAATGCCCTAACAAAGAAGATTTCCATCCTCCTTTAGATTCTCCATTTCATGGTGTGTGTATTTGTGCATGACATTCTCTCACTTTCCACCTAAGTTTTACGAATACATGTTGCAAAGAGGCTGTTTTCAGAAGTGAATCACCTCCTCTCCTGATTGGCAGGATCTCCAAATAGAAAGCTTTTTTATTTTGTTTGATATTTTCTACAGAAATCTTGAATGCCAAATTACAGGAAAAATCAAAATAAAATAAAAGTTCATGTAGGAAGCTCTTTCACATTATGATTCTTGTTTAACTATTTATGCATATATGAGCATATAGTGTTTTGAGCCCACACCAAGCAAGTATGAATAAAACCATAATACCTCTGACTACTAAAACTAAAGAAAACTAGATTAATATAAATGTCTAAATCTTTAAAGGAAAATAATCATAAATGTGATATATAATAACAACTGACAAATATTATGGAGGATCCTATATGGTCTGATATCAAATATATACCGTCATTCTGTGTTTATATCTTCCTTAATATTGATTTTCCTTGAACTCCCTGTTGTCTGCATCAACTTACTCTTCTGTAATGCTCGTAAAGAACTATATTGCACAATTAGTTTCTCTGTTTGTGAAAGAGCAGCTTAATCTCAATATCAACCAAAACCTGGAGGTTTCCTGTTTCTATTACCGTGTTCCTAATAATTTGATATTTGTGGAACAGGTTTGGCAGTCATAACTGTAATGCTCGTCACTACCTGTCTAATGTCTCTAGTAATTGTGCTATGTTGGCAGAAGAGTGTCTTGCTTGCAATATGTTTTGTCATCTTCTTTGGCACAATTGAAGCTCTTTACTTCTCTGCTTCTCTCATAAAGTTCCTTGAAGGGGCCTGGGTTCCGATTGCCCTTGCCTTTATGTTTCTGATTGTCATGTGTGTATGGCACTATGGCTCGCTTAAAAAGTATGAGTATGATGTGCAAAACAAGGTCTCCATCAACTGGCTACTTAGCTTAGGTCCTAGCCTAGGCATTGTACGGGTTCGTGGCATTGGCCTCATACACACTGAGCTTGTATCTGGAATCCCTGCAATCTTCTCCCACTTTGTCACCAATCTTCCAGCCTTCCACCAGGTTCTAGTTTTTCTGTGCATTAAATCTGTCCCAGTTCCCCATGTTAGACCCGAGGAGAGGTTTCTAGTTGGTCATATTGGTCCCAGACAATATAGGATCTATAGGTGCATTGTACGATATGGATATCGTGATGTTCACAAAGATGACATGGAATTTGAGAAGGATCTCGTTTGTAGTATAGCAGAGTTTATACGCTCAGGAAGTGCTGGAAGTGTTGAATTTGATGGTGCAATTGGAGATCTGCTCAAGGATGATGACAAAATGACGGTCGTCGGTACTTGCTCTACCCATAAAGAAGGGGTTCAAATGAGTGAAGATGATCCAATTGTAGATATAGACTCTCCTGGCACATCAGAATTAAGAGAGATAGAGTCACCACCGCCAATCAAACCAAAGAAAAGAGTGCGGTTTATTGTACCTGAAAGCCCAAAAATCGACAGGGAGGCTATGGAGGAACTCCGGGAACTTATGGAAGCTAGGGAAGCTGGGATAGCATACATATTAGGACACTCGTACATGAAAGCGAAGCAGGGATCAAGTGCCATAAAGAGGCTTGTAATAAACGTAGGTTATGAGTTCTTGAGGAGGAATAGCAGGTTACCATCGTATGAATTAAGTGTACCACATGCGTCTACACTTGAGGTGGGGATGATTTACAATGTATGAACTTTGTTTATGGGAGTTTATAGTTTATAATGTACATGCTGTAATGTTGTGCAATAGATAGAACGCCACCTACATAAATTGGTGGATAGAAAAGGGTTTCCGAGTGGTTTAGTTATTGCCTTCGTGCAACTGGTTTTTCGCTTTTGGTTTATAAAGCATGCCTCGCAAAATTAAGCTGGTAATTGCCCAAGAATTCCTGAACAAATTCCAGGTCTACATAAACAATTAGCCAGAAGAACAAATCCCAGCAGGTCATATATTCATATTCATATTCATATTCACATGTAATTAATTTCGGCTCCTAGAAGATATTCCTTATATGAAACACCTAATGACATGAAAGAAATAGACGTGCATTAATATAATTAACCGTAACCTCCTAGTGTGCTGTGAAGTGTATTTCATACAATGAAAAGTGCTTTTCCATATAATCAAATACGCAATAAATGTAAAGCGATTTTCAAAACCACCAGGGAAAGTTGCACGTATGCAAACAAATGCTTAAGAAAAAAGTAGTTTTGATTGAAGTTTGCTTTCTAACAAAGTACTTTGGAAACTTATGCCTTGTGAAAAAATACAAAAAAAAAAAAAAAAAAAAAAAGTTTACGGACCCACAAGCTTTTTCCACTACAAAAGAATAAAGGATTCACAATGTTATGGCTTTCGTATCCTTGTCTTGTAGCAGAAAGAAAAATGGAGAATGTTACAGAAGTTTCCAAGGGTTACTTTTACGCATATACACATACATACACGTACAAGTATTAGAATAAAAGTAGGGCTACTGTATTTAATTACTAGTAATAATTTAATTAGTAGTATTTAGAGAAATACTATATATGATGGCTGCCTAACCATTACCCAAAAGGACGGAAAGGGTGGGTAGATGGAGCACGTATGAAATGAAGATTATCCGATCCAAATTATATCTTAAAAATTAGATTCCATCTAAAGTCGTAAGATTTTGATTGGAAATCCGTTGAATTGTTGATTTATGTAATGTGACATTTTATACGATTTCTTTTTTTAAAATTGGTGTCCTTAATCCTTAAGGGATTAATTATTTGGGAAAATAACATTTAAGTAATCTTTTGTATTAAAAGTAATAAAATATGTATAAAGGCTGAGATATTTTAGCATAATAATATTAGAGTGGACGAATAGAAGATTTGAGAATATGGGCAGTATAGATGGAAGATATGGAAAAGCCATCATATCTTATCTCTAATCAAATAATGATGAGAATGAGATTGAATTTCACAAACCAAGATGAAGATGTTGCTATCAATTTTCATTTTGACATTTTACCTCCCAGCTTTATCCAGTTCTATTCATTTTTCCAATCCCGCCGACCTACCAACACCATCACCAACCAAGCTTCTTCATCCAAATTCCAAAAAATATATATATATATATATTTACATCAATTAGTCAACGCGACAAAGATTGTATGAAGAAGATTAACCAACATTTCTACATCAATTCCCTTCCCTTCCACTTTGTTTCATAAATACTATTCCATTTTTATTTGATTTTTTAAAATATAATTATTAAAGCAATTGATTAAAAAGAAGCTTTTACTTAATTGCTAATCCTTCTTTATCGTCTTTTTATAGTTAAATTGATCAAAATTTATTTTATTTAAAAAGTTTTAATTTGGATTAATAATTGGTTCAGAGAATTTATAATGATAAAATAAAATTTAATAACTTAAGTGAGCGAGAGACTTGCGCACAAGTTGAGCCACAGTGCATTAGCAAGAATGAGAGTAAATAGCAGTATGGAAAGAATTTTTTTTTATTTTTTATTTTATTTTTACTATTAAAAAGGATTAAAAGTGTTAATACATTTGGTTTGGATGTGGACAACCTTATGTAATATATATGCTACATAACATTCCACTAATGTTATGTAGAAAGTCAACTCTAATACATAACAAGATCCTCTAAAATTAACTGGCCGACCTTGTTGAAATTAATCGTTGCTATCAATTAATCTTGTTCAACATTTGAAGAGATAGGTCCGTGACCACCCTTTTCTTCTTTTCATATGCTTAATAAACCCACAAGAGAGTTTCATGACTTGAGAAGTCATATCGATGAGCCGGAAGATCAACAATTTTTTCTATTGCATTAACTTGATCATGGCCAATTTCAATCACACACAAATTTGCTTTTTTTTTTTTTAATTTTTATTTTTACTGAATTTTTTTTTGCATATTCATAATTGTAGAGTTTCTAAATGTTACCACAGTGCTCGTTTCTTTTCTATGGAAATATTGCCCACCCATTTCATTTCATTTCATTTCATTTCATTTCAGTTCAATTTAATGGAGGTGGACTAGGAATGGATAAGATGAAACGAAAACCAAATTGGGATCGTTGTGGATAACATATAAAGTGAACCACACTACACACAATAACAAAATCACAAATTTATGGCAGGCTAAAAATGGCCCCCCCCACCCCAACTCAACTCGTCTCGTCTCGTCTCGTCTCGTCTCGTCTCGTCTCGTCTTAAACGTGCAAGCCTTCACCCACCAACAATACATTATTAACTCTTACTTATTAGAAAATTATACCAATCAATCACCCCTTTTGCCTTACTCCACTCCCATTTCCATTTCCTTAAAAATTAAAAAACGAAAAGTCTTAAAAAAAAAAAAAAAAAAAAAAGGGCGGTGCGTGAAGGATACGTTTGGAACAATGTATTAGGGCGGGTGGGACCCACCAGGAGAGTTTTGGATAGGGACGAAGAGCGCAAGACCACGACACTGCTCTTTCTTTCAATCGCCAACGCGGCAACCGGATAACTTACCCCCTGCACGGTCGGCCCCACTCTACAACATTAATTCGATCCTTAAGACTTTTCATTTCAATTCTTTACTCGCACTCACGTGGTGACCGCGTGTCGATATGGGTTTGGATAACCTTCGATTTTCTAGGTTTGGTGAGGTGGACTGATTTAATGGTGGTGATGTCCACGTCGTCTTATGGCGGGTCCCTCCTTTCTGGGTGGTGGTTGTGGGGACAGGTTGAGTGTTACACGTGTTTCTTGTCCTTGCGGGGGGAGCGGGACGAGGAAAATTGAAGATGAGGAGGGAAAAAGAAGTCTCTTTGGAATACTTGTCCTCTCCCATTTTATCCGCTTCGAACATCGCCTACCAAAAATCAGGCCTCATATGTGACAGTAATTACAATCATGCCACTCCCGCTACCATGTTTTTTAAATCGCGTGTGTATTATTCCTCGGAATCCAACGAAACAAGCCAATTTCTTTTTATTTGGATCGCGATGATCTTTTAAGTTATATTTTTAGTTGAATTTTCAAAACCTTTTTTATACATGTGCCTTTTTATATTTTACGGTGAATACTAGTTATTTTATTTTTTTGTTAATTATAAAACGGTAGTCCAATGAAATTTTGTCTCTAATAATAAATATATAATTAGTGTAATAAATCGTTTTTTACACGTTATTTATTTATTTATTTATTTTTTTTCCGTCACATGATTGTTAGGTGCCACCGAAGAGATGTGACGCTTTATTAGCATTGAGAAAAATAAGAAAATTAAGACATTCATTTAGGACCTCTTAATTGCACAGTAAAACAAACTTAAATTTTAATATAACAAAAATATAATTAACTAACAACTATGAAATTTTAATTTCACAACATACTAGATTAAACATGCACATCATTGCATTAGGACACCAACCTAAAAAAAAAAAATAGAATTTCAATATGGCCATGCTACATATAATCAATTTCTTACAAAATAGTGTACATATTTTTGATGTTCAACAATTTGTAATCTTTTTAAAAGAAATAAAATAGATGATTTTATTGAGACCACCACATTTCTACAGTAAGTCAATTTCCCTTCTTGAAAGAGAAGAGGTTGGTATCACTTACACTTAACTACCAAGTTTTTTTTTTTTTAAAAAAAAAAGAAAAAAAGAAAAACGTAGGATGTGCCACCAAATGTTCGTGTTAATACGCGGGTCAGTTTAGCAACAGCCACGTGTGAAACGTGAAATCATGAGTATTTGTTTTGCATTTAATTTTACACCACCAAACCAATTAACTAAACACCTAATAAAGGGTAAAAATGTAAAATTAGTATTAAGCATGTGATTGATTTATGATCTGGGAATATGCTCATGCTTATCCATCCGCTTGCAACTGGCGTGCTGTCAGTGGGGACCACGCTCGCTCTTTCGCGGAGTCAAATCTGCTCTTCATTTTTCAAAATTTTGTTGGCATTTTTGATAAAAAGAGAAATTAATATTTATTTTTAAGACATTGGATTTTACCTTCCTATGATAGATAATATAGTTTTTAATCTTTTGGGAACCCAACGCCAAGTTTGCCCAGCTGGCAATTATGAGCACACAGCTAATCTCATCCAGTTCAAAAGCTCTAACACCTGGCCCCACCTCTGTGTTTAATTTTACCGAGGTAACCCTGTCGTTTTGCAATACTTACATAGTCGCTCCTCTCATATCATGTATTAATTGATTGGTCAAAAATCGACATTCACCCTCTTAACCTGTTATAATTATTTTAATTTCTTTGATAAAATTAAGATCAGATTTCCATAAGAATTACTATATATGCTTGCAGAGGCTACTACACTTGAGCAATGATTTAATGGGATGTGAATAGTTGGAAATTATTAATATTAAATCATGTTGTAAACTTACTGGTAAGATCATTGGTTCAAATATTAAATTAATTAAGTTGCAAACTTGGTTGTAAGATCATCGGTGCTATACATAAGTTGATAGCCTTTTCTCTTCTTTTTTTTTTTTTTTCTCTTTTCTGGTTGGTGGAATGCATTCATTTTAATAATAATGAACTTCCGCATCGTGGCACATAAAAATTAAAAAAAAAAAAAGTCATAAATGGTGTGCCATAAGTCTAAAGTTGTGTCTTACCATAAGCTAATAATTTTATAATACTTTGGGATAATCTTTTTTTTTTCAGTTTATTATTTTACCTATTATATATGATATTACAAGTAGTGGCCGTACTAGGGCTAGGTAGGAATCACTTATAAAAAATAATATATAGAGCCTAATCCTTACTTATCTCAATTTGACCCAATCTTATTGATTAAATTAAGTAATTAGACAAATGCATGCAATATATTTAAAGCTGGCTTCAATCTATTGGAGGATAATATTCTTTATAATCTCTTAAGAAACTCCCTTTTGTACCTAAACAAATGGTTTACCAAACCACACTATCGTCCCAACAAGATTCATCCCGTAACTCCTTTTACAAGTAAACTACAGTTATCCTCTTACGCGGTAAAAATATTTTACTCCATGCAACGTAAAATGAATTTATAATTTTTTTACGTTTATATATATTTAATCATTGAATACTAGAGCAAGTATTTTATTTTATAAAGAACATTTTAAACCACAAATTTTATTAAATTATTTTTTACAATAAAATGAATTGGGAAAATTCTCGACCTTACATTTGGTAAATGCATGTTAATTTTCCATATAATTGGCAAGAAAGTAGTCAATTAGTCGCAACCGCAAAAGGCGAACTTGGATTTGGCTTCCGATAAGTGAAATACGAGAATAAAGCCAAATAAGAGGTCATTACGGTAATTCGATACAAGAACGTGAAAACTCCCAACCACTAGAGTTAAAATGTAACTGTAGTTAGCTTTACCGAAGTCTATCCATTACAGATAATTGTCTCCCAGTATAAATCTCTTCTTTCACGTTCTCATGTTTCCTTCGTTCGTTCATTTCATTTACTCGCTCGTTTCCTCTTGAAAATTGAACGCCCGCAAACGGCCCCTTTTTGAATCGTTAACTGCACTCGTCTGTGCGTCGTTGCTGCCGTCTCCGATCACGCAGTTAATGGCAGTGGTAATGGTAATATTAATACTGGTAAATTTCTTGACCGTTGGGGTTTGTGTTCTACATGAACCGTGATCTATTTTCTAAGTATTTTCAGTTTTTATATTTTCTGTTTGGTTGCCGGGAAACGGTTGGAAAAGGTCAGAAACTCAAGTTCTGATCTAATGGCTGCCTTTGAGCGAGGATAAATAAACTGTTCAAGGTGCCCCATGATTTTAAAACAAAAAAGAAAGTGAATTTGAGATTTTGGAGATTTTAATTCCCCAGTTTTCTCGGTAACCTAACAGAGGATTTAACTTTTGAGTGGATTTTATTTATTTATATCGTTTTGTTATCTCTTCTATTGTGTTTGGGCGTGATTTTGGCTCTCTTTGCAGGAAATATTTGATTATAGCGGTTTCGTTGAGGCTTTGTGATCTGATTATTAAATTGAACTCGCTTTGGTTTTTCCAGGTAGGATCTTATTTCTTTTGAAAATGTATTCTCTTTATTTTTTTTATTTTTATTTTTGTTGTAGATCTAACAGTTTTGGGATGTCATTTATTGCTTCCCGAGGATCTTCTTTTCTTTTGTATTTGTTGTTAGTTTGACCAATTTCATTTTATTTCAGTCTTATGGTTTTGTGTTCGCATGAGCTAAGTGTTAGGCATAAATAGCTTATGGGATATTTATAACTATTACACAAATATGGAGTCATTACTCATTCGAGCACTGTGTGTACGTAATTTTTTTTGGGTCTGGTATTCAAGATAGGACTGCCATTTATATTTCAGCTGTACTGTAAACAAAGCCCTGATTCATACTTTATTTGGACAATTTTTTTTTTTTTTTAAATATGTTGACCATTATCATTATCATATTTAATTCTTTTGCATAAGCAAAAGAAGTACTTCTGTATTGTCACGTCATTTTGATTTTTAATGTTTTATGCTATCTTCATATGGAGGTTATTTCATTAGTTGTTTTCTATATTTTGGCTGAAAGAATCATCTTTGCTGGCAATTATTTTTGTGTACTACCATTTTAGGGAAGCACACAGTTTTAGCCGATTGTGATAGTTTCCCTTCTTGTTAATTTATCTACTCTTTAAATTAAGAGGCTGGGAGTTGCAGATTACTTTCTGAACCCTACTCTCTTAAATTTAAAGAGTTACTTCGATTGACTTTTATGATAAATATGCTCTAAACCACAGTGTTTGTCTTGAATGTACTGCATGTATGAAATGCAGGCACCACCCTGGCAAGCGACGGTTTTGTGTCCCAAGCTTTTGCTGCAGGTAAAAGAAATATTAACTCCACCACCATTTGGAACTATAAAACATTGCCTCCAGTAGAAGTGATCACTTAGGAGCACCTTTATCACTGTTGATCATTTCTGTATTAGAGCTACTGAATCAATGCTATCACGCTAGGGAATGTTGCTTATATTTTAACGGTGTTCAATAGATAGAGGTTCTTGGGGACTACATATAGATAGCAGGAGAATGCCTACTTAGGTAGATTTGTGTTTAGTTCATTAGAATACTGAATATTGGATTTTGTGCTTGTTGCTTGTCTGATTTATTTGATAAGAGGTTGCTTGTAATCTGTCAAAATATGGATTGGTGCACTGCTAGCAATGAATTGTTATTGATACGCTTCTATTTGCTTGTAGGTTTGTGGACTTTATTGAAAGCTTTTCTGCTAGAACGTGTTTTTCCTTGCATTACATCATAGAAACACCATCTCGCTACTAGTAATGGCATCGAGATCATGTGCAAATTTCCTGGACTTGGCCTCTGGAGACCTGTTAGATATTCCTCAAACTCCTAGAGCTCTTCCTAGGGTGATGACTGTTCCTGGAATTATATCTGATGCCGATGGCTATGAAAGTAATGATGGGGATTCAGATGTTTCCTCATCTAGTAGTCGTGAGAGAAAAATTATTGTGGCGAATATGTTGCCTTTGCATGCTAAAAGGGATATAGAAACTGGTAAATGGTGCTTTAACTTTGATGAGGATTCACTTCTGTTACACCTAAAGGATGGCTTTTCACCAGAAACCGAGGTTATTTATGTCGGGTCTCTTAAGGCTGATGTAGATTTCAGTGAACAGGAAGAAGTTGCCCAAAAGCTACTGGAGGATTTTAATTGTGTACCAACATTTTTACCTAATGACCTGCAGAAAAAGTTCTACCTCGGGTTCTGTAAACAACAGTTGTGGCCACTTTTTCACTACATGCTACCCATGTGCCCAGACCATGGTGATCGCTTTGATCGCTTTCTTTGGCAGGCTTATGTTTCTGCTAACAAAATATTTGCGGACAAGGTGATGGAAGTAATTAATCCCGATGATGATTATGTTTGGGTTCATGATTATCACTTAATGGTTCTGCCAACTTTTTTGAGAAAACGTTTCAATCGAATCAAGCTTGGATTCTTCCTTCACAGCCCATTTCCTTCGTCAGAAATATACAGAACCCTGCCTGTTCGAGATGAAATTCTGAGGGGTCTGTTGAATTGTGATCTTATTGGTTTCCATACATTCGATTATGCACGTCACTTTCTTTCATGCTGCAGTAGGATGCTGGGCCTGGACTATGAATCTAAGCGTGGACACATTGGACTTGATTACTTTGGCCGCACAGTGTATATTAAAATCCTGCCTGTAGGTGTTCATATGGGTCGGCTTGAATCTGTTTTGAATCTTCCTTCTACTGCTGCTAAGATCAAAGAGATTCAAAAACAGTTTGATGGTAAAAAAGTGATTCTTGGTATTGATGACATGGATATATTTAAAGGCATCAGTCTGAAACTACTGGCTATGGAACAACTCTTACAGCAGCATCCTGCGTTGCAGGGCAAAGTAGTCCTGGTTCAAATAGTGAATCCTGCTAGGGGATCAGGGAAAGATGTACAGGAAGCAAGGAAAGAGACTTATTTAACGGCCAAAAGGATCAATGAAATTTATGGTTCACATAGTTATCAACCAGTGGTTCTGATTGACCGTCCTGTTCCTCGTTATGAAAAGTCAGCTTATTATGCCGTTGCTGAATGTTGCATAGTAAATGCTGTGAGGGATGGGATGAATTTGGTCCCTTACAAATACATTGTCTGCAGGCAGGGAACTCCAATCATGGATGAAGCCATTGGTAGAGATAAAGATTCTCTTCGGAAAAGCATGCTTGTCGTGTCTGAGTTCATTGGTTGCTCACCTTCTCTAAGTGGGGCAATTAGGGTCAACCCATGGGACATTGATGCTGTAGCTGATGCCTTGACTTTGGCTGTCAACATGTGTGATGCTGAGAAGCGTTTGCGGCATGAGAAACACTATCGCTATGTCAGTAGTCATGATGTGGCATATTGGGCACGCAGCTTTGTGCAGGATTTGGAGAGAGCTTGTAGAGATCATTATAGTAAGCGTTGCTGGGGGATTGGTTTGGGCTTGGGGTTCAGAGTTGTATCTCTTTCTCCTAGTTTTAGGAGATTGTCTATTGACCACATTGTCTCAGCATATAAAAGGACCAACAGAAGGGCAATATTTCTGGACTATGATGGTACCGTTGTTCCTGAAACTTCTATTATCAAATCCCCTGGCCCTGAAGTCATCTCTATTCTGAAAACTCTATGCGGTGATCCTAAGAACACTGTGTTTATCGTTAGTGGGAGAGGAAGAAGTTCTCTGAGTGATTGGCTAGCACCTTGTGAAATGCTCGGAATAGCAGCAGAACATGGATACTTCACACGGTATGCTAACTTGAAAATGTCTTGTGTCTTTTGGCTTGTAATTTGAAAAGCTTTTTAAATAGAGTGAGTTCATTCTTTCATTTTTAATGTAGGTGGAACAAAGCCTCTGAGTGGGAAACCAGTCACTTGGGTGCTGATTTGGAATGGAAAAAGATTGTGGAACCTGTCATGAGACTATATACAGAGGCGACAGATGGTTCAAGTATAGAGGTTAAAGAGAGTGCCTTGGTGTGGCATCATCAAGATGCAGATCCTGACTTTGGGTCCTGCCAAGCCAAGGAATTACTCGATCACCTGGAAAATGTTCTTGCAAATGAACCAGCAGTTGTTAAGAGGGGTCAACATATCGTTGAAGTTAAGCCACAGGTACAGCTCTTCTTCCTCTTACCTGCTTAAGTGCTTATCTTAATATTCTCCTCTCCCATGCACACACATCTCGGACAAATTTATTGATGATTAATTCCTTGTGAACTGCAGGGAGTAAGCAAAGGGTTGGTTGCTGAAAAGGTCCTTATGAGGATGTTTAATGGTGGGAGGCCACCAGATTTTGTGATGTGTGTTGGGGATGATAGATCTGATGAAGATATGTTTGAGAGCATCTTAAGTATAGTCTCTAGTCCATCATTGCCTGCCGCTCCAGAGATCTTTGCCTGCACTGTTGGCCGAAAGCCAAGCAAGGCCAAGTATTATCTGGATGATGCTGCTGATGTTTTGAAATTGCTTCAAGGGCTTTCGTCTGCTTCTAGTTCAAAGCCTAGGCAGCTTATAGAAAGCCAGGTATCTTTTGAGAGTGCTGCTTAAGTTGAAACTGAGTGGTACACGCAGATTTACCAGTTCCATATATTGGAATCCTTTTATTGCTGCAAAGAGATTCTGCCCCGTGAATGAAGGAGAATTCTGTTGACTTGAGTTCTGCTCTACTATGTGTGGTAGTACCCCCAGAGATTCAACCTAGATAATATCTCGAGCTCTTGAATGGGTTTACTTGGCTTTGCGAACATGATGGTGATGACTTTGACAGGATTGGGGCTACACAACAATTCTTTGTCTAATATATTTCAACATTGATCTTGTATTTACTGGTGCCAATAGGGATTCTCTTCAGGATAAGATTTTTAGATGTACATAATGCTGCTGCCTTTTTTTTATTGTTTCCTCAAAAACAGATTAGGAGGCACCTTAACTTGTATAGCACACTGTTTATTTCTTAATACATAAATCTTCTTGCGATCTGAGATCTCTTTCTGCCTAGACTAAGTGCTAGTTTAAGTTGAATAGCAGCTTAAACGTTTCTCGAGATTGCTAACATGATATCAGCATTGGTATTCACTTGGTCATTTGTTAGATGGTTGTAGGAAGTAGGAAGACATTTGATAGACGGTGCGGGTGATGGCCAAATTATTTTGTTGCGAAAATGGGGGTGCTTTTGGGACTACTCCGAGTTGTGACTTGGAAAAGACTTACTGAATCTTGACAGGTATTTTCTCTTTCTTCTATCAAGAAAGAATTATGGGTGCTTCTCTGTTGTCCGATAAAAAAAAAGAAACATAATTATCATCGCCATATGATAAAGAGTTTTCTTCTTTTGACGCTGCGAGTCATGTCGCCTATAATGTAAGCGCTTAAGAAACTTATTATTGCTGGCATATTTGCAATTATTGACTTGATTAATTGAAAATTCCTTATTCACTTATTTGATAAATACTAATTTTATTTTGTTTTGTTACATATTGAATTAATATTTATAACTGCAGCACATGTTGATGATGTAAATATACTCTTCTTCATCTTTTTTTAATGACCAATTAATTAAAGCATTTTCTCTGCGTCTTGTTTTTTGAAAGTTGAAAGGAGATAAATAGGAAAGTCAAAGAGAGGAGAATCCCTAAAGATGTAGAAAAAGGAGATAAAGATAGCCCTGTCGATATTTAAGGTCCTCTTTGCAATGTCAAAACAAACAGTGAGAAGAATAATGGAAGAACTGCCATATTATTATCCGGATATTTGTTCGTACCGTTCTGCATCTTTTTCTTTTCTTTTCTTTTCTTTTCTTTTTTTTTTTTTTTAAAGAAAGGATATTTATAACTCTTATTTTTTTAATTAATATTTTATTATTTTTTTATATTTTTTTAATATTTAATTTTTCTTTTATTTTTTTTTAATTTTATCTTTCAATTCAATTAATTTATAAAATAATAAAATTAAAAATATTAAAATATTAAATAATAAATTTAAAATTAAAAAAATAATAAAATATTAAAAAAGTATAAAAAAATAATAAAACATTAGTTAAAAAAAACAAGGGTACTGAACTTTTTTTTTTTTAAAAATAAATCTATAGAAGTATGGTAGAATAAATGGCAGCTGCCAGCTACCAATTATGAATACTGGATGATGCAATGCAATGTCGTTTAGCAATGGACTTGTTGGGCAAGGATGTAGTTTACATTATATAACATACATAATCATCATTATTGTTAATATTATAACAAGGCTTCTCAGCGTCAGAGGTGGGATCCCATGTTGTTAATATTATAACTAGACCCAATTCGATCGTCACAATAATTGATGATCCAAAATTATATGCTTCTTTTATTTTCACCTGAAACAATGGTCAATCCATTTATCGCGGTTCATTGTATTAGAGACCCTCCCAAGAAAATAAATGTAAAAGAAAAAAATTAAATTAAATTAAACGGGGCTGCTTCTGCTGCTTCCAAAGTCCTAACCTTCTAAAAGGTTATTTGGAGTAGACTGTAGAGTAGAGTAGAGTATGAGTAGAGTTGAGTAGGTCTTGGTGGCATTTCACGTGACAACTTGCCTCTTTTTATGGGCCTCACCAGTTACCACCTACCATTTGCTTTCCAGCCCAATTTTACTGCTGGACCATTAGCTGATTCCAATCAGGCCTTCTGTTTCACCCACATTACTTAATTAATCAGAGTCTTGGATTCATTATATTTATTTATTACTAATTAACACATTCAAACTTGTCTATAATAGCTTCTTTTTTTTTTTTTTAATTTTTTATTTTTGAGTACATAATAACACAACGGCCACTTGATTATTATTTTATTAATAAGGTTGATCATGTAACAAGCAAACCACTAACCAAACAAACCTATGATCTCATCACATGTACTTGCCATTCCAAATTGGTATCTGATAGCAAATTTAAGATTAAGATTAAGATTAATGAAGCAAAACTTAACAACTGCTCCCTCATTAATAATAATAGTTGCAGGAGAGAATAAATGTAACGTTGATTGCTGTCAATAGTTATTACCATTGCAATAAATAAATAAATAATAAAGTAAAATAAAAATTAATATTATGTGAGACATAATCAAAGCATATGATTCTTTCTTTACCTCTTCTTTCTCTCTCTCAGCCCCACTGGCTCTGTGTTGCTTCTTGCTTTTCGTCTTTACTCTTTCTATGCTCGACGCGAAAAAAGACTTCTTTCTTATTTTTATTTTGTTACTTTATTTGAAAACCCATATACAGTTATACACTCTCACTCGGTGCTCAGTAGTGAGAAGTATATCTAATACTACACCAGTGTCATTTTGATATAAAAAAATCATACCTTTTTGCTCAAAACCCAGATATGAACTAGGGTTTTCTTGTAATGCTTTAAACTTTAAAGCTTGAATCTTACGTATCTAAGTCTTTTTTTGGGTTTCCTTTGAGAATCCAAGTAATGGGTAACAATGTGTTGGTTTTGGGTCTGGCTCTGTTGCTTCTCTTCGCTGGTTTCTCTTCAGCTCCTACAAGTGCTGCACCTGCTAGTAAGTGAAGTGTGTTTATTTATCTGCATATACTTTGTAACTTCTTTTCTTTGATCTCCTTCAAATTTTTAGCTCAAATTTTTATGGTCTATTGCAGAGATAGTTAGCGGGTTTATCTCAAACGCTGTGTCTAAATTCATGAAATGGCTATGGTCACTCAAAACCACCACCAAAACAGGTTAGATCTTTGATTCCACTACTCACATTTACCTCCGGTTTCTCTCTCTCTTTCTGTCTTTTTGCCTTGTTTTGTGGAGATTATAGATATTGGTGTCTGATTTAGTTGTGCTTATGGGATTTGTGTGCAGCGATTACTGGTCGTCCGATGATGAAGTTTGAGAGTGGATATACTGTGGAGACTGTGTTTGATGGGAGCAAGCTTGGGATTGAGCCTTTCTCAGTTGAAGTGTTGCCTAGTGGGGAGCTTCTGATTTTGGACTCTGCTAATAGTAACGTTTACAGGATCTCCTCCTCTTTGTCTCTATGTAAGTCGGTTCTTTCGTATAATAATTGACTTATTTTGTTTTATTGGTGATTCAGTGGTACTTCTTTGGAATTACAGTTTGGAGCATTTTTTTTCCCAAGTTAGGGGTTGGGTTGTCATACATATGCAGCTAACAACCATGTCGTTGGTATTTCTCGAGTTTGATTTGTTTGCACAAAAACATTAAGTTTAGCTTCTGCTTGTGATGATTGTTCGGATATGATTTAAAGTTTTAGCACATGTACATGTTCTTCTCCTGCAATTGATTTTGATTAAATTCATGGGAGAACTGCAGACAGCAGACCAAAGCTTGTTGCTGGATCTGCAGAAGGATACTCTGGACATGTAGATGGAAAACCCAGAGAGGCAAGGATGAACCATCCTAAGGGGCTTACAGTAGATGACAAGGGAAACATCTATATTGCAGACACTATGAATATGGCAATCAGGAAAATTAGTGATTCAGGTAAATCAAATACTATGTACATAATCCATTTTAGCCATCCCTCTGCCAAAAGAGAAATTTCATATCCACACTTTTCATGTCAACTAAAGTGTAACAACAATCTCAGTGAATGTATAAGGTTTCTTAAGCCAGTTTAATATATAATGTATAATGTTGTTTTTGATGAACAAAGTTGCAATTTGGATTGTGCATCTGTCCCTGATATATCATTGACAAATAAAATTCCTGCAGGGGTAACAACAATTGCTGGAGGGAAATGGGGCCGAGGAGGTGGTCATGTAGATGGACCCAGTGAAGATGCAAAATTTTCTAATGATTTTGATGTGGTTTACGTGGGAAGCAGTTGCTCCCTGCTTGTCATAGACAGAGGGAACCGAGCTATTAGAGAAATCCAACTTCATTTTGATGACTGTGCCTATCAATATGGAAGTGGTTTTCCTCTTGGTAAACCAGTGCATCCAAATTTTATCTTTCATTGTTCATGTATTTGATGGATTTGTAGGTAATGCTTTCATTATTTGCAGGGATCGCGGTACTTATTGCGGCTGGCTTCTTCGGTTACATGCTGGCATTGCTGCAACGTAGAGTGGGCACAATCGTGTCTTCCCAGCATGTAAGTACCTCTTTCCTGTTTCTAGGTTACCCGAGTTTTCTCAGCATCTCTACTTGACAGGACACTTAACAGTACATTCTATGAAATGAGACTTAAGCATATACTTTATGATGGTTTTATTTGGAACTGCCATTTGTTATGGGTAAGGTAGATGGAAAAGTATATGCAGAATAGCTTTCCACAAATAAGATAAAACAGAATCATAAAAGAAGCTTCCTTTACCGCTATGAGCGCGCCAAATCTCCTCGGGTTCTCTAGGAATTTGCTGGATTAAGTGCATGCCCACCTTTTGTTTTTATTTTTAAATATGCATTGACAAAATGGAAGTAGCAGCATTAATATGAAAGTAGTGCTGGTAATAGTATATTCTCCGGGGCCAAACACAGCTCCTAGCCCCTGAAAAAAGAGTAATGAAAAAAAGGCTTAAATCAGCACAGTCAACAAGTTTTTGGATTAATTATCTTGCGCTCTGTGAGGCATAGATGAAATTTTGTATCTTCCATCTTGAAAAATGCTTTTTTCTATGTTTTTTCTTGTGAAGGATTATGATACAGTGAAACCAAGCATCCCACCAACTGCATTTCAGAAACCTCTGAAATCAGTGAGGCCACCTTTAATACCAACCGAGGAAGAAGAGGAGAAACAAGAGGAAGGCTTCTTTGGGTCCCTTGTAAAGCTTTTCATCAATACTGAATCGTCAGTTCTGGAAATTTTTCGAGGAATATTTCCTCAGTTTAGGAAGAAGCCAATAGATTTTCAATATCAAAGTGTACAGCACCAGCAACAGCAGAAACACTCAAGTGCTTGGCCTACGCAAGAGAGCTTTGTGATCCCAGATGAAGATGAGCCTCCCCCATCAATTGATACAAGAACTCCCACTCCAAGAAAAACCTATGCCTTCATGTCCAAGGATGCAGAAAAGATCCATCAATTGCGCCAAAGTCGAGCTTTCTATAATGGGTGGGATGGTGATTTTCAGCAGCAGCAGCATCATCATCGGTACCAATCTTCCACTCCACATACTTACTATGAGCAGAGCTCTGCGAAGACCAATGAGATTGTTTTTGGGGCTGTTCAGGAGCAGGATGGGAAGCGTGAAGCCATGGTCATAAAGCCAGTTAATCATGGAGATTCTGTTTATGATCATCACAATATTTGCTCTCGGGCCAATTTTATGGGTTACACCCTTGGTTATTAATCACATACAAGAAGCAGATTTTGGAGTTAATGACCTCATTTTATCTTATTGTTCGTCCTTTGAGATTTAGGCAGCTTATTTGATCTCAATATTAGTCATTAAGGGGTTAGGGGTATAGTTGGTTCAAGATTTCTTTTCGGAGAATGGAGTGAAAGTAGGAGTAGCTTTATGCAACGAAAGGTTTTCTTATAGCTGGCCAAAATATGAGAGGCCTCTATGTCATGCTGGACTGCTGGTATTAAGAATGGTGAAAGCTCTTTTGTCTGACTGTCCACTGATTTTCCTATGTAAATTTGCTTTTGTTTTTGTTCTCACATAACAGTGGAGCAGCAGAAACTATTTCTTGTCAAGAGAAGATGAATTCAAATGCAAATTTAACAATGCAAACCTCTAGCTAAAAACTCTAGATGGAATATATTTCTCTTGCCGTTTGGCCAATGTGGGAGGAGCAAAATGCTGTTTTCTCCGAGTCCCATGCTGTACCCAAACATATACCGTTGCATTCCCAATTTCCCATAGCGCTGAGTTATGACGACTTTGTTGTCCTTTAATGCTAATATATGACGACTTTGTTGTCCTTTAATGCTAATAACGCAAAGACAATTCTCCAATCTACACCAAATATATAATATCAATCAAAGGCATCATAGTCCAAATGACATTTGAGGGAGAAAATATGCGAGTTTAGTATTTACAAGCATCACAAGTTTTGTCATATAAAACAGAATGTGCTTTTCAACTACTGACGTCTCCTAACTAAACCTGTACTGCCTATTAAAGTACCGACTTCAGGAGTTGTTGCTCCAGCTTTGCCAGCAAAACCCATAATGTTTGCTTGCATCATGTCATCTAACTTTCCATGCGAGTCAGATAAAACATCCCTCCTATGATTGATCATATCTTCGGTCAATAAGTTTTGATTGCCATCAAAACTTATTAAATCTTTCAATTGCTCAGCAAACATCTGTGACTTCTTTATCTCACAACCACGTACATCATCAGAGTCGAGCAAAGACACAAAATTCTTATGTGAAATTCTAGATTCTATATTGTTGATCCTAAACATAAGGGAAAGATGAGATAGGCTCAACCAAAAGAGCCTCTTCAAGAGTGAATAGCACATGGAACTAGCAGTTACGCTTCTGATGTCGAAGCAATGAATCCGTACTTGTCTCACCAGATTGATTAGGTAGTGCCTCCATGTCACGGTGGAAAAGAGGAGGTTGGGGCCTTCCTGTCTACAAAGTTGGGTTAGAAATGGTGTAAGTAATCCATTTATTATAAAGGATTTCAGATAAGTGCAAGAGCACTTACATGAGGTATGATGTAAGGGCGAACCACAATTCCAATGACCAAGCCAAGTAAACATGAAAGTACCAAACCTAGAACCCAAACTGAAACAGCTCCCAATGCTGAAAGAGTTGAAATTAAGTCAGGACATTTTTCTAGCTATGTTGGTGTGGCAATAAAAGAATTCCAACAACCAAATAAAACCTTGACCATGTGAGACTACCAAGTACATAGTAATGGAAAAAACAAAATAAACAAGTGAATATATGAAGATTAAAACATAAGAGCTAATAAGATGTTAACTCATCGTGTCTTGCACCCAAAAATGACATGGATGTGATTACATGCTGACTAAAAACATTTATCACCAGAAATATACCTGAATGCGAACTTCTTGCACAGTCCTCTGCCTTGAGATTAATCTGGCGAATCAATTGGTGACCATGATCTGAAATCAGCAAAGCACATACTTGGGGAACAAAAGTTAACTCAAAATCACTCGAGAACGAAGCATTCTGTGCAGGGCCATCCTCCTTCCCCACACTCCTTGAGTAACCTCCAGCAATTGTGGTCACACCTAGAGACATGTCAGTAGCCAAACAACAAAATTGCTTCAGTAAAAAAACCATATCGCACCCATTAAAGGAGGCTGCAAACTTTCCAAAGAAACTTGAAAAACTTTTGGCACGGGTTATCCAAAGAAAAACATTCCATTTAATTAAATTGCAACAGAAAAATGGCCCGTCTTTGGATCAACGAGACAAGCTTGCATACTAGAAGTATGTTAATCTTGATGTTTTAGAGTCAATGAATTCGTAGCCTGTAAACAAGTAACAAAGAGTATGAAAAAAAGGAAGAGAGAGATGAGACCTGATTTGGTAATTTTTCTTATTACGTGATTATTCTTATCAGCAACATAAACATTCCCTTTCACATCAACCGTAAGGCTCCTCGGCTTGTTAAACAGGGCCGAACCAAGTGTGCCGTCCGAGTACCCAATCTTGCCGAGTTCTCCGGATAATCGCTTAACCAAACTCTCTACAGAAACGCAACAGCCTCGTTTTCCTTTTGGTTCAACAAAAATATAAACTTTAATACAGTAAAAACAATTACTTTTTTAATTACCTTGGGATAAGGGAAGTGATAAAGTGTAGAAGACACTGTCTGAAGAGTCAAGAATGAGAAGATCAGACCATCCAGGTGGGGATATAACAGAGTAGGGATTGATTTTCAACTTGTGGCCGTCGACCACCGTCGTCACCGTGTAACCGTCTTCCAAAACGAGCTCCGATGAAGCTAAATTTAAGTTAAAATTTAGTTAAAAATATCCATGAAATGAAAATGTAAGAAAGTTAGACAAACAATGTTATACCTAGACTGAAGAGAAGGGAGAGGAGAACGAGAGAGGACGAATGTGTTGCCATGATCAAAGTGATCAGATCCCGCGAGTGACGGCTGCTTATTGCTTCGACTGCAAGCGAACACCTCCGCTTTGCTTTATAGATGTTTACTCCACCAATCGCAAAAAAGCTAATCAACGACTTCGCGTTTACTGGCTGTCGTCAATCTAAAAGGGCCGAAGTAGATGGGCTGATTAATGTGCTTACGAGCCCTGAGCCCGAGCCCGATATAATCTAATAACGCCTCACTAATTTTTCAATAGCCACAGATTCCTTAGATTTCGACCGAAATTATTTATTAATTTAAAGTATTAAAAGTGGTTTGAATGAAAACAAATGAATAAGTAATATTACAATACAAGGCTAAAATGCAGATAATACAAACTATTAGTATTTTTAAAGATTGCTTACTTCTCTTGAGCACAGTGATTGAGAGGAATAAAAAGCTTGGCGAGTTCGTTAGTTTAAATATAAGGTTAATCTTAAATAATTACGTTAATGCATACCTTTTCTAGAGTATGTCTTTTGTCGGTAAGAAATGTCTGTTACTGTTTTAAAATTGATTAAATATTAATCTTCTTTTATATTATTTTTCAATAAAACAAAGACGAGAGCTTATAACCAATTTTTTTCATACATAAATAACAATATATACTTGCACTAATTTTTTTTTTTTATAATTCACAAATATTAATTATTTTCGCATTTTCTTAGTGTTTAGTGTTAAGAGCTGACAGTATTAATTATCATATAATTTATTAATTATATTAATTTAATATTTTTATTCATCAATAGTGAGTTAGTGACCTTATATTCCCAGCATTATTCATTAAAAAAGATAAAAGAGGCTATTTCTTTTGTCCATAGATAAAGAACTCTGTAATTGTAAATATTCCAAATCTTAAGCCCATCACTCGAAATTCCAAAATTGACTGTAATGAACGTCTTTTAATAATAAGTGAAAAATATCTGAATCCTCCTGCGGTGACACAATCGTTCTCACGGACCAACAAAATCAGGTACCAGCACGAGACACGAGACACACACGAGCCAAACACACCCTTTATATTATCGCATCCAATTAAAAATGCGGAGTGAGCCATGTACATCACCCTCCTGTAACTGAATCACCACCACTTCTAAAAACAAATTTCTAGTGCTAATGCCTCATGCTTTCCATTTCTTCGTTTCATTTGCTTACGAAGACATAGGACTAGCATTCATCGCTAGTAATTGAAAAAGAAAGAAAGCACTTTGCATCATCATCATCATCATCATCATCAGATCTCCGTTCTCAGATCTCGTAACTTAATAATTTCGGATCTTGAGTTTCGGATTCGGACCATCCATATATTGTTCCTTCACTGGAAGAAAAGGAACAAGAAATTCGTGATTCATTTGATTGATCTGGCGCGCGCTTTTGATTCGGTGGAAAATTGGATCTGATTGAGCTAACCCCAGAGGTTGACTACGGGCCCAATCATGAATCCCTTCACGTCCGGTACGCGTCTAAGGTGAGTTCCGAACCACACTGTCATGATTTTGTTCGAGATCAAGATTGCATAGCTTAATGTCGCTTTGGATTTCTTTTATTTTTATAAATTGGAATTGGGGTTGGTGTGTAAATTTCAAATCTTTTAATTTTTTTATTTTAGCTGTAGTTGCTTGCATTTTGGGCTGGGTTTTCATAATGGTTGTGTAAGTTGACGAATTCTAGGATTTAATAACTGTTCTGAAAGCGAAGCAAATGCTGTAATGAGTACGCTTGAGCTGTCATGATACGGTGGCTTATTTGCACAAGTTGTTTGACATATGGATTTTGAGAATTGACTTAAAAGGAAGTGACATATCGTGTTCCTAGTGCAGTGCTTGTTCGAGACTGTAGGATAAGTGTATTAATTTGCAAGATTGATAGCAAGAGAAGTTGATATGAGCCCTGGTGAAACTGTCTTACGTGGGTTAAGTTGTGATGCCAATGATAATGGCTAGTGTTAGAAATGGATCTGAGAAGAAATCATGTCCTCGCACAATGTTTTGTTTTTACAGTATTCTTCCAAATGCTGCAAATACATGCGGTAAGGGATGCAGTAATGGTTTAGGCATTTCTTATTAAACGAAGGAAATGGAAATTGCTGCCTCAGTCATAGGCTTAAATAGGCTATCTGAGTGGACATCATTTTCTTGCTCTTGCGTGGTCATTAGAACAAGAAGTCTGCTTACTGACGACGTTGGAAAAAGCTGAATTTGACCCAAAGCCTTTACTGCTTTATGTTGGGTAGAAGCTGTTATATCAGCTTACTGTTTGTGATATGTCCTTATCCAGCTAAAACATATACTAGCATAGCCTGATGAAAAAATTGCCTGATATTCGGAGTTCATAGCATGCTTTTGGAATATCAAATTGGTAGTTCTAAGGCTGTTGCAAATGTTTTCACGAATATAGGTACCAGGAAACTGTTTGCTATTAAATTGCATATGCAAATGCATAATGATATTAAGTTGATAGTGCAACTAGGTGTCTGGTGACCATAGCCTTCTAACTAGCATTCATACTTGATTATATACTTCAATATGAAGCCAGGGTTGTGATCGTTATGTGATTCATGGAGAGTTGATTGCATTGACAGGTGCTTGATGCTTCCACCCAATAAAACTAACTGTTTATCCTCCACAGCTGCATTTTACTTATTTTGACCTGTTATGAATTACCAACTTAGATGCTGACAACTAACTATTGGAATCAGAGAATCACGAAAAGTGAGACACAAAATCATCGGCTAACAGAAATACTTCTTTTATGCATCGGGTATTATGATTTCATCTGATCATCAAACTTGTTTATTCTGGAATCTGAAAACTTCCGTTTCCAGTATGTCAAGATGCTGAACCTCCCATTCTTTGAACTATTCTCTGTTTCACTCGGTGAAGATATTAGGCCAATATTTTGATTGTTTCAATTAAATATTTTCCTGGCTGGGAAGTGCTGGTGCTAGATAAAGGGGCATAATTTTGCGTCCATAGGCATACATTGAGCAATATAGAATTGATTTCTTAGCAAAAGGATCTTGTTGGCAGGTCGGTTGGGATATATGACCTCTGTTTTTTTTTTTTTTTTTTTTTGGGTAAAAGAATAGTAAGTGATGGGATGGGTTATCTATTTTTCTGTAGGACCATGAACATGTGATGTTCATCAAATTGCTTAGCAAAGTGGGTTAGCAAATTGGCTTGTTTATTTGGGAAATGCTATATGTTAGTAATTTATTTCTTTAGGACTTTTTCCTCTGGTGTAATGGTTAGTTGACTTGGATAATCAACTTGGTCATTTCATTTTTGGCTGAATGATATGAACTCTTTGCCTTATTGCAGGGACATGATTCGGTCTATACGGGCCTGTAAAACTGCAGCAGAGGAACGTGCAGTTGTAAGAAAGGAGTGTGCCGCCATTCGTGCTGCAATTAATGAAAATGATCATGATTATAGGCACCGGAACCTTGCAAAACTCATGTTCATTCACATGCTTGGTTACCCCACGCATTTTGGTCAAATGGAGTGCTTAAAGTCGATTGCATCTTCTGGATTTCCTGAGAAGAGAATTGGGTATCTTGGCCTCATGTTGCTTCTTGATGAAAGACAAGAAGTTCTAATGTTGGTCACAAACTCATTAAAACAGTATCCTCTTCATAGTAGATTTTTATTTTTAGTTAGCTTCACTAGGTCACATAGTTGTTATTTTTCCTTTTTAGATTCCACATCAGCGAAGAAGGTATTGTTGTTAAAGTGATTTTTTAAACTGAAACAAAAAGATACAATTCTCTTGCAACGTCCTTAACTTATTTGCAGAGATCTCAATCACACAAACCAGTATATTGTGGGACTTGCTCTGTGTGCTTTGGGAAATATCTGTTCAGCAGAAATGGCTCGTGATCTAGCACCAGAAGTAGAAAGATTAATGCAATTTCGAGATCCAAATATTCGGAAGAAAGTGAGTGTCTCCTTTTATTCTAGGGCTCTTTGAATATAAATGACATAGGTGTAGCATTAGTGATTTTATCCGTGTTATGCCATATGCGATTGTGAGAATTGCAGTTCTTGTAAGTGCTTTTACTATTTTTTTTTTTTTGTGATTTTTACTCTCTGGACACATGGATATTCTGTCTCTTTCCAAAATAGCAGTCAAGAAAGATTTTGCAATATCTAATTATTTCAGGAATTTGCTGACTTCTGAAGCACATCTGGGATGACGTTCTCCTTGTATTTGGATGTTTGATGGAACTGTTACTTTAAGAGGAATGTACTTGGAGCCATTACATTCTAATATATCCTCACTAGTTAAACCTAAATCGTCTAAAATCATCATTCTAAGGAGATAGACGTTGATTCAATTGTGTAATGAAATAATACATGGAATGCATTTAGTTGTCTTATTTCTGCCCCGGAATCTTTGGTGACTGATTAATCTTGGAAATGGGTTAACAACTTCAATATATTTTGATGCCGTATGGTATCTGATGTTGGGAAACCTTACTGAATTTGGTTTTAGCAAACTGTATTTGTATTTGATAAAAGGATGATTTCATTAAATGGGTAGGATTTGGATATTTGTTACCAATCATGATTTCCTCTGGTAAGAAATTTGATGTTTATCTTTTATATGGTTCACTGGATAGTCTGTCAAAGTTTTCTTGTTATCTAATTACACTCATGGTTGAATATAGGCAGCATTGTGCTCCATACGTATTATAAAGAAAGTTCCAGACCTAGCGGAGAATTTTATTAATCCTGCTGCTGCCTTACTTAAAGAAAAGCATCATGGAGTCTTAATAACAGGAATTCAGCTGTGTACAGATCTTTGTAAAGTCAGTACAGAAGCCCTTGAATATTTTAGAAAGGTAAATTGGTCATTGCCTGATTAGTATATTGCTCTTAATATCATTAGGATGCAAACATGCTGTCTGGCTTATTAAATTGATTCATGTTTTTCTGTGTATTGAGCGGAAAAGCTATTGTTAGTTGCTGTAATTTTGTACATTATTAGACACTGTTCTAGTTTTCCTGGACCATCTGTCCCAGCATATGCGACTAGCTGAAAATTTGTATGAAGCCTATTTTGTAGAACCTTATTACTGGATCTGGGCGAGTTTTGTATGATATGTTCTTGAATCATGATTGAAGGTGTTATGCCCTAAATCATAGAGTGCATCTTGCAATACTTAGGATTCATTCTTTGACTCCTAAATATTGTGTATTGTATCATCTGTGTGATGCTGCCATATTATAGACTTTGGTTTTTCTTTAGCATCAAGGTCTTAGAATTAATTCCTAACTGTTCATTTTGGTTTTGGTAGAGCATATGAACTTGTTTAGTAGTCACATGTTAGCAATATCTATTAGTTATATTGGATTTCTTGTGGAAATTGCTTGATAATTATGCTAAAGTTTGGTGATATAGTTATCATGATAAGTATTTGCTTTCGTCATTGTTGCAGAAGTGCTTGGAAGGTTTGGTTAAAACTCTAAGGGATCTTGTAAACAGTCCATATGCACCTGAATATGATATTGCTGGCATTACAGACCCTTTTCTCCACATCAGATTGCTTAAGCTTTTGCGTGTGTTGGGCCAAGGAGATGAAGATGCCAGTGACTGCATGAATGACATACTTGCTCAGGTTAATTGGATTCCATGTTTTATTTCTTTCTATTATATTCTGTTTGGAGTCTTGAGATAATTATGATTACCAATGATGTGTTGTTTATAATATTGGCCTACACAATCATGGGGTTGCGTTTGTTTGAAAGTGATGACCTTTCAGTATCTCTTCCACTTCAAGAGGATTTTACGATTCCTTCCTGTTGTTATCTGTCTAGTACACCAATATTCAATCCTATCTATTGATGTCTTTGCTTCTATAAATAATTATTTGTTGGTGCTTTTGGCAATGAGGCTGCTATTTATTTTGTTGAGAATTAACCTAAAATGTAGTGGATGATATTAATATGTTAAAAGATGTTCACAGTGTAATAAGACAATGCTTTTTTGTAAGTGTGATGGATTGGCAAAAGCAGTTAAGAGGGGTAAATTTTCAAGCCAAATTGGGAAAGGTTTTAGGAAATGTGATCAAAGGTAAACATGGTTAGCAGGTGGTGCTGAAGGAGATATGGGCAGTCAGTTGCCTTTCTCTATTTTTTATATTTTTCCCCATTGTCAGTCTTATGAGTAAATGGTCTCTATTTTGACTTCTTCCTGCAAACTTGGGGAGGATGGACTTAGGGATTTCAATTGCAGAGCACGCTTTTGCGATAAAATTAGGCAATATGCATTTATCTTGATTGGGTTCTTTTGATGCTTTGCCTTCTGTAGTCTATTGCAGTTTGTGCAATATGTAGAGAATGCCATTCTTGTGAAAATGGCTCTTTCTTGTTTTGGTTTGAACTAATATGGACAAATAATCTCACTTTTGCCAAGCATATGGATAAACAAGTGCTCGTTATTAAATATCAAAAATCCTTTTGTTGTAACTTATAATCAAGTTAATGTTGGCTTTTGTAGTTGGTACCATTTTTGCAGTACCCTTTTTTTCATGGTTATAAGTGCTCATAATTTTAGAAACTTATATAGCTAATTCAATTTCTCTTTTTCGACATCATGCTTTTCCTAGGTGGCAACGAAAACCGAGTCAAACAAAAATGCAGGGAATGCCATTTTGTATGAATGTGTTGAAACTATCATGAGCATTGAGGATAATGGTGGATTGCGTGTTCTTGCGATCAATATCTTGGGAAGATTCTTGTCCAATCGTGACAACAATATCAGGTTTTTTCTTTTCCCCCTTTTTCGACCTGGACTTGACTTTCTCGTAAGTTATGATTAGTTAATTTTTTGTGCTAAGGAATCACCATAATTTCAAATATCTTCAAGTCTTCGATCTTGTAATTAGTAATTATCTGCCCCTTTGTCTATGTTTGTTTCATGATCTAATTCTAATTTTCATGACCTTGTTGTCACATCACATTGAGGGACCATATCTTCCTATTTTGTGCCATGAAAACCTTGACCTCATGAGAGTCTAGAATGAAGTCATGTTGTTTGATTGTTGTACTGAAAACTTGCTGCAATCAGTTGCTTGTTATATACTGCTGCATTGAGTAACTGAGAGGATGCAAGGCATGAGAGGGGAAGAAAGGGAAGTCCCTGGGTTTTGGCTCAAGTGATGAAGAGGTGGGGTGGCATGGTAAGTTGTAGATTAGATTCTTGCCAATCAGCGAATGAAAAGGAGACGGAGTGGGTGAGAATTCCCGTGTGGAGTTTTGATATGCTTGGTTTTGCCTGGAGTAATGCCTTGTATGGTTCCACTTCACCAAAATCCAACAATTAGTATTTGGCCAAGCAAAAGGGTTCTGCATGTTTGAAGGGAGGAAAGAATTTGCTAAACATCGCTTGCTGCAGTGGCGTCAGAATGTTGATGGTGTCTGAGTTGTAAAGCTACTCTTTTGCTGAATTCCTTGTGAACCTGCTGCTAGCCAGAACTCTGTTATGCTTCAGTCTGATAACTATCTAGTCCCTTAACTGCCATATTCATATAACTTTTGATTATGATCTTGAACTTTCTAATTTACTTAGCCATTGCTGCTTTTGCTGCTTTCTTCGAAACATAATTTCATGTATGTTTCAGATACGTTGCACTAAACATGCTAATGAAGGCTATAACGGTAGATGCTCAAGCAGTGCAGAGGCATAGGGCAACAATATTGGAATGTGTAAAGGTATGACTTGACATGTGGTAGCATGCTTAATGACAATGAAAATAGTTTTTGATTCAGTTTATGCTGCATAGGCTCTGAAGAATTTTCCCCTTTGTCATTTTGCTTGTCTTTTATTTTTAGTTTACGCTGGTGGTTATATGCCCTAACTGGTGGTTCCCATGATTCTTTGGCTGAATGGGAGCAGTGTGCAATAATGTTATGTTGTTTGTGGGTCCTATAATTACAAAAGTCAGTGGCTCTTTATACATGTCTGCATCTTGTTCTGTCAGTTACACTGTTTACTTTAGTTTTATCTATTTGACCATTGTTTTCATTTTGCTGCTTTATCTTTTGCATTTTGGTCACTGTTCAGTTCCCAGTTGTTAATTACAAGTATCTTCAACAATTGGTGTATTTTCTTATTTTGGTTTTAACATAAAATTGGATTCATTTCTTGTTTGATTCTTCTGTAATAATTTTGACAAAGTGGTGTCTTGGACATTTCCTCTTTCAGGATTCAGATGCTTCAATCCGAAAAAGGGCCCTTGAACTTATTTATCTTCTAGTGAATGAGACTAATGTGAAGCCTCTAATAAAAGAGTTGATTGATTATTTGGAAATAAGCGACCAAGAATTCAAGGGAGATCTTACTGCCAAAATATGCTCCATTGTTGAAAAGTAAGTTATACTGCCCTTTTGTCAATACGTGCCTTCTTTCTCCTTTGTCTTTCAAAGAGAGATGACGTATCGTTTGTAATACACATACGTTGGTTTTAGAAGTTATCCATGTGGCTCTTTCCATAAATAGTAGTTGGACTTGGCATCAATTTGGTAAAGCCTCTATACTTGAGAGATATTGGGTGATCAATTTTACCAATCTTTCTAGTAGCTTCTGCCTTATGTGCATACATATATTTGATAATTTAAGGAGTTGGTCTCCATCCATGTGTGGATATTCCTTAAAACAATTGGATGGATCATTAACTTTATGGGTTTTATTGTGGACATTCCCTAAGCCCTTCCACTGGCCTTTTTCTTATCTTCTAATTTTAGAGTTTGGGAACCATTTAGTTCAATTTTAGCGTTCACAAGAGCCTTCCAGAACAGCAATTTATGGTCAATTAACACTTACTTTTTGGTGCTTTAGGTTTTCCCCCGACAAAATTTGGTACATTGATCAGATGCTCAAGGTTCTCACTGAGGTATAACTTAAAATTAACAAATTCTCTATCTTAATTACCTTCTGTATGTTTCTTGCTTGAGGCATTCTGCTTTGTTGATACTTAAATTAATCTGCATCTGAAATCTATGAAGCTTTATGTAAGCTATCTGAGTAAGTCCATGCTCTTTATCTGGGGACATATATATGTTTTGATTGTAATCAAATTTCTAACTTCTCACCTCTGCATATGGATCTTCCTTACCCCCTAGATTGTTGTGATGTTCCTTTGTCCAGCTTTACCCCCTAGATTGTTGGCTGGCAATGCATGTATTTTCATCTCAAAAAATATTCTCTAATTTTCAAAACTAGTGCTTCTTTTTACAAGTGCTATCATGCTTATGTGTGGTGATATAGATCTAATATTGACTTAATGGCGCTTGCTACTGGATGCAAACATTTAAATGACGACATGTTCTTCTGCCATTACTGAATCTAGCATCTGGATTTTTGAACATACAGAAATTGGACATGAGGATTTGTCGCTTCTGTTAGGTGTTAATTTTTCTTGTCATTATGAAATCTTTGCTTCTGCTTCAAAAAAGTTACTGCTATCAACCAACTTTAATTCCATGCAATCGGTTTATTGTAGTGTTGATTGTTTTTACTTCAGAATATGTTCTCTCTCACTTGACCTCTTTCTATCATGGCTAATCATACATTTTGTTTCAAGAAACTTCTGATCTTTATGCTATCATAGTAGGCTGGAAATTTTGTGAAAGATGAAGTATGGCATGCCCTTATTGTTGTGATAAGCAATGCCTCTGACCTCCATGCTTATACAGTCAGGGCACTGTATAGAGCATTCCACACATCAACTGAACAGGTACTCAGCATTTTTCTTTTTCCCCTATAAAGAATAAGTAGGCTATATGTTTCAATTTGACAATCCTATCAGCTTGGGTATTCAAGCATGCTTGTATGCATGGTCCTGAGTAGATTGTATAATATTTTTACATCAGGAGAGCCTTGTTCGAGTGGCAGTTTGGTGCATTGGAGAATATGGTGACATGCTGGTCAATAATGTTGGAATGCTTAATATAGAGGATCCAATAACTGTGAGTACACCCTTATCCATGGTTTTGTCCACATGCATTTTCTCTTGTCATGTCCTGTTATTTTTGCCATGAGTAATGGTAAAAAGGAGCCTGGTTGTGAGTAAATATTGTAACAACTGAGGATCTGTGTACGCTAGAAGCTTCTGAGCGAAGAGGTTAAATTAAAAATAATATAATATGGGAAGTGAGATGAAGCCATCTTATAGATAATGAATCATATAATCTTTTGTTTTGTACAGAGCATTATTGTTATTTTTCTTCCTTTCTTTTCCTCTTACTCTCCCTTTATTTCTTTTAAGGGGAAAATTAGGTCCATATGTTTTTTCACTTATTTTATTTAACTTTCTACAATTTCTGTTATAAAATGTTGTTACCTCCATGACTTTTCAGAAATGTGACAAAATTAAGCCTTCAGTTACTGAAACTAGAAATTGTTGAGATGCTCTTTTCTTCTTTTTCTTTGGGACCTCCTGTTTTGTTGTGGTGAAAGCCCTTTTTTTCATTTGGTTTCTTTTTTCTTTAAAAAAAAAAAATTCCAAGAACCAATTAATTGAACAGCATATTCCTATCTGGCTCTCAACTGCTCAATCGCTTTTTGCATGAGTAACATTTAACAAAGGAAGAATGCTTATATCTCATAATTGGTCTTTCTCAAGCAGGTGACTGAGTCTGATGCTGTGGATGTGGTGGAAGTTGCTATTAAACGTGATAGCGCAGACCTCACTACTAAAGCAATGGCTATGATTGCTCTTTTGAAGCTTTCTTCCCGTTTCCCATCTTGTTCAGAGTATGTTATACTTTTAATTTCTCTGGTACTATCTGTCACTTTTTTAAAAAAATGACATTGTATATTTCCCCTCCTAGGGTCTGACCATATTTTTGGAGTATTAATTTTGGGGTCTACCTACAAGTTTTAATACCTGTCTATCATCTCTACGTGTGCATGGATTGTAGATCTGTGTCTGCATGCGTCCATTGTATATGCACATCTAAGAACCTTATTTTATGGTGAATTTCTTTATATCATTTATTGATTGTATAGTTTGGTTCTTCTTAGTCAATAGTTTATGAATAAATCAATTTTCATTTCTTTCTCATCTCTTCTGATGACATGGAATTATGGTTGCTATTGAATTGTATATGTAGGAGGATAAGGGATATAATCGTCCAACATAAAGGACACCTTGTGCTTGAATTGCAGCAGAGATCTATCGAGTTCAATTCCATTATAGAGAAGCATCAGAGTATTAGGTATGGGGCTAATAATTTTGTTATTTGCCTTGTTAATCTTGGGATGTCTTCCACAAATTTGGCATTCCTGTAAATTTCAAAGCTGATGCATGAGCTTATACAGGTCTGCACTGGTCGAAAGGATGCCGGTATTGGATGAGGCAACCTTCAGTGGGAGGAGGGCTGGTTCTTTGCCTGCAACAGTATCAACTTCGAATGGCGCATCACTTAACCTTCCAAATGGAGTTGTCAAACCTGCTGCTGCTGCTGCTCCTCTTGTGGACTTACTTGATTTAAATTCAGATGACACCCCTGCACCTAGCTCCTCTGGTGGTGATTTTCTTCAGGATCTTCTTGGTGTAGATTTATCACCAGCTTCAGCGCAGCCAGGTAAGCTTTTGGACCTGTTAACCATAATTTCATGATCAATTTTTGGGAAAAAAAAACGATGTTAGTTTTTATGCATTTTTTCTTTTACCTGTCTTTTTGCATTAGCATTCTGAAGTGTGCTGCTTTGAGGCAATGCTAATGGCTTTCTATTGAATATTCGGAAATATTTATTCTTTTAGTCCTTGTTTTTCAGCCAGTCTTGATATGCACGAATCGGTTCTTAGATCTGTTGCTTCTTTAGTAGCTAGCTCTGATGGTACTTTCTATTAGTCAAATCTAATAAGTTTCTAAGAAACTATGGAGCTTGCATATACAATCTTACCCCCCAAAAAATTGTTTGCATTACGATATGGCTGATCATTTGTGCATTAGTGTTGATTTTCAGGAGCTTGACGTGAAACCATTTAGATTTTACCGTGTAATGCGTGGATTAAGTTTTGGCAAAGCTTAATATCTACTGTGCCAGTCAAGTAATATTGTTAATATCTTTACCTTTTTTTTCTTATTTCATTTTGCATTATCTTGAGTAGTTCATTATGCTATACGTCGATACTGCACCGTCCCTCTCAATCCAAGGTCTTTTTTCCTTCTGCCAATTTCCCATGCTAGGATGACATTCTGCAAAGGATCCACCTATAAATATAAAAGACCTCAGCATTCAGCAACCACTCTATGCATGTGATTTATTTTTGTTGAAATGCATCCATTTGCTTCATTTTCTGAGGGATTATGATTGCTGGTTTGTGTTTATCTTTTCTGTTGAGCTTGTTTGGGTATCAAATTCTTTAAGTTACATTGATTTTAACCCTGTTCATCAATTTGTAAAACCTATATATCAACTCTTGATTCTTGTTGTGCAATGTTTAGCTGTAAGTCAGGCTCCAAAAGCTGGGACAGATGTTCTACTCGATCTTCTATCTATTGGAACACCTGCACAGAGCAACTCATCTCCACCTGACATATTATCCTCTAGTAAGGATAACAAATTACCAGTTGCCACATTGGATGGACTCTCACAGCCACCTTCACAACCTGTACACACCACTTCTTCTGGAGGAGCTGCTTCAATGATGGATTTGTTGGATGGCTTTGTTTCCAACTCTCCGAAGCCTGGTAAAATTTTGTCTAAACTGATAATTCTGCTTTGACTAAAATCCTTGTTTCATAAATGTTAATAGCCTTCTTTTATGTGAACAGAAGAGAATGGGCCAGCTTATCCATCTGTAGTTGCATACGAGAGCAGCTCCTTGAGATTAACGTTCAACTTCTCAAAACCACCTGGAAACCTGCAAACAACGATGATCGAGGCCACATTTACAAATTTGTCACCTAATGTTTTTACAGATTTTATTTTCCAGGCGGCTGTCCCAAAGGTAACTCTTTAGTAGTTTAATAAGTGCTTAGTCTGCCATCATTGATGGATTGACAATTTGTGATCAAGTATGTCTCTCTTTCCTCTAGATAAATTAGTTTGCACTGCCAATTGACATTCATTATATCTGTTATCATCTTGAGAATTTTGAGAACTCAAAAACTTAAAAGCTTGCTCTTTTTAGTTCTTAGTCTAAGTAGAGATTGATGTTCGCTTTTGTGGGAATAATATAGATGTTCTCAAGCACGTAGTTGATATCTTTTATTGCAAATTTGCAGTTTCTTCAGTTGCACTTGGATCCAGCAAGCGGCAATACTTTACCTGCAAGTGGTAATGGGTCCATCATGCAAAATTTGAGAGTCACCAACAGCCAACATGGGAAGGTAAATTTTCAGTCTTCTTTTTTGCTGTGCATGTTTAGGGTTCTGGATCTCATGGCCTTGCATGAACAAGTGATGTTATAATTTTATCAACTTTATTGATCTAACTCTTGGTCATATATCTTGCTTTCTTGCAAGATTGTTTGACTTCTGGTATGAGATGATAATTCCCATATATATATATATATTCCTGCTCTGTTGTTTCCTGTGGAGGATAATGTTGCTGTGTTGCACATATCCTTACTGGATTTTGCAACCAACCGGGGTAGGAGATACAAATTTTACCATTTGATATTATTCCCTTCAGCTGAATCATTAAAAATTCATTTTATTTTCAGAAATCTCTAGTCATGCGTATAAGGATAGCTTACAAGTTGAACAACAAAGATATTTTGGAGGAGGGGCAAATCAACAATTTCCCTCGCGATTTATGAGGTTCATTGGTCCATAAAAGTCGTTAAAGATTTTCAGGTTCAAGCTCTTATTTTTCACATCTGAGAAGAAGATATTCATCTCTATGAGTTCCCCTTTTTTCTTTTTTATAAAAATTTTTCTTTAGTCAGTGAGAGCTTCTTCTTGTCATATGTAGCAATAGTGCAAATTGTTTGTTTGAATTCTTCTTTCTGGAGGCACTGTTGGCTTGTAGCAATGCAGGGTAAGAGATTTTGTTCAGCGATTGCGATAATATGTTGAATGATTTTAACACTTTTATCTACAATTTTCGCGGCTTAGGTGGTTCATGTACATTATTATTTAAAAAAAAAAAAAAAAGGAAAGATTTATGTGTAAGAAAATGTGAATTGAGTTTTTTTGCCTTCCCGATTTGTAGAGAAGGGAATTTGTTTCATATTCGGAGTTTGGTCTTGAGGCCCTGTTGCATTTATTTAGCTTGGATTGTTGGACCGTTCATCCCGTCTTTGTGATAAATATTTTTGTTATGTTCAAACAAGAATAGTGATGCTAAATTATATTACATTATTTTATTAATTTTTAATTTTAACTTTCATCTTTTTTTTTTTTTCCCGTATTTGGTTAAAATAAATTAGCTCATAGATCTCCTGTGCACTCTCTTCGAATTAAGAAGCTTTATTTGTTAATGAATCTTCTTGGCATGAATTTTTCTTGATGGCAGCACAAATATTCTGTGCCCATCTAATTTGACTGGAGATAAATGATAATATACTTGCGGCGTATGAAATGTGTATATATAACCGAGAAACTAATCGGTGTTGTAACATTGATTATGGATATAAACTATTTTGAAATTTAAAATTGATCTCTCTTTTTTTTTTTAATATCTTTTTTGGGTTTTGGAATTAGGAAAAGGAAAATGTATTCGAAAAAACAAGAAATATTGGCATGGATTTTTTGTAGTATACTATTTTAAAACTCGGTTTTATTTATAAAATGAAAATAATAAATTATTCTATTGTGAAATTGGTTTCAAGTTTCATCCCAAAGCCCTATGCTACACTGGAATCGGTTGTTTATTTATTTTTTAAAGCCCTTATGTCGTCTTTTGGGTAACAGGGGGAGAGGAGCTCATGCAAGTCATGCACAATGATTACTAGCTGGAGTTAACTTAGAAGTCCAAGATTAACTGCTCACGTTCACACGAAAATGATTAATATGTAGCAGTAGTTTATATATTAATAATAAAATTTTTAGAGCTAACCCAGGATCCAAGGTCTTTGCATGTTCACAATCAACTTAAGTATTCAAGATCTTTCTCATCTCTTTCTTTGACTTTTATTCTTTTCTGCAATTTGTGATTTGGGTAGAGCAGGCATGCTGGCTGATGCTGCATCATTAAAGAAACTGTGAAAGAGATAGATGAGATGTGAATGTGATGCGTACAATATCATTTGGATTAGTTTTGACTTTAGGGGCTTGTGGAGTTGGTGGTATTATTATGACCTCAACTTACCAACTGCTGATCCGATGCTGATCTGATTCTGATGATGCATCATTTGATTTCCTCTCTCTCCATTTTTCTTTTTTTTTTTTTTTTTTTCTTTGGCTTACCTGCTGGAGTTTTCTCGAGTCAGGTTGTCACAGAGAGCTTTTGCAGTCTTCCCTTACGGCAGATGGGCTGCCACATGACATGGCTATGATGTATTATCATTAGTTTGTCTCCTTTTTTCACCTAATATATTACACAATTTCACTACTCATAGCATGTAACTGTTATCCACAAACCCTGTTCTACAATATATTGTTTACATACAACCAACTAGAAGCGGCTTCTTTAAAGAACTTCAGTGGAAGCCCCTGTTGGCAAGGTAAAATGTTTAACATGGCATTTTAAGATTGGACAATACTCAAATGAAGTGACCCCACGATCCACTGACTCATGTTTCAAATTATGGTTTCTCAACGCAAGAGTCCTTCGGAGCACTTTTCAAGGATCCCACCATCATTGTCCAGCGAAAGGAAAGTCTCCATTAGAAAAAGAAGATTGAAAGTTGAAACAACGAAAGAAAGGAGTTATTTTAAGGAAAAAAAAAAAAAAAAAAAAGAAAAAGAAAAAGAAATTCTAGAAATACTCGATGCCCCCACAAAGCAGCATGAGATTTGACTTCACTGTAATTTTTTTTTTTTTTTTGGTTCCACCTCTTTTTGGCTTTGGTGGGAGTGGAGCAGAAGAGTCTACCCCATGTTATAGATTTTTATTATCTGTTAATTTGATGCATGGCGATCACATGCAGAAGAGTCTACCCCATGTTATAGATTTTTATTATCTGTTAATTTGATGCATGGCGATCACATGATATGATGGGCCCATACTCAAATACAAAATGTTGCTAACTCATCACATGGTAGTAGCATCAGATCAAAGAAAGCTTCTACTTTTGTTTTGAAGATCTCAAGGCATAACCAGAAGCATCAATACCATAGACATAGAAGATGCTAAAGTTTGGCAAAAGAAAAATCATTATCTCAAACTTATATAACGCATGTAATTTCACTGGAAAGATAAAGTTCATTGCCATTAACCATAAAGTATGTGACATAAAAGGGACATAAGTTAAGGAATTTGCAATGAAGTAAAGAATTGAATTCCATAGAAAAGAGAAAGCAGAAGCTAAAAAAGAAAGCTTTAATAAGTGGATTCGTTGATTAAAGTGAAGTACACAGTAAATACCTTCATAAACACTGTGTTCCATGGGTCCGGGGAAAACCCACAGTAACAGAAGAACCCATATGAGTTGTTGAAGAACTTGGGAACTTGCTCTTCTTAGACCATTGCCATATCTTGGAAACAGAGAAGCTTTCACCTTTACTTCTAATGTTTATCTTCTTCCCCTCAACATCCCCATCATTTGAGGAATTGTCATTTTGTCCACTTCTTCCTTTGACAAACCTCACACTAGCACTACCACCTCTAGTGGGTCGTAGAGCTACTTGCAGCTCTGAATCAGCAACCACATATTGGTATGATCCCATTGAGTAACATCTCCTTGCATCCAAACTGCTACAGCTTGTCTCTCCTTCTCCTCTTTCAATTCCTCGACCTCCACCTCCACCTGCATCTCCATCATTTGAGCTTCTGAACTTACCAAGTCTAACAGAAAACACTCTTTTTTCACTAATAATCTCATTTTCTGCTGGTTTTTGGCCAAGAGAAACCCCAATTCCTCCATTGCCTGATACCACATCTTCTTCCCTTGGATCTTCAAATTCAAAAACTGGATTTTCAAAGCCAACACCAGGTGTATATAGGTTCCCTCTACAAAGAGGGCAAGTTGAATTAGATAATAACCATGTGTCTATACAATCAATGTGAAAAGCATGACTACACATGGGTAGCAATCGCAACTTGTCTTGTTCTGAGAACTCACAAAGACAAACGGCACAATCAAACGGCTCTTTTAGACCCATTATCTCTTTATAAAGGAACACAGGCAGAGCATCTATAAAAGCTGATCTAAACCTGAATCATGAAGATGGAAGAGTTGTTGTAACTGCCTCTGGAAAGCATCAGAGCCAGACATTTCAGGGTATCTGTTGGATTCAGATACGGATGAAGAAGATCTATGCTTTAAGAAAAATCTAATAAGCAACTGAAGAACACCGGATATGAAGAATATAACGGCTAGAATAATTATGATAAAAAGAATAGCTGGACTTATTTTATTACCAGATGATGACGATAAGACTGGTTCTTTGGGGTAATTCTTGTTATATGGCAATGAAGAAGAATAGGAAGGAGAAGAAGAAAGCAAAGACTCTGGAGAGTAGGTCATTAGACTATCTTTCTGCTTGATTTCAGATTGAATCCAAGACATTTTAGCATACGAGCATTCTCAAAAAAACCAATTTTTCCTTCAACCTTCTTGGTACAATCACAGTATCACCTATATGCCTCCTAATACCATTTTTCTTGCTTCCTGAGATCAAACCCAGCTCACATAACAAAATGAACAAGCAACAGACACATTATTTCTTGCACTTACAACAACCCAGTTCAGCTTAGTCAACCATGCGTAGAAAAATTCTGATTTGGACCAAAATTCACCATCGAAATAATTTCGTAAGCAAAAGACTTGTTACCTTGCTTTGACATAAACCCCAAGTCATTGGCGTACAAGAAAAATAGAAGGCAACAGTATAACACTTTTCAGAGATGTCAAGATTGTAGGTTACCTACCTCAGTACTTGAAAAATCTGCCATTAATGGAACCCATTGTACATTTGATGAAAGTCTGGTCTCGGGCAGACAGTGTTTGTTGCAGTGAAAGAAACCCTAAGAAGAGCAGTAGTCTTCAATGGTGAGGGTAAAGAAAAAGTTGGGTAGAGAAGAGACTAGAGTCGAAGACTATGAGAGAAAATGGCATATGAAAATGAAACGGAAGTAGGCTAGTAGCTACCAAAAAGCAGGTTCTGGGGAGCCGAAAGGAACAGCTGGGCAAATTTGTAAAACTCGGAAGTTGGAACTCACTGCAGCTGTATAATCAATAATAATGAGTGTATTTATCTTACCTCATTTTAAGCTTTAGATTGAGTCTTAGATTTGCCATTTTGTCCCGTGAGTTCATGCATAACTAACAAGTGTAGTTGTTTAAGACAGAAAAGGACCGTACAACAAACTAGTAAGTTGGCAAAAAAATTATTGGGACTTAGCAACACTGCTTGTTTTTTTTGTCAACCTGGGTTTATCATTAGACAAAGGCTAAGGGCACATAACCCTAATTTAGGGTTTGGTCCATGGACTTATGAAAAGCAAGCCCATTGTGAACTCGTGTTCAGCAGGACAGAAGCCCATCGAATACGTTCTTGTCCTAATCTCTTATAGAAGAGAAGTCCAAGTAAGAAAGAACGAGAGAAACGTCACAATTCATTACATATTTACATTGTGGTCTTTGTACTATTTGAACAGTTATTACACATCACTGATGTTTTTGTTTTCTCCTTTTTCTGATTATCCTTTGCAGTTGTAAATGGTAAGACAGTCCAATGTAGTAGTTTTACTTAACCACCTTGCAGAGAGAGAGAGAGCAGGTTTAAGCACCCAAACCCAATTGAATTAAAATTAATTTTTTATTTATATTTGATTTTGAGACACCAAATGGAATTGTGTTTAATTTCCGGTTTGGCTCTTATAGGAATTAGTAAATATTAGTTGTCAAATCTTATATCTCTAAATTTAAATAATGATAAAAGAACTCAAAACAGACTTTTAAGATTCAGTTATTAAAATATTTGAATTCAATTCCAAATAAGGTTGTGATATTAATTTACTTTTTTTATTGAGATCTGCCAACCAGAGTCCTTGCGTCTCTCTTCTTCTAGCTTAAATGGAAGGCAGCTGCTGCTAATTTAAATATTATCATCAAACACATGTCGTGGTATGAAATTAGATAGAGATCATATGCAACTAAACAGATGCTCAAAATCAAATGTTTGCTTGATATATATTGAGATCAAATAAGTTATGTAGCTAGCACGTGTATTAATCACAAGATTAGCAATTAATCTTTTCTATACATGTATGTATCCGAAGGATCTCAGTTAGGCATAGATCGATAGGTTGCTCTTTACTTTTATGTGATAATTAAACTCATGACTCTTTAGTAATGTAAGTTAGGCTTAGGAGATTCTCTCTGCCAAAACAATCGGTCCCAGCTAATCTATCACTAATTAGCAGGTATTCGTTTCGTTTAACTACATCTGTGAAGATCAAATTGGCTTACACCAAAATTACAAAAGAATAGACTATACATTTGCCTAATATGTTAAAGAAAATCGACTACTAATAACCACATTTAAGATATGTCTACCTCCTCAACTTTATGAACAGCTATAAGACAATTAAACAACATAAACTTTTTAAGCAAAAAAAAAAAAACCATCAAAAACTTTAGGATCCTAAAACAATATTAAATATAAATGTAGTGCATGCGCTAGAATAAGTATGCAATTAAGCCCAGATTCCAAGACCCAGATCTTCCTAATCATAAATGAGCAAGTAATTTTGACTGTATATATATATATATGTATTTTTCCTTCAGCTGATATTTCTTGATGAAGAACATGATGCATGGGTGGTTGGCAATGAAGTAGCTTTTTCGGATGATGGTAGGCCATATATTCCACGTTCATTTGTTTAAACATTTGCTTGATTTACAGTAACATAACATCACTTGCCGCTGCTATGTATCTTCGTACCTACAAATTAAGACCATATGGGATGAGAAATGGGTTTGTGGGGAGACTTTCTTTCACGACACCTTTGGGGGTTTATTATTAATTATGTGGTTAGCTAATAGAGACTGCTTGTCTGGCGGTTTTGTTTAATGTCGATTTTCCCTTGCTGCTTCACCTTTTCCTCTTGTCTGCTTAGAACTGATGATTATTAATTTGATACATAATTTCCGTGCACTGCACTTTTTGTTACTTTGATAAATTTAGATATACATAGTAGATGAACCTCAGTACTTATTTCATTGTCTTCCATTAATTTAGAGCTCTTCACATTCCACATAGCTTATATATATTTGAAAATCAAAATTCCTTACAACGTATACACTACTCTATTGTTACTTTGCATTTGTGAGAAGCCTCACAGCTTGAAAGAGGAGCAAAATCCTCAAAACAGCTTGATAGAGAGGTACTATAACCTACAACAGTTGTGGAATGACAGTTTTCAACATATTATCCCAAAACTGTTATAAAATTTAATTTCTGCTGGAAATCGCTCTACCCGACAGTTATAGTTCTCAAGGAATGTCTTACTACAAAGCCCAACTATTGATTGGGTGATGAGAAGTACAACTTAATTTGTATTGGACCCTTATAATGTAACAAAATTGTTATATATTATGTTATATATAAACTATGTTAATAAAAGCTTCTATCAAAGCGGGTTAAGAATTTTAATTAGGAGAAACTAATAATGATAATACCATATCAGAAAGTGAGGCTAACATTAATTAATTCCAACTGTACGCACAAGAGAGATCGAGATAATATATATATATATATATATATGAAGTTCCTTTTAAAATATGTACACCATGAATAACATATCGAAGAACACATGAAGAGAGGAGACTGTTAATTAATGGAGTAAATTCAAATGTCTGCAGTATCATTATTACTGCTCCATCTCGGTCATCTTGTTTCTTCTTCCTTATTCCTTTCTTTATGATAGCCTTTTTGTAAAGAGGATACTACAAATTAAGAACACATGAAGGCATATATTTCTATCATATACAATATTATTAATTAGAGAACTCAAGGCATACCAATTATATCACTCACCAAAAATGACTGATTGTATTGTAACCTTTCCTAATTAATTTTACTTTGTAAGTTTTTGATGAATACGGGTGGTTCACATTCTAAGAATCTTCTTTATCCATTGAATTATATATGTACAGAAATGAATCGTAAATTCATATGTTTCTCAAAGATCTCACATTAGAATAACATTTGGAAGAATTAAAACAAGAAATACTGATGAAAGTGTTGATTAGGATTATTCTATATATCTTAAGAAAACAAATATCTGTATTTAGTAATTGTCGCTGCTTTAAGACGCACACTCAAAGAGATATATAAGAAGGTGGTGAGGCGACAATAGCAGTTGCATTTTGCAGAATAGCAAATCTAGGAGAAGAAAGGGAATTTGCATTTTGCAGAACCACCCAAGAATACACATTTAAAGGATGATAAACCCTAAAAAAGTTGTTTTTGCATATATTAGAAGAAGAAATCAATAACAGAAAATAATATATATATATATATATATATCTCGAACAAAGAATCAAAGAAATACTTACAATCTCTGTTCAGAATTATTATTTGTTTCTTAATTTCTCGATGATCTCAGGTTCCTTGACATTATTGTACGTAGTAGGCCATAAATAACATATAATTAAGTTAAATTAAAATTAACGATAATGGCATATATATATATATATATATTAATCAAAGAAGACAGAATACATATATAATAAACAAGATTTAATTCATTATATCCTAATAATCTAGGCGGTAATAAGACTATGATAAATTGAAAGATAATTTTTTTTTAAAAGAAATTAATAAAAGAGAAACTAATAAATTCATGATAGTTGATAAATCTTGGAAAGAGCTTGCAAAACATTAACTTGCAATCTCAAATGGAAAATGTAATCAGCTGTCTTTAAAAAAAGCCGATCCGGCTGCAACCCTTGTCCTCCCGGAATTAGCTTCTGCAATTTCCTCACCTTCATTCTCACCGATTCCGACGATCCACGTCTCTGTACGGCTGACCGCCTTCGTCTTCTCCTCCACTTCAACTTCGAAAACCCGTTGCACTTACTGTTACTGCCTGCAGCCTCCATTAATAATGTTGTTAGCAATTTAATTTTACTAACACAATGGCTCAAGGCAAAAGAGCAGAACGGCAGCGCGTTGGAATTTTAAGGCCGAGAGAATTTGCAGAGTGAAAATGGTAGAAGAGAGAGGCATATATAAAAATAAACAAATTATCAGAATTTAACAAGGGAAGCAGAAGGATGTTATAAGAAACGGGCCATGTGAGCCGAGCCATTTATTAATCAGGCTTTTGGTGGAGTCGAATTAGCTTCCGAAACGACTGAGTTTTATTTTTGTGAGATGTGGACTGCTGTAGTGGGTCCCTTTATGCATGTTCCGAAACGACTGAGTTTTATTACTGTCGTCGTTTTGTGAGATGTAGACTACTGTAGTGGGTCCCAATTATGCGTTTGCTTTCGACCACCTACGCACGTGTCTGACAGCTCTCTCACACGCTCAGTCATGCACGCCAGTCTCTAAACGAAATAAAAAATCACTTCACATCCAGTGAGTATCTGTCCTCGTAGTCCCCGAATCCCGACAGTTACGCCGCTCGCACGTGTCAATCTCCTCTCATGATCCTGCTTTATAATTTCGAAAATTTTGATAATTCAAAAAAAAAAATTAAAAAGATTAAAATTTTAGAAAATATTTCTTGTGATGTAAGCAAGGGTGTAACGAAATGTACACATTGATGAAAGAAGAAGTTGGGATCCCATGCGTTCAACTGCGAGTTCGTGGGTGGTGTGATAAAAATCTTGGAGAGTTGGTCCGACGTAAGTTAATTAGAAAGATCTTGACCGTTGGATCCGGGAAATATTCCTGTACAGCTATAAACAGAAAACAGATTTCCCTCTTCGGGTTGTCCAAATTAAAGGAAAAATGAAAATAATTCTAGACATTGTTTGGGTGGCGAAAATTTGGATTGACTCGGCCGTTTAAATCTGGTGGCGTATTGATGAATCATGAATAATTAAGGGTCCCAACATAAGTATATTTGCTTCCGTCAATTTCTATACAGAAATTTATTCAAATTGACGATATAATAAAAAAAGAAAAATAATTTTCTCCTTATTTTGAGTAATAATGATAAAACTGAATTAATTATATATATATATATATACTCAATTATTTAATTAATTAATTATAGTAGTGAAAGTACATATATGGGCGCAATCTTGCCAACTAGGCCATATGTATGTTGGTCCAAATTATAGGGAAAGTTTATTATTGTATGCATGTGCTACACTTTAATGTTTTGTGATCAAATCGTTGAATCTATTTTCTTTTTTTTAAGATATAATTAAAGGGGTTTAACACACAATTTTCTTGAAATTTGTGATTTTACTATTTAAATAGAAGGTTTAAAAAAAGATATACTTATTTTCTTTGCACCGTACACCGTTAATTGACCATCTATTTTCACTTGAATAATTATAATACTCTTAATTACTTTAAAGTAAAGTTTAAAAAACTTAACTTTACTTTATTTGGTGTTGAAAAAAATTAAAATAATTAAAAAATTTTGATTAATGACAATTATAATTTATATTTATTTAATATTTATTTAAATTAAAAATTTATTTAATTATATTTAAAATTAGAAACTTAATTAATGGTATTTAAAATTAACAATTTACCCATATTAATATTTTTTCAATTTTTTGTCATCGCATAATTTTATCAAATTTTTTGTGTAAACCTGAAAGTTTACATTTGTTTTATGAGTTATAAGATTGATATTGAAGTATGAATTTAATATGAATATGTATAACATAAATCTTGTATTAAAGTGTTTTTGTAAAAAGAGAAAGGTTGATAAGATTGTGAAGTTGTTTAGTAAAATAAAAAATATATAATTTATTACTAGAGAATTTGCAAAAGAAAGGAGTAAGAAAAACGATATCTTTGCATATTAGAGTTTGAGATTTGAAAATGTATGATATATAAATAAAAATTAAATTCCTATTTTGAATAGATATTAAATAAATGTAAAGTAAAATTATCAAGTTAAATTATCATTAATTAAATTCTTAATTTCATTAAATATTAAATACATGTAAACTAAAATTATCAAATTAAATTGTCATTAAATAAATTTGTAATTTTTAAATAAATATAAATTAAAATTATTTTTGATTGTATACAAATTGAATTTCTTATACTTTATTTTAAAACAATTAAGAGTATTATAATCGTATAAATAAAATTTAATAATCAATTAATGTTTTAGGGGAGATAAATATGCATTTTCTTAAACTTTTCATTTAAATGTTAAAATTTTAAACTTTAGAAAAAATATGTATTAAAACCCCTATAATTAAATGCCTGCTATGACTCCTTGTGTTTTTCTGATCATGCACAATTCATGCAGTTTATAACGATGAGACTAATGAAACCATTAATTATGTTCATGATATATAATTCAACATGTAAAAACACTTTTAAATTAAAATGATGATTCTCAGTCGACACCTTACACTTTCATTATTGATTTAAAATTCAATTGAATTTTAAAGATTTCTAATAGTAATTTGTAATACAATAATAGATGAGATTATTATATGTAAACTAAAAATATTCAAAAAAAATTTTCGTGTTTTAGATTATCATGATAACATGGTGTTATGTGCCGTTAAGATACTAAACAAATTAACGTGTATATATACTTCATTATCCATTCATTAATTACTGTATTTTTGGTACAAGTTAGAATGTTCTTAAATTTTTTAACAAATGATATGCTGAGATCTTGTCGTTGATATTTTACAATATTTTATTCTTTCTAAATTATTGAGATTATAATTTTATACTGTGTTGGATTCGTCAAACCAAATCATTCGAATCTATGAAAATAGTAGCTGACTTTTTTCTGATTAATTATATATATATATATATATATATGTATGGATATGGTAGAGCTAGCTTGCGACACATGTTCACTACATATATCTCTTAATTGGGCACGTCATCGATCGGCTTTCAATTTCTAAATCATGCATGCTTTGTTGGTGCAACATCTAGAACGCATCATATCCATGTCTAATTAATCATCATTCATTCTCCATTAATAATGATATATTAAATCGGACAATAATCTCCCTTGTACCATGCTTGTCATGCATGCGCTTCATCCCATGCATTATCTGTTTGGAACTGCTTCTGTAGGAAATGCGCGCTTGTGAGCAAATCTGTTTTCTCTGTGAAATTCATTAAACAAATTGTGTAATCACTTAGAAGAGCCGAGGCCACTTATACATACATATAGTATGCAGGCTAGGTGAGCCAAAGTCTATACATATATATGTATGGAAGAGTAGAAATGATTTCAAATAAAGCAACTTCTATGGATTACATAAAAACAGATAGATAATGGTGCATAAATACAGCTTACGTTTAAAAGCAGAAGTTGTTTGCATGCATAAGCTATAGCTAGCGGTCCCCTAGCTGATGAAGCTGTTATAGTTTTGCCGCAGAAACTTCCAGGGTTCACGAGGCCAGTTTAAAGCCCGCGCCCATGTGAAGGATGATGATGACTTTTGACAGATATATACATATATATATATATATATATATATATATATTTATATTATTTATGCATGTATTAATTCATTGCGCTTTCTATCTCTCTTTATTACATGTGTATTCACAGACACCCCATCGACATATGTCGATGTGTATATACACACTGACATACGTACGTGTTGTGTACATCTAAGCTTGCAGTTGCTATCGAGTATGTTATGTTAAGTTATGTTATGTGTGTATAATTTTAATGTACGTGGTACGATATCGTGTATGCGTTTATATTTGGCTCGATCGCTAGTGGAGTGAGTTAATGCAGAGAAGGTGGGGTGGAAGATGACAGCAATAACATCATGTGCATTGTTCCTAGCCAGTGGCTTTCATATATGCTTAATTGCTGTCAATAGACAGTAGTATTCGAGTGCTTTCTTGAATTATAAATCAATCTTCCATTTCCTGATTGGATTGAAAAGGGGAAAGAAAGTGAAAATATAATTGAACTTCTTTTTGCTATTTATATATATCTCGTGTTTGGTTGTCGAGAAAATGCAAGTGCAGATAGGCAGAGCCTTAACTTGAATGGGTGCTTCTAATTTAAAGATATATGGATAGTTTTAAGGCATATGCATGCATATTTGCCGGATATCAGCTTAGCTAGCTAGGCTAGTCCAGCTAGCAATGATGGCAATGACAATGGCTTCTGGTTTTTTTTTATTATTATTATTATTAATATTGTTAATATCATGGAACATTTGATAATGGCAATTCATGTTGGGTCAGTCTTGTGAAGATTGTAAGTAGTATTATTATTCATTATTACCAGTAATTTATGCATGCATGTTGTCGCCTTTGTGGCAGTCAAAGAAACTCCTGGGACTGAAAAGCGTCAACTGAAAAGCATGCAACAGGGAGAAAGAAGATAACTCGATGGTTCGATATAATGTTTTTATGGATTAATTGCATTTGTGTGTATACATATGTATATATATTATATGATCCTGATCAATTGATTTGTTTTGGTTGGGGGTTGCATGATGAGATGATATGAGGGCCCGAAATTCCATCATCCCACGACGGTGGGTTGCACCCTACGCCCCATACTGTGCATGTGGTTTGCCAACTCATTGATCTTGACCATTCATTAACCTACACTTGATACACATTCTATGGATGGAGATGCTCTACTTAACTGATCGTATTGCACAGAACTGTGTGACGCTAGCCCCGTAATATAATATTTGCGGGGGTAAATTATTGAGAAAATTAAACCAGAAGAAATAAGCTGAAATTAATTAATTAGCAAGCATATATATAACTAGAATCAATGCATTTACTTAATTAATTTAGCATACTGTGAGATATTTAACGGTTATTGTAATTTATAGCGATGAATCATGATAATTTGAAACTATAGCTATGTCATATGTGATGTGAGATATTTTATGGAGGAAATATATGTTGCATCACTATCCAATAATATCAATGCCACAAGATTAGCGAGCACACAGTATCTTTTCTGGGCAGCATCATGTTTTTCACCTTAATTGAAACAAAATCTTGGGTCCCTTCAATGAGCCCAAATATTCCCATCTTTCATTCGCTTTGCTACCAAAAACTATAAGCAAAGCAACAGTAGTAATATATATACACTCAAAGCATGCATCTACGTGCGCTCTCTCTATGTATACAGGAACCTGAAAGAGACCAGTTTGCATGCATACATATATACGTTACCAGCAAACTATTTACACAGGCATATACAATTTTTTTTTTTCTTGGTGCGTAATTTTGCATTGTAAAAGTTGAATTTGACGTTATATAACATTGTTTAACATCAAGCTTCAATTTCATATATAGCGTGCAGATGTTGACACCAGAGAAGGATTCTTCTATGTATACAGACTGGGCGGATTCGTGAGCTGCTTGCATGTGTGTTTGATGTGGACGGTGGGAGAGAGATGAGGGGAATGGGGGACCAAATGGAAATGAAGCATGTGAGAATATATGGATGCATATAAATGGTGCTTTCAGTTGTGTTGTAAATTAAAATGATATATATATATATATATATATAGAGTAAAAGGGATTTATGTATAAGTACATGTATATGTATACGTATATGCATGAGAGAATGAAAATTGATGAATTAAGGATGCACGCTGTTGGGGTTGGCAGTGGGTTTAGACGTAGTTAATAGCTGGACCAAAGAGCATGGTGGGAACGAAACGCACATGCTTGCACATGTAAACTTCTTTCCTTTGCTATGCTCATTACCTTTACCCCCAACCCAATTACTTGCTGCATGCCCTACTTCACCCGTTGTCTTGTTCCACTACTCATCTATTTCTCAACTTTGAAATTCTCTCTGCTTACTGCTTGCATTACATCCCTAATGTACATATGTATTAATTAGTTTGATTGATAAAATCTCTTCAAATATTGCAACAAATTAAATTGAATTTAAACTCTAATTAATTGCACTTAATTGGAGTGGTTTGAGTTTTAGTTTATTTTTTGGTAATATTTTAATAATTAAGTACACGCACGAAAATGAAATTGCTTTATTAAATGAAAGTTTTATTGGGATAATTTTAAATGAATCAAATTATGATATACATTGTATATATGAAATAATCTTGTTTTAAATACTAACCCCTTTAAAATTAATGTATCCTACCATTTTTCACTTGATCTCTTTTCCCTTATTTCAACTTTTCAAGGGCTGGTTTTTTGCTTTGACTGTATTAGCGGAATGAAGATTTTTTAATGGTATATCATATATGTGAGTTTCACATAGATAATAATGAGAGGATTGCTTGGTGTCTTTTATTCTTAGACCTTTTGGAAATAATCTTGGTTTGTATGTTCTGGATCTGGACTATGTGATAAAGGCCACCTGTTTTTTTTCTGGACACAAATCCGTGGGGACATAAATTGCGCATTCAAAGTATTGGATTTTAGTAATAACCCATAGGCCGTTAAAAATAGGCCGGTTTCTAATTCTTGATTTAGCCCAACATCTATCTCTATGGTCTATACGAAGCTTCTAAGTAGATAGGATGTTTGACTATGAGCCCACTGGTTGGCACGATTGATACCCACGGCACCGAGATTTTGACCCTAAAAATAAACGGTATCTCTGATTGACATTTCTTTCGCAGCAAGTTCTTCCAACCAAGGAGAAAAAAGAAAAAAAAAAAAAAAAAAGTAAAAAAGAAAAATTCACGTCGTTGGAATGAAAATTAAGAAACTAGTTAGACATTAAAATAACATAAAACATATTAGATTCATTCTAACAAATAATAGATTAGGATAAATTAAATTTATTTATAATTATAAATCACTTAATCATCATCGCTTGTGTTATTCGAGGCAAGCTCGAAAATAAATTAATTTAGGATTATTTCAGATTGTTGCCAAAACTAGTATGTATAAACATATTTCAACACAAATAGATTTAATAACATTGTAAAATATATATATTTTTTAATATTTTCATGATAATAATAATTGATAAAAGAATATATTACCGAACACAAAAAAAAAAATTATAAATAATAATAAAAAATATAAACTCTGATATAATATATGTTTTATTTCTATAAATTGAGGTGATAATTTTATTTTTGATTTAATAACATTGTAAAATATATATTTTTCTAATATTTTCATGATAATAATAATTAATAAAAGAATACATTACCGAACCAAAAAAAAAATATTATGAATAATAATAAAATATAAACTCTAATATAATATATGTTTTATTTCTATAGATTGAGGTGATAATTTTATTTTTGGTTTTTTATTTTTTTGGAGTATTTTTTTTTTATTTTGTTACAAAGAATTGCAAATAAATCCATAAAATATAAATAGCGTAAACCTGGAAACAAGAATAAAATATAAATGGCGTAAACCTGGAAACAAGAATAAAATATAAATGGCGTAAACCTGGAAACAAGAATCCCCCAGACACTTTAACATATGCAATGCGCTAAAATCTTGGCAACGTTTACATCGAAGAGCCGCCGTTTTTCATCTCCCCTGTCATCTCAACTCTCTCACTCTCAGCGCGCTAAACCCTTCTCCTATCTCCGCCATTTCTCTGCTATGGCGTCGCCGAATCACGCAAAAGACGAAGGGTATCTGAACACAGTCATCCCCAAGCGCATCAGTCTCTTCCAGTCAATTCAGTCAGAGCAACAAGCGCGCATTCAGTCTCTTCCCCACGACCCCATCAAGTATTTAGTTTTTTCTTGGTTTTTCTGCTTTATTTTGCGCGTTGCTTTGGTTTTATATTCATAATTTTTTCTGGATTTTTTTTTTTTGGAAAGGATTACCTTGCCTAATGGGTCTGTGAAAGAAGGCAAGAAGTGGGAAACCTCGCCCATGGATATTGCGAAAGAAATATCGAAGAGTTTGGCAGCCAATGCTTTGATTTCTATGGTGAATGGTGTTTTGTGGGACATGAATAGACCATTGGAGGGCGATTGCGAGCTCAAGTTATTCACATTTGATACCGACGAAGGACGTGATACTTTCTGGCACTCTAGCGCCCACATCCTTGGACAGGTATTATAACATAAAATCATTTTTTATTGGTGGGTTAATTGTATGGTAATTTGATGTTGTTGGTTTGTTTGATTTTTGGTGTTGGTATAGTCGCTTGAGATGCACTATGGTTGCAAGTTATGTATTGGGCCATGTACTACAAGAGGAGAGGTATGTTGTTTATCAAGATTTTTGTTGCAAGTTTTGAATTTTCTTCTAGAGCAATATGAGTTTGTTTATCTGCTGCTTGTTGTTTTGGGGAGAAATGGAAGAAGTTAGCAAGGTCAGTGTGTTTCACTAGAAATGCTCATAGGTTAATCACTAGGACTAAAGACCAATATTTTTGCTACTGTCCTGGATTGATCTTTGTGTTTAGTATTTTAATCACCAAGTAAATTTCTCAGATGTTATGGAAAGGATCTAATCACCATTGAATCCAAGTATGCTGTATCCTTTATTGTTTGTTTTCTCTTGCTTCACTACGTAACTGGTTATGCATTTTTCATAAGTTATTTTCATCTTCATGAAGCTTAAAGTGTTGTATCATGTCAGTTCAGTATCCAAACCCAGGAGCAGTATTCTTTAATATGAAGTTCTATGAATCTTGTTTCTAATCTCAGCCCATAATTAGGTAAATTAGTTAGTCAAAGTGGTTATGCTATGGAGTTATTAAAGGACATGCATTGTGAATAATAGAAATGTCTGTTGATGGAAAACTGCATGGTCCTGGTTGGGTTATTGCTAATTACTTCAATGCAACTCTCGCTTGTTTAATTTGACAAGAGTCTCTTGTTACTGGTTATGATATGCAAATCAGGTTCTCTTCTTAGAAGATGTGGCAATCTTTTGCAGGGTTTCTATTATGATGCATTTTATGGTGAATTGGGCTTAAAACCAGATGAGTTCAAAGCAATTGAATCAGGGGCACTGAAAGCCGTTGCGGTATTGTTGTTTTCTTATTTTGAATACTATTAGGCTGTGCACACACAACCTTTTCTGTATTAAGTAAACCAACAAGTGTTTTCTTTAAGAATGCAAAAGTTTGATGTTTAATGTTTTGGTTTTTCTTTTACGCTTCCACTGGTTCAGAATTGTTCTACTTCATGTCTGTACATTTTTTGATAGTTCAATGTTTCAGGAAAAGCAACCTTTTGAGCGCATTGAAGTAACAAGAGATCAGGCACTTGAGCTGTTTTCTGACAATAATTTTAAGGTGGTGCTAATATTCTTAGTACTATATACATCTAAACCAAATATTTCCTATCTAATTCCCCTATATTTATTTATTTATCTATTTTTCTAATTTTATGTTTTTTTTTCTTATGCTTCCTTTTCCTTTCATATTTAGGTTGAAATCATCAATGAGCTGCCTGCTGACAAAACTATCACGGTATACAGATGTGGTCCCTTGGTTGATTTGTGTCGTGGACCTCATATACCAAATACGTCATTTGTGAAAGCATTTGCGTGTATGAAGGTGATGCCTCATATGACAGGTTAAAGCTTGTATTTTACAAGTATATGTTTGGCTTATGGATTCACAATGTCAGGCTTCATCAGCTTATTGGAGGGGGAACAAAGATCGTGAGAGTTTACAGAGAGTTTATGGAATATCATATCCTGATCAGAAACGATTGAAGGTAGTTTTCTATTCTTGGCCCGTTACAGATAAATTGTCCTGCCTATGTCCATTTTAGATGCATCAGGTGCTTCAGCCAACTGCTGAGTGTGCTTGGATTTTGCTGTTGTTCTGTTTGAAACTCTATGGTACATCAACTGGATAGACATTCTAGACATTTCCATTTCGAAGGAAGATAGATTGAAGAGAATTATAAAACCTTCTTTATTAAAATTTAATGGATTTTCTAGCCCTAGGAGCAGTGGAATTAGAAGTTTTAGTGAATTCTTCTAGTGGGGTTTCAAGATATATCTGTGGCACGAGCTGGCACTTTTTTTTTTTTTTTAATTCATTACTGATTCAAATGCAATGATACACAAATGTAACGCAGTAAGAACTTCATGGAATGGTGAAAATTCTCGGAAAACAGAGATTGTTAGCTGGAGTTCTTACATTGGAAAGAACAAAATGTTTCTTTATGTAAAATAGGAGTAAAATGTCTTTCATGTACTATCACATCCCACCATTGTGTGTTTGTGTGTGCTTGATGGTTGGGTAAGAGATTCATAAAAAGTTATGAGCCAATTCTTGGGAGAGGACTGAACAGAAGGCAAAGAAATTACTTTACTATCATTTGCAAGTACCTGTAGTGTAAATGGTTGATGCTCTTTATTTGATATAGTTTTTGTGTGAGAAATTTGCAAAAAATGAGATGTCAATTTATTTCTTAAAAGAAGTGTAAAGATAATTTTCAAGCAATCATAAAGAATTATGTGCAAAAGTTGTTGGAGGATTTAGTGTGGATGGTAATATGTGGTACAAAGACGAGAAAAATGGTCTTCTGCATTATCTTTTTGTTCATTGATTTTGAAACGACATCATATTCTAAATGATATTGATCTTTGTCCAGGAATATGTCGAAATGATGAGAGAGGCAGAGAAATATGACCATAGGGAGTTGGGCAAAAAGCAAGAGCTTTTCTTTAATCACCCTCTTAGGTACAACACAGCTTGATAACTAGGCATTGCTTAATGTGTTCAAGATTTCCATGATCCCAATTTGTTACATCTTCTGTGAACTGCAGTCCAGGAAGCTGGTTCTTTCTTCCCCTTGGTACTCGAGTTTACAACAAATTAATGGAGTTTATAAGGAAACAATATTGGGACAGAGGTTATCAAGAGGTCAATAATCAATTGTTGATCATTGTACTGTCTTAGTATGAAATATACTCTCATGTAAATGAGAACTAACTTGAGTTTTGGCAGGTTATATCTCCAAATATGTATAATATGAAACTCTGGGAAACTTCTGGCCATGCTGCAAATTACAAGGAGAATATGTTTTTAATTGATGTAAGCTTTTGCACAATTTAATCTATCCTCAAGAATAGAGGATAAAGTATTGTCCATGCAATTGTTGGGTCACATTTAATGCCAGACTTTAGTAACTTAAATTCTTTCGGATTTGACCAATTTGGGAAAGATAATGATATATGACTACACTAAATGCAATTTGGGGACTATTTATAGTTTGAAGTTATCCATATTAGAAATTTTTATGGGGGCAGTTTAAAGACATTTATGGGGGAACAAATGGGAGCTTCTATGAAATTTTGTAGTTACAGACTAAAATAAAAGAGTGGATTTGAGACTTCTTTAGTTTTAGTTTGGGTCTGAGCTTTTTGTGCAATAAGGGATTTTAGTTTTAGCATGCATAATTTCTCTGTTGGTCGGGCCTCATCTCGTAAGAAAGCTGGAGTTTCTGGTGGATAGCTAGTTTCCTTGTATGCAAGTGTGGCATTTTCAACTTTTTAATTAAGTTAGAAATTCAATATTTCTATATTAGCAGTATACTTGCTTGTTTCTGATGTAATACATTCTTGCAAGTCTCTTGACAGAGCAAATAATTGCCATCTATTAATGCACTGTACTATGTCTTCTTTGATATGCTAATATTGATTTTTTTTGGTCACAGATTGAAAAACAAGAATTTGGATTGAAACCAATGAACTGTCCAGGGCACTGCTTGATGTTTGATCATAAGGTCCGCTCGTATAGAGGTAAGTTCACTTGACATCAGCATTTTTCTCTTGAAATAGCATGTATTCCTTTGCAGTTCTTTTGCTTGAATTACTTGTGGAGTTGGAAACGAATTCTCATTAGCTTTTTCTTGTCCCCACCCTCTCCCCGTCTCTCTGTTAATGCTGATAATAATGAGAGAAAGATATACATACCTGTCTTGATGAAATATAATTGTAAAATGTTAAGGGATAATGCTGTGCCATTAATTCATGCCTTCAGTTTACTGCATGCCAAGTGATAGCATTGGTTTATGCAAGTTTCTAGAAAGCTGCATAAGAGTTATGGCCATTATTTAGTTAATTTTGGGTTGCATTTGTGTGCATGGAGATATTACTTTGTGATGTTGGTGGTTGCTTTAAGTTGCATATGTTTAAGATTGGGAAGTCTGGATATTTGCACGGGACTTTTCAGTATTACAGTGATTTGAGTGAGAAAGATTAGTGTGGTGAAATTCACATCATAATATTTGCATGTGAAGACTAAGATGAAAGTCTATATTAATTGGAACTTCTTTATATAAGATCATCCAATTTTGCAACTTCTTTTTTGCACTGTTCTTTCCTGATTGTTTAGCATGGCTCAACAGAACTACCTCTTCGACTGGCTGATTTTGGGGTCTTGCATAGGAATGAGGCCAGTGGAGCGCTCACTGGATTAACTCGTGTCCGGAGATTTCAGCAGGTATTTTTAGATGTGGTCTATTGTCACTAGAGTTTATTCCAAATCATATTGGGATTGGTTCATATTCTCATGTTTGGGGTCCTGAGTTTCTATATCATTTAGGACTCAACAGAAAAATTTATTTAGTTTTTTCATTATGTAATTATGTTATTTTGCATAAATCGTATGCTACTTTTTGCCAAGCTAAATAAATTTTCTTGACTTGAGGTATTGTAAATTCTCGATAGTCTTATTTATGCTGGGAATTTTGAGTAATTCTTCTGGACAATTAAACTCTGATTTGTTTCTTAGTCATCTACTAATTGTATTGTTAGTAAAACTTACCCTTTTTTTGACAATGATAAATCTGCATTTTGTCACAGGATGATGCTCATATCTTCTGCAGGGAATCCCAGGTGAGTTGAATTTGATTGATATCTCATATGAGTTTCTTTTTTGGTTGATTGTCTTGACATATAACAGTTTGGTTCGCTTTTTCAGATAAAAGATGAAGTAAGGGGTGTCCTAGAGTTCATTGATTATGTCTACACTATATTCGGGTTCACATATGAGCTGAAGCTATCTACTGTATGATATTCGCTCCTTATCTGCACTTATTTTATATTTATTTAATATTTCTGATGTTTCCTGTGAAACTTCTTGTTCAGTTTGCACATGTAATGTCCCTTGATGACTTTTTTCTTCTTTTATTTTATCTTTCCTTTTTTCTTTCAAAAGAAAAGCTTGGTAGTATCTATCCATATTTGCATTTTGATGCATGTCTGTGGGTGGGTTGGTTGGGTACATTGACACGGAGGATACACGTGATTTCACTGAGGATTTGTCTGCCATTCTTCTAATTATTTTAAGAAGCCATCCTTTTGTGTGCTGAAATGTGGGATATTGCTGTATCTATCTATCATTTCCTTGCACATGTTTCTGCTGAAATGTGGGACCAGCTGTACATTTCCTTACACATGTTTGTGTGTGTTGCGTTAGTTCCATTTTATGATCATGTATCCTTATCTATTGTTTTTGGGTTGAAATGAATGCTCTTCATTTACCCTTTTTCTAAAAATATCTGCATTGTAGAGGCCAGAAAAGTACCTTGGGGACCCGGCAACTTGGGAGAAAGCGGAAGCTGCTCTTACGGATGCTTTGAATGAGTTTGGGAAGCCATGGCAGGTTAAACTTTTTTCTTTAAAACATTCAGTCAATTGACATGCAAAGTTTGTCTGGGGTTTTATTTCAAAATAGTGGTTATTTGTGAATTGCCCTATCGAACTGCAATATGAAATTGCCAAGCTAAGAGTTGCTACCATTTTGTTTTGAATCAGTTTTGATGATGTAGATTGTTCTCTTACTTAATTGTTTATTTTCCTTTGTGTCAATGGTAACATTAGTATTCTATGGTTTTTCAGTTGTTCTGAGCAAGACAATCTTGCTTGATTGGTGGAGCATTAGAATTCTGTTGTTTTTACATTGGTTCTCTGTTATTTTTGTTTTGAATGTTATGCAGATAAATGAAGGAGATGGGGCATTTTATGGACCAAAGATAGATATCAGTGTATCTGATGTATTTAAGAGGAAATTTCAGTGTGCAACTTTACAGGTTTCCAATATTCATTGTTATTTTGCTTGGGCTTTTATGCTATTTTTTTTGTAGTTTCGCAGAATTATCACTTAGTTGATCAATGTATGTGGTACAGCTTGACTTTCAGCTTCCTTCTCGTTTCAACTTGAAGTTCTCAGCGGAGGATGAAGCCAAGGAAGAGAGACCTGTTATCATACACAGAGCTGTATTGGGGTCTGTTGAACGTATGTTTGCTATACTGTTGGAGCATTACAAGGGGAAGTGGCCCTTTTGGCTTAGTCCACGCCAAGCAATTGTTTGTCCTGTGTCAGAGAAATCCCAGCCATATGCTTTACAGGTAGAGTAGCTGTTTTCTTTTGGATGCTGATTGCTTGAACATTTGATGTTTATTACCACCAAGTGTCCGGTTTCCTATACTGTCATGTGTCTACACAATGTGGGTTGTCTAAACTGGGTTGTCGAAAGCGTATGAGATGGTGCTTGTTATTGGCTTCTTATTGAAGGGGTAGGATGTATCCCTTTTCTGGATTCTGTGTTACTTGCACTTGATTTAAAAAAAACTGGAAATGGCTTAAATGATTCCTATGTTACGTTATATGTACTCTTTCTACACGACGATTTTGGTTAGAAATTTTGGTTATTTCTAGCTGACAGTTTACAGCGTGTTTGTAAAGTGACCCGACAATCTTTTTCGCCACCATTAATTTCAACTATAAATCATCGCCATTGTGTTATAAAGTATTTAATTATCACCAAGGAAATGTTCCCAGAAACTTGCCAAATTTATACTCAAGTCATGCATCGCGAGGGCTTTTTCGTTGTGATATAATCATTAAGTTGACGAAGATATAAATTAATGTTTTCAACAAGCATGGTTCTGTTTCTTTTGCAACCATCTATAATAGTTTGGATTTTTTATCATGTCATTTCTTTTTGTACTTTTATAGGTGCGGGATCAGATTTATCAAGCAGGTTATCATGTTGATGTGGATACAACAGACAGAAAGATCCAGAAAAAGGTTGCTTACCTCATACATCTTCGACATCAAATTTTGATATTATTTTAACTGGGCCCATGTTTTTGGTGATCTTTCATGTGCTTTTTAGTTTCATCTTTTTCTAATTCTTAGATATCAAATTGCATGCTTAGTTTTATATGAACGTGTCCTTGGCTTTCAGAAATATGAGTTTGATGCTTAATTTTCATTCATGAGGTTTTTCCTTTGGAAGTGCTGAGAGTAGCTTAAATAGTGGTTTCTTGAGCTTAACAAGACCTTAATCTTCAGTTTTACCACAGGATCTGGTGCTCATGAAAATAAGTTATGCCGCCAGTCTAATTGCTTTTTAAATGCCAGAACTTTATGGAAGTTATATTAGTGTTGTGAAGTGTTGGTTGGATGCATTTTAGCCCAGATGTGTATTTGCATGTTAAGTAGTTCATGACTCATAATTGTAGCATCATGGATGGTGTGCAATATATCATCAATCATGGAAACCTGCCTCATTTTTTGCACATCAATTTTTTATGGCAACTAAGTTAGTGCATGGAACATAATATTTGTTTGATTGAGGCCAGTTTAGACTAGACGGATGATATCACATTTTTGATGGAATATTCTTTTCAAGTTACTTTTTCAGCATAGTGATTGATTATGGTTGCAAGAAGCCACCTTCGTTAATAATGCTGCTATCATGCAGCAATAATGAAATTGTAGAGCGTGTTTTGTTCACTGATGGGCTCTTTGCAGGTACGGGAAGCACAGTTGGCGCAGTACAACTTTATATTGGTTGTTGGTGAGGAGGAAGCAAAAACTGGACAGGTTCTACCTAATTTCATAAACTGAATTTGTTCATGGGTTTCTTTTCTCTGAGTATATTAAGGTTATGTTTGTAGTGTGTGCTACTAAGGTTTTTAGGCGACACCCACTTTTATGGGGCAGTTAACATTTACCAATCACTTGCTCGTTTATACTGGATCATTAGCAATTCCACTTTTTATTGTGGATTTTAAATCACATTATCTTAATACCAAATTATAGTCTAAGAAGATTGCTTTGAATGGATTTGAAATCACACTACTATGAAATCATGTATTTTTGTCCCAATTCAGTGCCCCTTTATACGCAGCATGTTTTGGGCAACTGCTGCCTGGATTTTAAATAATTTTCCAAAATTTTAATGTAACTGAGAGCTCGTTTCCAACTGATGCATCATGCTTAAATGGAAAACTTGAAAGTGAATTTTTGTATCTTGTATCTTGTATGTGGTAGGAATTTTAATTTCTTACAATCTGACTTCTGATTCTGGTTGTTGGCAGGTGAGTGTCCGGGTGAGAGATAAGGCAGACCATTCAGTCATGAGCATTGAGAACCTATTAAAACACTTAAAGGAGAAAACGGAGGCATTTCAATAGGATGCTCAACGGTTAAAAATTAAACGTGATTTGGAATGCAAAAAAATTTCATTTAAACACCTCAAGAAGAGGGGAAAAAGGCTGTTAGAAATTAGTATTGCTTTTTCCTAGTCTCTTGATCACACCTCCACATACAGTATAAGGATTTACATTTTTGCTTTCATTAAATTTGGAAATCAATAGAAGGTTTCTATCTTGGTTTGTAATACGCGCAGTTTCATTTATGTAACATAACTGAGAGCAAGAACTTGCTCTTTGTGCATGGTTTATTCAACTGTTTTATAAGTATTCTTGATCTCTACGACCAGAAGTTTGTCTTAGATCATCAAAACCTTTGACGAAATTTAAGACAATTATCAGACGAAGTTGCAAATTTAAAAATTAGCTCATCATTGACGTGATCTATCAAATTTTTATATTCATGTGATTGATACGAGCCTTGCATAAATAGCATGAAGAAATTCATTTCATGCTATTAAATTTAAAAGCGATTTCACGTTCTAAATTTTCTATTAATGCAAGAAACTTGTAAATCTTGTTGGACTTGCATGAGTGGGTTTATTTTTCTGTAGCAACAGTAGCCAAATAACATCTTACGTAAAATAAACGTATAAGAACTGGAAGACATAATGATTATATGTTATATGTTACTAGGAATCTTTGGAATTTCAAAAAGCTTCCATGGCTAAGAAAGCTGATTCAGGTCAATTACAACACATCCACTGGAACATACACACACGTAAAACTAAGACAAAAACTAACAACGTTAGAGATGGGATGAGATACCAATCACTTCACTTGATTCCTAGATTATATAATCTTCAAAACCCGTTGCGGGTTTTGTGTTATCGTACTTTGTTACATTCAGATGTGATGATGTTGATGAAAGTGATGTTGATGATGGTGATAACTAGACATTGAACTGCTACTTTCACCCACATCATGTTCGGTCCTGTACTCCTCATCCGTCTCTTCTTTTGCCACTTTCTCCATTTGAATGAACTCCATTGGCCTTTGCGTCGATACATACTGTGACAGAGATAGTTGCTGTGACTCGCAGTAGCCGCCGGAATTCTGAGTTGGCACCACTGACGGGAGCTTTGAGAGGAGAGCTTCGAGGCTGCTCATTGAAGGAGTGATCTTCATTTGTTGACTGAAATGGTCATAGTACTCAGTTGGCGTTGCAAGAGGGTTTTGATATGGCCATGTTTCTGGTGTTGCATAACCATCTACTTTAAAAGGATAGGCAGAAGATGATGGGTGTGGCAAGAGCACTCCCGGAATGCTCTCTATATAGCTGAACTTCTTTCTTAGCAGAACAACATAGCTCAGGTCTTCAATTACCTGCTTCATTAATTGCCTTGAATGAGTTGAAATTGTTAACAAGCTTTTCGTATGTGTGAAGAGAGAGAAATAGAGGAGACCTTGTGAACTGCTCCTAATTGGACAACACCTTCCCTAACAGCAATCAAGGCTATGGTCTGCAATGATATTAATTGAAGTGAAAAAAATGAGTAGATCTGTTGTATGATCTTTATAGAGTTCTAGGGTGTTTATGTAAATATAATACCTTTATACCAGACTGGAACTGGGCTTCCCATGTCCTGGGATGCTGTAAAATATACATTTTAGTAAGAAACAGACAGATTTTCCTGCAAGAAAGTGTAACATGAAATCTCAAAGAACTATATATATATATAATGTATGCTTACTGAATCTGCTGAGTTATGCAACGCTGACAAGAAGTTGATCTCTTGGTCATTTGGTTCTTTGTATATCCACTTATGGCTATGATCTGCAGCAACTTTTCCTATCAAACTGCCCATAGAAAGCAGATCAAGTTGCTTGTTTCGGTTTAAAATCTTATGCATAGTTAATTGAATGAAATTCCATAAAACAGAAAAACAGAAGAAGCTATATATAGCCTCCACTCACCCTTCTCCATAGTTGTAGATTTCATGGGACATCTTGAAGAAAAGCTCTGGTTGCAGCCCTTGATAATGTTGAAAATCACAATTACCATAAACTGAGGAGCTTGGACAATCCCCAGAATTGATCTCAGCAGTTGAGGCTGCAAAGTTGCAGAAACCATCTTCCCAAACCAATATCCTGCCATGAGAATATTTTACCGTAGATTTCTTAGATGCAATATAAAAGACATCAGTTAGTTATTCATGTTATCAAGAAACTTAAAAAGCTAGCATACCAGTTCCTCCTGTTTCCTCTTGACCTATCATAAGCTCCTTGACCATCCCATCTATATTAAAGACAAAAAGGGCGATGTATTACTGAATAAATAATATTAATTAATCAATCAAATCAAATAAAATAATGAGAAGAATCTTGTATCAATCTATGAAATGAATTATATTTTAGATCATATATTCCCCTGAAAGGGAACAAAAACCCTATTATGTAACTTTCGAAGTTTAATTTATATATATATATTCTCCTTACTTGGGTGGTGGATAATTTCTAGGCAAGATCCTCCAAAAGACAGCATAAACCCACTGAGAATTCTCATGAATGCACAAGCTTCTCAGTGTGTGTTGAAGAAGATGAGTAACAGCTAATGGGTTGAGATGTTCTTCCATCTAGCTAATTAATTAGACTCCTCACAATTATAGATGATAGACTCTTCTTTTCTCTCTCTCTTTTTTAGACTCTCCTATACTCTCCTCTATTTCTCCCTTTTAAAGAAGGCTAAACCCAGCATCCTATCTTCCTTTATATAAGCACACCTAGAAGGAAAATCTCAAACTTATTTTTCACTCTCTCTCTCTCCCTCTCTATCTAAAGTACTGTACATATATTTAATCACGCTTTAAATTTTACCAAAATGATTTCCTGAGGGCCACAAATAGTTCATTTTTTTTTTGTCGGTTGCATTGCCTTCTCGGTTCCCAACGGTCTCTTTATCAAACCTCCATCCAAAACAAAATCTCCAGTACTTTTTTTTTCTTCTCTCTTTAGTATCAGTTTTCGGCAGAGACCAAACCTTATTATTCTTACACTACCATCATGACTATATATATATATATATATATATCATTGCTCCATTTTTCCTCTGAGGGCGTGTATATATTTTCTTATACCAATCTGACACACGAAAAATATATCTTTCTTAATTACCCACAATGTAAAATATATCTTCATTTATTAAATTAACATATAAAGAACAAACAAACTACACCGTCATTGATTTTTACCGGCTGCAAATATTCAATTAGTATATATAGGTGGAAAATCTCTCATTCTTTTAACTTGGCATAGCCGGCTTAGCCGCAAAGTTACAAGTGTCCATAGCTCCACCAAAATTTCATATTATTGCACAACAAGCTAATCAATCATGTATATGAATGTGCGAACCAGCTAATATTGTTGTTGACATTACGCTGGAAAGTTGTTGGCAGCTTAAGAACGTATAGTTCGTGTTAGACATAAAAGTTTTTGTGCTAAAATTAAACCCGTACGGTTAGGTGTTTTTGCAACACCAAGATTCAACTTTATTCACGTGTTTATGCTTCGTATATGTGCAGATACATTGTTGCATATTAGCCAAATGTGATGCACAGCTAGCTACGTGCATTCCAACTTTTCCATTGTCAAATGGAGTATGTATCATGGGTCTGCAATCAAGGACCCCATAATACAACTAAAGTAACTAGAACACGATGTTACATGCAATATGTAAAAATGTATATCTATATATATAATCCTGGGGGATGACTTGCCGCTGGTTCAGTTATTCTTTCTTCGACTATGTATGAGAGCAAAATCATGGTGAATTCATCAGAGTTTTACTCTATTTACAACATCTTAAACATTACACAAACAATGATGCAAAATTGAATGCACAGTGTACTTCTCTAATAGATATCATTTTCAGGTAAAGAGGATTTTATTAGTTCTGTGTCTGTCTACTGTGCAAGTTCCATGATGACTAAAAGAAGCTTTCAATGCTTTCATTTCACCTTCCCTGACACCAAGAAAGTTTTGACAGACCATTATACTCTGTCTTTGACCACCTTAAGTTAAGAATCTCTCCCTAATTAGCCTTGTTAAGTTGTAATCAATCTGTAATTAATAATTCACCAAATAATTAACCCACCAGCGATTGTCGCCTTCAATTCCTTGATTGTGACAGACATTGCCATCTTCATAATTTTCTTTTGAAGGCAACCCCATTTGTTTTTAAGTGTTCAGAGGCATTGGGTGTTATAAATAGGTTCAGTTATTGCTGTTTAAAAAATTTTAGTGTGTATGAATGTATGATGCCTGTAACCATAGTCAAATAATAGAGGTGGGGGACAAGAGTCTGTTTGGTGATGTAAGCGAAAGCTGTGTGTTTTCGGCTACAAGTAAATGTATTTTTGGATTTTGTTTGATGATGGTGCTGGTGGTTTAAGTCCATCTCCAGCAATAATATTATATTTGTTTCCCTTTATTCTTCTTTAATCAAAATAAAATATTTTTATGTGGAAGGGACATGGAGATGCGGTACGGGGAAAAATAAGAAAATAAGAATGGCACAATAAGAGTCCTGGTCAAGGAAAAACAGATGTTGAAATGGTCCATCCCTTTCTTCCATGAATGATGTGGAATCTCTGCTCTTCCCATGCTTCCCAGTTATCCACATTTTATATTTAAAAATCTGTTTAATCTAACAAAAAACCAAAGGAATTAATTTTAAAAGACATGTGTACATGCAATTTATGTCTTTCATCTGTCTATGCTGAAGACAGAATAATGCATGCATACTCAAAAAAGCAGGCAAATCTCTCATCTCCTCCCCAGAATTCCTGCAAATATTATTTTCAAAGATTTGTGTGTGAGCAAGAATGGCAAAAGATCGAGTCTAATTTGATATTGTTTTGGAATGTTTGATGGTATTATTACATGTTGGGTTAGATTGCTTTTTCGGTTTTTGAAAAACAGAAACACAAGAGCACAACTCAGTTTCTTGGTTTAGTTAGAAAGGGTTGGTTATTAGGTATCGATAATGCCCAAGGATCTTAATTTCAGTGTTTCTTGGAGTGATGAAATGTCTTATCCTGCAAATTAAGTAGTTTGTTTTCTTCCATTCACACATATTAGAATATTGAAACCAAACCCATTTCCCAATATGGGTTCTGATCGTATTTCATTGGACCTCCTAAAATATATAAGATATCTAAGCTTAATTCTTATATTTACTTGCACGCATGCATGCGTAGATCAAGTTCATGCATGTTAACTAATTAAGCAATCTTACATTGGGGTATTTATCCACAACGAGGCCTTAAAATGTTAATTTACTGACGCAATTAATAAGCTTAATTAAAATGATCTCAAATGGATACTATTTTCTTCACGTACATATGGGATAGCTAGCCAAGCTTGCTAGCACTCACCAATTACGAAGTGCAGAGTTGCAGGCTGCAAGACAAAGATAAAACATGTTCAAGTCTAACAATACGTTTTACATTGTAGCGGATATGTGGAGCAAGCTAGGAGATGCCTAAAACTAGGTAAAAGTTTAAGGCGATTGAGTTGGGGAGAGAATTGAAGTCGGTCAAATGTATCAAAATCACTGAGAATTCAACTTTCCTACAGGGAGAAAAACTCCAAGGGAATCACGTGAAGGGATTGTGGCAGAATCTAGGTCTAGAAAAAGCTTGTGTACCCACCTAAGAAACAAAAGAAAAAGGAGAGACTAAAGGAAAGATACTTCTTTATAGGTCACCTTTCTCTAACCTTTTCCTAGCTGTAAAAACCAGTCTTTCCTTCAAAAACTTCAGTAATCCTTGACTTTCTCCTTCCCACCCAACTTTTCCATATCATCAATGTGGCAAAAAAGGCCTCTATTATTTGTTCTAAAAAATGAGCACCATCAAACAAGGAAGTTGCACATCCAATCTAGGCCATTCAATATGCTGATCTTTTCTCAAATTTTCTCGCCTCAAAGGTCAGAGCAAGATACACGCTTGTTTATATTTCTCTCATGTTGGTCAAATAGAAAGTGATTTAATATGATCATCCACTAGAGTATTCAATCTATTGGACGAATCTGACGAGGGACCAGCTATTCTTATTGTGCACTCAGATGTTCAACAGAAAATTCGCTTACTCTAGTTAATAGAGATTTAGCTTTCCCTCCAATTTACTGTCCCCTCAATTTCATCAACCATCAACATCACAAAATAAAGTAGCCGGGATAATTAATCAAGACAGCATGTTTATATATATGTCTTGCCCTAATCATATTCTTTAATTATTACATTCTCTTTAAACCAATTATCTCCATTCAACAATACAGAATCTATGGTGTCACAATAATATAGGAGTCTCCAAGGAGGTTAAGCTATGGATCAATTAATAAAGAGCTTAACTCCTAAAAGGCCCAGTGCCAAGTAAGGAACTGGCTTCTTGACTTAATAATAGGTTGCTAATCATATTATAATAACAATCAATCTAATTAACTGTTTATAGATTTAAAAGATAGATAGATCAAAGCTATGATTGCAGCAATTGGGTGGGGAAGAGAAGGGGGTGAGCTTTTTGTTGATGCTAGCTTGCTTTAAGCAACATGCCACTGAAAGGGACTAGCAATCATAGAGAAACGGCATAGGCATCTAAAAGCTCTGTGGTTGACGACAACGTGACTGAGATATGTGGGTCATTAAAAGATAGAGACATTTGATCAATCACTCAGAAAAGCCTCCCTTCTCATGAATTGACTACAGTCACTACCCATCACAATCTCTCTGAATATATCTCAAAACCCCGTTTGGGAGAAAAGCTTCAAAAGGGCTAACATAATTGTGACGTTTTCTTGCATCTTCTCCCTAACTACCAACAATAGTATGTCTAAAACTCCACATTATTATTTCACTCTTAAGATGTCACCAACAAAGTCATTTCAATGTCAAGCAATAGCAATAGTACTTTACCAATATTTTTTCTTCTTTCATCTCTTTACAGAAGGGATAGCACATGGGGGAATGGCCACAGTGTAGGCAAGATGCTCTTTGTTCTCTTCTCTCTTCTCAATAAGAAAAATGAAAAATAAAAATGGAATTTTATAGTAATTGCATATTTCAGATTTTCCATGTTCATACACATTTTTTGATGATGGTTTGATCAGATTCTTTTCTTTTCTATCATCAAAGTGATTAGGCCTTGTCATTTTGGGCCCTCCGTTTGCTGATTATGATGACTTCTATTGAAACATAGTGTGATAAACATGGTACGCTAGTACGTGTTTACAATATGTATGTTACAGGAATTCCATATTGCTTTCTATTTGCATTGTAATACGTACATTCCAGATGCTTATCGAATTAGCCTGCTGAGTTGGTGGGCCATCTCTCAAGTGGGTCGGGTCATGACCCCACTATAGGCCCCACACTCTGCTTCCATTCTTCCTCCAGTGCTAATTTCCCAACCTTCCCCTTTCCTGACTGTGCAAATTATGGAGTCCTGGTTTTAAACACGATAATACAGTGGTAGGTAACTGTCAATTTTACACGTTTAATTGCTTCAGTTACTTAACTTTTTCACAAAACATGATCATACTGACATTGAAACTTCACTCGTAATAAAACCCATTTCAGTGGTAGATCGGAAATGGCTTATAAGACCGTTAAACTATAAAAAATATTAATTACGATCTGGAACCTAGTATGCTTCTAGTGCAATGCTATTGTAAAGCTTGAGGACAGTAACATAAGACTGAATTGAACAGGGACCCTCATTCGGCTCTCTCTTTCTCTAATATCTCTCAATTTTGTGCATGAGTCAGTGGAGGGAAAGAGAGAAACGTACTTGGTACTAGCGGCCAATTGGTTGCACTGAGTGGTCTCTGTCCCTTTGTTAGCTAATCCCAAAAGGAGGTGGGTACTGACTAAACCAGCTGGGACAACAGCATCTTCATTCCTTACTCTTTGGCATGTGACTTCCACGTGTTTGATGAACAATCTCCCATCACATGCTTTGGTCTCATTGGCAAATATATGGCAAATGTCAAGTGGCAACCTCCATTCTTCAATCAAATAATTCTACTAAAAGGAGACCAGAAAATTCTTTACCAAAGTAATGATTGTTGGTTAGACATCAAACACGTACAACTTGTCCTTTGATAAGCTTTATTATCCTCTAATCCCAGCCAATTCTGGAAAACTTATTATTATTAAGCTAGATTTGCTCTACTTATTTCCACATTATCACTCATACAATGGCGTATGATTTGGCTTATATAAGAAAATGGTAGGCCTCATATTATCGTATCCAACTACTTATTCCTTTTCTCACATGGGTTTGTGCAAAAACTTACTAGTAATTTGATATTTGGTAATATTGCTACATGTTTTGTTGTATACTATTCCTTTTCTCACAGCTCTTAATTATGTTTCAATAAAGGTTTTTCGCTCAAAAATATATAAGGTCTTCTCATCGGCTTTACCCTCAGTATCTTCCTGTCATCTATCTTGCCATTCATTAACACCCATCTATTTTATTTTCCTTTCTTTTGGCAGACAACAGCTACGTCAAGAAAATTACCCACTTTCGTGAACTTAGATATCTAAAGCCAAATTGGAAAGCTACATAAGCCCAACAAAATTTTCGGGAAAGGTGGGGGAGAGTGGTGCTGTAAGGGACCGGCCTATCTTTTCATAATGATGTATGCTTTAAGAAATACAGTATGCTCATCAAACTCAGGTAGAACATGGTTTGGCAATCCCTGATCTCTATAACAGTAATTCTTTTAATAATTTCGTGTAACTATTCACTTACACACTGAAGACGAATGGATCGACATATGAGTTATGATTATGTTTCAACATATGAGAGATGCAGGAGAACAATATGAGAGTCGGAATTCTAGCCATTACCCCAATTCAAGGAGTTCTCTCAGCTTTCGGATTTAATATTGAATGGTGAAGATGATGTGCAGATACATATAAATCCTTGGCACTTCAAATGTCGATGTCCTGTCCTTGTGCTAGGGCCGTGGCTCTACTCGTAGATGAGTAGATGGCAACCTGCAACTGAATTTTTGAATAAATTTAGTCCCTAATCAACCAAGCAATATGCTTGAACTAAAACAATGAAGACCTATCATTGATTAAAAAAGGAAAACATAGATGATTTGACAGATTTGACCTGAAAATGATCCATAATGTGTAAAAGGCCTGCATCCAAAACCGAATAACACGGTTAGAGGCTAACCCTGAGGAATAGGGCTAAGCACTTCTGAAATTATCATGTTAATGTGCACCTCAAGATGACCCACGCATATGCCTCGTCACTGAAAAGAGCTCCAGACAGATTTATTCCCAGCAAGGGCTGAAATGAGCAGCATACTCCAAAACAGCATGAGCTACTTCCGGAAGACTTGATGACACAAAATTCCAACAAACACAGTCTATTTTCCTTATAATAGGCCATCAGTAATTCTTAATTTATTTGTTTATATGCAATTTAACTCGTTGATAAGTTTGCCATCACAAACAGGAGAATAACGAGAGAACAAAAGCATCCTGATAATGTGACAATTTCAAACAATAAAGCAGGCAAATTTTCAAATGATAGAATTTTAACAACCAATGCTTGATTGCAGTCACAGTTTAGAAGAAAGCTTAATAGTTAAAACACTAGAAACAAGCTAAGTTATAGGATGTGCAATCAACATGTTTGTTCCACTTCAGAAGCAGCCTGATAGGGTAAAATACTAACATGCTATATTACAGGCTTTCCTGTAACACGTTATTTCTGTAATGCCGGCATATGTGTGAACCTATTTAATTTGATCATACTAAAATAATAATCCTTATAAGAAAATCTTGAGAAGTAGTGGTATGCTAATTGAGAGCTGTAGCTTTTTCCATAATAGTAATACAGGACCACCGGTAAACAGGAATTCTCCAAGTGATGCCCCAACAGATGTATGTAGTCATTAAGACTTCAGGACCATGCCATTCAAACGTTTGGACCACCTTGAGACGTATAGAAGTGAGGTCGTCCACTTCTTAAACATCCAAAGAGTGATATGTATAGAAGCCTAACATGGTTTATGATCACCGCGAATCTACACCTATCCATGGCATTCATGTTCATAACAAAGTTCAATAAAATTATACTCTCATAAGTTGCATTTCCAAGGTGAATTCAAACAAATGTCGCTCATTGTTTTAGTACAGTTGTATCTAGCCCTAGAAAAGCAGTGATGATATAAATGACGCTAGAATACTCCTGCTACCATTGGCATTTAGGAAGCTTGAAACTTTAATAAGAGCAGAAGTCTACAATTCTCAATAATTAACTCAAGCAGAAACCTTCACTACTTAATTGTTTAATGTCTACGAGGCATTGTCTGCAGCTAGCTTTCCTAGTTATTTGTAAAATGACTTCAGAATTGCTGCCTATCGTCCTATGTGGATGCAACTAAATGTGCTTTATTGTGCATTTACAAGCATGTAAACTATAAAAACAGAGCCATAAGCACATTATCTGCAATTACTTTCCGCAATTTCTCAAACATTCTATGTATATCACCATTTTCCTGCTCCACTTCTGCATGACCATCAGCAGTGAGGCTCTGTTAGTTGCTTTAGATTAGTGGATTTGGAAGATGTCATCAAGCATTCATATAACAATAGCACAGTCAATCACTGCATCGGAAAGCAATCCCAATTAAAAGCTATATCGCACTCGCATCTTCTTAAAATTTTGAGCAGTGGGGCTAATAAAAATTGACACTTGACGAAGTTCTATAATAGAAGAAAGTCCTTTAAGTTACTTTTTAGGAAATTCGTTCTTCTAGTAGCAACAGTATGCTAGAGAACTTAATTTTCTTGTTTCCTCATTTTCAAACAACTAGCCTCATATGTCTTTGTTATCTACCATGAGCTTGAAGGTCTACTTTTCAGGGAAGAAGATCGACTGGTTTTTTGCAAGTTTTCCATTGTCCACTAGTGCATCCTTTACCACCATCAAGTTCGACTTTATTGAAGATTGAGACAATTCATTGTGTCCAGTGTCCACCTTAGTTTCAGTCACCACACAGACGTGACAAATGCATTTCACAACCATTTGATAATGGCAATACAAAGGCCTCACTCAGATTAATAATTCTCCAGGACAAATTTGATATTGCTTATTATCTTGACAGAAAACTCGGTGATCTTTTAATACATAATCCAAGCATCATGCTTTAAAGAATAGACTAAAATATTGTCTCACATTGATCCCCTGAGGAATCCTTAGAACAAAAAATTTTATTCATCCCAAAATGAATGATATACACAATGAGAACTGTAGATGACCAAGCCTGCTCTAACATGATGATTGAAGCATCAATTACACTGCCACCTGTGGCTCCCTAACGACTCTGGTTCAGCCTACCTTCAAGCCCAATTCCTGCCCGCGAGATTTGCTTATCTAGATCCGCACCAGTAGCAGGGGAAGGGCACTATTGAAATGTGGTTTCTTGTTGACAGCAGGCCCTCGCGATGCCACTAGTTCATGGAAAGACTTGAATAGCTCTCCTTTAGTGGTCGTGGAAGTTATTGTAGGGCCTAAAGACTCCACAACCGATTATTTTGAAGGATCAAGCCCACAATTCTCAGCTGGAGTGTTTCAATATTTGCAGCTGTGGGCTTCGGATTGCCAAAACTTTTATACAAGGCCTTCATAGCCTATGAGGAGGAATGTGAACTTTCGGGTTTGTCCCATTCCAAACATAGCATTCATCGTGCAGATTGCCAGGAATTTAGCATGGGCTCAATTTTCTCTTGTCAGCTGTCAATTAACGTTACAGGCGATTGAAGAGCAGAATTCAGAGTCCATGAATGTTCTCAATCCTTAAATTCCTGTAAATCAGTTAGAAGAATTGACATAAACCGAACATCATATATAAGCACGAAGGCAACATCAAGGGTAAGACTTGTCTGCGCAACATTGAATTAAAAATTCAATTCAAAAGCGGCAGAATGAGACGGGATGGTACTCCAACCACATCCGATAGTTGATTAGTATTTGAAGACATAATCCCACAGTAATCGGCAGAGTCCACCGTAGTTACAGGATAGAATTGTTCAAAATGCATATTGAAGATGACTTCAAAATTGTTAGTAGAGAATTTATAAAGGATAAAACTTGTTGTTAGGTTTTCCTTCACTGGGTAACAGATCTTTTTGCGAAAATAAACAGGACTATATGATGCCTTCTTTGCTTCTTTCTCTTACCAAAGAAAAATTCAGATCATCACAGACGATTACTAAATTTCAAATAACCACTTCGGTTTCCTCTTTCGAGTGCGGTATCAATGTTTTTCACGACATTATCACGATATCATTTATGTACACGACAGCGTATAGGTCGGGCAATTTCCGTATATTTATTAAATGAACAAAACAGAAGCCAGACGGGAGGTCGTCTAGCGTTGATATTCCCGTCGTTTTAAGTAAACAAACAGAGGAGTTTGCTTGCAGTTGCCTTTGCAGTCGGAGCACCTAATACGCAATGGCTTTGATCATTTCAATCATGGCTGCACTCTCCACCCTGTCTTCCTCCAAAAAGTAGCTTTTAGGGCAGACAGAGAGCGAAAAACTATTGATCACATTGATCACACGTCAAACATATTGACATATAATAATTTATTGCAGCTTTCTGTTCCTTTCCTCTGCTGTCTTACCTAGCAAACAGAGAATGAAGACTGAGCACAACCAGGCAGCAACTGTTCTGTTTAAATGGAGATGGAGAAGTATCACTGTTGGCTTTGGTGGAGGCGCGAATGTCTGTTACCTCTTATTTTTTGAAGTAATATTATATTATTTTTTTATATTTTTTTTATATTCGATCATTTTTATATGTATTTTTTTATTGTTAATTTTGTTTTCCAATTTAATTATTTATATAACGATAAAATTGAAAATATTTAAAATATTAAAAAAAATTTAAAAATTATAAAAATAATAAAATATTAAAAAAATATAAGAAATAGTTTAAAAAACAGGAATACTGAACATTCTCCCAACAAATTAGACATTTTCTAAAGTGGGTTGGATTTTGACGAACTTGATACATGACATAAGGGCCCACGGACGAAAATGATATTGTTATTGCTACTCTGTCAATATAATTTCTTTTTTTCCAAAAAAAGGAGAAAAAAATCATGCGGCATGCTTGGCCAATGAAACTTCATTGTATCAAGAAAAAGAGTGGTGATATGTCGTAAATCGGATTCTCCAATATAAAGCTAAAATTTCAAAATTTTGAGTTAAAGCTTTTAAGTTTTGTGTTAATTTGAAGTTCGGTTTTCAACCTTTTATTTTACAATTTTATGTTAAAATTTTTACTTCGGTGTTGAGTTAGTTCTCATATTCTTTTCAAAAGATTTCAAGTTTTGCTGTTAGTAACCAGCTCGGTGAAAAAGTCATCTTTCTTAGCAGAAAATGTAACAGTGGGTTAGTTTGTCTTGCATATAAATGGATGAAATGATTGAAAAAATTTCACTTCTTTATTATCATCATCCATGCTGAGTCTTTATTTCTCAATTAATAGATGGTTTTTTTTTTTTGAAAGAAAGAAAATATTTCATTAGACAACCAGACAAGGTTCAGTATATAAAATGGGATAAAGCTCTGGTGGAGCCACCTCGAGCCAGACATTATTGTCTGGAGATGACAAAGCTATTTTGGCTAACATGTGGGCAGCCTCATTACAATCTCTAGGGATAGATTTGAACTAACAATCTCCTGCAGCTGATAATTCTTGAATCTCAGACACCAGCCAGCCAATCTTACGATAGCTTTTAAACTTATCCAGAACAAGATCAATTACATTTTTAGAATCTGATTCGATGACTAATGAAGAAAGACCAACAGCTCTAGCCATTTTTAAGCCTTCAAAAATTGCCAAAGCTTCCGCAAACTCAACATCATCTCGAAAGGGACATCTCCAAGTTGCAGCAAATATAACTTCCCCTTTTGAATTTCTTACAATGGCACCTAACTTTGTGCAACCTTCAATAAAATTAACAGCTGCATCAACATTCATTTTGAACCAAGGTTTTTCAGGAGGAAGCCAACGAAAGTTGACAGGACTAGTCTTCAGCACTTGTGAACTCAACTGGCATAGTTAGGAAGATTTATATGATTGTATAATATCCAAAGCTCTGTAATAAATTTGCTGGGCACATGGAGATTCATTTCTATGCAGCCAATTATTTCTGGAAGTCTAAATTGACTAAGACAGAGCCATGAATAGTTCAACTTCATCTTTACAACATCCTTTCATCACTTGAAGAGCCATGTCTTTGAAATCTTTGTGAGCAAGTCCCTTCCTCACATGGAATGAAGAATAAGTCCAAACTTTTAAGGCAAAAGAACAACTTACCAATGCATGAAAAGAAGTCTCATAATCTTGATTGCACCTAGGACACCATGGCTTGACCAAAAGCTTTCTCTTGTACAAATTGACACAGGTTGGTAGTAGATCATTAATAGCTCTCTAGAAAAATATTTTAATTTTTGGTGGGGCATGACAGGACCACAAAAACTTCCAATGCCATGAGACCTCCTTAGAACAAAGAGTTGCTAAATAGTTCATATGTAAAGCAACTTGGTAACCACTCCTAACCGAATAGATACCACGCCGATCAAAGTGCCAAAATAGTTTATCTTCCCTAGGTGTATGAGGAAGATGGATCTTTAAAATTAGCTCTCGACCAACATGAACAAAGTTCTAGCTAACTAGTTGTTCATTCCAACAGCCATCTAGAATAAGATCAGCCACTAACATATCGGATGGCAACTGCTTTGGTGAGACTGTTTAAATGAGTAAGGCCTGGGAAGCCAATTATCTGAATATACAAAAACTGATCAGCCATCCCCTATCCTCCATCTAGCCCCATTCTCCATAATTTTACGACCCTATAAAATGCTTCACCATATGAAAGATGGATTGGAGAGCCAAGCTTGCTCCTTAGAAAATCACACCTTGGGAAATACCTGGCCTTCAGATTGAATCAATATCCAACTTTATACATCAATGAGTTAGGTAATTGAATCAATATCCAACATTGCTTACCGAGAAGTGCCTGGTTGAAAGCCTCCAGATTGCAAAAACCCAACCCCGCTTTTGACTTTGGCATGCAGATCTTTTCCCATTTCCACCAACGGACACTTCTTGAATTTTTTAAAGAACCCCACCAACACTTTGCAAACATCCTCTGCATTTCATGACAAAGAGCTAAAGGCAAGCGAAAAACTCTCATTGCATATGTTGGGATTGCTTGAGCTATTGCTTTAATTAGAACTTCCTTTCCACCGTAGGAGAATAGCCTTGTTTTCCAAATCTCGAGTTTACTACGAAGCTTCTCCTTTATTTCTCTGAAAAACTGATGTTTTGATCTCCCTAACATTGACAGCAACCCGAGGTATTTCTCATGGTGTGAGGCTATCTCTAAATTAAAAATTTCCTTTAGTTCTTGTGCAATTTCCTTTGGCACATTTAGACTCATAAGGAGAGAAGATTTATTAAAGTTGAAAACTTGTCCTGTCACACTTGCATATTTTTCGAATATGGCTCTGAGCATTTTACACTCTTCAACAGAGGCTCTTGCAAAAATAAGACTATCATCTGCAAAGAAAAGATGAGAAATTGAAAGGCCATTATGTCCAAAATTAATACCATGAATTAAATTAGCACTGGCAGCATTATGTAACAAAGATGAAAAAGCTTCTGCACATAAGATGAAAAGATACGGAGAGAGGGGACAGCCTTCTCGCAACCCTCTTTACGAAGTAAAATTACAAGATGGCTTCCCATTAATTAACACTGATGGAGAAGCTTATGTACTACGAGAAGGCTGTACTAATGCTGTGTGAGACTAAATCCACCCATTTCTGAGAGAAGCCAAAGGTAGTAATTACTTTTCTTAAAAAAACCCATTCAACTCTATCATAAGCCTTACTAATATCAAGTTTTAAGGCTACCATTCCTTTTTTACCTTTTTTTTGCTCCTCATTTTATGAAGACATTCATATCCCACAATAATGTTATCTGTAATCATTCTACTTGGTAAAAAAGCACTTTGATTTGGGGAGATTATACTTTCTAAAATCAATTTCAGCCTATTAGCCAATGTTTTGGATATAATTTTGTAAATGACATTACAAAGGCTAATAGGCCTGAAATCAAAAACCCTTTTTGGCTCTTTGATTTTTGGAATTAAAGCAACATAAGTTTGGTTTAAAGACGAAATATCTCCCCTATCATTCAAAATATAAGGGCAAACCTTAACTACCAACTCACCAATTATATCCTAGTATTCTTGAAAGAAACCAGCATTTAACCCATCTGGTCATAGAGCTTTACAAGGATGCCTCTGAAATAAAGCATTATGAATTTCTTCCTTGGTAAAATCTGTGTCTAGATTCTGGTTCATGTCTTCCGTAACGCTGGGGGTAACACCTGCCAAGACAGCCTTTACAGCCTCTGAAGAGGGATTGATTGAATTAAAAAGGTTTTGAAAACAAGACTTCACTTCTTCTTCAATTTATTTCAGTTTCTTTATCCATCTGTCAGTTGCATCCAGCAAGCCTCTTATCATATTCCGCTTTCTTCGCAATGATGCCTTGGCGTGAAAAAATTTTGTGTTTCTGTCACCTTCTTTTAGCCAAACTGCTCGGGATCTTTGTCTCCATTTAACCTCTTCGCCATGTAAAATGGTATCAATCTCTTTTTCCACCTTCCGAATGCAATCAGTGTTCCTGGGATTTGATGCATCACTAAATAGTTGCTTTAGGTGACATTGTAACGTGTCAAGCTCCTGTCTTCTCTTTCCAAATTTTTTACAGCTCCAAGACTGAAAATCTTCTCTCATTTTGCCCAATCTGTCTAAATAAATAGTTATAGGATTGCTTTAATAAATGGTTAAAGTAACTGTTTTGTTTTGACACATTGTGCATGTAAAATAAATAAAAACAATTGCTGAATGCTAGACATCTCAAAATGATTTGATATTTTTTTAAGTGGGGGATAAAATAGTGTAATAAATAATCATAAACAATTATGAAATATATCATCCACTTAAGAAATGTCACGGTTTAGAATGAAAATTTGTGATGTCCATTATTATTCAAAAACCGAACAGCCTGAACTCAGCCAGTAGGTGCACAATACTACACACTAGTATAGCATAGTAGAATACTAATGTAGATCAATCATAAATGCAACAAGATTCTGTGGCCACAAAGACAAAGGTAGAGAATTGACCAAGACAAGCCTTGCTTTTGATCACAGGTTTATAGTTCAACTGTTCATCTTCTTTCTCAGTTTCCTATGTCTCAGGGGACAAGCCTCTCCCCAAATCGAGGAATCTTTTGTAGTTGTGCATGAGAACAGGAAGAAAGGAAGCCTCTCCCCAAAGGAGTGCTTGGAAGTAAGCTTGACTACTGTGAGTAAAGCTGAAATGAATAAAGGCATGAGTGACTTTGTTTTTGTTGTTTACTCTAATGCATTCGCAGCCATCTTCATTCTTCTGTCATCTTCACTCGTCTATTACAGGTAAACAGTAGCTCACTCGCTGTGTTGTTAATTTGTAATGCAATATTCTTATATAGGTAATAGAAAGAAAATAGATTAATTTACTTTTCATATTTAAAATTAAGATTTTGATTATAATTGAATTGGATGGATAATAATTTTGATTTAGAAATTCAAATTTAAAATTTGAAATTAGGATTTATGATTTTGATAAATTAGTTTATTTAATTTTTAAAGTTGAATTTTAGATTATCACTTTTTAAATTTTAAAATCAATTTTTGACTTTAAATAAGTGCAAGTATCTCACTTTACACTATAAATTTCACTTTACAAATTTACTAAATACTTTTTATAAAGTTTTCTCTCTAAATTCTACATCTTTTCAAGTTTTGATAGAAGAAAGTCCTTAAAAGTTTAATTAATTCGGGAAATGGGTAACTTATTGTTGAGTATAAAAGGAATTTTGTTGGCTTATCTTTATTTTGAGGTGAGTATATTTATATATAATATGTTGTAATCAAATACTTAAAGCTATTAAAAATAATTGTAGGCATGAATATTTTTATAAGAAATGGAGTTGTTTCATTCATTTATTTGCTAAATTCTAAATTTTCTTAATTTGTATCATGTTCATGATTTTAAGTAAAATAAAATTTGGTTTATGTTAACTAGTTTACTAGAAAATTGTGCCTTTTCTCGTCTTATTAATGTTTTTTAAATGAGATTAATACTTTTCTAAATGCATATTTTAGGTTAAAGAAAATTATTTTACTTGTACTTAGATAGTTTATTTATTAAACCATAAAGTGTATTATTTTCTTATCAAAATTTTGTTTTTTAGGTATTTACAAAACCTATTTTCTTCATACATTATTTTAAAAATGATTATTAGATGTACTTTTTTATATAAATTATTGAATGCATTACACAAATAGAATATGAGAAATAAATGTTATTGAACATACTGTATATGAATATTATATTTAATAATTAATGTTTAGCTCATTGTCTATAATAATTATTTCTGTTATTATTACCGATTGGCTCGCTGAGTTATTATTTATACACTTATTGGTTGTTAATAATTAATTTTTGGGGTACAAATATACTTAATTGTTATAAATGAAACATGAAGTACTAGTTGTAATACCCCTAGTTTTGTCTCAATAAAACAAAAATTAAGGTACAACCTAATTTCAAAATATATCAAACTTACCATTACAGATGAAATAAAATCTCAATTTACAATATAAAATATCAAAATATAACAAATTTTTAATGACAATTTAAATCAAAATAAAAGTTTAAAACTGAATATTCCTTGTTACAAAGCATTTCAATATTTAAAATAGTTGTAATCAAATAGATGGGACAAAAATCTGTACCCCATTCATTCACTGTAAAACACACACACACATATATATATATATATATATATATATATAAGTATGAGTGTGGTGTAGCAAAGTATTTCTTCCAGCACCAGATATCTAGAGTTGATTGGTCATAATAATCTATACTATTGCATTCTGGTCATCCTTCCATCTTCTTCCTTCCTTCATATTCTACAGCTGGAACAAATTTTAAATTGTTTCTAAATAGTCACATGATAGCGACAAATTATGATGGGAACCCATTTTTAATAGGTTTCTTCTGACACAAACAGACAAACTATACAAGAAAAAGCTAGTAATTAATTACGTAACGTGGTAACAAACAAATAAAAAACAACCAATACAGTTGTATATGTATTGCTGAATGGTTACTATGGTAAAATTACAATATGTTTTTTGTTACAGACACTGAGAGTTGATCCATTGCATCTTGCAAATAGTACACTTTTCTCTGCAAATTGACACAACATAAAGGTTGATAACTAATCAATGGCCCCTTACTTTCTTACGCGTTCATATTACTGTCTTTTATCTTCTCGCTCAACTCCAGTGTTCCAGGGGGACTAAAGCCCCAAACCACCCCCAATTTTTTAGGAGTCTTTTGCAGCTGTGCTGAGAGTCTATTAAAATAACAAAATTACATCAAAAGTGTTAGATATTATATATTATCATCCAGAAAACATCATCATTATATTTTTTGCATTATTACTTGCCTTTTATGTTATTTATGTTATCTTACAATTATTATCATTTCTTTTGTAAGTCCATATAAAGAGTGCTATGTATGTAATTCAAGCTAAAGAAATACAAATCCATATTTCTTCCCATTGCAATTCTATGAACAAGAAGGAAGAAAGAGGAAAAGAAAATGACGGGGTGGGTGTAACAACAGTAATGATCGTAGTGGAATGCTTGGATGTGCGGATGACTATTGTTAACCAAGCAGTCATGAAAAATGGCATGAGTAACTTTGTCTTTATACCACACTAATGCCTCTGCAGCCATCTCTGTTTTTCTCCCATATTCTCATCTCACGAAGGTAAACATATATAGCTCGGTAACTTATTCTTTGATAGAACGAAGCAGAATCCTTAGCTTCTGCAAGAAAAGAGGTTTCCATCTACTCAGTGTGTCCATTACGTGCAGAATCTATGTTCTTAGCCTAATCAGGTACCTTTCCTTAATTCAAATTAGACAAATACAGGGAGTTGTATTTGTTGTTCTGGACCTCCATTTTGGGATTAAAATTTGATGGGTTGTAGCTGTTTTGTGCAGACTTTTGTGTTGTCCAAAGAAAAAGGACTCTATATGAGAAAGTAATTGTCCACAAAGGTTCCCCTACTCCGAGCATGGGTTGTAATTTATGTGTTTTTACTACCGCCAGTTCGTAAGCATCGACGCCAACATTATGACACAACTTTCTCTTCTATCAGCAAATATGAGCAGTTCTTATGAATTCACTTTTATAGTGGCTTCAGGGAACCCAAACCTTTCCTTATTGAAGAGTGTTCTACCATTGTGCCTGAGGGAGACAGGTAAATCATATTGTTTATTTTTAATGAGTACCTGCTTTACATTCCAACTTATTTTTCAATAATCACACGGTGGAAACATATTTTAACAATTTTCGCTATAATGGGTCACAAACAAACAGGTCAAACTACACTGAAGCAAGACATATCATAAAATTGTTTGAAATACTGTATAGTTATATATCTCTTTTGCTGGATTCCGCTATGAAGCAAATTCAATATTTTTCTCTGCATAAAAGGCTAATTGATCTCGATTGCATCTGGCTTTCTCACACGGCTCACAGTCCTGTCTTTTATCCTTTTTCTGACTTCCAATGTGCTGGGAGACAAAAACTATCCCCAATTTTGAGGAATCTTTTGCAGCGGTGAATGAGGACTAATTAAAAGACACAATCACATCAAAAGGAAGAAAGTGGGAAAGAAAATGTTTGGTTTGGGTGTAACTGCGGTGATGATAGAAGGGGAGTGCTTGCATGTGGGCATGACTACTGTTACCAAACAGCCTTGAATAATGGCATGAGTAACTTTGTCTTTGTAGTCTACACTAATGGCTTTGCAGCCATCCTTATTTTTCTTCCATCTTCTCTCATCTTTTACAGGTAATCTATGTATGGTGAAGAATTCTCTCATGGATTAAATAACGTAACAGTTCTTCAGCTTCACATCTTGGACTTTTGCAGGAAAAGAAGATGCCATCCACTCAGTGTGTCCATTGTCTGCAGAATCTTTGCTCTTAACCTGATCAGGTATTTTGCTTGATTCGAATACAATAAATATTGGGAATTTTATTTATGGTCCTCGATATCCACTGTCGAGATTAAGTTTTGGTGGGTTTGTAGCTGCTTTGTGCAGACTTTTATGTGTTTAGGAATACAGTATAGCTCACCAACTTTGGTCTCAGCAATTATTAATCTGGTCCCAGCTTTCACATTCATTCTTGCTCTATTTTCCAAGTAAGTTTCCGATTTTTCATTTTTGAGCTTATGTCACTAGTTAGATGTCGAGAAAAACCGAACATTGAAGTCCATTTTAGGTCCAAATTTCCTATAAGAAAGAAGAAAGACCTGAAACTACACTTCTACGGAAAAGAATCTCTCGTATAGATATTCTATGTTTCTCATCAATGTCCAAGCAGTTTCCTCTGCAACTGATTTACACATCACAATATCAACCAAGAAGTGATTTAGATTTAAGCGTAAAAGCTTTTATGATGTTTAAAACACTTGTTATTTCATTTGGAATTTATTTTGATCCGACTTTGCCTTCAGAATGGAGAAACTAGACCTTGGAGTCCAAAGCAGCTTAGCCAAGGCTATCGGCACCATTGTATCAATTCTAGGAGCATTTATTGTGAACTTATACAAGGGCCCAGCAATCGCACGTACTTCATCTCCAGAAAACTTGATGAATTTCTCTCACTGCAAACAAATTGGATTATTGGAGGTCTTCTCCTTGTCGCTGGTGGCATTTTATTATCACTATTGTTCGTTGTTCAGGTAAGTTCTTTCTTTGTTTCCGAGTTGGAGACAGCCTATTCATGCTCTCATCTCAGCCGGTATCACGTCCCATAAATCTGACCTAAAACGAAATCTTTTTGCTTATGTGGACTTCTATTATTAATGCCTACCCAGAGGAACTGATGGTAACATTCATTTTTTACATCTTTGTGACCATCCACTCTTCCACAGTCGCTATAGTTGCTGTGAGAGACCCGAGTGCTTGGAGACTAAAGCCAGACATGGAGTTGATTGCTGTTGGCCACTCAGTAAGTACGAAGAATAAGCATATTGCAAGGAATTGCAGTGCTATCAGTTATCAAATTCTTGTCAACTCGTCTAACGTGTTCTGCTGATAAACTCTCCTGGCAGTTTTTTCTGTAGCACTTCGAAAGCTTGTCCGTGCCTGGGCATGTCACAAGAAAAGACCTGTCTATGTGTCCATGTTTAAGCCAATTGCAATAGTCATTGCAGTTGTAATGGGAGTTAATTTTCTTGGGGATACTGTTTACATTGGAGGGTATGGACTCTCTACATTATGTATTTTCTTAGATAAAGGTGGTCTTAACAGCACCATGTAGTCTTAATAATCATGAAACCCTTAGGCTAAACGTATGGCTGTAACTGGAACCAACTTCAGTAATGGCTTCTATTTTGTTTCACTGTGCTTGCTACTGGTTAAAAAGAAAAAGATATGTACTAGTAGGTAAAAGAGGAAGAAAAGAAGAAACTTTAGATGTTGTGTAATGCACACATACCTACATGTAGACATGAATAATATGTACCTCTTATTTCATTTTTGAAGAGATGGATAGCCACAATGTGGTTCACCTTTAATTTTCTTTGTGCAGCGTGGTTGGAGCTTTTATTATTACTTTCGGGCTTTATTCTGTGCTCTGGGGAAAGGCCCAAGAAGAGAAGATGTTTGACAGCAGAGAAATCAATAGCTTGAATGCATCCTTTCTTAAATCCCGTCTTCTGCAAAACAAAGCATGGACGTATAACAATTTTGCAGAAAAGTCAGCACAAGTCATGCTAGCTAAAGCCATAATGGAACTGACTTGGGATGCACAATATTTTCTAGGATAACATATGTATTTATGATTATAATTCTTTGAATTTGAAAATAAATAATGTATTTTGCTGCATTACCTTCTGTTTATAACAGAGGATCTATTGCTGATTTATTTTTTTAAAACATAAGCACTGAAGGGATAAAGTATCTGAGACTAGGCGTTAATTCTAAAACTTTCCTCAATCACCAATGAGTTGAGATTTTTTCTATTCGGAGGCAGACTAACAAGTAACACTCCCAAGTAGTTTCAAGAACGAGGTGATCAGAGAGCATCCTAAAAATAGTGTTCTGAGGTTTCTGATAGAACTGATGAGATGTTAGTGAAAAATGAAAACATGATGAAAGGTGTTTCACGGTGAAGAAGACTTTTTATGGGATGATTGACTTGTCGGAGGTCGGATTAACCTACGTACAGTGAATTTCTTTTAGGTCATAATTATTAACCTTGATTTAGTAGATTTATTAGGCATAACGCTTATTTATCCACCCCCAGTTAATTTTCTTCTTAACGTTCTAATATTCTACTTTTCACATTATTTAGTAACCAATTCAATGTAAGTACATAAATATTGAAATAACAGAATATAAAAGAGGACACAGTACCAAATTACATGGTCTAGCATCTAACCCTACATTCAAAAGAGGAGCTCTGCAAGGCTTGATTACAAGGATGCTTACAAATCAAACCAACAAATGCAAAAAATTAAAAGGTCTTTATGTAAAACTACAAGGGTTTTACTGTTGGGAGAGAGTAAAAACTCCAAAAAGAGAAAAAGTTTATAAATCAAGAAGGCTTAGGGGTGAAGGAGAAGCTCCTCCTTTATCTATAAAAAAAAAAAAAAAAAAAATCTCATGGTAATATGTGCGAAAAAATATTGAAAAATTAATTTTTCTAAAGAAATGACTAGATTCCAAATTTGCTCCATGAGGCAGTCTGTTATTGGAGGGTCATAATCTTACTTCATTAGTGCACCTAATATATTATGAAGAGAAACTCAAAAATCTTTTTTGTACCTCATTTTTGAACAAGGTAAAGGGCACTTTGACATTTCTTTTAAGGAGTGAGAAAAAATATCTTCTTTAAGGCTCACCGCTTGTCTTTTCGTTCTTTTTTTTTCATGTTTTTATTTATTTGACGAGATGATCCACATAATGCAACCAATGACAGAGATAATGAACGTTAATAATAGGAAGAGATTGTTGTTTACCCAACGGTGAAATTCATGATGTCTCTCCCTCCGTCCCTACTCCAGATGTGAAGCATTCAAATAACTCGCTGCTCCTTTCCTATATAAATGCAATATCATCAGTCATAATAATCACTCCATTACGGATTGACAAATAATGGGTTCATGTGTAACAGCAGTCATGGTGACATTAGAGTTCTTGGAGGTTGGCTTAAACAATGTAACTAAGGCAGCAATGAGCAGAGGCATGAGTCACTTTGTCCTTGTTGTTTACTCTAACTTACTCGCTATCCTTCTCCTTGTTCCTTGTTCCTTTTTATTCTACAGGTAAGTATCAATATCTTGATTAACGGAATTCCAAGAATTATACACATTTTCTTTGTTCAATCACTTTTCCTCCCATTCAACAGAAAAAGAACTCGTCCGCAGCTCACACGGTCCATTGTCTACAGAATATTTCTTCTTAGCCTTGTCAGGTACTAGTTTCTTAGTTGACAGAGAGAAGTTTTCAAATGTAGCTGCAGTTCTTAACCCAGGTTTCGTGACATGAAACTGAGCGTGTGTGCAATAATTTCTGAATATATATTTTTGTAGTTGCTGCGGGCAGATGTTTACTTACATTGGGATAGAGTATAGCTCTCCAACTCTGGCCTCAGCTATGATTGATCTAACTCCAGGCTTTACTTTCATACTTGCCATAGTCTCCAGGTGATCCATTCTCTCTCTATTAAAGTTCTAAGCTACTCTCTTCTGCAAAGGTACTAAGAAGGCTAAATTTTCAGTTCATTGTTTTACTTACACATTGGTGCATTCAATGGTACTTTGAGGCTTTTAATAAATTTTCATTGCTTTTTCTGCAACCTTAGTTCTTCAAAAGCCTGGGTTATTGTTAAGTTGATGCTTCACCTAAAAAGATTAAAAGTTAGTAGGTAAGTGTTCGATTAAGTCCCTCAATCCAAAAAGGTTAAATGTTAGTAGGTAACTGTTCTAATAGGCACCTTAAACGCAAGACCGAGCAGATGACCTCTTAGTACAGTCTGGCTTCAATATTATGTTATTTCTTGACTTATAAGCTTAAAGTAATAGTGTTAAGTTCTCACAGTTAGTAAATGAAAGCAATCGACCATAAAATCAAAGTTTTTTTTTTTTCTTTTCCTTTTGTAACTTTGATTGTTTGTTGGCCTGTCCATTTCGCTAATCAAGATGTTTCTGTTTTGGATGCTTTATTATCGTCATGTAATTGATATCATTACTATATATATATGTGTGTGTGTGTTAGCTTCCATCATAAATATGGAAATAAATATTACGAAATATCATCATAATATTATCACACCATGGACAAGTTCCAACATAGTGCAGAAAACAAATAGAAACTGCAACTGAAGTTAGTTTTCTTGTAAGTTGCTAAGATCCAGGCTGGAAAACACCTACTAGCTATTTTCTTCGAAACAGCAATGATGTGAGATAAACTGTGAAAGGTGTTTTTTTCAAGAATGTGAATTGCCACCTAACGAGGACAAAGCTACTAACCTTGCAATTTCGTGGAATTCTCCAATATGAATCAGGACAAGACTTGTATGGTCACTACGGAAAGTGAAGTTTTCCCATTCAATTATAGTTTTGTCTTCTCCAAGCTATGCAATAATGAATCCATTTTTAGGAGTTAAAAATTACAAAATTTATAGAATTTGGTTAATTACCAAAATATTTATAGTTAGTATTCCAAAACAAATATTATTAGAACTTACATCAAAATTTGGTGTTTAGGATGGAAAAGCTAGATCTGAGAGCTCAAAGTAGTCGGGCCAAGTCTATCGGCACTGTGGTATCAATTACAGGAGCTTTAATTGTGACTTTATACAAAGGACTGCCAATTACAAGGGCTTTATCAACAAATAAGTTACTTAATGAACTTCCTTTAGAGATGCCTCAATCAAACTGGGCCGTTGGAGGCTTTTTTCTTGCAGCTCATAGTGTCATTCTAGCTTTGTTCTATATTGTCCAGGTACACTGTCAATATATTTAAAACGACAGTACCACGAATTTTACCTGCAAATTGTAAATTATTAACAATTCTCCTTTTTTTTTATTTCTGAATATCTAGACATGGATTATCAGAGACTACCCTGCAGAGATGATGGTAACACTCATTTGTTGCATCTTTGTAACCACATTGTCTGCAACAGTCTCCCTGGTAGCAGAAAAGAAACCAAGTGCTTGGAAACTAAGTCCCAATATGGAGTTGATAGCAGTTGGTTATTCGGTAAGCAAGGATAAGTTACCAAGCTTAATTTTAGGATTTGTAGTTCTGTCCCACACTTGTAAGCTCTTATTTGATTTGAATTAACCCCATGACAATACAGGCAGTTTTTGCAGTATCAATTCGAACTGCACTACATACATGGGCATTAAAGAAGCAGGGTCCTGTCTATGTTTCCTTGTTTAAGCCACTGGGAATGGTCATTGCACTTCTCATGGGGGTTGCATTTCTTGGGGATACCCTTTATCTTGGAAGGTATAAATCTCTATGAACGGATATATTCTTCTATTGATGTGTCAAAATATGACTTAATATTTCAAACAAGTGCTCCCTGAGGTTTACTGCCCTTAACTCAGAGTTACTCTCATTTTGGTTTTATCCAAGTGTTTGTGCAGCTTGGTTGGAGCAGCTACCATAGCCCTGGGTTTTTATGCTGTGATCTGGGGCCAAGCCAAAGAAGAGAAAATGGTCCAAGGCACAGAAATTTCTGGCTTCAAGTCATCCTCTCCAAATGTCCCTCTGTTGCTAAATAAAAGCATGGAAATATAGTACCTTAATCTTAGAAGGTCGTTGCTGAAGACAACTTTTATATGCCTTTGATATTGAAAGCAACTGAAAACTATGTATCTATTTATCCATGTAATTTTTTTCATCACAAAGTTGTTTTAGTAGCCAAGCTGTGGGAACCATAGTGTGAACCACAGAAGCATTTGCCACTTTTCCTGAAACCCTTGCTTAGTGGCTTGCCTATACTCATAAATTTCCTAACCATGGCCAAATTTGGATCTTGGAGAAATTTCCCTTGCAATTCAATGTTCGAATAGACGTGGGGCCTCCGAGCAAAAAGCGAATTGCTTTGATTTTAGACCAAAATATGACACTCTTAAATCTTGAAAATTTTGATCTGAAGTTATTTTCTATAGATATGGGAGTCAAAAGGCCCTATTTCCAAAACAAGACAAATTGGATACATTAAGACATATTGTACAGGAATCAACATGTATCATCTATGCAAATGGTTCCTCCCCATTATTTTGTGTAATAGCACACTGAATTTTCAACATAGTATATGGTCCTTTTCTTTGTCTTGTTCTGCAACTTGTGCAGATAAGTGAGAGAAAACCATATGCGTAGTGTGTGCACAAGTTAAATAACAATAAAAGATGCTTTACTTAATAATATTTTAGGCAGATCAATCATTCCATCCCAAAAAAATAATATATTTCTGGAGAACACTCTTAGTTGACATGGCTCTTACAAAAGCATTTACTCTTTTTACATGTGGAAGATGTCTGTAGTTTTGAGGGAATATTTTGCCCAGCAACAACGAAAACAACTGAAATACCACTTCAAAGATGACCGATCGTGAATTAACAACCAAGTTAAAAAAAAAGATACAGTTTCTTATCGCACTAAGCTTCATTCATGTCTGAAAGTGAAGGTTCATCGGAGGGGAGGAGGGGGGGAGGTGGAGGGAGAGAGGTGGAATGGGCCTATGCAGTATGAAAGATGTATTACCTTTTCTTGGAATGGTCACAGTCATCTTGGCTCAAGTTAGCAATATGGAAGTCATCAAAGCAGCAATATCTAAAGGGATCAACAAATATATCATTATTGCATATTCCGATGCCCTCTCCACTCTCATTTTTCTTCTTTGTTCTCTCATCATTCACAGGTTTTTGTTACTCTGCTTTAATAGAAACTATAATTGTTTTCCCTTGGGTATGTACCAAAAACTGAAAGTTTTTAGCGAACTGATTCTTGGTTTGATGCTCCGCTGTGTTCTGATATTTGGCAGATCGAAGAGTCCTCTACTCACCTTCTCCATTCTCTTCAGACTTTTCTTGCTTGCAGTGTTTGGGTTCGTAATTGCATATATGTAAATTTACCTATGAATTTATTGTTTCGCTTTTCTTCAAATTTCGAGAATCATTAGGTTTTCTATGTTGTATATGACATTCTAACAAGTTTTGATCGAGTCAAGGATTCATCCAAGACTCTAGATCTCGTTAATTCTAAGGAGGAGCCCATTCCATAAGGAAGATGAGAGGACTTAATATTTTTTGATTTTTTCCCCTTTTAATGCAGACTTTCTTGCCAGATTTTCTCATATGTTGGTATACAGTACAGCTCTCCCACACTCAGCACAGCGATGCTCAACCTTATTCCAGCCTTCACCTTCATTCTTGCTATAACTTTCAGGTTCTTCTTTGGTTTTAGTTCATAGTCTATGATTTCAATTCTTCTGTGGTTTTAGTTGAGAGTCTGTAAGTGCTTGATTGAAGGATAATTCAGAATTCCACTGTTAATGTTTGTCAAAACCTATGACTACTTTCGTGAACCTGAGTTACTCCATATGATTGGTTTAGGATGGAAATACTGAAGTGGAGAAGCAGAAGCACCCAAGCTAAGTGTTTGGGAACTCTAGTGTCAATAGCAGGGGCATTTGTGGTGACATTCTACAAGGGCCCATCAATTATAAAAGCAGTTTCGCACACTGTCTCACTTCATCAACTCCTTTCACCACAGTCAAATTGGATCCTGGGAGGAGTTTGCCTTGCAGCCGAAGCATTTTTAAATTCAGCAGGCTATATCTTGCAGGTTAGGGCTTCTGCCCTTTTACAAACCAGAAAGAGTAATGCAAGAAAATGATGACACTCTTATTTCTGAAATATTGGCAGGCATTTATCCTGAAAAAGTTCCCGGCAGTGGTTGTCTTAGTGTTTTTTCTATTCTTCTTTGATACCATGCTGGCTGCAGTATTTTCCCTGATTGTAGTCACAGACCCAAGTGCTTGGAAGCTAAGACTTGATATGGGGCTAGTTGCTGTTCTCTATTCAGTAAGCCTATTTTCTTCTTCTATTTTGATTTCAAGACTTTGAAATCTGTTAGTACAATTAAGTTGGAGATATTGTGGTTCATTATCCACTTTAGACACTTAAATTTGGCATTAGAAGAATAGGGGCGCTGCAAATATAAGTATCTACTGTTAGTTATCTATTCTCTACATGTTTTGTATAACAATAATGAATTGTGAGTTGACGGTTGCAAGGAGTTTAGGCAGGCTCTAGAGTAAGGTCAAGATAATTACAACAAAGTGAGATTTTGCATGGTTAATTAAGTTACTTGTTTGACAAGATCTTTATTTTTCAACATGCAGGGAGTTATTGGGACTGGACTTCAAGGCATCTTGTTTACATGGTGCCTGTCAAGGACTGGGCCTCACTGTGTTTCGATGTTCAAGCCCTTGGCCATCATTGTCTCTGTTGCCATGGGTGTCATCTTTGCAGGAGAAGCTCTTCATCTTGGAAGGTGTAGTTCATAAAGAAGTATATGACATGCTAATCTTTATGGCAGATGAAATTAGTTGAAGAAGCAAAAATTCTATAATTTGACACCTTTTTAACTGAAGCTTTAATCAAGTATTTACTCTCTCTACTATTTCTAGCTTATTATGGGAGTAATTTGAGATTTCTTGCAGTTTAATTGGGGCAATTACAATTGTAGCTGGATTTTATGTTGCAATGTGGGGCAAGTACACAGAAGAAAAGACCACTGAGGACTATATGGGAGAGAGTCAAAGATCCCCCCACGAAACAGTTCCTCTGCTGCAAAGCAGGATAGAAGAGATAAATAGCAGGTCTTCTGTATAGAGATTGCATAAATTGTTCATATAGTACATGATTAACAATTTGCCGGTGTTTGCATGATTTAATCACTTCCTTGAGATTTGATCCTCCTAAGGTGGTTGTAAATTTAGACGTCAGGTCGAAACTTCTTGGAGAGGGTAGTGTAATTACAGCAGCAACATCTGAAGGTAACTTCATTAATGCATATTTCTTTTGTTTTTCGGTCAGTTCACTGACTTTCTGCTTGCCATATCATTGGATAAAGTGAAGGGTGCATTGCATTTTGTTTGCGTTTAGTGAAAAATGCTTCTTCATCAGAGTTCACAACTCTAAATCCTATGCAATCTTCAAAAAATTTAAGATAATTCAGTCAGAATTACATCCATAAAAAGGGCTGCCTTGAGTTTTGCAAAACCATCCAAAATTACCAACGAGAAAGGAAGATGGGAGGATTCATTGGCAGTAGGATGCTTGGAATCATCCAGCCAAAAAGTCCCCATGCAGCCAAACAACTTACAAATGATACAAAAATACTGTGATACCCCAAATTTCTCATACAAAAACATATGATATTTAATGTGCAGTTGCATTATTAAAAATTCCACACAATATTACTTAAAAGTTAAATACAATACTCAAAATTTAATTTGATACTAATTTTAATCTTTCCAATAGTTTAAACTTAATCAAAAATCTCTATTAACTCACAATTCATTCAATCTATAAAATATTAATAATGGGAGAGAAGTCGTTAACTCAATAAAAAAATTTGTGCATAATATATATAATCTTTATGCACTTACATAAACCATTAGTTCCAAAATATTTCAAAAATATATAAACATGATTACAAAAAATCTATTGGATTCAATAATATTAGCTCATGGCATATACTATTAAAATTATACAAAGTATCTTTGAAGTTAGCAAAATTCTATTTGCTTCTACATTTACCCAAAATATAACCTATGCTCCAAGAACAAATAGCAACTAGGAATATTTTCTCTAAGCAATACTAACAATGTGGAGAAACTAAAAGTCGAAAGAAGCAAACACAATAATGAAAAGAGAAGTGTTAACTCCTATTTATAACTAAATGTTTGTATTTAAAAATCAAAATTTTTATCCTTCTTAAATTTAAAGCGTAAGATTTAAAAATCAAATGAATAAAATCTTAATAAATTAATTTTTAATTTTTAAACTTCAATCTTTCAATTTTATTCTATAAAATTAAATTTAAAATCTCAAATTCAAAATTTAAATCTTAAAAAGAATCTCTAATCTTTTATCATCTACTGTATGTATAATGGCACAAATTTTCCAAAATGTTGTGCTTGTACATATCATTCTTCCTTGTCTTGCTCTGCAAATTGTGCAGTGAGTTAGGAGATAAATCACGTCAATAAAGCACATAGGTCGCACGTGATCTGCAAACATGCAAAACTGACGCACCAAAGGTCCTACTTTGATCAGTCCAAAAATCATCCAAATTTCTTAAATTACCAATGCCAAAAGAGCGCTTCTTCTGAAACTTTTGTTGTGAGAAATCTCTCTGGGGATGCCATATTGGAAAGCATCCATTATTCACAAGCTCCTGTTCACATGTCTCATCTTAGTTCAGCTCAGTCCACATAACATAGTTACCAGAGTAATATACTGCCAGCAACAGTTTGCCAATCGTATAAAGTTAACTATAGAATTTCAAGAAATCAAAAATCCTCTGCCCGTTTTGCTGCTTGTTTCTTTTCGCGCATCTTAACAATATTGTTCCTTTAAATGAAAGTAAAAGGGGGAGAAAAAAGCTTTGACAACGGTCGGTAACTGAGAGAAGAGGGCTTTTATCATTTAGATCTCTGATGTTTTATTAGAACATAGGTCCATAATGTTGTCGAAATGACTGAAATACCCTTCATCGTTATATGAGAATCTGGAAAAGGAAGACCTAGAGTTGTCAGAAAAAATTATTGAGAAAATCATTAAGAAACAAAGCGGGCCAACTGGACAGGATTTTTGATTGACCACTTTGGAAAAAAAGAGGTCAGCTGTTACAATCATACTGCGCAGGACCCCCACCAAAAATGAATTGCGTGTGTTCGTGGGATATATCACATTCACAGCATTGATGCTAGGATAATGATTTCGTTGATGCCCCGACAGATCCTAAAGAATTATAAGGATAAAGTTGCTATTGGTGCTAATATCTTATTCATGGGTAGTATGTCATTCTGAGAGAGAAGAGGGAATGGAACTGTCCATTATGAGGTCTGTATTACCATTGGTTGATTGGTAATACTAATGTTAGCTCAAGTTAGCAATATGGAAGTAATCAAAGCAGCAATGTCTACGGGGATGAACAAATATGTCATCATAGTCTATTCTGATGCCCTCTCCAGTCTCAACTTTCTTCTCTGTTCCCTCTTAATTCACAGGTCTTTATATTTCTACATTTCTCTTATTCCATATTAAGAAAATGTTTTCCTTACTTTATGTACCAAAATGTGTAAGTGGAAGTCTTCAGCTAATTAATAACTCTTGTTTTTGGTTTCTTTGTCTTCTGATGGTTGGTAGATCAGAGCGACCTCCACTTACATCCTCCATCCTCTGCAGATTCTTCCTGCTTTCAGTGTTTGGGTTTGTAACTGGCATCCATGTGAACTTGCTTGTAAATTTAGGATATGGCTTTCTTCTGATGCAAACGAGTCAAATTGTTTTCCTTAGAACTCTGAAGCATAAGGGTCTCCAATTTTATATTTCATTCAGTGATTAACCTTACTTCCTTTAATACATTTTTCATGTTGATTGATTGATGTTGTTATTATTATTATTATTTTTTTCATGCAGATGTTCTTCCCAGATTTTCTCGTATGTTGGTATACAGTACAGCTCTCCTACACTCAGCACAGCCATGCTCAACCTAATTCCGGCATTTACCTTCATGCTTGCTATCCTTTTCAGGTTCTTCTCTCTTTCTAGTTAAGAGTCTAAAGTGCCTGATTGAAGGAGAATCGCACTATTAGTATGAAATAATCTGATGCGTTTTCACGTAGTTCTTCATTTAGTGGCATTAATGAAACATCAAAGAAGGAAAGGGATAGCACATATAAGCCCTTCAAGGGTAAATCTTTACTGGTCAGTTAATAATTGGATGGTTGACGATGGTGGTAGTGTTCAAAGCATATCCTTTCTGTGACTATTGTTGTGGACCTGAATTTCTTAATATGGGTGGAGTGGTTCAGGATGGAAAAGCTAAACTGGAAAAGCAAAAGCAGCCAAGCTAAGTCCTTGGGAACGTTACTGTCAATAGCAGGGGCATTTGTTGTTACATTCTATAAGGGCCGAGTAATTGTGAGGAAACTTTCACACAGTGTCTCACCTCATCGACTTTTTCTTTCACCACAGTTATACTGGATCCTGGGAGCATTCTTCCTGGCGGCTGAAGCATTTCTGAATTCAGCATGGTTTATTGTACAGGTTAGGCCCTTTGCTCATCTACAAGGCTCAAAAGGTAGTTAAAAGGAAATGATGACAGTCTACTTTTTCGGAATTTTGGCAGGCTATAATCCTCAAAAGGTTTCCAGCTGTGCTTATCATAATGTTCTATCTATTCTTCTTTAATACCATTTTGTCCACAGTATTTGCTCTGATTTTAGTTACTGACCCAAGTTCGTGGAAGCTACGACTTGATATGGGGCTTGTTGCTATTTTATACTCGGTAAGCATATAGAAATTCTTTCTTCTATTTGGTTTCCTAGATTTAGCATTATCAACTTCGCAATTGTGAGGTCCCTCCCGTGCAATTCTATATAACAATAATGTCGACGTGTTGATGGCTTGGCTGCTGTAATACTTCACCATGAAAAGGAGTTAACTATGTCACCGTTTTCCAAGATCATTTTAACTCAAATGAGATTTTTCATGGTTAATCAAGACACTTAACTCTGGCATGAACTTTATTTCTTAATCTGTAGGCAACTATTGGTACTGGATTTCGAATTAGCTTGTGTACATGGTGCCTGTCAAAGACTGGACCTCTATACGTTTCAATGTTCAAGCCCTTGGCCATTGTGTTCTCTATTGTCATGGATTCCATCTTTTTAGGAGAAGCACTTCATCTTGGGAGGTACAGTTCATCAATTTTATTTCAAAAAATCTTCCATTAATTGCAACCGTGCCACATATGTGCTGCTACTGAAATCACTAGTTTTGCCGATATTGGACCTCTGGAACTTGTGATGATATAGAAGTAGTACAAACTGTACAATTGCAGATAATTATATCTCTCTCTACTCCATTTTTTTCATTTTCATTCAATGGAATATGTTGAAGTTTGATTGGAGCAGTTATAATTGTGGCTGGATTTTATGCTGTGATGTGGGGAAAGTCCAAAGAAGAAAAGACCACAGATGACTCTGGGGTAGGAAGCTTGAGATGGTCCAGCGAAAAGGTCCCTCTCCTTGAAAATAGGATAGAAGATAAATGTAGCAGGCCTTTAGTATAGAGATTAATTTACGAAGAATACTTGTATTGGGACGTGCAAAATAATTGGTACACATAACTATTGATGTATTGATATATTCACTTCCTTGAGAGTCATTGCAGGAGGTTGTAAATATAAAGCTCCAGATTAAAATCTTTTCAAAGGAGAATTTGCAAGTGAATCTTACTGTAAACTATAAATGTCGCTTCTATACTATACTGTTGGGAAAGACCAAAGACGAAAAGACAGGACAAGATTTCCGTTGTTGGATACTTGGAATTATTATACTGCAAAAATTTCCTCTGTAGCAAAAAATATGCAAATAATACGAAGTCATCTTAACAATCCACACATTAGGATGTCTTGTTTATGCGTAGAGTTCCTTTCCTTGTATTCTGCATTTCTTTGCTTGCATTACACGCTGGTACGTCAGTGTGAAATTTTCAAATATTAGGGAAGAGCAAGGATATAGAAGATCATAATGAATGATTATGCATGCTTAGATTCCTATATATCTACTCATGTGGTACTTTGTTATAAGATATATATATATATATATATATATATATATAAGATTCATCCATCTATGTAGATATCATTGTCTACATTCAGAAAATCGTATACTTTGAAAGAAATTTGTACAGATTGAGAAGAAGTTTAGATTGATCAAAAAGATAAATCTATTTTAATTAAGCACAGCCATACATCAGAAATGACAATTGGAAAAGGTAGACAATTAGCTAAATTAGTGATTACTATAGAGAAACTGATTGCAAAAGAGGGATATCCAGCGGATGACACGGGTCCATTTGATTTATGATCCAAAAAATTGTTTTGAAAAATTAGACTATAATTCAAAATTTTGAATTATATTTTTAATATTTTTAATATTTGAAAATATATCTCATATAATATTTGAAGACTGTTTTTAAACCTTAGAAAATAAGAAAACATGTTTAATATAATAATTAAGAATAACAAAAATATTATTTGTTTGATTGAATACGGTTTTTTACAATAAATTTATATCAAAATTTTAATAGTAATCAATAAATTTATATCAAAATTTTAATAGTAATCAACCATTGATTACTCTGAATTATTATTTTAAATATTTTAATGCAAAATGTTATATTAAAAATTTTGTTGCTTATTAATTTTATTAAGATAAAATTATTTGAACTGTAATATATCTTTTTTAATTGAATAAATTGTCAATAGATTAGGTAATTTGTCATTAATTCAATAATAAAAATCTAATCTTATGTATATCAAAACATCAATAAAATTATATAAAATAATTATACCCGAAACCCAATAAATAGAATGTCAAACTCTTTATCAAGTTTTTATAATAAAAGAAAATCATTCATTAATTATTTCAAGCATTTATAAGGGATTGCATATATAATCTTTCATGTAAATTAGTTACTAATAAAATTTTATATAAGTTACTTGGATTTAAAAAACTCTTAATACTAATGGAAAATCAATGATTAAAATATATGAATAAATTAAAAAATTATAAAATATTTTGTAACTTATAATAACCTTTTTTAAAAGATAATTAAATGACGAATATAAAGAATAGAAAAAAAAAATTAATGATAAATGTTTTTATTTTTTATAGGTAATGTGACTGTATATTATAAATAAAACACAATAAAATACTTCAAAATTTTGAAATTGAGATTATATATATATTATTAATAAAAGAGTTGTCAAAATTAGAAACCTCTTTTAAATTTAAAAAAAAAATTACCTTACTTTGATTTGAATACTATTTAGTAAAAATAAAAAAATTATTTTTTTAATTTTACAATAACTTTAAGAATTCAGTCCAAAAATTATTTTTGGATAGATAAATTTAGATAAATGTTTTTTCTTAAAAAATTTTTTTATATTTTTAATTTTTAAAAACTCAAATCCTATCTAATCGTGAAGGATGTAGACCAACCCTATTGGTTGGTGAAGGAACGGCTCCAATTGGTAGAAAAAGACCCGACGTTTCCTTCCCTTGTTTTGTTCAGCAATAGTCAGAATTAAATGAAGAATGACTTGTTTTAGCGTTTTTTTTTAAATTTTTTTGTTGTTTAGCTAACGGTTTTTTTGCTAATGCTTTTATTTATAATCGATATGCAGAGACCCTTTATGACAACTATAATAATTTAAGAAAGCAAGTTGCGAATATAAAAACCATAAAAGCAAGTGGAACATATATATTATGACTTCACATCATGTGATGATGACTCGGAAGAAATAACAAGCTATTAAACAATAAGACAATATCGCTGTAAGCTTGTTTTCAATTCCACTCAGCGAATTTGCCTATCAGAGATTAAGAGAGGAAGTGCGAATGGGGATAGACAGTATGAGAGCTGTATTACCTTTTGCAGGAATGGTGATGGTAATTTTGGTTCAGGTTAGCAATATGGTTGTAATCAAAGAAGCAATGTCTAAAGGGATCAACAAATATGTGATTGTTGTCTACTCTAATGCCCTTAGCTGTCTCATTTTTCTTTTTTCTTCCCTCATTGTTCACAGGTTTGTATATCTTCTTTTTCCCTATTCTTGGTTGCAGCCAAAACTCATTAGTTAAATTACTCTTAGTTCTTGTTCTCTGTCTTACGATTTTTGGCAGGTTAGGACGTCCACGAATGACCATCTCGATTCTCTGCAAAATGTTCTTGCTTTCGGCGTGTGGGTTTGTAACTTGTATCTAATATTTCATTCTGAGATTGAACTCACTTCCTCTGTTTCTTCTTTTATTATTTTGAGCAAAGTAATAGGGAGACATAACTGTTGATTCTTTTTTTTTTTTTTTTTCCTCTCTCAAGCAGATGTTCATCCGATATCTTTTCATATATTGGTTTACAATACAGCTCACCTACGCTGAACACAGCAATGATCAACCTAGTTCCAGCCTTTACCTTCATACTTGCCGTCAGTTTCAGGTTCTTCCCTCTTTCTAATTGAGAGTGTCTATATATAAGTGCCTAATTGTTAAGAGAAACCCATTATTAATATGGCAACATCTGTTGTCTCTAAAGATTAGATCTTGATTTTTAATTAACAAAATGTTAAAGGATGGAAAAATTGAATTGGAGAAGCAAAAGTAGCCAAGCTAAGTCATTGGGAACCTTAGTTTCCATAGCTGGGGCATTTGTTGTTGTCACATTCTATAAGGGCCCAACCATTATCAGGAGACTCACAGCCACAGACACTACCTCACTTGACGAACAACTTCTTTCCCCACAATCAAACTGGATTCTAGGAGGATTTTTCCTTGCAATTGAAGCGTTTTTGCTTTCAGCTTGGTACATATTACAGGTTTGCCCTTTGCACTTCTAGAATGCTGAAAGAGTAATTAACAACAAATGATGACTTTCTATAATTTGGAATTTGTGCAGGCATTAGTCCTCAAAGAGTTCCCGGCACTGTCTATCACACTGTTTTTCCAAAGCTTGTTTGGTACCATTCTATCTACAATATTTACCCTGATTATAGTTACAGATCCAAGTGCTTGGAAGCTGAGACTTGATATTGGGCTGTTCGCTATTGCATACTCAGTAAGCATATGTCAATTCTTCTAATTTGATTCCAAAAGCTATAGAATTTGAGACAGGGGGTCATCATTTACTTAATACTCGCAAGGCTTAGTATGTTTTTCCCTCTAAACATGACCACTACTTCGTAGCAACAAATTTTACGTAACATCAGTATATGGTAGGTTGATGCTGCAAAACCTACACCCCAAGAAAAGTTAAGCAACTAGTTTCTCAAGATGTTTAGAGATTTTTCATAATTAATACATAATCTTTATTTTTCGACATGCAGTCAGTTATCAGGGATGGTTTTCAAACTAGCTTGTTATTGTGGTGCCTGATGAGAATTGGACCCGTGTATGTTTCAATGTTCAAGCCCCTGAGCATTCTCTTCTCTATCCTCACGGGTGTTATCATTTTAGGAGAACAACTTTTTCTTGGAAGGTATAGTTGAACAACTTTATTTCCAGTTTTTCTTTCCCTCACAGACTGAAATTTGTGAATTAAAAAGTTTACAATCTGCATTTATTTACCATAGACTTGCAAGTAGGTGGTATAACTGCAAAAACTATCAATGAATGATTTAGCTGAAGTTATAATCAAATGATCACAATTTTTAGGGCTTTCTATTCTAATGAAGTGAAAACGCGAAAATAAATAAAATAAATGAAATGAAACCAAACTTTCAAAAGTTTCTTAATAAAATTTTATTAAATGAAAGGTGACTAAACAATACTACAAGCTTTTTATTTATAATAAAGGAAATTTAAGTCAATTCTAACAAAGAAAAAAAAAAACTCCTACCAAAATAAGGAAGCTAAAAAATTAAAAATAACATATTAAATAAAAGAAAATAAAAGGTTTCGTCCTACATCAGTTCCCGCCACTTGGAAACGAACTTGTCCTTAAGTTCTCTAGAGATTATACATCATCTTCATAATATTCGTACAAGTTTGCTACATCAAAAGTGTTTGAAATATTTTAATCATCCAGCAATTGTAGCACATAAGCATTATTATTAATCTTCTGGCAATAGGAAATGGACTATATTTTCTATTCTATAGTTTGCTACGAATCCCAAGAAACTAATTTTTGCGCTAATAAAGCATGACAAGATCTTCTTCTTAGAACACCTTTTATCGCTGATGTTGATCTGCGTTTTGTTTGTATTACTCTTTGGTAGCTTCCAAGCTAGCACAAATCTTCTCCTATATTTTCTGTATCTTCTCTGCCACGTTTTCTGTCGCCTTACTAATCCTTGACAAAGCTGGTAAAGTCACCAAGTCCAATACATAACGAGGTTGCAAATAAACTACATCAAATGGAGTTTTGCCAATCGAACGATTCATCATACTATTATAAACAAATTCTACCTGAGGCAACACTGCATCCCATTGCTTAGGCTTCCCTCTATAAATACAACGCAATATGTTTCCTAATGTGAAATTAACCACCTCTGTTTATCCATCAGTTTGAGGGTGAAAAGCACTATTGTACTGCAATTTCACATCAAATTTTTCCTATAAAATACGTTAAAAATGACTAAGAAATTTGACATCCCTATTTAAAGTAATGGATTTAAAAATGTCATGTAGACAAACCACTTCTTTAAAGTATAATCCCGCCATATGAGTTGCATCACCAATTTTCTTACAAACAATAAAATATACTATCTTTGAAAAATGATTCACAACAACAAGGATAGAATCATTACCTCATTGGGTACGCAGTAATCGTAGCATAAAACTTATCGACACATCCTTCCAAATATTTTCAGGCACGGTTAATAGCATATATAATCCAGTGTTCTAAACCTGTCCTTTAGCAACTTGGCACACATGGCACTTCTGCACAATTCTTCCTACATCTTGTTTAAGTTACGACCAATAATACATTTCTTCTACCAAAGCAACTATCTTGTCTCACCCCGCATGACCAGCCAAACCGCCACAATGTAATTTCCGTCTTAACCACTCCTACAATAAACAACGAGCAATGCATAACTTGTTGGCTTTAAATAGATAACTGCCATTAATAAGAAAATCTACTGCTCGTTGATTATGGTTACATTGATCCCAAATGGTGTGAAAATCTTCATCAGTTGTATACTATTCTTTACTACCTAAACCTAATTATTTCATTACTTAGGGTTACCAGTAAAGTAGCTCACCTACTCAAAGATCAGTTACCTTATTTTGTTGTCTAGACTAATACTTCAATACAAACATAAATTTCTGCATAAATGATACCTACCTAACATGTACTTTATTCAAATGATGCTGACTATTGATATACTTTAATGCCTGGTGATCACTATAAAGCATAAACTTCCTGTAAATCAAGTAATGCTCTCAATGCATCAGTGCCCTGAACACTAAAATTCTTGGTCATACGTAAACCATTTCTATTTAGTATCTCACAACTTTTCATTAAAATACTCTATAGGTCTACCCTTTTGATTGAGAACAATATCAATACCTATTCCTAAAGCATTACACTCCACCTTAAATGCCTTATCAAAGTTAGTTAGTGCCAATATAAGAGCCATACTGAGTTTTTCTTTCGAGATGTTAAAACTCTTATTTATCTCATCACCCTAATTAAATTTTCTTTTCTTCATACACTCAGTAATAAGTGCTGCAATGGTGTTAAAATTATGAATGAACTGAAAATGTCGTTAATCTATGAAAACTCCTCACTTTCCCGTCAGTCTTTGGTGTAGGTCAATATCGAATTACCTTAACTTTAGACTTATCAACTGTAATGCCGTTAGTCCCAACTACAAATCCCAAAAATACCAAATTTCGCTGTATAAAATTAAACTTCTTCAAGTTGACAAACAACATATTCTCCCTAAGTGCTTTGAACAACCTCCCTCAAATGCACTAAATGACTCGCTTTATTATTACTATAAATTAGGATGTTATCAAAATATACCACAACAAACTTGAAAGCGAAAGATTTTAATACCTGATTTATAAGTTGCATGAAAGTGTTTGGTGCATTTGACAAACCGAAAGATATTACCATCCATTCATACAATCCCTCTTTAGCCTTAAATGTTATTTTCCACTCATTTGAAGGTTTAATGCGAATTTGATGATAACCGTTATGCAAGATAAGTTTGGAAAATACATTTACTTCCTTAAGCTAGTCTAGCATATCATGTAACCGTTGAATCAAAAACTGCTACCTAATGGTTATTTTGTTAATTGTTCTGCTATCTACACACATCTGCTAACTACCATCCTTCTTAGAGATTAGAAGCGCAAGAACTGCACAAAGGCTTTTACTCTCCCGAATAAACCCCTTCTTAAGTAGTTCATCCACCTGTTTCTATAAAATCTCAAGATCCTTAAGATTCATTCTATAATTTGGCAAATTAGAATAACTAGCTTCAGGTACAAAATCAATGCTATGTTGTATATCCCACATAGGTGGTAACCCGTCTGGCATCTCATCTAGAATTATGTTAGAAAATTCAGACAGTAATGGTTGTATGACCTCTGGAACCTTTACTATCGGTTTCAATTCCTTATCCTTTACTACTATCATACGACCCTCACAATCTTCCATCATATGTCCTTCTATTACAGTTAAAAAGTTTGTCCCCTCTACTGCAAGAACTTTCTGCCTCTCCTTAGTTTCACTCATTCTCATTGGCACCAATATTATTTTCTTCCTATTCCACCAAAACTCAGAAATGTTTCATCATCCTCCATGCATCGCATCAACATTATGGTGCCATGACCTTTCCAGCAATACATAACATGCATCCATATCCACAACATCACACAACACATCACTTTTTATAAAACTTTTCAATTGAAAAAGGAAGCTTATATACTTTAGTTACACGTGTTCCAGTTCTCTTTTTGATCCAACCAATTTTATAGGGTGACGGATGTTTTTCTGTGGGCAAATCAAAAGCATTTACTAATGCCTTAGAGACTATATTTTTGCTACTACCACTGTCGATTATCACCTTGTACACTTTATTTTTAATTATTTCCTTCGTACGAAAAATCTTATTTCGTTGCATCTCCTCTTCCATTTTAGGTGCCAATAACAATTTTTACACAATATAAGAAAGGGCTTCTCCTTCATCACCATCAACCACATCAACCTCTTTCCGTCTTCATATTCGCCTTCTTCATCTTCTACTGCAGCCTCCATATAATACATCACACCTTTATTTATCCCCTATTTTGGACATTCATTGGATCTATGTTCAGGCTATTAATCTATAACATTTATTTGGCATTATCTTCGCATACGAGTTACTAGTTTGTTACTAAGTAGTTCGCGGGTTAACAAAATTACCTTTTTGCCTGATTTCTCCTCCACTTATATTTGATGCTACACCCTTATTTTGTGGTACCGGGTTTGGTGAAGTCAAAAATTATTGTGTTACAGTTTGCAGTTTAATAACAATCCACTTTAGTTGCCTCTTCAGCTTCCTTACCTTACTCACAGTTTGCAATTAAGCTAATCTTGTATGTCAGTTCGCACCCCCCCAGTAAAGCTAGCAACCAATTGTGATTTTGACTTCTTCAGGTTATTCTTAGAATAAAACCTATGAAATTTTTCAGCATACTCGTCAATTGAACGATTTCCCTATTAGTAATTATTTAACTGCTTGAATAAATTCTGCTCATCATTAGAAGGTAAATATTAAGCCTTCATCTTCTATTTCATGCACTCCCAAAACCTAGTTATGTCTTTTCCTTCACGCCATCGTTTATTCTCAACTTGTTACCACCAAGCAAATACACCCCCTTTAAACTTCATGGCTACCAATTTTACTTTCTTCTCATCAGAAATATCCATATAATTAAAAGAATTCTTTACATCTGCCAACTAATCAAAGAAGTCTTATACGTGCAAACTCTCTTTAAACATAGAAAGATTTAGGTTTACCTTATAATCACCATAATTCCCACTTCCACGTGTCCTAACAGAACATCGATCAATTATATCATCATCTGAATGCTTATATCTCTGAGTTCGGTCGTTAGTAATGCCAAGTGGTTGTGGCAATGGCGTTGGATCATGGAGTGAGATCCCGTTTATCCTTTTACGCTTATCTTCAACCATCTTGTTGACGCCTAATTCCAACTTCTCCAACCTTCGATCAAAATCTGCCAATTCTTTTTGAAGAGTTTAAGTGAATTCCCTAGCAATTACACTCCTGACTTCCACAACTATTGCACAAATAGCCTCCACCATTAGTGTCTACATCCTCTGAACATCGTCAATAGGATGGTTGCTTCCTTATTGCTATTGCGCACCATTAAAACTCCTAGTTTAATGCTAATTGACGAAGCAGAAATGCGAAGATAAATGAAACCAAAGTTTCTGAATGAAATTTTATATAATGAAAAGTGACTAAATAATATTGTAAGCTTCCTATTTATAACAGAGGAAACTTAAGTCAACTCTAACAAAGAAAAAAAAAAAAACCTCTTGCCAAGATAAACTCCTACCAAAATAAGGAAACTAAAAAATTAAAAATAACTTATTAAATAAAAGAAATAAAAGGCTTCGTCCTACATTAATCTCATTCCTGAAACTTAAATTATAAAACATTTTGCAGTTTGTTTGGAGCAGTTATAATCATAACTGGATTTTATGCTGTGATATGGATAAAGGTGATGTAGGACAATTTTAGAATTAAATTAGTTTAGGAAGTCTTTTATTCTTACCAATTTAATTTATTGTTTAATTCTTAATTTTCTTATTTAAGTAGGAGTTCTTTTCCTTATTTGAATTGACTTGTAATACTAGGTTTTGTCTACTATATATAGAGAGCTTATGTTATTATTTTGCAACAATCCTTTTATTTAATAAAATATTCCCCTTTGATTTTATTTCTAATGGGATTTTTATTTTAATATTCGTATTTCGAGTTGTTAAGGTTAGAACGATAATCTAATCCCGTCCATTAGAATGTTTATCTAACTCACTGCGTTAAATAATCGAACGAGATTCGATGTTTGACAAATGACAAGGTGTTTTTATCTTACCCACTATCCTGTCTACATCAAAAGGCCAAAGAACAAAATACCATCCATAATCTTTATTTTTCGACATGCAGTCAGTTATCAAAGATTGTTTTCAAACCAGCTTGTTATTGTGGTGCCTGATGAGAATTGGACCTCTATATGTTTCAATGTTCAAGCCCCAGAGCATTGTCTTCTCTATCCTCATGGGTGTTATCTTTTTAAGAGAAGAACTTTTTCTTGGAAGGTATAGTTGATCAACTTTATTTCCAGTTTTTCTTTCCTTCGCACACTGAAATTTGTGAGTTAAAAAGTTTACAATCTGCATTTATTTACCACAGACTTGCAAGTAGGAAGTATAACTGCAAAAAGACTATTAATTCATGAATGATTTAGCTCAAGTAATCAAATGGTCACATTTTTTAGTGCTTTCTATCTCATTCCTCAGACTTAAATTGTAAAACATTTTGCAGTTTGGTTGGAGCAGTTATAATCATAACTGGATTTTATGCTGTGATGTGGGGAAAGGCCAAAGAACAAAATACCATCCATGACAGTGGGGTAAGGAGTTCAGAATCGTGCGGTGAAAAGCTCCCTCTACTGCAAAACGGCACGGAAGAGTAAACTGCAGGTTTTCACTGTAGAAATTTGCATCAATAACTCAATTATACAGAAGCCCATAAATTTCAATGTCAGCTGATGTCAGTCATCACTTAAGAATTGAACGCAGGAGCTGCTGTTCAGGTGGTTGTAAATATAAAGCACCAGAACAAGATCTTCTTGAGTGAGATTCACGTAGTGTACTAAATGGAAGAACTACAATAAAGTAGCCACATGTCAATATTTGCTTATTTCTGTTTACCTTCGTCGAAAGATGCTGGTGAAAGTAAACAGAAGTTTACAACTCATTATTGCCCCGCAATCCTCATTTATTTCAAATTACTATGCACATCGTTAGCATCTATCAAAACTCGGGAAAAGCCAACTCCAGGAAGGAAAGATGGGAGAAGATAAGAGTAGTAGTAGGGTGCTTGGAATATTATACGACAAGCTGCATAGAATCAGTAGTGTATTATACATGGAAGAAATTTCTTCCCTTGTATATCATTTTCCTCCCATTAGATGCCTGTATATAAGTTTATCCACGTTTTAATTTTTCAAAATATTGAATGTTTCCTTCCCTCATTGTTCTCCAAAATTTAAGAGATAGAGTCGTACCCATATCGGTGCATATCTTCAAGAAAATCGAGACTGTATCATCACTAAGTCATACTTTAGTCGGTACAAAATACGTTCATGTAGAATATGGTGTGATGCAGCAAAAATATTCATATTTCTTTGTGTATTAAATACAAAAGGTATCTCTTGTCTAAGGACTTTGAATATCTTATAGTAAACAGAAAAAAAAAAGAATAAAAACTTTGTAAAAAGTACAAATTAATAACAAAGCCAGGTGAGATAATATCATCATAATCCAAGATGGTTAGGTGGTGGGAACAATTGTGGATAAACAAGTGCTGATTAATAATTGTTAGAGAGATAAATGACCCACCAATACCATTAATTAAATGAAATCCTCACCACTAAAGGAATTTGCCATCTGCAAGTCACAGGGGAGCTTGGAATGGAGCTATGGAGTACGAGGGTTGTATTACCTTCTGTGGGCATGTTGGTGGTAATTTTCGCTCAAGTTAGCAATATAGTCGTAACCAAGGCAGCAATCTCCGAAGTGATTAACAAATATTTCATGGTTGTCTGCTCTGAAATCCTCACCACTGTCATTTTTCTCCTTTCTTCTCTTACTTTTCACAGGTCCGTACTACTTTATATCTCCAATCCATCTTCCTGTCATTCCATGCCAATAAAACGTTTCCTTTTCTGTATCTATTAAAGGTTGTATCCGAAAGTCGTTGGCCAAATGACTACTGTTTCTTCTTCTTTCACTTTTGATGGTTGGCAGATCAGAACGTCCTCGACTGACCGCCCCCGTTTTCTTCAAAATTCTCTTGCCTGCAGTGTTTGGGTTTGTAACTTGCATCTACTTAAACTTGGATATAATATAGCAGAATACTTCCTTCGAGATCAAAATTACTACATCTCTTCCTTTTTCGGCGTTCCTTTCATTTCAGATAGTAAGACAGAGATAGGCACTGTTAGATTAAATAGTTGTAAATTGAATTTTGTTCCCCTTTTACTTTTTCCCATACAGATTTTTGACCCGAATGTTCTCAGTTGTTGGTATAGATTACGGCTCTCAACGCAGCCATGCTCAACCTAATTCCAGCCTTCACCTTCATACTTGTATCTGTTTCAGGTTCTTCTCAGTTTTTGATTAGGAGTCTATTAAGTGCATATTTGAAGGATAAACCAATTTATATGGGAAGATCTGGTCCCCCTTATGATAATTTAGTTTTTAGTATGATCACGACACAGCTTTATAAATAAATGAGTTTGGGATGAAGATATTTTTCTTTGAAACCATGGCTCAAGAAACTTAATCTCATGCTAAATTTGGTACACAAATAGGGCGATTAAGAGTCTAGTTCTTCAAATATTTCAAATTTAGTGAACTTTCCCAAATGCCAAATTTGAGGGAGTATATATTAAAGTAGAACCTTTCATTTGCCTTATTTGTGAACCTTTTTTTGTTGTACAGGATGGAAGAGTTGAATTGGAGAAGCAGAAGCAGCCAAGGTAAGTTATTGGGTACCTTAGTTTCAATAGCCGGTGCATTTGGTTTGACATTCTATAAAGGGCCACCAATTATAAGGAAACTTTCGAGCAATCAACTTTTTTCACAACAATCAAACTGGATTCTAGGAGCATTTTTCCTTGCAACTGAAGCTTTTTCAATTTCAGCTATTTATGTTTTAAAGGTTAGGCCTTTTGCACTTATACAATGCTGAATGAATTAAAAGCAAATGATGACTTTCCTCGCGTTTTCGAGATTTTGGCAGGCGTTGGTCCTTAGAGAGTTCCGGGCAGTGCTGATCATTATGTTTTACCAATTCTTCTTTACTACCATTCTATCTGCAGTATTTTCCCTGATTATGGTTACAGACAGAAGTGCTTGGAAGCTAGGCGTTGATATTGGCCTCTTTGCTAATGTATTCAGTAAGCAAATGGGAAGCTCTACCTTCTATTTTGATCCTTCAGACATATACATAACAAGATATCAACTAATTTTATATAGAATCAATGAAAATTTATTTTTAATAATTAATAAATAATCATCATTCTTTTTTGTTTTTCACTATGCACAGGCAGTTATTGGTAATGCTCTGGCATTAGGCTTGGCTACATGGTGCCTGTCAAAGACTGGACCGGACCTCTCTATGTTGCAATGTTCAAGCCCCTAGGCATTATCTTGTCTGTTGTCACGGGTGTTATTTTTCTAGGAGACCCTCTTTGTCTTAGAAGGTACATACAGTTTATCAAATATTTATTCTCTTTGGCGATTTCTAACCAACTCCCGGAATGCAATGTAAAATTTCCTGCAGTTTGATTGGAGAACTTATAATTGTAGCTGGACTTTATGCTGTAATGTGGGGAAAGTTATAGGAAGGAAAAACCATCGTGCACTGTGAGAAGGTCCTATTATTGCAAAACAGAATTGAAGACAGAAATTGCATGTCTTCTTCAGTATAGAGATTTACATGAATACTTAAAGAACTGATACACCCATAAATTTCCATGAATACTGAGAATTGACTACAGCTGCTGCTGCTGCTGCTGTTCAAGTGGTTGTGAAATTGTAGCTCCAGACCAAGATGTGAAAGAAATGGACCAAGCTTTTGCATATACGAGGAGGTACTCAAGGCAAGACGGGACATTTGTGTGCTACAGACATGTGAAGAATAATTTATTAGTAGCACATAACATGAAGTCATGAACTAATTAAATAAATTCCCAAACATGTTACTGAAAGCTGAATATTACAGATCTACCCAACAGTGTAAATCTAAATGCTTGGAAGCTTAGAATTGATATTGGGATGTTTGCTATTGTATTCACAGTAACCATATTAAAGCTCTTCTATTTTGATTACCGAAGATATAGGAATTTGAGACAGTGGGTTCATCGTTTACATAACACTGGCAAGATTTCTAAACATATGCACTACGTGGTACCAACAAATTTTACACGACACCAATAGATGGAAGATCAACCTGCAAAACCTATTTCACCCTGAAAAGAAGTTAAGCAACTACTGGCTGTGATGCCTGTTGAGAATTGGACCTTTCCATGTTTCAGTGTTCAAGCCCCTGGGCACTGTCTTCTCTATTCTCATGGGTATTATCATTATGGGAGAAGCACTTTTTCTTGGTAAGGTATAGTTAATCAAATTTCTTTCCAGCTTTTCTTTCCCTCGCAGACTACCTGGTGTTGAAAATTGTGAATTAAAAAGCTTACAGTCTGCATTTATTTACTGTGGATTGGCAAGTAGATGGTATAAGTGAAACAATAATTTAGCTGAAGTTATGATCAAAAGGCCACGTCTTTTGGTCCTTTCTATCTTATTCCTGAAACTTAATGTAAAGTATTTTGCAATTTGATTGCAGCAGTAATAATCATAAACGGATTTTATGCTTTGAATGGGTAAAGGCCAAAGAGCAAAATGCCACAATGACTGGGGTAAGGAGTTGAGAATCAGCCGGTGAAAAGGTCCCTCTGCTGAAAATCTGCAAGGAAGAGAAAAACTGCGGTTCTTCAATGTAGAAATTTGCATCAACAATCGATTTATACATACCCCCGTAAATTTAAATTTGAGGTAGTGTCAGTCATCACTTCAGAATTCTCTGCAGTAGCTGCTGTTCTGCTGGTTGTAAATATAAAGTTTCAGAACAAGAACTTCTGGAGTGAGATTCATGTAATGTACGTATTGCAAGAACATGTAAAATGTAGCCGCAACTCATATCCAGTGGTGTTCAACCGTTCATTCAGCTTAGTGATTTTGGCTGGATTTTACCACGTTAATATTTGCTTATTCTGTTTACATAACATTCTTCTGAAGACACCGGTGAGCTTCTCCAAGTAGGTCAGGAGTTCACAACGTATTATTAGCCTGCGATCCGGTTCAAACAACGGACAAGTGATTCATTCGATGGTGTTAAATTTCAAATTGCTAATGCAATTTTTTCTAGCACTAATCAAAACCTCACCTGCTTTTAACCTGTAACGTGGGGAAGAGCCAAGAAAAAAATGATCGGAGGAGATTTGAGTGCTAGGGCGCTTAGATTATTATACAGCCAAAAGGTCTTTTCTGAAGCAAAAAAAGGTACGAATATTACTGAAACAGGCTGTATACCATTAATACTGCTATTATACATGGGCACGTTTCCTAATCACTTGTATGATATGCATGTATATAAGTTTATGCCTATTTGAATTTTCAAAATATTCATATTCCTTTCATAGTATATTAAAGCTAAAACGATTCTCTTGTTTGCCAACTTGAATAACGTACTAAAAAGACAAACAAAAAAACTTAATTAATTAATTAATTTTTTTTTTTAAAAAAAAAAACCTTAACAAGCCCAACATTTAACAATGGCAGGGGAGTTGATATTATCATATTTGAATTTGGTGGGATACTGAGAGTATTTGTGTATCAAAATCGATGCAGATTTGTAGTTGTTTGACAGATGAGAGGACCCACCAATACCATTACTATAAAAGAGTAAATAAAATCATAATACGTACTGCTGAGGTCTGTTTCAGGTCTCAGAGAATTGCATTCTAGGTGGGAATGGAGCTATGGAGTATGAGGGCTGTATTACATATTGTGGGCATGGTGATGGTAATTTTGGCTCAAGTTAGTACTATGGTTGTGACCAAAGCAGCAATCTCCGAAGGGATTACCAAATATGTCATCGTTGTCTACTCTGAAATCCTCACCACTCATTTTTCTTCTTTGTTCCCACGTTATTCACAGGTTTGTATATCGCCATCTTCCTATCCCCGTGCGGTTGGAGTTCAAAGTCCTCAGATAAATGACTCGACTATCTTGTTCTTTCTCTTGATGGTTGGCAGATCAGAACGTCCTCAACTGACCGCCTCTGTTTTCTGCAAAATCTTCTTGCTTGCATGTTTGGGTTTGTAACTTGAATCAACTTGAACTTGGATATAAATAGTGCATTCATAATAGTTATTAGTTCTGTTCTCCTTTTTTCTTATTGTCATACAGGTGTTTGGGCCGGATATTCTCAGTTGTTGGAACAGAGTATGGCTCTCCGACACTCAGCGCAGCCATGCTCCACCTGATTCCGGCCTTTACCCTCATACTTGCCATCTGTTTCAGGTTCTCCTCTGATTTTATTTCAGCGTCTATAAGTGCATAGTTGAAGGATAAACCAATTATTAATACGGCAAACTCCGTTGCTCTAACGATAACATATGTGAAGACTGATTCAAAATTCACTAGTCATCAAAGTTTGATTGTCAACCTGGAAAAGTTTGCTGAGCTGGCAGCTGAGTTTGTTAGGCTATTTTTCAGGTTGTTATAGTTAGTTACAAGGAGTTCGTTGAACTTGATACAGTACACGGAGGTCCATCATAAGTTTGAGTGTTGCTGAGTGATTGTATAAAGTAGATTAATTCAGCATGCTTGTAGGTTTCAGCGAGAAGAAAATTCCATATTGTAATTGGTGACCTCGGAAAGCAAGAAATAAAGAAAGAGAACTCTCTCACTCGAACTGTTCTCGAAATTGTGGGTTCTTATCTATTTTCGATTCAGTTTTATATCTGTTGAAACAACAAAGAAGACTATCTTTTCATTAAAACCAGAAAATATATACACATACATGCATATCCTTCCAAAGATAAAAAAATCTCCTTAAATCACCATCAATCATACCTAATATTTTGACTTTTACAACTAAGGAAACATGTCCCTCAAAACATGGATTGTCATTCCTTTTCAACTAAATTAAGTAAGATTTAAACATTCTAACTTAACTTAACATATAAAAAGTACCAAAACAAAGTCTCATTACATCAACACTCCTCCTTGAGATTTTGTTTTGAGACTCTAAGCTTTTCTCTAAGCTTTTCAAATTTGGTTTTAGGCAAAGCTTTGGTCAGAATATCTGCCACCTGTTTTTCAAACTTACAGTGAATGAGGCACACTTCCTTATCCTTTTCTGCTTCTCTCAAGAAGTGAAACCTAACCTTCATATGCTTAGTTTTCCCTTGTTGCACTAGATTTTTTGCAATAGCAATAGCTAACTTGCTATCACAAAAGGTTGGACTAGCATTGGTCTGTTTGAAGCCTAAATCAGTGAGTATTTTTCTTAACTAAATACATTGATTTGCACCTACTACAGCTACAATAAACTCTGCTTCAGTTGTTGATTGCGCCACAACATCTTGCTTCTTAGAACACCAGGAAAACATTCCAAAACCAATTGAAAACACATAACCTAAAGTACTTTTTCCATCATCAACACAACCAGCCCAATCACTGTCCATATAGTCAAACAAACTCAGTTCTCTTTCAGGTCTAAACCAAATACCGAAGTCGTATGTGCCTTTCAAGTACCTCAACACCCTTCGATTAGCTCCGAAATGCACTTGATTTGGATTTTGCATAAATCTTGAAAGCAAACTAGCTGCAAATATAATGTCAAGTCTTGTTGCAGTCAAATACAATAAACTTCCCACAAGGCTTCTATAACTGAATATATTAGCTCTTACATCTCCATCAAACTTGGACAACTTTTAATTCACTACAAGTGGTATGCTTATAAGTTTACAATGCTGTATTCGGAACTTCTTTAGCAGATTAATGACATATGCTTGCTGTGAAACAAAAACTCCTTTAGTGGTTTGATGAACTTCAAAGCCAAGGAAGAACTTCATCTCACCTAAGTTTGTCATTTCAAACCTTTGATACAGCTGCTGCTTGAAAACATTCACATCATCAATTTTGCTACCAATTATTAACAAATCATCAACATATATTGACACAATTAGAATATCAATAGAAGGAGATGTTTTGATGTAAAGAGTAGCATCATTACATCTCCTCCTCAAACCAAAATCACAGGCCCTTAGTGTTTGTTTCAAGCCGTAGAGTGCGTTGTGCAGCTTGTAGACTTTGTCCTCCTCTTTACTAATTTTGAAACCTTTTGGTTGGTCAATAAAAATCTCTTCCTTTAGGTGACCATTGAGAAATGCAGATTTGATATCAAGATGAAAGATTTTCCATCTATTTTGGACAGCTAAAGCAATGAGCAACTTAATTTTATCAAGCTTGGCAACAGGTGCAAAAATGTCTCCATAATCAGTACTTGGCTGCTGAGCATACCCTTTCACAACAAGCCTTGCTTCATGCTTGTGTACAGAGCCATCTGCATTAAACTTAGTTCTATACACCCACTTTACACCAACAACTTGTTTATGCAAAGGCCTATCAACCAATTCCCAAGTTTTGTTCCTTTTCTATCTTAGCAATCTCATCTCTCATAGCAGTATTCCATTCCTCACGGTTGGATGCTTCTAAGAAGTTTGAAGGGTCAATCGCAACAACATTGCACCTTGCATACACATTTGATAGACTATATGTTCTTAGCACCGAGGAATCTATTATGCTTTGAACATCTGCTTCATCCTCTCTATTCATCTCTTGAACAACATCTCTATGTAAATTTGAGCTTCTAACTTATCTTAAAGAGGCTGGAATAATTTCAGCATCCGATTCTTGCCAATGCCATTTTGAGCTTTCATCTACCGTTACATCTTTACTAACAACAATTTTCCTATTCTCTAAATCAAAAATTTTGTACCCCTTTGCTTGATTGCTATAACCAAGGAAAATACCCTTTCTTGCCTTTTCAGAGAGCTTATCCCTCTTGACATTAGGTACATGGACATAACATACTGATCTGAAAACTTTAAGGTGCCCAATATAAGGTTTTAAGCCGCTCCAGGCTTCAATAGGTGTTTTCCCATCTACAGCATGGGTCGGCAATTGATTTTGTAAGTATAATGAAGTGTATACAACTTCTGTCCAGAACTTCTAATGCCAGTTCTTCTCATGTAGTATGCTTCTTGCCATCTCGAAAAGAGTTCTATTCTTCCTCTCATACACTTCATTCTGCTGTGGTGAGTAAGGCACTGTCAATTGACGTTGAATTCCAGCATCTTCATAGAATTTGACAAAACTCATTTGAGATGTATTCCTTCCCATTATCAGTTCTTAACTTCTTCACCCTGAAACCACTTTGTCTTTCAATTAAAGACTTGAATTTCTTAAAGTAAGAAAATGCTTCAGATCTGCTGTTCATGAAATAAACTTATGTCATTCTGGTCAAGTCATCAACAAACAAGATGAAATACTTATTTTGGTTCAAGAATGAAGTTTGTATAGGGCCACACACATCTGAGTGCACTAGTTCCAACTTTTCAGTAGCTCTCCACTTAGCTTGAGATGGGAAGGAAACCTGTGGAGTTTTCCTATTTCGCATCTTTCACAAACTTCATTACATATATCTATAGGAGACATATCATCTACTAGACATTTCTCTTGCAAAAACTTCAGAGATTTGAAGTTTGCATGACCAAATCTCTTATACCACAACAAAGACTCATCAACAATAATTTTGCATGTAAGAGAGGTGTTTGAATGCCAATTAATAGTGAAGCTTTTATCAGTTATAGGCACAGCAACTACCTTATCTTCAAAAGAATCAGATATAATATATGACTTATCTTTAAAAAACAAAGAATATCCTTTATGCATCATTTGCCTAACAATAAGCAAGTTTTGGTCCAAATTAGGAACCAACAACATATCATTTATAAACTTGATCCCTTTTGAGGTTGGAATAAAAATTGTACCTTTTCCAACAAATTCAATGACTTCACCATTTCCTAGCCTGACTGGAATTTTGACTGAGGTATCTAAAGTGTTGAAACTAAGTTTGAAGTCATGTGATTTGTACAACCACTATCTAGCAGCCATGAATGTTTATTAGGAGCTTCCCTTAACTGAACAGCCATAAATAAGTGATCTTCAGGTTATTTTTCCTTTACTACATTTGTTTGCTGTTTTTGTTGGATATGTTGTAGTGGGAAATGCTGATTTTGCTGCCTTTTTAGTTGGCAATACTTGGCAATATGTCTAAGTTTCTTGCAAACTCTACATTGAGCCTTCTTCCAACAACTAGTTTCATGATGATTAGTCTTCTTGTAGTGACTATAAGGAGGAAATCTTTCTTTACCTGACTCCCTTTGTTCAACTTCACCAGCCTTACCTCTATGGCTTTTATCACTAGATAGTCTCTTGTCATCCTTAGAACTGAATGACATTGTGTACTTGGCTTGAAAGGCCCCCTCAGATTGGCTTTCTGATATGGTAAAAGTCCTTTGTTCTTGAACCTGTAACTTGCTGATCAACTCTGCAATAGTAAGGCTTTTGAGGTCATAAGACTCCTCAATAGCTAATACTTTGGCCTCAAACTTTTCTGGGAGACTTATCAGCATCTTTTCTACTATCTTGTATTGCTCAATCACCTCTCCAAATAATCTCATCTGGTTTACAAGATCCATTACTTTGGAAGAGTAATCTTTGATTATCTTTGCCTTTTTCATCTTCAAATTCTCAAACTCTCTTTTAAGAGTAAGCAACCTGACTGCCTTTACCCTGTCACTGCCTTCATTTTGTTCCTTCAGCTAATCCCACACTTCCTTTGTTGTCTCAAGGGCCATGATTCCAATGAAAACATGATCTGCCAAAGCAGAATGTAACACAGTAAGAGCTTTATCTTTCTTGAGCAACTCTTCCTCGTATTGCTTCATTTGTGTAATAGTTGGATTTGCTCTAAGAGAAGGAGGATCTCTACCTGTCTCAACAGCATCCCACAAACCCAGAGACTTCAAGTAAGACCTCATCTTAACTACCCAAATCTGATAGTTTTCCCTTGTGAACATTGGTACAGCAAGGTAAGAAGTGTTTCCTGAAGCCATAGCTCTTTCTCAGCTATCTGTGATTCTCAAGTACTGTTTTGATTCAGCCTTTCAGCACTCTGCTTCTCTTGCACTGATAGTCCTGTGAAGAACATTTAAAGGCTCTGATACCATTTGTTGAAATAGCAAAGAAGACTATTTTTTCATTAAAATCAGAAAATATATACACACACAGGCATATTCTTCCAAAGACAAAAAAATCTCTTTAAATCACCATCAACAATACCTAATATTTTGACTTTTACAACTAAGGAAACATATTCCTCAAAACATGGATTGCCATTCCTTTTTAACTAAACTAAGTAAGATTTAAACATTCTAACTTAACTTAACATGTAAAAAGTACCAAAACAAAGTCTCATTACATCAACAATATCCTGCATTCCATCTGTTTGTTGAAAGTCCTCTAAGAAATTTGTAACTTCGGTTCAATTTATTCGAGTTGGTAGAACCAACAATTTACTCTTCACATGGTCACCATCCAGCTTAATAGATCAATGAGTTTGGGATGAAGATATTTCCTATAAAAATTATGCTAAATTTAGTCAGCATACTGAAGCAATTAGAGGAGTCGGTTTTCCCAACTGCCAAACAACACATGAAACTTTCACGTTTCTTATGCAAATTAAGAATTGCTATGCTCTGATTACATAAGTTTGAAGGAATACTCGTTGAAGTTGGAGGTTTCATTTGCCTTATGTTTGAACCTTCTTTGGTATAGGATGGAAGAGTTGAATTGGAGGAGCAGAAGCAGCCAGGCTAAGTTATTGGGAACCTTAGTGTCAATAGCTGGTGCATTCGTGATGACATTCTATAAGGGGCCGCTAATGATAAGGATACTTTCAGGCGCAGCCTTACTTCATCAACTTCTTTCGCAACAATCGAACTGGATTTTAGAAGCATGTTTCCTCGCAGCTGAAGCTTTGTCAATTTCAGCTATTTACATTATACAGGTTAGGCCTTTTGCACTAATACCATACTGAGGGAATTAAAAGCAAATGATGACTTTCATCGTTTTGAGATTTTGGCAGGTACTGATCTTCAGAAATTTCCCAGCACTCCTTATCTTGATGTTTTACCAGTTTTTCTTGATTACCATTCTATCCTCGGTATTTTCCCTGATTATGGTTACAGACCCAAGTGCTTCGAAGCTAAGACTTGATATTGGACTGTTTGCTGTAATATATTCTGCAAGCATACGGCAAGCTCTTTCTACTATTTCGATCATATATGATATCAACTAATTTTTATACAACATTATCAATGACATTTTTTTTTTGTTTACTATATACAGGCAGTAATTGGTTGTGTTTTTCGAGTCGGCATGGCTGCATGCTGCATGCTCCCTGTCAAAAACTGGACCTCTCTTTGTTGCAATGTTTAAGCCTCTGGGCATTATCTTCTCCGTTGTCATGGGTGTCATCTTTTTAGGAGACCCTCTTCGTCTTGGAAGGTACGTGCAGTTGATCAATTGCTTTTATTTTTTTTCTCTCTTTATTGGTTTTTATTTAATTCCTCAAATGAAATGTAAAATTTCTTGCAGTTTGGTTGGAGGAGTTATAATTGTAGCTGGATTTTATTCTGTGATTTGGAGAAAGTTCAAAAAACAAAAAAGCATCGAGCAGTGTGAGAAGGTCCCTTTATTGCAAAACAAGACTGAAGACAGAAATTCAATGTCTTCTTCAGCATAGGGATTTGCGTAAATAGTTGAAGAATTTAGAATTCACTGCAGCTGCTGCTGCCGTTCAAGTGGTTGTAAAATTGTAGTTACAGACGAGAATATGTTAATAAATTGATCCCGTACGAGGCAAAGCAGCGGACATTTGTCTGTTGCAAACACATGAACAATAATTTATTGATAGCCCATGACATGAGGTCACGAACTAATTGAACTAAATTGCCAAATGTGCGCTATCGAGAGTTGGAATTTTCAAAGTTTATACGTAAAGATAAGCAATTTTGTTTATTTAAATATACTGATTCAATTTAAAAAGGCCAAATTTTGAACAGATTTTATCATTTTTCAAGTTTGTAATTTTTGCTTTTTCTTCCTTCAGAGTTATTAAATAAGATTTATGAAATAATTCATCACCTGTCAGTAACGTTATATTTATAGAGAAATTAAGCAAGAAGCCAATTACAGAGTTTTTATTCGTTTGGAAGTTTATTTTACATAAAAATGTTAAATTAAAAATAATTGAATTTTAACCAATAAAAAATTCATTTATCTCAAACGTCAAATACAGCCCTATTATATAGATGCAGACATGCAAGAAACGTTTGACCCAGATCATTATGTAAAGATTCTTTCTCTATTTCAGCTAAAATCCAAGTGTGTACTTGCAACACGAGAACACACAGAGCCACAGAGACAGAACGAGAGAGAAGATGGAGAAGATTGGTTTAGCACCGATTATCGGAATGGTATTAGCAGAGTGTGCTCAAGTTGGGCTGATGATTGCTGGGAAAGCAGCCATGTCTGATGGAATCGGCAACTTGGTCTTTGTTTTTTACTCCAACGCACTTGCCTCTCTCATTCTCCTCCCTTCTTCGTTTCTCTTCCATAGGTTCACTGTTCTTTCGTTCTCTTTCTTTATTAATTCTCACATGCCCGTGAAAGATGAAAGTTTTTCATGTTTTAATTATCTCTCTACAGATCAGAACGTCCTCCACTCACTTTCCCAGTTGCCTGTGGATTCTTCATACTTGGCCTTCTTGGGTATATGCTAATTCTAATCATTTTTGGTTTTTTTTTTTCACTTCTCTGTGGAAATTATGCTACGGGTTTCTTTTTATTTGCTAAAATTTTCTTGCTTTTTGTTCATTTGCAACACGTGTTAATAATCAGTGCTTCTAAATAGCTAATCAGGGGTTTGTTGCTTTATTTTTGCAGTACTATTGCTCAGTTTTTTGGGTATGCTGGCATTTACTACAGCTCACCTACACTTGGCACGGCCATGCTTAATCTTATGCCAGGTTTTACCTTCATATTTGCCATTATTTTCAGGTTATACTCTCCACTTGCTCTTATTATTAGTTAAATTGGGTACTTTGAATTGTGATCATCTTGTCTTTCTTTTGTTTATGTGGTCGATTGAAGTCAGTTTGGGCATTTTATGTTATTGATGCTAATTAATTACCAAATATTGTGGTTTTGTAGATAACCATATACTATCATCGCTGTCTCTCTGTCTATATGATTGTGGTGTTCAGTTCATAAATTGCATAAAAATAGGCCTGCTGGATTTTAATAATTTCTCTGGTGATCCAAATCTACCAGAACTTTGCGTGGTTAAGTTTCAGAAGTCCCAATTGTCGACTTGCAAGTTGTATATTACACGTATGATTAAATTTGATAAAGGCTTATTCCAGTTAAAAGTTATTGCTTCAATCTAATTCACATATTAGAGTAGGATGCCGGTTGTTATTAATCTATTATGCAAGGTCAGATGGATTCCTGTCTTTCCCTCTAATTTTCATTCTTTGATTCATCGGTCTTTGACGTGGAAAGGGTTTTGCACCTCATCAATGAATGACTGCAATTTGGAGAAGGCATTTCAAGAGACCTCTCAAAAAGTCAGTAGATTTCATTCTATCGTGAAGTCACACTAGGCTAGCAATCACCAGGTAGCCGATGAGTATAAGACCTCTATTTTTGGTAATTCCATTGTTTGCTGGGATCACAGATAAGATGAAAGACCTATTTTGGTTTCATAACTCAGACATACATCTTTTAAGAAAGAAGATACTCAAGCGTTGTTCCAATTCTGATGCTAAGGTTTACCTACACTGTTCTAGAAAGCCAAAACTCCCTAACTATTCCATTAACATGCCTCTAATCTGTTCCCTATTTATCTTACTGCCTATGCATGTTAGCACATTTCCCCTTCCAGTTTAATAAAATGAAGAGTGCAGGTGTGGATAATCTACCAGCAGAAGTTATAATCCATTGAGCACTGAAGACAAAGGAGCCTTCATGTCTGGTGTCTTCCATCTTTTAAGACTGCTGCAAGAGATTTGCTTGCCATATGAATTAAAGTGCCAAACGCTGGTGGGTCTGGTTTCTAAAGTATATGGCATTCTCGTGTTAACATATATACAAATTCGGGAACGTTGTAACTTTGAGGAAATCCTATGTGATCTCCTTGCCTCGGCTGATGAAATTTATCAACTTGAATGGGATATTTGCATTAGAGGCTAGTGATGGATTTGTTATTAGAATTTAGACACTGTTGTGACGCAATTGATGATAATTGATTGGTGGGAACTCAGCTGATATTGTTGTTTGTGAAATCCTGGCATTTAGGCATTATAGTTCCTTTCCTTAAGATAGACTTGGGCTTGTTTGAGGATAATTGACATTACTACTAATTTACTGATTTTTCTGTTGCCCAAAATCACAGCCTTTGGGGTTTTATATATTTGGGCCTCTTTGATTCTTATATGATCTAAAATTTTTTGGCCTTCAGAAGGTTGGGCTTCCCTTCTATTTCCTTTCTCTGACCATACTTTTTATCTCCAAAAGTTTTGATTCATGTTTTAACTAACAGATATGTTAAACATACGGTAGAAAAATTTTGGAACACTAGCAGACTCATAATTTTGCTTGGAATGATAATGTTACTGGTTCAGATGGGTCTAAACTGATTCAACTGGTGATTTCAGGATGGAGAAACTAGACCGGAGAAGCTCCAGTAGCCTAGCAAAATCAGTTGGGACAATAGTGTTAATTACAGGGGCATTTGTTATAACGTACTACAAGGGACCCCCACTTCTAATGGCATCCTTGCCTCAAAACTTGTTCCTTCAACTTTTCTTGCCACGGTCAAACTGGGTCATTGGTGGATTGCTACTTGCAATTGATTGTGTGTCGGGTTCAGCATGGCTTATTGTACAGGTTAAGTCCATAAGAAATAACAAGAGTGACACCCAGTTACAAACTTGGATAATGATCATATATTTCATATGTTTCAGGCCTCAATTCTGAAGAAATTCCCGGCTGAGCTGATTGTAGTCTTTTTTTACTCCTTCTTTGTGGCAATTCAATCTGCAGTGCTCTGTTTGGTTGTGGAAAGAAACCCAAGTAGTTGGAGCCTAAAACCTGGTGTGAGGTTGGTTGCTGTCCTATACTCGGTACGTAGATTTGGGAAAAATGGGGAAAAATTATATAGAAAAAAAGCCACAATTTTTATCTACATGCACTAAAATAATCATGGTTTTTCTTTGTTTATTATCAAAATAAGAAATAATCATATGAATTCTGTGACTTCAAACCTTATTGTGCAAAATGCAGGCTGTTTTTGGCTCTGCATTCCAAGTTGGCATTAGTACCTGGTGCATACACAGGACTGGGCCTGTATTTGTGGCTATGTTCAAGCCCTTGGGTATTTTGATTTCAGTTGCAGTGGGTATAATCTTCTTTGGTGATACATTCTACCTGGGAAGGTACATATTTTGTTTTTTGGCCTTTGAATTCTGTGAAGAATAAGGATTTTGATTGATCATGCTATTAGTCGAATTTTTCATTATGTCAGTCCTCTCTTTCTCCTCTTCAATTTCAAGAAAATCACCATTCTATTTTAAATGTATTGCAGTCTTATTGGAGCTGCTGTAATTGTCACTGGTTTTTATTCTGTGATGTGGGGAAAAGCCAAAGATGCAAATATGGGTGTGGATGCTGGAGTGAGTAGCTTAGAATCAAGTAGCCAAAAGGCCCCTCTCTTGCAAAAAAACAATATTGAAGAAATATAGAAGTTTCTACCACAAAACAGAGCAAAAGTTCTCTCCTGCCACATAGAATTGGTAATTTCCATTGCCTTTATCTGGGAAAGAAAAAGGAAAATAATTAGAAATTTTTATCTGGAAGCTACCTGTGTTCAGAAACTAGGGTTGGGGATTAATATGGATTTTGTTTTTCTTTAGTTAGGCCCCACTGTCATAATGATTATCCAAATAATGCAGGAAACCATGCACCTTTAGATAGCCCATCTATAGTACACTTGTTTGGCCATTTGCATGTTAAAAGCTATGATTTTGGACAACAGAAAAAGATGTGAAAACAACTTAAATTGCATTTGGATGTGTCAAGAAGATTAAATGGCTCCATTGTGTTTTGTGTGGCTTCCAGGTAGTGGAATCATGTGCTGTGAGTGGGCCATTACAAACACGGCATCTGTGTTTGGTGGTTCCAGTTTGACAATTTCAGGTCAAGAAATCTTAAAACTGCTCCCGCTGTCAAAATTAGTGATGAGTGATGGCCTTGGTCTTCTTTGATAACCCCTTTAAAGTTTTATTTTATTTTCAAACATGCCAGAATATGTTGAAAGTTTTTGGAACTTGGAGGCATATCCAAACTCTCATTTAGGCAACATGATCCGTTTTGAGCTGCAAACTGTGTGAGGAGTTTTTTTTTTTTTTTGAAAGACAACTTTAAACCCCTGAAACTTCTTTTTTTCTTTTTTCAAATATTACGATAAAATAAACTCAATCTCTCCCCAACCCAGTGTGATTGGAGTTTGAACCCCAGACTTCATGTATCGTCATAAAAGACTTTCCTAATTGAATCATCGAGCACCATAAAACCCTGAAACCTAATTAACCCACCTTTTGATATAATAGGTTTAGTTCATTTCTTTAGTTTCTCTGACATTAGAAATTTATCACCGTCTTACCAAAACATAAATTTATCACCATGTCAGGGCTAGTATTCAGGACATGTTACATGTCATAAACATTCTTATAAGTATGAGAGCATTAGTATGCTTTACGTAGAGTTCTTTAGATTAGTTCTGTTTGGGTCAGTACTGGCTAGAATTCTTCATTCATCCCTGAAAACGTTCTAACTTTATATGGATAATCCTATAAGCATTTAGTGACACAGAAAATTTTAAATCTTTAAAATTTCAGTTTCTCTTGCTTTTCATGCTGAACATTTAGAAACTAATGTAGATGCTGAGAAGGGTAGTACTAGTCTTGTCTTCAGGAAATTATAATCGGTGTCCCCTGATATGCCTCCAATATTGTACATAATTTTTTTTTATTTTAGATTATGAGTCAACATGCAGTGTGTAAAGGTAGTATCTGTTAATATCTGACGCCTCTGGTCATGAGGAGACAATTAATGCCTGGCTTTCATCCTTTCAGACTATTGGAAAGGAATGTAGTATTTTCCACTGCATCCAAAATATTTGTTTATTTTTGTCAACTCATTGAAACTTTTATGTAATGCTTCAAGCGGATTCATCATGTCGAAGTTCATATTCTATTTAATTTATTGATGACATTTTCAAGCTCAACTTCTGATTATCATTATCATTTTTCTTGCAAAACCTGAAGGGGGGCAAGAAGTCTATGAAGCCTTTCTGAGAGGCATGAAGACTTGGTTTTCCATGTACTCTTAGTGTCATGAACATGGAAAGCACTATCAAATACATGAACATTGCAAAGAAAAGTTCAGCTTTGGAGTTAGTAAAAACCATCCTGCTCTCCATCGAAACGAATGTTGCAGCAGATGCGAGAAGTACAGTCCGAAGTCCTACCAATCAATTTTATTTCTTTCTATTGGAAGTTATGACATTGTAGTTAAAGTAGCATTATTAACATTACGAAATAAATGTACACTGAATCTCCTACAGTTGAATTTATATGAAAATGAAAGATTACATAAAAAAAAATGTATAGAAGTCGGTTCTTATGTCACATGAGAATGCTGCTAGTTCCAATAGTGGAAAAGGCCTCTCTCTCATTCAAACCCTGACCTGTTCCTTGAATGCTTATGATGACAGTCAAAGCCTTGGTTAAATAAATTGCAAGGACATTCTGATTCCAAACGAAACGCTAATTCTTGTGAAGAGTCGATGACAAAATAATAAATTATTATTTAAAAATAAAAAAGAGGTGGGAGGCTCTCCATTTCCAGACCATCTAAAATTGCAAGTTGCAAATATTGAAAGATTTTTAAAGCAATTTCTAATCCTAATGTGCCCAAATTTATGTCAACTCTTTTCTTCTAAATTAGATAGACGAGACCTTCATTGTAATCGTAAGGTTTTCTATTGCTATATAATTTCAAACAACAAACATACGGTTATTTAATTAAATAACTAAAAATAAGGTCTCAGCTTTATTTAATGAGTCTTTGAGTGACATCAATTTTTAAAATTCTAGTTGGCACACGCCGACTGTTTAAATAAAATACCAGGTGCAATGTCGCTTGCTGGTCTCCTTTCTTAGTCATGCTCAACTCTTTCCCTGGCATGGAGTATGATCTATATGAACGTATTATTCTTATTCTATGATATTTCTGCATTCAGCCAGATAGAAGCAAACATCACTAAATGCCATTAACCGGAAAGGAGAAAAAAAAAAAAAAAAAGGAAGGTTGAATGATAAAAACTACTTTGATCCTGAAACCAGCAATAAGACCAGTCGTTGCCCCTCATTGGTAAGGTTAGCTGTGCTCTCATCTCAGGATTTTTGCTAGTCATCTGAGCTTGTTCGCACTTCCAAATGTCTTGATTACTAATACTGATGAATTAAAGGATAAGATTTCATGTATGTTGTTTACAATTTGATCTTTCGTTTAAAGATATTAGTGAACATAATCGGGTCCAGTCAGAACTAAGATGATTCCATCTGTAAAACAGTCTTTAGTCGGTATCGAAAAAGCAGACTTGAATATCACGAATAAAAAACAAAATTTCAGGTTCCGGAGTCATTATTATTGTTATTGGGTTGACGTAATTGGATGGCCAACACCATTAAAGTATTTTCTTTGGTAGGGCCTTTTTGGATGTCCGCCACAAAATCAACACTCGATTAAGTACAAGCATGCAAATCTTGGCCATATTTATGATATATTAGTCGCAAGCTTGGCCGTAAATAGTAAAATATTCATTATTGAGGACGAATTAGAGGAAACATTTGCTTAAGTTGTTCCTGAACGAAACCTATTTCTATTCATACAAGAAGCCACGTCACTAACTTTACTCCCTTTGTACGCAGATTGAGTCACCCGAGTAGCTTTTTCTCGCACCAAGTAGCTTCACAACCATCTGAAGGGTTACAATTATACTGTTCTTGCTTTTATCTCCATGGACGAAGCATATTATTTTTTATTGCTCTATTGTTAAGTGAACAAGCATTTTATTGTATTTTTGCCATAAATATCAGAGCGAGAATTAGTCTTCATCTCGTCAGCTGTCACACTGGCATAATTTTTCCATTATATCTTCAGATAAACTTCCTTCCTAACACAGAGAGGGAGAGCAACAAAGAGATCTTGTTTTATTGAAGATTAACCAGTGTGTGCAAGAGCAAGTAATTAAGAAGAGTGAAAGAAATGGGTGTGAGATCAAAGACGGAGGAGTTAGTGCCATTTACATTGATGATGATAATGGAGGGTTGTACAATAGGACTAACCATTCTGGCGAAAACTGCCATGAATGGAGGAATGAGTCCATTTGTTTTTGTGGTCTACACAAATGCTCTTGGCTCCATCATTCTTCTCCCTTATTCTTTCCTCTATCACCGGGAGAGGTTCTTTCATTCTTTCCCCCTTTCCCTCTCTTTCTATCTTTCTATATTTCTTTCTTGCTATAATGCTTATATTTCTCAAACTTGTGAGTTGTGATTCATTATATATATATATATATATATATTTTCTGTTTCTTTTGCAGAATAGAACAGCCTCTCTTCACCTTACCTCTTATGCTTCGGTTCTTCTTCATGGGTTTAACAGGGTTCGTATACACAGTCTCGTTCTATCTGTAATTTTGTTTCGTTTTGTCATAAACTGTAGTAGCACTGATGGATAATTCATGCCAACTTTTGGTTGTATGTTCTACAGGGTAGCTGTTTCCCATAACCTTGCGTTCTTCGGGTTGTATTATAGTTCGCCTATCGTTGTGTGTGTGATGGGCCTTTTAATCCCTGCAATTTCCTTCATGCTTTCCATCATCACAAGGTGTTTCTCAAACTATTCACCTTGATCATGAATGGTTGATTTCCAATCCAATAAAATTTGAACAAAAATAAATAAATAACTAACGAACCAAGATTGATGGGCATCATCACTGTCTTGTCTATTTAATTAGTTGGCCTCTTAGAATGTGTAATGTGGAATGTGGCCGGACGTATAAGACAACCATGGGCTGTTAGCAGATATGTCAACTTGCCCATGTCATATCATGGACCCGTTAGAATAAGTTTCCAATGGCCTACATGGACTATCTTTATATATAGGCGCAACACAAGCAATCGGATCCTGTCCAATAACACTCATTTCGGTATTTTTAGCCATGCACGTGCCGTATCAATTGTCATATCATATCAGATCATGCCGCAGACTCATTGAAATGAATGCTTTTCCACCTTCCGAATTCAATTTTTTTCTTCATTTATTTATATATTTTGAATCATAGTCCGATTGATGTATAATATATTAATATACAGGACGACAGAACTGGATTGGAGCAACCCAAGTATCCAAGTGAGAATAATTGGCATCTTGATATCGATCATGGGGGCAATATTTGTGGAAGTGTACAAGGGTCCATTCATAAGAAAAGATAGTGCTGCTCAACTTCAAGCACAAAAACCACCTCTCTTCATTTTCTACTCCACACCAGACCGATGGGTTCTTGGTGGAATTTTGCTTGCAGCTTCTTTTTTATCTGTTTCTGTATGGAACATCATCCAGGTACTCAACATATATAATATACTTATATACAATTTTGTCTCTCTTTTATTTGTTTGTATTAATTTCTCTAACTCACATGGGATAGAACTTTCTAACTTCCTATCCGGTCAGGCTGGAACTATCAAACTCTATCCGCAAGTGATGAAAGTGGTCTCTTTTTATAGCGTAGCTGGGACTATCCAGTGTACTATTTTCTCTCTGATTATGGAGAGGGACATAACTGCTTGGAAATTAAAGCTAAACTTCGAGCTTCTTCTCATTATTGCAACAGTAAGTGCATAGACAACAAACTTGAAAGCTAGCTACACCAGTGAATCAGAAAATAGCTAGAACTTTTTCCTGATCATGCAAGCGTACATATATATGTTGTGCTACAGGCAATATTTGGGAGTGTAATTCGCACCACTGTCCACGTATCATGTGCGCAAATGAAGGGCCCTCTTTATGTCCCCATGTTTAAGCCATTTGGGATCGTATTTGCCACCACTTTTGGTGTCAGCTTCTTCACAAATGCTCTTCATTATGGAAGGTAAAACCTTTGTTCTTTTCTTTAAATTTTTAAACCATAATATTAATTACCTCAGAATATTTAATTTCAATCTAAAGAAAAAAGTATTTAAAATTAAAAAAAAAAATAGAAGTGCACATTTTGTTGGAGAGCTATGCCAACGATAACTTACTAACATGTTTACATATACTTGTTCTCTGTCTTTAATTATGTACGAGTAATTGTTGAGGTTATATGGTGCAGTGTAATAGGAGCAGTTGTAACCGGGACGGGGTATTACACTGTGATGTGGGGAAATATCAGAGATGACGAATTACGTAAAACTAAAACCCACGACATCAATCGTGTTGAATCTTCTGATGGGAAGGTCCCTCTCTTGCAAGAAGAATCAGAAGTCTAAGACCTCTCTAAGCGGAAATCTTAATGGAGCATTTCTCAAGTAAGTAGTCTGATCTGCTCTCTCATATTTTTACGAGTTATGACATGCACGCACCAGGATTCTTTTACTTAATTATTTTTTCGTTTTTAGACGCCAGTTGGTCGGAGGATTGAGATTAGAGATTGATGAAAATATGCTTGCTGTATCCAAAAAAAAATGTGGAATTTGGGAGATTTCGTGTGTTGTAAATGATTTTGTGAATAAACAATGAAGGATTTTGTATCAGATTTTTTACGTGCAAAGTCTTTCTAAGCAAATCTTGTAATTAAGTCTGAGAAATATTGATGTTGATTGCTAGCTATCGTAAGTTGATAGCTGTTTTCAATTTTCTCTCCCTTGTTGATATTAACACGAAACTAAGATTCCTACCCATTCCAACAACTATATTAGGCACTATTTGATATTCTGAAAGGATTAGAGGAATGATTAATGAGAAGAAAGTTAGGTTAGAGGGGTCGGCTAGCATTAATTATTTTCTCGCAAGCTGGTCGCTTATACTTAATAGTCACCAAACGAATATATGCGGGAGGTGGCCCAAAGGATTTAATGTGATGGTCTAATGATCAATCGCTAAAATGCACTTCTTACCCTTCACGGATTTTATCATCTCAGCACGAGCCTCATCTTGTGAGCACATATGAAAGTTTTACAATGGAACCGATGAAAAAACTAACAGATATGTCACTTACATATGTATGTAGAGAGAAAGAATCATAACTAATTTGGGTTTTTTATGCCCGATACGAGGTTCTGGAGGAAATCGTGATTTAACTGCTTTTGTCAAAGATCTGGCAGCAAAATTTATGCAACTGTGAAGTTTTCTTATTTAAGCCATGGGGTAACTAGCGGAAACCAGACAATCAGCAGTATGTCTTCGAGACTATTTTATATTTTATATATGTATATATATATGTAAGAGCATCCACTACATTTATATGACCAACAGATGATCATAGATAGATAAACTCACATTACATACCAAAATAAAGCATTGATCAGAAAGATGAGTGCTGTACCATTGTGGAGAGAACTCCACATTATTTATAAGGCGACAACTGGAAAGACAAACTTCCTGAAGGCGCAGAAGCCTTTTCTATGCCTTTTGGATATACTCATCCACTTCTTTGAAGTTCTTCACTACAAATTCCTGAATGACAGCCGGATCAGGGATCTCATCACTTGCCTTTTCATACTCACTTAACCATTTCACCAAGCTCCCATCGCCCTTTGGAGTCACAGTTATAGTGCCTTTGAAAACCTTGTAGTATTTCAAGAGATCCCCATCAACAACACTGTAACTGACCACCTTCTTCGCTTCATCGACATGCTCAATCTTCTCTGTCGATACCTTGACAATAGGAGAACCTGAAACAGTAACCAGTAAAGCTGAATTCAATTTTAATTTATCTATTTATAATGAAACGTCAATTAATGTCATATATATATATATATATATATCATTTTTACCATCCGCATATGTTATGAGACGCACAGAGCCAGGAGCCTTGCCATCACCCTTGAGAACCTGAATGCTCTTGTAATCGTGAGAGAATGCCTTGGGAAAGATAGAGGTAGAGTCTCTGATGGTTCCCCAGAACTTATCCGCCGAGGACTTAATCTCAGTATCAACTTCAAGCTTTCCAGCAACAGCCATCGTCGTATGATATAGACAGAAATTAAAGAGAAACAAACACGATTCTGCACATTTGAGAAGTTAGCTACAAACGTATGTTTATATAGTAGTTGTGTACTGGTAGACTGGTAGAAATATGGCCTTTATTGAGTGCATTAATTTTTGCTAGGACAAAGCTCAACAACCATATCGGCCTGTAATGAAATTTTTGTCAGAAATTAACGCATTCACATTTAATTATATCATGCACCTGCATTACAGATGAAACAAATCATTTAAGTTGTTTCAATCTAGTGTACTACGACTGTCAATGCACTCTCTAAATTTGAAATGGGATGCGAAAGCAAATAGGCATAGAAATAACTAGAGATCACTATTATAAATATTAGTAACAGAAATATATATTCATGGGCCCCTCTGCAATGTGTGATAGTGCTACTGTATATTACTACTCTTAGCCATGTCGGTGGAGGCCGGCCTGTGAAGCGAGAGGAATCCAATTTACTCATGGATTGGTGTCTCTGTAATTGTGCTAGAAAAAATTAGAAGGCGGCAATGCATATACATATCATCAGAAAAGATCGAGGGTTAGGAAATCTTTAGGAATATTATCTAATAATACTTTTTGAACTTAGGTGAATTTTGAAAGGCGTAATACTAAATATCGTATGAGCCTAGATTTTTATGTTTTCGCAAGTAATTAAGAACCCAATAAATCTGCTCAGTTATATATATCCAATAGGTCCTTGAGATCACGTCTATAAAATAACTAAAATAGTGATGTATTTCAATAAACATTCATCATATTAGATTTCTTTTAGAGACATGATATGATTATTAAACACTAATTTGATATCGTTAAATAAATTCAAATTTAAAAATCTTGCTATAAATAATAATCATGTCGTATTTGTGTCAACACAATTATTATTCGTGTCATATTTATGTTTTACCTGCACTACACGATTATTTATTTAAAATATAATTAATTAAACGAATAATCGTGTATTAAATAAATAAATGAATAATTATATTTTAAAACAAATAAATGAATAATTATATCTTAAACTAATATATTTTAATAAATTTTAAAAAAAATATATGTAATATAAATTTGTTTATTACAAATAAGTCTAATATAAGAATCTAATAATTAAATATATATTATTTTTGATAAAATAAACTATTTTTAATATCTTAAAAATCTTAATGATAATTATTAAGTTAAACGAATCGTATTTGTATCTTAAACAAATCGTGTTTAAACAAATAAATGAATAATCATGTTTAAATGAATTGTATATAAATAAACGTATCATATTTAAATTTAAAAGAGTTAATATGAATAATAAATGAATCGTATTCGTGTTAAATTAATATTAAATAAATCATATTCGTGCCTACCTGAGTTCGATTTGTTTATTTGAATTGCGAACCCTAACTAATTTAAAATATATAAATAAATAAGTTATATTCTTATTTAAAATTTATAGAGATTCGGAAACTCGAATGCTATAATTAACCCATATGAAAAAAATTTTGTCTTTGTAGTTGGTGGCAGGAACACTAACAATGGAACCAGATATTTTGATAAGGATTATTAAATAACAGACAATAAGTTCACGAGCGACGGTAGTTGAATGTACCGATCATCTTGGCGTAAATTACTATCGCCAGTCCTGTAATTTAGCAGTGATAGTTTTGACATGGAGGTCTTGGTTTCTAGAATTAACAAATTGCATATAAAACGCCATCTTTTTTCTACTGATGTTGTAAGTAGTAAAACTTGGGACAAAACATCTAAGAAAATGTAATGAACAGCGACAATCTGATGCCGGAAACTTTCTACTTTCTCGTACTTGTTTTGTTTAGCAAGGCAACTGATACATTTTAACAAATAACACAACAGAAGAGATGAGCCAGGAGATGTTTGATTAGCAATCTGGGAAATGCATTCCGTGAAAATAAAAAAAGCTTGAATATAGTTAATTTGCAATAGTTGGTACCTTTATTTGAAATTTGAAGGGCTCTCTAAAGCACCCCACATGTAACAATCAAATTAGGTGAAAGATGGCTTGAAAACAAAAGCATGTTACATTAGGTCCCACATCAACTGAAATGCAATTCCATTTTTATTATTTTATTTTTCATACTTTGTCATTTTCAGATGGTGATAACATGATTCTAGAATGGTAAATTTCACCATACACATACAAGAACTGGGCTAGAAACTATGAAGTATAAAATCAAATAATTTAAAAATCAAATGAAAGCTCCCTCTCAACGGCTACCCTTCTATCCTCAAGAAAAGCGTAAGCAAGAAAGTAAAAATGGAGGAAGAGATTGTAGTTTCCCTTTCCTTATCAAAGGTAAGCAACTTCTAATCGAAAGGTAAGCAAGCAATGCAATACCAACTTTACCTTTATATGGGTTTTTCTTTTTCTTCAAGTACATCTCTCTGTAAATTATGGTTGTTGCAAAGTCTGGTTGAGTATTCTCTAACCCTCACTTGCTCTATACATACTCTTCTCGGGATTCTGATACTATCCCATTTCATTTTCTGCAGATACTTATAATTATTTCCATTTTCTTCAAATTTTGATGGTGCATGCATTCTGAATTCCATACAAATTTAGCCCGTGACGCTGTTGTTTCTCCTACTTCTGGGATGTAATAGAATTTCTCCGTTCAATAGTCTGTTTCATGTAATATAATCTGTCACTGCAATCATTAAACATTAAACAGAGAAGTTAATCCATTTGGGAAAGGAGCGATAATGCCTTTCGGCTTGGTCTCAGCATGGAACAAGCGCAGACGAAGCAAGTCCCAAGAGCATACAGATCCTTGTATGTTCTTGTTCCTGTTCTTAAGATAGCTCCGAATATGGTCTTTCACCATTTTAACATCAACCTATCTGTTTTCCAGGGGTTTACAGACCTGCGGAGCATTGGAAACTTGAAGATCAGGCACCCCAACCTCCAAAGAGACATCGTGGATCATCAGTTTTTACACTCAAGGAAATGGAAGAGGCAACATGCTCTTTCAGTGATGAGAATTTTCTTGGAAAAGGAGGTTTTGGTCGGGTTTACAGGGGCACTCTGCGATCAGGAGAGGTACTCATGCTCTGTTCCTGCAATGAAATCATTTAGACTACCATCTGCCATTACCATTTAATTTATACTGCTTAAACGCTTGTGTTATAGATATGTAAGAACAGTTGATACAAACACTTTCCTCTTTTTGTGGTCCGAAGGTTGTTGCAATCAAGAAAATGGAGTTGCCACGGTTTAAAGAAGCTGAAGGGGAACACGAGTTCCGTGTAGAAGTTGATATCTTGAGCAGACTAGACCATCCAAATTTGGTTTCCTTGATAGGCTATTGCGCTGACGGGAAGCACAGGTTTCTAGTGTATGAGTACATGCAAAAAGGGAACCTGCAAGATCACTTAAATGGTTGGTTTTACAGACAAATCTTGTTTGCCATACATCTTCCTTGGGTTAAACATCTAACAATCTGCTATTATTCCATGCTAGGAATCGGGGAAGCAAAAATGGATTGGCCTTTGAGGCTCAAAGTGGCACTTGGAGCAGCAAGGGGACTTGCTTATCTCCATTCAAGTTCTGCTGTTGGGATTCCAATTGTCCACAGAGATCTCAAATCCACCAATGTTCTGCTAAGTGCCAACTTCGAAGCAAAGGTAACAAAGATGAAGATTTTTCATGTAGATCATGAGTTGTAGGTACTATTTGTATGGCAATTATTGAAATCTAAAACTCAAATTGCTATGTTTCACAGATATCTGATTTTGGCCTCGCAAAGTTAATGCCAGAAGGTCAGGAAACTTATGTGACTGCTAGAGTTCTGGGCACATTCGGCTACTTTGATCCTGAGTATACATCGGTATGTATTTTTGTGCTACAAGAAATACTTGCTGGCTCTTATACATGTTCAATGGCATACAATATAACAACATCAGTATTTCTTGTGCATGTTATTTTTATAAACTACTGATGCATTCTCCAAATTTTCATGTTGTTCATGAGCCTCCAAAAAGAAAATGAAAATATCGAAATAATTCCATTCAAGAGTCAATTCTACCTTCATATAATGCATGCAGTCACAAAAGCATGAAACTAACTAGGTGTCTAGGATTAAACTTCTGTAGCTAATACTCAAATCCATGCTTGTCTATACTGTTTTGAACTACTAAATGAGTATATTCCATTGCCTCATTAGAACAGAGTGCATAAATATGACAAGGCAAGGGTTAGAACTTCAATGATCCTTGCAGTCTTCTTTACCAAACAATATAGCTGAGAAGCTAGTTAGCTACCATAAACAGTCTTATGTAAATTCCAAAAGTAGCTGGAAAATAAAACACTGCTACACCATGAATACAAAGGAATCAACTCACAGCTACCGGATGCAATTTACCTCAAGTGAACAAAAAGATGCATTGTTAAAATTTAGAACCACTCAAGTAAATTGTGGTTTCTTAATCAAATGTGTTGAAGAATGGAAAAGTTCTAGTCCACTTTAAACAATCGTCTTAAATTGTCTTGATTCTTATCTTAAACTGAAAATAAAGTACAATGTAATCCATTCATATAACATGGTTTTGGTTCACTCACACATGCTATCATGAAATAATTTCTGAAGGCAAATCTTTAAATTTAGCCTGCAACAGAGCAACTGAGATAAAATTCTCTGTAGAAGACTCTGGACTTAGACGTTAGTTCTTCATCTTATCAGCATAGCAATTCTGAATTTAGGAGTTTTTTCCCATGCTGACAGACAGGGAAACTCACTTTACAAAGTGATGTTTATGCATTCGGAGTCGTTCTTCTAGAGCTTCTGACAGGACGGAGAGCTGTTGACTTAAATCAGGGGCCAAATGATCAAAATCTTGTATTACAGGTAGGATAAAACTGTCATTTTAATCATTCTGGTTTTTCAATTTCATAGACGCAGAATATTAGCTGTAAAAGTATCTGGAATAGTAAAACAATAGTTCTTCTTTCAGGTGAGACACATACTAAACGATCGGAAGAAGTTGCGTAAGGTGATAGATTCGGAGCTTAGTCGAAGTTCATATACCATGGAATCTATAGCGATGTTTGCAAACTTGGCCTCACGCTGTGTCCGTACAGAGAGTAGTGAGAGGCCTTCAATGGCAGAATGTATAAAAGAACTCCAACTGATTATCTATACAAATTCAAAAGGCTTGAGTATGCCCATGCATGCACTCAGAATGGTCTGATAAACCAAAATGTTATATCAGCAGGGTGAAACTGTTAAATATAATAAACATACTTTGTTTCTTTGATTGGATTCTTAAACTTGGAATCTGAAGTGCATTATAGTGTCAAAATGAAATAATTTGATGAGGCACCAAAAAAAATTGTGAATGAGTTTTTATCAGTTATGATAGAAGAAAATCATGTAGGAAAAAGTTGAGGGTAATTTTATGTTATATTGGAAAAAAGAGACTGGTAAACTGAAGAGGTAACTACTGAGGATCTAAGATCAGAAGGGAACAATTCCTTGTAAGTCCGGTTGTGGTCTAGCATCACCATCTTCTTTACTTAATGACAGCTGTTTGTATGAGTCATATACTGTTCCAAGAACAGGGAATATGTATTCTATGTTAAATAAAACTGTAATATAATTAGTGTTCTTTGGTTGAGTTTACATCACCAGCTCTAGAGGCTTGTAGAAAAGATGCTTTCCTCTTTTCAAGTTAAGACCCGACATACAGTATATATCTGATGTATTAAAACAAGAGAAAAAAGCATACTAATAAACACAAAGTCAATGCAGTTACCTGTAACAAACAGGTTTCTACCGAAAACATGATATGTACAAACAAGGAGACACCCAACCATCTGACTGACCTCCTTCTAGTCAGAAATCAACCCAAATAGATGATCATCAGAGCCTGGTTGGACTACATCCTAGACCTGGAGAATCCAAATCTAAAATTGGACCAAACAAAATAGAAAGGAAATTATAAAGGAGCAAAAAGGACAATAAAATCAAAGAGAATAAGAGACAGAAATCTACTCTACAATTTCGAAGTGACAACGGTCATTAGCACACACATCTGTACCTGTGTGTGCACATATCTCTGAATGAGAGAAAGGGAGAGTGAGTTGCAGCAGAACATGAGCATTATTAATGACAGTAAAAACACATGACAGGAATTGTGTATACCTTGGAAATCATGCTGCAATTCTTACATATCCATTTATGAGGGCAGTTCCTCATCAGAGCCTGAGATATCTGATTTCGAGGAACTGTCAACAACTGGAAGTTTCTTGCACATCAAGTGCTTGCGTCTCTGCAGCATCAACAGGATCAAGATATTATCTGTCTTGACAACGTCGTACCCTGCTTTTGTGTACATGTTGAATGGAGCAGCATCAATCATTCTGCAATGCAAGTACACCTCTTTTGAGGAACCCATCTGAGATATTAGTTCCTCGCTTGCCTTCAGAAGATGCCAACCAATACTCCTCCTGGAATTTCCAAAAGAATGCATCCATTCTGCTTAATAAATCGTACAAAAATGCTATTGGATCAAGTAATAGCTGTACGAAAGAATCTGTGGAACGGAAAAGTCACAAGACTTCCAGAGTAATATGAAATAAGTTGATTAATGATGAAGAGGAAACCACTTCATATACTATCAGCCATGCCAATTGAAACAATAGTTTCACTTTAATCAACTGTCAGACCGAGTGACAAGATTGGAGAGACAAGGTTGTGCATAAGGCAAAAGAAGAGGGGGGAATTAAGAAAGTAAAATTACTATATCAAAAATCTCAGAATCCACTAGACAGTGTTTTATAGCTAAAATGATCCTACTTTTTGGTGTTGTTCAACTAAGTCACTTAAGAAGGAGACTTGGCAGGACTGAATAGGCACTCGAGATTCAAGAATAATGAAAAATCGAGTATTTAACCACACAAAAGCTATAACCCCCAACACAAGTTTCAAAATTGCCAACCCTCATGTACATACAATCCTCTTAAATCTATTGAGAATAAATTCAGATTTAAACTACAAAACCAAGAACTAGCCCACTGGCATAGATTTCTAATCATTATTGATACACTTATAAGATTGGGTTCATATTATAAATCCATGGCATCAGTAGTGTTCAACAAATGCTAGAATTTCCAAGAAGCATTCAGCAGCAAGCATGGACCCACTTCCATATAGTCAAAATCAAATAAGAAATGCAGATAAAATTGATATAAAAATTCAAAACTATTAAAACAAAACCATATGTACCTTCGAAGATGCTTTTTCACAGTCATGTTACAAATATAAGGGGAGTTCTTGGGAGGTGTAGGCGTAGGAGGTGAAGCATTAGCACCTCTTTTATCAAAACAAACCTCCACAGTACCAGCCAATTCTACCTCTTCACCAATGTCACTGTCTTTCTTTCCTCTATAAAATCCAATAAGTGTAACAGCATGTGGCATCACAGCTCTTCTTTCAATCAAATACTGCTTCACCAGGAATTTTAACAACTTCTCATACCCCAAAGGCAACAACATTGATTCTGCAAAAGACTCAGCCAACAAAGTAACAGTTCTATCCATGTCCTCTGGCCTCATAACACGAACCCACAAATACCCAGATTGCAATTCTTGAAAATGCACAAAATTTTCAAGATTTTTGAGCTTTTCGAGCTCTTCATTGGTTAAAAATTTGCCTCTTCTAAAAGAATCTTCAAGAGATGGAGAGGAGGAGGAGGTTGCAGCGTTGGTGGAAGAGGAAGAGTGAGAGGATGAGAGAAAAGAATTGAATTGGCAATTTTGAGATTTATGGAGAGAGAAAACAGAGTGATTAGTGGAGATTGTAGGGGGCGATAGTGTGAAGAAAGGGAGTGTTGTTTTGCGGTGGTACTGTTGAGGGTCTATGAAAAGTGAGAGTGAGAATGTGGAAGCTGAAGCCATAACAAGTTCAAAAGAGATGAAGTTCGTCGCTTGGATTGGTTGTTGTTTGACTCCTGCGATAAACAAAAATTTCGCTTCTAAAATATGGAAACCACTACGTCGCTTCCTAGAACAACAAAAACGACACAGTTTAGGCTTTAATCCAACTTCTTCCTCTAACGGAAAGATAAGATAACTTTTCACATTCATGGTTGGGCCGGGACAGAGAGAGAGTGTAAAAGTAGGGATATTTTTTACAGGCGCCAAACCCATGAGATCCACCGCTTAGATAAATTTCGGGAAATGGGACAAAAAATAGGAAGAAATTAATTTTCAATTTATTAATAGGACAGAGATTGATTTATCTATTCCCACCCCAACCCCACCCTCACCCATCCTCACCTCATTCTCTAATAAAATATAATATAATATATATATATAATTTATAAATTAAATTATATATATATAAATATAATTTTATATTATAATTTTTAAAATTATATATTATAATTAAATATAATTAATAATAAAAAAAATTATGAAATCATGAATTAATGTTATAAAATATATAAATAAAAAGTAAAAAATTAAAAAGACCCTATATTGTATTTCTAATAATATATTAATAATATTTTTATTTAAGTTAATTAAATTTTTATATTATTAAAATTAATTTATAAAAATAATATAAAATAGAAAATTAATACAGGAATGAAGAATTCATTTCTCGTGCGGAGATTCTACATCCTCATCCTATTAAATTTAATAAGAAATAGAGGTTAAAATAGAAAATAGGATGGGAAATGGGGCATACCTCTCCACCCCACCCCATTGCCATCTTATGTAAAAATAAAACCGGATCAAACGGAACTCTGGCGGCCTACAATCGACTGAAAGGCCCGGTTTAGCCCAAATAAATCCAAATCATATCACAATTTGATTTTTCAAGCAGCCTAAAGATGACATAGATGCAGGAAGCAGGTACTGATATTTTTTTTTTATCTTATAATAATATCCAAATTTCTAATAGAAAATCATCAAAATTTTTATAGTAACATGGTTGAAAGAATCAAAATCGAGGCTATATTATAGAATAGCTCTCAACTATTATGGTTGATTGGATATTTATTTGGTAATAATTCGACCTATTATTTTCTCTCTCCTCCCTCCTTTTTTCAGAAAAAGTTAACGAACTTATAAAAAAAAATTATAGAATATAACTATATACATGAAATACGGAATTAAGGTGTATTTTAACAATCGTCTTAAATCCAAAATATTGATATGATCAAAAGCCATAACATAAATATTCCTCACCCTATCAAGATTAACCCTTAACATGAATCAGAACCTCACATCACTCTTCTGCGCGCTCACCCGACGTTTTTTCATCTAAACCGCAGAATAATCTTCTCCCCGACTCCATTACTCTTAAAAACAAGTTTTCCACTTCAGTTGCTTCATATTCATTCTTTTTCAAACAAAAATGATCTTCTTGGTTGACATCAACAGTCCACCCCCCATCATAACATCAATAACGACACAAACTGCTGCTCACTTGGAAAGAAGGTATTCAAAATCTTGTGCCATTTGGTTGTACATGACACAGTGGTGTTGAGGTGGGGCTGAGCCAGGCTAATGGGTGTAGTTGTGGCGGCGGTGCTAATGGAGATGAAGGTATCTTAGTGACTTCAACAAGAGGATACTACTGGTAGAGAGAGAGGAAGGGATGGTATTGGATAAGTGAGAGGAACAAATAAATTTAAGAGTCTGTAATTACGAGAGGCAATTTGCTTGCATAATTCCATGGAGGGCAAGAGGTGCCCCCGACTAAAAAATGGAACTATCCATTCACTGAGCCTAAAAATAGGGATAGCAATATACGTTGGGCTTAAATGATGATGCTAAACTGGTCTTTCATCAGTCAAATCATGTCCTTTGGAATCGGCAACAAACTGGAAAATCTCAAAATTTGGCTGATTACCATACGTAGTAGACTAGAGATGAAACATTGACATTCTAAACCAAGGCTCATCATAGAAAACTGAACGTATAAATTAAAAATAAATATATTATTTATGATTATATAAATGTACTACTTTAGTCATCAGATGAATTGATTCATCAACACTCTAGCTAGCTAGTAATCACAATTGTATATATAGTAATATAGTATTAATGACGCATCAGACACAAAGGCATTACAAATTCTCCAAGAATTTATCATCAAGGATAGAGTTCTTCACTATGCTGTATATTGCACGATGAGCTTCCAAAAAACTAAAACAATTAAACATGTAGATATAAAATTTAGATGTGTTTCATCTTCTCATTCCCCATAAAAAGTAGTTCAACAGCGATCGATACTTCTATTTTATATATACAAACATATCCAATGAACATCTAAATATTATATATATATATATATATATATATAGCATAAGTAATAAAAACCAATAATATCCCGAGTCAAGCTTCTATTCTTGGAGTATATGTCTATATCGTAAAGAAACCGCGCGAACCATCATCCTTTTCTTCTTATTTTCCAATATCTCCTGGGTGCCAAACAAAATTACTAATTATTAAACAACTTTAACCCAAAAAAAAATAAATAATAATGAGCCAGTTTAAACATGCATATATTAATTAATCAGTGATTTAATATTTTGGAAACACTACACATACTGATCGATATACATGATTAATTAAAAATATCTCATTATTTTATATAAAAAAATAATATTTATAGAGAAGATTATTGAAGTATGTACTAAAGAATAAAATGATCATATTTAAATAGGACTCGGTAAAAAAGATTTAAATTCGAAAAATTAGACCAAACATGTCCGATATGATTTTATATGTAATCCGATTCAATTTTAGTTTTAATATAAAAAAAAAACTTAAAATTTTCGGTTCGATTTTAGTATTAACTGAAAAAACTCGAACCAAACCGAATTTTTTTTATTTTTTATTTTATTTATCAAATTAATTAATTATATTATATTATATTATATTATATTAATAAATTTGAATATTATAAAGTTAAATTATACTTTTTAAGCTAAAAAAAGTAATATTAATATGTAAATAAGTGTTGTTTTAATCTCAAATTTGAATTAAAAAATTTAAAATAAAAACCCAAAAATCAAATTGAACTGGACGAAAACAATCAATCCAGATTTAGTCTGAACCTTTTCTTAAATTCGATCTAGTCTCCAAAATGAAAAATCCAGAAATTTCAGATTCGGTCTGATTTCAAAAAATCATGCCCAACCAGCCCTTGCCAACCCTGCTATTTAAGCTAATTATGAAATACACATCATATTAAAAATTGTTTGACTAGCCTTTCACTATCAAGCATCCAATGAATAGAAGCCCTATTGTTGCGATGTCGTTTACGCTTGACAAAACGGAAATCCAACATGTGCATGATGTCGTTTTATTAAATGGCGATTCAAACAAATACCAAGTAACAACAAAATATCTCGCCAGTTCACAGGCCTGTTTTCCAAGAAAGTGATATGCACTGATCTCTGTAAATCCTGCATTCATCGTCATTGGACATCTATCGGGTAGAATTTTCAACCTCAACATGCTTATTTCTCTTTTCGAAATTGTTTGCCATGAGTCTTTTCTCGTACAGTGTTACGAATTTTTAAAAAATTTTGGTTAAGTTTGTGACTGAAATTTGCCCTAAAGAAAAAACTGTCTTTGAGCTGTGTGTTTTGGTATATTTTGAAGGATATATGTAATTGTAAAAGGGTAACGGGTTTGTAACTTGAGGCTTTTATTAACTCTTTTCTTTTTCTTTCTTGTTTAGGGAATTTGTGAAGAAGAAAGATCTTGAAATTTCTTGTTCAGTTATTTATTGGGTAATTTGCGAAGAAGACAGATTTAGAAATGTTGTTGCCATGAATTGATATGCATGTAATTCTGAAAAATTTTGTTGAAATTTTCGCTTAAAAGCTGTAAGTTGGCCCAAAATTAAGGACAATGACACATTTTCATTTTCAGAATTACTTACCTGATTTCTTTCCAGCTATGATACAAAATATTTCTGCTCAAGTTTTTTTTTATCAAGGATTTAGGTCAAAAATTCTTGATATAATCGGCCTCCCCCAAGACCATGGAATCTCAACTCACATGGATCAGTCACTTTATTTACGTCAAAAGATGGAGATGAACTAATAAGAATTTGGCCAAAATATATCTTTAATCAAGAAAAGTTTTTGGTTTCCTTTTGTTGTATGGATATTTTGCTCGCCCTCAAGTCTAGCCTAAACAATGACTTGAATCATTTGCAGTCGACACTATTTGATGCCATCTTTAGGGGTTATCCTAAGAGAGATTGATGCTTAAGGAGAAACTTAGCCCAAAGTTGTGAACTGCAGATTGTGCAATAGCACAATTTATACCTCAAAAAGAGGTTGAAAATGCTGTAAGAAACGTAGAACCGCTAATTCGTTTTTCAATCACAAGGATGGTTGATAGGGTAGTCTTGATCGATTTGAAGACAAAGCGGCAACTATATGTTTATCCACTCAGTGGATGACTGGTGACAGCTTTTGAATATGGATGCAATTTACTGTTGTGACTGACTATGAATTACAGTTACATAAAAGCTATCACAATATAAAGTCAACGACAAAGAAAATATTGTTAATAAATGTCATTTCAACAAAGCTTGTGCTCAATATTGTTATACGTCCGTGCTCTGTTCTGTAGAACGGGGGCTTTAATAGAGACGATAAATTTAAGCTGTTGATTTCTTTGTCAAGAACCATCTTCTCTTCTTCGGCATTTGTCCAAATCATTATTCACGCCTTATGTTTTTCTTTCTTCTTTACTTACCAGTATATTGTCTTAAACTGTAGCAATGATTGTGATAAACAAAAAGAAAGGGGGAAGGAATTTTTCAACTGATGAGAAAGTAAGTTTAAAGTGGATTTGTTTTTTGAGTTTTTGTTTTCGGGACAAATTAAAGAATTGGTAAATTTTGTTTTAGAACTGGGATTCGTGTTTTACCTGGACTTTATTTGGGCTGAAACCGTATTTGTGTAGGATTAAAGAATGGAATCCTCTTAGATTTAGGATTATATAGACCATAAAGAATAAAATAAATAAATAATCCCAAAATTCCTTACGAAACTAAAAAAAAAAATAAAGAGTAGCACAACACTCTCTTTTTGTCAAAATTCCTTTGGCTTTCGAAACAACAAAATGTGCCTACACAAACAGAAACCTCACCCCCACCTACGCAATTGAACTTCGAGTACATGATGTTCCGAAATGATCGATTTTGGAGGTAGTGGAAGTGATTAAGGATATCAACGAAACAGTCGAAATCATACCCCACATGATTCTTCTTGTAACACAATCTTATTCGTCTTTCCAACTCCACAATTTCCTGCATAGTGTCATGGCCTCACTCTTTTCACTTGTTTCGACTGTACATTGTGTTAGGATAAATTAATACAAACCAATTTGCAAAAGCACAATAATTACCTTATCCCCTCTTGCGTGAACTTAATAGAAAACAAATAAATAGAGCAACAATCTTTGCGCACAAAATCAATTCTTAAACAGCAACCACATCATTAACAAACAACCATAACACAATCAATTTTAACGTGGAAAACTTCCCAATGTGAGGAGTAAAAACCACGAGACCGTAATTCCACCCAAAAAATTCGACTATAATCAAATAATGGGAATATAAAATTCCTCTCTAACTAGAATTAGAGGTACACATCCACAATATTCTCAAGATCACATAATCTCGGCAAACAATCAAGTTTTACAAAGAAATTAGAGAGAGTTTAAGAAAAACATCACCATAATAGTGGCCTAACTTCCAACTACGAAATCTGGAGAAAAAATGCTCCAAATCTGATCTCCACCGTTCAAAATTTAGTCCTCTGAGTTAGGAAGCTGCTGGTAAAATTTTAGCTCAATCGAACCACGAATCAACCTCTAATCAACCACTTGATCGAAACTGTCCCAAATTTACTTTTCTGCCTCTCTCTCGTAAATAGTACCCGCCTCTCTCTAAATAATAAACAGTGCCCTCTAGACGATAAACAGTACTCGCCTCTCTCTAAACGACGAACGGTGCTCGCCTCTCTCTTTTAACACATATATATATATTGCAACAAATTAAACACTAAACCCTACTTGAAAAAAGACCAAAATGTCTTCGCGCTAATTGGGTTTAGTTACTATTAAAGAGAAAATTTGGGCCATCTCCAAATAGGAGGAAACTTAACCCAATAAATCTCCCCCTTTTCTGACTATATGGAGGGACTTGCTAACCCAGCAATCGAACAACAAACTTCAAACTTTTCCTTTGGAAGAGTCTTGATTAACATATCATAGGCATTGTGATTCAAGCTAATTGCACTCTGATTATCACAAAATACCATATATCGTTATTACTTGAAATCGAGTTCCTGTAAGAATCTCTTCATTCACAACAATTCTTTGCATGCTTCAGTCACTGCAATGAATTCTGCCTCTGTAGTGGAAAGTGCAACACATTTTTGTAGTCTTGATTGCCATGATACAACTCCACCTCGAAGATATCTCATAATCTACTTCATTGCATTCCAATGCTCTCTTCCTGGATTGGATAAAAATCTACTAACAACACCGACTGCATGAACTATATCTGGTCTTGTGCAAACCATCTTCTACATCAAGCTTCCAACTGCTGAAGCATAAAGAACTCTTTCCATGTCTTCTTTCTCTTTATCTGTTGTAGGAAACTGCTTAGTACTTAACTTAAAGTGTATAGTAAGAGAAGTGCTAACCACTTTAGCGTTGCTTATGTTGAACCTTTCAAGTACTTTTTCAATGTAGTGCTCCTGTGATATATACAACTTCTTGACTGCTTTATCTCGATAAATTCGAATGTCAAGGATTTATTTTGCTGACCCTAAATCCTTCATAACAAAGGATTTGCTCAACTGCTTCTTTAACCTATCAATTTTAGAAGCATTCCTGCCAACAATCAACATGTCATCAACATAAAGCAACAATATGATAAAATCATCATCAGATAATTTCTGCACAAAAACACAATGGTCAGAAGAAGTTTTTTGGTAGCCTTACTCCCCAAAAACTAATTCAAACTTCTTATACCACTATCTTGGTGCCTATTTTAAGTCATAGAGGCTTTCTTCAGCTTGCACACATAGTTTTCTTTTCCTTTTATTCGAAAACCCTCTGGATGCTCCATATAAATTTCTTTATCTAAGTCCCATGTAGAAAAGCAGTCTTTACATCCATCTGCTCAACCTCCAAGTCAAAACTAGCCGCTACGCCTAATACCACACGAATAGATGACATCTTGACAACTGGAGAAAAGATTTCATCAAAATTAACACCTTTCCTTTGGCTAAATCCCTTGACAACCAATCTGGCTTTGTATCATGGCTACGAGGTATATTCTTTCTGTTTCACTCTGTATACCCATTTATTCTTCAAAGCCCTTTTACCCTTAGGTAACTTCACCAACCTAAATGTATGATTTTCATACAGTGATTTCATCTCGTCTTGCATGGCATCAATCCACTCCTTCTAATGTTCACTTTCCATTGCTTGTACATAACATTCAGGTTCTCTCCCATCAGTTAGTAACACATACTCACTCGTAAGATACCGTGTAGAGGGCTGTCGGTTTCTGGTAGATCTTCTGAGTGGAGCATCTAGTGAAGCCTCTGAAGTAAATGACTGATCTTGAACATCATCATCAACCTCAACCTGTGTATGAGTCTCAATATCACCTGTACCATGCTGGTCATCCAGGACTTCATCTGTAGGCTGTGCTAGAACATGTGGAGGAAGGACTGGATCCAAGTCTATCAACGCATCACTATACTGAGGCATTGCTTCTTTTGACTTCTCAATATCCTGTATAGTTTGGTCTTCCATAAACACAGCATCCCGACTTCTTACAAGTTTCTTTTACACTGGATCATAAAACCTGTAGCCAAACTCTCATCTTGACTATAGCCGAGAAATATACACTGTATTGTCTTAACATCAAGTTTAGACTTTTCATCTTTGAGAATATACACAAATGCTTTGCATCCAAAGACACGCAAATAATCATAAGCAACATTCTTCCCCGACCAAACTTTATCTGGAACATCAAAGTCTAAAGGAACACACGGTGTGAGATTCAACACATGTACAACTGTATTCAAAGCCTCCCCCCAAAAAGATATTAGCAATTGTGCTTGTGAAAGCAAACATCTCACTCTTTCAACTAGTGTTCTATTCATCCTCTCAACTAGCCCATTTAACTGAGGAGTCTTCGGAGGTGTCTTTTGATGACGAATTCCTAACTGTCTGCAATACTGATCAAATGGTCCAGAATACTCACCTCATTATCAGTTCTGATGCACTTCAACTTCTTCCCAGTCTATCTCTTAACTGAGACATGAAACTGTTTGAACACATTTAGTACTTGATCCTTTGTCTTCAATGTCTAAACCCACAACTTCCTTGAGTGATCATCTATAAAAGTCACAAAATGGAGAGCACCACCAAGTGTTTTTGTTTTCATAGGGCCACAAATATCATAATGTACTAGTTCGAGTATACCTGATTTTCTTGAAGGTGGAGATGTCTTAAAGGTAGTTCTAGTTTGCTTCCTTGCCAAGCAATGAACACACTTCTTCAAAGATTCATTTTTCAACCCAGAAAGCATATTCTTCTTTGCTAAATATTCAAACCCTTCTCACTCATGTGACCAAGTCTTCTATGCCATAATTCAATTGTATCTTCATCTTTCACTGTATTGATATTGCTATCTGCAATCTTTGCTTGCATAAAGTACAATGAAGAACATTTCTTTCCTCGAGCCACAACTATGGAACCTTTACTAAGCTTCCATTTACCACCACTAAAGTTACTGGAGAAACCCTCATCATCAAGTTTACCTGCAGAAATCAAGTTCAAACGAATATCATAAATATGTTTGACATTTTTCAATAGTAACATCGTGCCATTATTGGTCTCCAAGCACACATCTCTCATGCCTATAGCTTTAGCTAAGCCATTATTTCTTATCTTAACATCTCCAAAATCACCAGATATATAAGATGTAAAGAATTCTGTTCACGATGTAGCATGAATAGAGGCACCATTATCAATTACCCAACTGGTCTCATGGCACATAAGGTTGACAACATCATCATCATCATACATAATAAGAAAATCATCTGTAACAGTAACAACTCTGTCATCATCACTACTGTCATCATCACTGTTGTCTCGCTTGAGCTGTCGACAATACTTCTTTATATGCCCCTTCAAACCACAATGATAACATTCAACATTGGCAAACTTATTGGTCTTTTTTTTACTTTTATTTTTATTTTTCAGACTTCTACTCTTACTCCTCCCCCTCTTTTTTGTGACTAAGATATCTGACTGTGAAGAACCCTGTGACTTTTTTCTATCCTCTTCATTCAAAACACTATTTTTAGCCAATTTTATGGTGATAATACCATCAGGAATTGAGTTAGATAATGACATTTTAAATGTCTCCCATGAGTCCAGTAATGTGCCTAAAAATCATAATCCTTGTACTACATCTTCAAATTTGATGTTCATTCCAGCCAACTGATTAATAATTCCCTGAAATGCATTCAAGTAATCTGTTATGGGTTTTCTATCCCGATATTTCAAATTCATCATCTACTTTATCAAAAATAATTTATTGTTCCCGATTTTTCTGGCATATAACTCTTCAAACTTATTCCACAAAGAACTTGCATCTATCTCTCCACTGATATGATTCAAAACATTGTCATTTACCCATTGTCTGATATACCCACACACCTGACGATGAAGCAACTTCCACTATGCATATGTTTTATTATCGGGTTTCTGTTTCTCAAACACAGGTAAATAATAATCTTTTACATATAAAAGATCTTCCATCTTTCCCTTCCATAAATGATAATTTGTACCATTCAAATTAACCATTCTACTTGTATTAGCTTCCATCCTTCAACACAAGGCACAAAACAAATATAACCGAAGCTCTGATACCATTTTGTTGGGATAAACTAATACAAACCAATTTGCGGAAGCACAATAATTACCTTATCCCCTCTTGCGTGAATCTAATAGGAAACAAACAAATAGAGCAACAACCTTTGGGCACAAAATCAATTCTTAGACAGAAAACACATCATTGACAAACAACCATAACACAATTAATTTTAACGTGAAAAACCTCCCCAATGTGAGGAGTAAAAACCATGGGACCATCGTCCACCCAAAAAACTCCAATATAATGGTGGCCTAACTTTCAACCATGAAATCTGGAGAAAGAATGCTTCAAATTTGATCTCCACGTTCAGAATTTAGTCCTCTGAGTTAGGAAGTTGATAGTAAAATTTTAGCTCAATCGAACCACGAATCAACCCCCGATCAGCCACTTGATCAAAACTGTCTCAAGTTTACTGTTCTGCCTCTCTCTCGTAAACAGTACCCGCCTCTCTCTAAATAATGAACAGTGCCCGCTAGACGATGAACAGTATTCACCTCTCTAAAGGATGAACAGTGCTCGTCTCTCTCTTCTTAACACACATATATATTACAACAAATTAAACACTAAACCCTACTTGAGAAAAGACCAAAATGTCCTTACGCTAATTGGGTTTAGTTACTATTGAAGAGAAAATTTGGACCATCTCCAAATAGGAGGAAACCTAACCCAATACGTTGCTTAACAACTCTGTCATTAAGCAAGCCTTCAATACTCACAATGCGATAAATTGAAAGTTTTAAACAAAAAAAAAAGAGAGAGAGCTCAAAAAATTTGAATGAAGAGAATTTATACAACTCAAATTTATTGCTTTAGTTGTTTGGTTCAGTCAAATGAGTCTTACCTATTTATAAAAAATGTACATACAATGGAGGGTTAAAATTACACCTTATAATGCATTTTTGAAGAGATTGGCCTTCTAAAAATATTCTAAAAAATATTTATACAATAATAAAAAATGTTATGCTACCTTGTCTATCGCCCACCATTCTAAATCTTGGGCCAATTGAACACTAATTCTCGATTTAATTTTTCTTCTAGGAGTTGGGCTAATTAGAGGTAACATCAGGTTTTATATACAATACAAATGAGTAAGAATATATTAATTCTTTGCCTAAATATTTTATTGCCTACTTAATCTGGTCTGCAAAAGAGTCGTCTGGTCAAAACTCAAATATCTGGTCTGCAAAAGAGTCGTCTGGTCAAAACTCAAATATCTGCGTGTCCCAGATTTTTCCTCGTACATGTGCAGCCCGCACAAAATCTCAACCTCGGGTCACTGTTTTACGCGCGCTGTTTAAGCTGGGCGTGAGAGGAGGCTGTATTCACCTGAAGAGATTTCCAGTTTCTCTGCAAGCACTGGAAATGAGTGCCCGACATAACTCGTTCTATTCCATTGCAATTTTTACAATGAATTGATGGCAGACAATATTCAAACTTGTCAATTTTTGGAATGCGCATTGCGAGATCGCCCAGTTTAAGTGTCGAGATCAACTTATTAGTGCCATGAACAATGTCTGCTCCAAATTGACGGATGTTCTACCTCCTACTGGCTTCATGCAGCAACTTGCGCTCGTCGAATTATTCCCTAATCGTAGAGAGTTATCGGTGTTTCCTCTCCGTAGAAGCCGCCAAAGACAATCAAGAAGACGGATGATATAGGATAGTTCCTACTTGCAACTTCCTTGGTTTTTTTCTTTTTTCGTCGAATTTAGCATTAAAAACCATTTAGTTCTTGTCTTTTATATTTGCTGTTTTGACAATACTTAAATTATATCCTGATTCAAATCTGATGATCTGATGCTCAAAAGCAGGCTGGTGAGTAATTAACGGTTAATAATTAAATAAATTAGAAATAGGCATATCCAACATCAAAGTCAACAAGCATTCTTCCTCCAAAATTTCTTTTCTATTTTAGCATTACTTACTTCAAATATCAAAGCAAGTAAAATTCCCTTTCCTTTTTCCACTAGGATCATCAGTAGTAAATTCACAGTTTATAAACAAATATCTAAACTAGGTTCAATTTTGTTACATGAAACTGTATTAATTTGACTGGGCCATCTGCATTTTAGATTCGGTGTTAATTATTATTTATTATTGTAGCCTTTAGCCATGCAATCTGCATTAAGTGTAAATTTAACCCAACATCTTAAATTTGTTGAATACAAAGCTTTAAAATTTAAATTTAACACTAATTAAATGGACATAAAAGCTGCGGTATAATTAATTTTCTTCAACATGTAATTGAATTCACATAAAAAGCTTTCGCGTAGGAACTTCTTTTCCATACATCTTCCTATACTTTTTTCATATTGGCAAGCTCGCTGCACCACAACACTAATAATTAATACTAATAAAACTAAGAAAATTAAGAGTACATATGTTGGGAATTTTTTAGGGACATTATTTATGTCAATTATTATGAAATAAGAGTATTTATATCATTACATTAATCAATTGAAATTAGAGGGATATTTATGTCAATACACTAATCAACGTATAAGTCAAAAATTTAAAAAAAAAAAAAAAGTATTTATGATAAATGCAACGTCGATTAAAAATAACAAAATAATTAAAGAAATGACTCTAGGGATTTCGTGACAATTATCTTAAAGTGAAAGGTCTTGCTTGTCATTGTATAGGCTATACTGAAGAGTTAGAGGTCCAACAATGATTTGCCCTAAAACCATTTTGGGATGATCTAGTCGATCTAGTTGATGTTTAACTCCCAACAGTCCAACGACAAGCCCACAACCAATCGAGCAATCTATTTCAGTAGGCTTAACCCAAAATTATTTTAATTTATGTTGACTATTATAAAATTTACATTAACAAAATTTATACATAAATATTATTTTAATTTCAATTTTAAAAGTCAACAAATTAACACTAAATTTCATTTAGGTATAAATAAAAATAAGCAAATAAACATATCACCCTTCAAATTTTAAATCTATTCAACAATGTTTAGATTTTAATCTATTGCATTAAAAAACCAACAATGTATAGATTAAGATTTCAAAATGATAATAACAATAATAATAATAATAATGAGCAATGGCACGTCAATGAACGTAACAAAATAATTGTGGCATTAACAATCACTTCATTAGATAAATAACAGGAAAGTTTAAACATATCTAAATAAAATCATATATTAATACATGTCTTGGACATGGTAATTATTTTAATTGTGTATAGTTAAACTCTTAACTTCTTCGGGTGAATAAGATGAATAAAAGCATCCAAAGAAGCCACAGAAGTTGCAGGAAAACCATGATCGAATATAGTGCGAAGCATGTCAGCTCGTTTCTTCATCTCTTTACGTCCATCTCCATTTCCCATGAGTCTTTCTATTCCATTTAGTATATCATCCATCCTAACAGATTTTGACACTTCATCATCTTCATTACAAACCATACACCCTACCTTCAGATGATGAATGACCAATTTTGCATTATAATGCTGATCTCCTCTGATAGGCCATCCTAAAACTGGAACCCCGCAACCAATTGCTTCCAAGGTTGAATTCCATCCACAGTGAGATAAAAATCCTCCGGTTGATGGATGGCTCAGGATCAACAATTGCGGTGCCCATCCCCTTATTATCAAACCTCTTTTTCCAACTTTATTATCCAGCCCATCAGGAAAGTAACCTTCCGGACGCTCTGAACCCGTCCCGGTTAAATGAGGTGGAGGACCCGATCTCCCAGCACCCTCTGGAATTACCCATATGAATGCAGCCTTTGTTGCTTCTAACGCTTTAGCCAGTTCTGAATACTCCGCCAAGCTGGGGCCAACCTCAGTACCGAATGACACGTACAGTACAGATCCACGTGCCTTGGAATCCAACCACTGGATTACCTCCTCTTCAGTAACATTAGAACGTCGTCGATTTGTTCTTATTTCACGATCATGAACAAGCACAGATACTGCTGAGCTAGAAGCTGCTGCTGCTGACTTGTAAAATTGTTCTGGTAATAGCGGACCCACTGCCCAGACTGGTTTTCCCAGTTGATTGGCTAGGTATTTAATGAAAGGTTGTTCGAGATCATCACAGGTGTTGATCATCAAAGCAATTGAGCCCTCTGTTTCTGCAATCCACATTGGTCGGTCCCCGGGTTTAGGTGGGCCCATTTTATTTGGGCCAGGTGCGCCTGTTGGGGGATTATGTGGGGTTGGAGGACCACCATGATGATTATGAGGATGAGGCCTCCCTTTAATATCCGATCGCGATACACCCATATCTTCGGGTAGCCCAGGGAGTAACCGGATCTCCCCCGGTTTAATACCTTCCGGGTCCAGGTGAGCCTGCCACATAGCATACTCCAGAGCCGCTGAGCAAGCGCCAGAGGTGAAAAACGCCACTATTGGAACCTGAAATTTCTTGAAAACATCAGCAGTCCACCCCATCATAACATCAATGACGACACAAACGGGTACTCGCTTGGAAAGAAGGTTTACAAAATCCTGTGCCATTTGGTTGTGCATGACATGGTGGTGTTGAGGTGGATCTGAGCCAGGCTGTGGCGGTGGCTGTGGCTGTGGCTGTGGCCGTGGCTGTGGCGGCGGTGCTGGTGGGGATGAGGGTATCTTAGTGATTTCAACAAGAGGATACTGGTAAAGAGAGCAAGGGATGCTATTGGATAAGTGAGAGGAAACAATAAAGTTGGATTTGTAATTACGAGAGGCAATTTGCTTGCACAATTCCATGGAGGGAAAGAGGTGTCCCTGACCAAAAAATGGAACTATCCATATCTCTTCAGTAGCAGAGCTTGACATGTTTTTTCCTTTTGGTGTCGCCCATCAGCTTCAATTATTACACAATTGTATAAAAAGAAGATAGCTTAGTGTAGAAGGGTTTGAATTTTACTAGTAGGTATGCCTACCCAAGTTTAGTTTTTATTGACTGTTAGTTAACTGGCTAGTTTGACTACGCGTTTATTTTTTATATTTTTCCTTCGAAGAGGAGTTTGACTACTAGTTATTTAAATGAAAAAGGCATTGTAAATAACAAAAATTATTAAAAGAAACAACAGTAAACTTGATCCAACTTTCAATCAGAAGTAACAATGCCAGTGATAAAATTACAATCTCGTAAAAGAGAGAAAAATTAAAACATACAAAGAAAGGAAACGGGATCAGGGTTGGGTCATGAGCAATTTTTGGGCTGAGAGAGTAGCAGTTGCAAAACAGAAAACACGGCCTGTATGACAATGAGAATAATCAGGAAAACTGCAGCAAATACCGAAATTCCAGCCCATGGAGCATTGAAATAATTTTGTTTCAGGTTGGCCCTCCACCTGTTCCGAGGTGATTTGCAGTGAAAGTGTAAGGCTTTACAAAGACTAGAAAAATAAAAGCTATCTGGAAGTAGAGTTGTCCCTCTAGAAAGGTTATTTATAAGCGTTGATGCTCCTTTATCAGGCAGCCAATTTTCAATAATTCCATTCTGAACAAGTAATTCAACATCCTTTGGAGTGTTCACTAGATGGTGTATTATAAATACATAATCGTTTATGTAATTTTCGGAGTAATGTCGTTGTTCATATGCAATCATATTTCTAAATAATGACTCCGTTTCAAATTGTAGTTTCAGTTTCGGAATTTCGAGAACCCCGTTTTTGAAATCAATGTCAAACAACTCATTACTTGATTTCAACTCAAACCGGACTCCGGCTTGGTGGAGATCAATTATAGTTGGCGCTGTTTTAACTTCGATTTCGTCATATCTCTGCGGCTCCCGCTTCAATGGTAGATGGCAAATTCTCAGAAAATCAGTGAAATGTTCTACCTTATTAACCTCATATGGAGGTTGGAATTTATGCAGATTGCCATTCACTGCCTCCAGACTCTTGAAATATTCATAAGTAAGGGTAATCATATCGACAGAAGTAAGCTCCATATTTGCTAAATGAAGTTTCATATCTGCTAAAAGAAAAACATCCTCAAGAATGAAGCATTGGAAGTTGATTCTCAATCAGCCACATGTCGTACCAAATATCTTCAATCAAATATGGTTTATTGAATATATGATCGTTTTGTTTTCGAAGTTGAAGGAAACGATACCTCAATAAGAGTTCGATGACGAAGGTAGCATCCACCACTATCATTTCGACAAATTCATCACTTTTGAGCTGGATTGCTTCCGAATAACAACCGCGTACTTGTTTTTCTTTGACCTTAATAAGTTGAACAAGTTTGTCCACCCTAATTTTGGTCCTGTCGAGAAAGTCATTCAGATACCTCTGTTTATGTTCTTCCATGAATCGAAGGCTTTTGCCGCCATGGTGAAGAGGACCAATGGAGACTACCTGTGGTGTATATGCCTTTTCATTCATCTGACGCAGTCGCTCCGGAACTCTGTAGATGCAACAGTTCGACGGCAATGGCGATAAATTTTTCAACTTCGTTTCCAAACTTTCTGGTAATGAACTAGATTCTGTCGACATTGCTTGGAAATTCTTAAGAAAGAGGCAGCAAATTAACTTCTAACGTAAAACAAATATGCGTATGTTCTTTGGCTTAATTACCTTCTCTCTATATATATATATATATATAGATCGATTATTCCTTCCGTCCATAGATGACACACCAGCGGGCCACAACACATTAATAAAATTTTAGATCTGTTAAATGGGGACTTGTCTTGTATTTAATCTCCTCACGTAAAGCACATTAGAAAAAAATTAACAACTGCATAATAATAATTAGGTCATTATTTACCAACCAAACTAATAATATATATATATATATATATATATTTTATATATTTTTATCTGTATATAAAATAGCTGTGAGAAGAAAAGGTGTAGGTAAAGTAAAAAATTCTTAAACCTTGTCTCAAGCAATTCAATTGATAAAAGCATGAATGAGAGAGACCACGTGAAAACAATGTCCTCTGGCTTTAGGTCCTAACTAAAAGTACTTGACAATTTATTTTGTCATATATAGGTTGTCTATAAGTTGGGATGAATCGCCAGCAGAGCTAATCTACTATCACTCTATCAGAGTCTAATCCCAATTTTTCCTGAGAAATCTCTTTAACTTAATTTCATTTGTATATAGAAGGGGAAAAAACAATTATCATTGGCTGCGCATGTAGAAAAAAATTTGTCACTGTCATCGGTTGTGCATATACGTAGATCATTATTGAAGATGGGAAAGAAGGTTGTCTTCTCTGTTATGTTAATATATATTGTATGTGAATTGAAGTTGGTTCTCTATCTGATGACTAGTGATCAGTCTATTATTTAATCTTAACGTGACCACCCAGCTAAACTGTGCCCAATCCATCGCAGATCCATATCTGATCATATATGATTCTTGTACAGCAGTCGCTAATTATATGTTCGTCAAATATTAGGAGCCAAATATGTTTCAAGTGATGATCGACAAACTTTGCCGCATGTTTAGCCAAGTAAATAAAAAGGATATGCATGTGTTTTCAAACCCTTTTTAAAAAAAAAAAAAAGAAGGAAGGGGAAAATTAGGCCTAGATAATGCTACGCTCAGCTGTCACTTTCATCAGCCTAACAGTCTGGAAACCTTCAAAAATTTGAACAGGGGCTCACCGTGGGCATGGAGAACAATATCATCTCACATAAGCCCTGAATTTTTTGCATTATCGTACCATATATGGGCTCGCTATGCGCTTGACAGGGTTTGAACACACACTTCCTCAAGGGGGAGTGTGCCGTTTACCATCCAGCCTTTTGGATACACCAACTCACAAAAGCAATACTGTAAATTCACCACGAGTTTATCATCAAAGATAGATTTCTTCAATGTGCTATATATTGCATGATCAGCTTCCAAAAAACTAAAGTAATTAAACACATAGATATAAAATTTAGATGTGTTTCATCTTCTCAGTGCCATAAGTAGTGCAACAACGATCGATGCTTTTATTGTATATATACAAGCATATCCAATCAACGTCTAAATAGCATCAAGTAAATATAACCAATATTACATCCTGAGTCGAGCTTCTATTCTTAGAGTATCTATATCGTAAAGAAATCACACAAACCTTCATGTTTTTCTTCTTATTAACTAACTTCCAATATCTCCCGGCTGCCGAACAAAATTAGTAATCAAATAACTTTAACACAAAATGAAATAATAATAATAATAATAATAATAATGAGCCAATTTCGAACATGTATATATTAACAGGTGATTTAATATTTTAGAAACACGACATATACTGATCCATATACACAATTAATTAAAAAATATCTCAATATTTTATGTTACAAATAACATTACAAAGAAGAATATTGAAGCATAGATTGAATGCACCGAAAACGGAAAAAATCATTTAAATAAGTTAATGATAAAGTACACATCATATTAAAAATCAATCGACTAACCTTTCATTATCAAACGCCTAATGAACAAAAACCCTATTGTTGCGATGTCGTTTGGACTTGACAATCATGTATAGCTTAAATCCAACATGTGCACAATGTTGTTTTACTAAATAGTGATTCAAACAAATACCGAGTGACAACGAAATATCTTGCTAATTCACAAGCTTGATTTCCAAGAAAGTGATTCACACCAGTCTTTATGAATCTTGCATTCATCGTCGTTGGACATCCATCAAGTAGAATTCTTAATGTCAATATGCTTATTTCTATTTTTGAAATTGTTTGCCATAAGTCTATTCTAGTACAGTTTTACGGAATTTTGAAAAACTTTGGTTAAGCTTGTGATTGAAATTTGCTCTAAAGAAAACCCTGTCTTTGAGCTTTATATTTTGATACGTTTTGAAGGATATATGTAATTGCAAAAGGGTAATGTGTTTGTAACTTGAGACTTTTATTAGCTCTTCTCTTTTTCTCTCTTGTTTGAGTAATTTGTGAAGAAGAAAGATCTTAAAATTTCTTGTTCAGCTATTTATTGGGTAATTTGTGAAGAAAAAATATTTAGAAATGTTGTTGCCATGCATGAATTGCTATGCATGTAATTAAGAAAAACTTTGTTGAAATTTTCGTTTAAAAGCTGTAAGTTGCCCCAAAAGGGCAAAGACAAATTTTCATTTTCGTTTCCAGAATCATTTTCCTGATTTTGTTTTCAGCTATGATACAAAATATTTTTGCTCAAGTTCTTTTTGATCAAAGATTTAGATAAAAAATTCTCGATGTAATCGGCCTCCTCCAAGACCATGGAATCTCGACTCATATGGATCAGAATTACGAGCCACATATCACTCTGTATACGTCCAAAGATGGAGATAAGCTACTAAATGTTTTGCCAAAATACATCCCCAACCCAAAAAAAGTTTATGATTTCCTTCTATTGTATGGAGACTTGTCTTGATCAAAACAATTTGCTAGCCCTCAAGAGCCGCCGAAACAGTCACTTGAACCATTTGCACTCGACACTGTTTGATGCCATCACTAGGCCTTATACTAAGAGAGGTTTGCTGCTTAAGGGACATTCAGCCCAAAGTCGTGGACAGCAAATTGTATAATAACACAATTTATCCCCCAAAGCAAGGTTAAAGATGCTCTGAGAAATGTGCAACTGCTAATCGGTTCTCCAATCACACGGATGCTTGACACTTGACAGGGTGGTCTTGGTCGATTTGAAGACAAAGCAGCAAGTATATGTTTATGCACCAAGTGGATGACTATTAAAGCTCAACCCTGTTCTTTTATGATTTTGGTTAATGTTCTTTCGTTTCTCTATTACGAAATTGTGGGAATTTAGAGAGATTCCTTTTTATTTGGAAATCCTCATTTCTGTATATTTAAATTTAGTCAACTTTGTTTTTTGTTAAAAAAAAAAAAAAGGATATAGTTGCGATTTACTGTTGTGATTAATTACAAAAACTCAATAATTTGAAGTCAATGACAAAGAAAATGTTGCACATCCGAATTGGAACTAAACAAAAATGCTTAACCGAACTAAATTAAACCAAATTATTCAATTCTTTAGCTCAATTCAGTTGTAAAACAAGTTCAATTTAATTTCAGTTTTAAACTAATCTGTTTGGTTCAGAGTTTGATTAAAATCAAAATCGATTATAAAACATCATTGAAACCTCTAATATTTATTAAAATTATAAATAAAATAAAATATTTATAATTATTTATATAAATTAGTATAAAACTAAGAATAATTACTATATATTTTAAAAGATTTCTTTTTTCTATAATTTGTGTATACATTAGGGATATGTTTGGTAGGCGGGTCTAACTGTAGTATTTCACTATTGGGAATAAAAAAGTTTTTATTGGACACCTATTTCAGAAATTGAACTATATAAAAAATAGAAATAATACGGTTCAAACCCTCTAAATTTGACTCGCCCCTACACATGTATCTATTATGTATTGTACTATTTTTGTTTATTTTTTTAAAAAATAATTTTTTTAAAATAAAATAATAATTTTTTTTAAATTATTTAATTATTAATTAAAAATAATAATTTATAATTAAATAATAAAAATAAAAATTTTATATAATTATTATATTACAATACAATCACACATTAAATATATTACTTTATTTAATTTTATTTAGTGGAATCTATTACAATATAATTCAATATACTAGGTTACAATTCAATATAATTCGATGTACTCTCTAAAACGCATCCTAGAAGAACTTATTAGTGCCATGAACGATGTCTGATCCAAATTGACGGATGTGCTACCTCTTACTGGCGTCATGCAGCAACTGGCGCTCTTCCAATTATCCCCTAATCCTAGAGAGTTATCAGTGTTTCCTCACCGCAGAAGCCACCAAAGACAATCAAGAAGATAGATGACATAAGATAGTTCCTACTTGCAACTCGGTTTTTTATTTTTTCAATTGTTTCTTCTTCTTTTGCGTCAAATTTAATATTAAAAACCATTTAGTTCTTGTCTTTTATATTTGTTGTTTTGACGATACATAAATTTTAACCTGATGCTGAAAAGCAGGCTGATAAGTAATTAATGGTTAATAAATAAATTTGAAATAGACATATCCAACATAATAAAAATCAATATGCATTCTTCCCCCAAAATTTCTTTTCTTTTCTTTTCTTTTCTTTTCTTTGAGCATTAACTACTTGCTTCAAACATCAAACTCCCCTTCCTTTTTCTACAAGGATCATCAGTAGTAAATTCACAGTTATAAAGAAATATCTAAACTAGGCCGACCCTTCGATTTTGTTACATGAAACTATATTTGAATGGGCCATCTGCTTCTGAGATTGGATGTTAATTATTCAACTACGGCCAGACATCATTATTTTTCTTTTATTCACTTTAGGGAGGAATCCATCCGTATACTAACTTGCCTGCCTGTTCTTCTCTTCTCTTCAAATACAAGCTACATAAAGTTACTTAGGATTCTTTGAGCTACAAGTTCATGAGCTGAGAAATCGACCAAAAAATATTCTATAAAGAAAATGGGGTTATTTCTTAATTTTGAAAGGCAAAAGAAAGAAAGAAAGAGAAAAAAAAAAAAAGTGTAACAGGGAAAAGGAGACTAGAATATTAAGGTAGTGCGTTCCTAATCCTTCTAATGGAATTATTTCCATTCCTAAATTTTCTTTTATGAATTCAATTCAGTCATATATAACCTATGCCAAAAACTATCATGGGAAGAACTTTAAAACAAACAGCTAAAAAGACGGAAATTTGGAGGATTATGAATCAACTTCAAACCACAAAAAGCAGAGCTATGGTAGAAACATAATAAAGACAACCTCTCTTCCAAATTGTACAAAATTGAAGGATTTGACTAAGCTTTCCATTGTGAACTTCAAAACACAGCAACAAAAACTGCAATGATCTGTGATTTCTTTACAATTTCACATTGATATATTTTTGTACATTTCACAAGCACCAACATGTATCTTTCAAAATTGAGTATGTCATCTTCGGCTATTTGTTACCAGTAAGTTAAAACTTGAAACTCCCATCAATCTTCTTCATACCCAACACTCTTTCCTTGCCTTCCATTTCTTTCATGTTAGCGGTCCCAAACAGAACCACAATAGCAGAAACCATTCCGTCTCCTCAATCTTTTGATGTTTTTGTAAAAAGTAATCGCCAGACAATTACATAAAAGGAAAGACATTAAACTGTGAAAATATACCCAACAGTTCAACATTAAAGTATCTCATTCTACTCTCCTTGATTGACCCTCCCATCTCTTAATAACATCTAACAATATTTCATTCCAAGTATCTATAGGTCCAGGGAGGCACCAGTGAACACAATCATTCTGTACATGCTCTTGAACCCCCGTAGCAAATGGATTTGGATACATATAAGGCCCTGGGTGACCATCCGGTCTCATTAGCGATAATTTGGTCACATCCAATGCTTCTACTCTCAAACCCTTAAAATTCTTAGCGTTCTCTTTGGCCGATTCCACTTCTTGAACCTCAATATTTCTCATCTCAGCATCCATTCCTTCAAGCATTTTATCCCCCTCCTTATAAGGTTTGGTCTTAGGACAAGCACCAGCCTTATCCCACTCCCCTTCAAAATGTGAGGGAGAAAATGTAGTCAAAAGCACATCTATAATATTGCCACTAGAACCTCTTCGTTCAATTATGGTGGTAAGGGAAGTTTTTACAGCCTTCCTCAAAACATCATAGAATCCAATCTCAGTGTGATTAAGTCCAGGACAATAATGACAACCCAATACAGAGTCTCCCTCGAAATACACTGCTGGATGCAGAAACCAATGACCAACAGATAAAACAATCATATCAATATGAACCAAATCAGCCGCCCACCTCTCATCAACATAATCCACATACAATTCGTTATGATCTGGACCACTTTTAGATTTCTCAATACCTTTAACTAGAAATGGTGACCAATAAACTGAAATAGTGACATTGCGAGAAGCAAAATGCCATCTTCTAAACTTATTATCTTCACCGTTTCGATAAATAAGTTTAGGGAGAGAAACCGTGGATAACATGCAAAGAAGGGACTCCAGTTGGTTCCTAGCCATTGAGTCCCCGACAAAAGCTAAATGCTTGTGCCTAAGAAAACTAAGAAATGTTTCAGGATCAAACCTTGGTAGGTTGCATTGTTTTGGTTTCCATCTCCAATAGAGGTAACCCACGTCTGGTCTTCCATGAGCGATGCAGTTCTGACCTTCCTTTATTGTACCACAGGTTGTGCCATTGTACAGAGGTCCCATCTTGTCACGAACCCATTTGCCTTTAGCGTAATCACAAGGAGTTTTATTAGCTATTTCCTTTTCTACAAAAGAGAACAACACAAAATTTATTGTTAGCTATAAAACCAAGATTCACATACATTCCAAAACAAACCCAGAAGCCAAGCCACATAATTACAACAAAAGGACATATTTTGAGGGAATGCATGTAAGTACCTTGAGAGAGAGAGGTAGATAAAGAAGAAGGAAAAGAAACAGAAGAGAAAGAAGTAGTGGTGGTAATGGATTTGGTATTAGGGAGGAGATCACCGGCAGAATGAAATACTAAATGATGGAGAGGGTAAAAGTAGAAGCGAAAGATGGCAATAGAGAGAATGGCATAAAAGGTCCAAGATAACAACTTCCTGAAGAAAGGGTGAGGATTTAGGTCCTTCCCCATATTTAGAAATAAAAAGACTCGGTTTGATCTTTCTTTCTCGTGTGCTTCTGTTTCTTCGCTTCTGAGATGAGTTTTCTCTATGCAGGTTATCAACCAACAAGCTGCAAAGTCTATCCCAGAAAAGCTGTGGGAATTACAACCTTTCTGGTTTCTTTGAGTTGGCAATAGTTAAGAAGACAGAGAGAGCTAGCAACTACTCCGAAATTAGGTGATAAAACTAGAGGAGTCAAAGCGACGTCGAGACTCCTGTTGTCTTCACTCTCCTCGCAACCTGTGGTACTCAATCTACAATCAATTATTTATTGCTTTCTACCTTTTTTTTTTTTCTTCTCTTTGCAATTGTTCTCCTGTAAGGAATTAATTTGTTTACCCCTTACCTTCACACAAATTAAGATTAGATGTAACAGAAACCCACAAATAATTTATTATTAAGGAGTCATTATTGGTTTTGCCAGTTCAGAAATCACGAGCAAAAGATTCTTCAATCTCTGTAACTATAATTGTATCTACCTCATTGTAATTATGCAATGTCCGTAGAGAACAGAGAAATTCCACACAGTTGGCTCAGACATCCGAATAAAAAATGCCGTTTACTCGTTCAAAGAACCGTGAAATAGAAAACGATGCACGTACCAACTCTTTTTTTTTTTTTTTTTTTTTTTTAATATATATATTATAAATTATTAATATCAATTAAAAATTTATATAATACTGTTTAAATATCTTTATTTAATTTTAAATAATATCTTATTTTACGTGTAAAAAAAAAATTTATTTAAACTTTAATATAATAGACTCTAAATATGATAAATATTATTTTCCATCCTTGAAAAATAAACTTTGTTGGCTGAAGCCTGCATATACCAACTTGATCAAGTCTTAATTAAGATTTCTTGTTGAGCAATGCAAATATTTTTGTTTTTGTGTTTATTTTAAATGAATATTACAAAAAATATATACAAGTACAACAATATTTTACAGCAATAACTTGGAGACTAACCCGTACCGCAAATAAAGATTATAATTACAAACTGCATTGTTGGGTAGCAAATAGAAATTGACAATGTTGTTTCCATCAAAAATTTAAGGCGATGTGATGGTGATAAATATTTAGATTCCATGACACGTGGCATGATCATGAGTGTAAGCAAAAATACAATGGGGTCTCCCAAATATATCACGTCCTACCCAAAACGCCCGACAGAGAAAATTTTTTGCGCAAGTTACTCGAGAAGCCCCGGTCGTTACCATAATGAATAGGAAAAGAGGAAAAGGGAAAATCATCACGAAAAGAGAAAGCAATATCATGGGAATTCCACGTATCTAGTCTTCACTTTATATGAATTTGATTACTGTTCCATGGGATTCTTCAGTTTTTGTATGATTATGGAAAATGCAAAAAGTCCCTAACATAATTTCAAATACATATATATGAAAAGAATATAAAAAAATGAAACTAATTTTTCAATTTAATTTTGTCCTGGTTAGAACAATTATTTTCCTAAAAGAGGAGAAGGAGGCAAGATTGATAGAAGACATTATGCAATTTCCAGTATGGTAAGCTGCTCGAGAACGAATCCGAAGATGGCTAACAAGGTGTTGTGCATTAAATTTAAGTAGTTTATATAAAACAAAATTACAAATATGGGCAGTGGAGTCTTAAGATCTGATCTCTAATGTAGGAAACAATTACCAAGCACATGCTTCACCGACATTTAAATAGTTAGCTAGATTTTTGTAGGATTAGTTGATCAGTACCCATCTCAATTCGACACCGCACTACTAATTCAACAAAATCACAATTGAATCGAATTGAATTGGTCCTTCACAAATAAAAGTCAAAAAAACAATTCATCTACCAAACTTCATTTCCCATAGAATAATAAAAAATTAATTGAGTGGCTGAGGAAGAGAAGACACACCGTAGACTGTAGTAGTATCGGAACGGTGAATAAAAATAAAAAGGAAACGTGGAACTCAATAATGAAAACAACATTGAATAGTGTGTCTGTGTGTGTCTAATGGAAATCTATGTAGACAACGAATGAATGAATGTACATCACGCCTAATTCAGAATAATAGAGGAGAGTGGTCGCCAGCTCATTTCTCACTTGACAAAATGATATTATTATTATTATTATTATTATTATTATTATTATTATTATTATTATTATAATGCATGACCGTGCCCTCCCTAGGGACCACTACCCACCTGCCTGCTGCTGCCTACTGCTGTGCTAGCTAAGCTTTTGTTTTCTCTCTCGGTCCTACCCTAAATTTAAAAAAAAAAAATTATTAATTAAAAGTTGCACCACTTTCAATTTGGTACTCAGAATAGGTCAGGACCACAAATAATAATCACACTTTATTATATAATAATAATATTAATATTAATATTATTATTATTATTATTATTATTATTATTATTTATTATTATTATTATTATAGTACACTACAGTGACTGTGTAGTTTTGCCCGAAATCAACGAAGTCCTTCATGTGTCGCGTGTCGTCAAGGTGAATATTGTTATGTAAGCCCAGCCTACAATTATTACCCATTTCAGAGTGAGTGAGTGCAATCAGAACATTAACGGAGACCTGTTTGACTTGGTCTTCATCCGAAGGAATTTAGGCCCGTTATTACAGAAGCCCAGCCCACATTTGTTACCCACTATTTAATAAACCTATTGATCTACGAGTCCAAGTCTTTTGGGAAGCAGCAATCTATCGAAACCATGGAGGTCCAGGGTGGTGGTAACGACGACTTTGCCGTGGGGGGCTTGCTCTCAATCAAGACCGCTTTAGGCGACGAATTCGATGGTCAGGTCATTGCCTACGACCGCTTTACCAACATGCTCGTGCTTCATATCCTTTTTCTTTATTTTTCTTCCAATTCAACATTAATCTTCCATCAATCATTTTCTTTTCGTTTAAAAAAATAATTATTTTTGGCGTTTCATTTGATTTCTCGAAGTCTCTTTAACTTTCTTTTTGGATATTACAAGAGGGTTTGAAATCTGGGCCTCGTAGAAACATTCGCCTATTGAATGCTAGTTATGTTAAGGAGTTTTCGTTTCTGGGACAAGCGGAGGACCCACTTGATGTCAAAAAATGTTATCTTGATCTTAATGGTCTTCAAGCTAGAGAAGAATTGGCTATTAGGTAATTTTAATTTAATTTATTTTTTATAGTTCATTAATACTAATACAAAGGTGTTTTTGATTTTCTATTAAAGTTGAATTCTTTTGATTTTGTGAATTTCCAGGCAAGCTGAGGCTGATGCTGAGAGGATTGGCGTAGGAGTGACCAGTGAAGCTCAGAACATTTTTGATGCTTTGTCTAAGACGTATGTGACTTGGACTTGTCCTTTTTCTTTTTCAATTTATAACATGTATCTTTAAGTTTAGGAAAAAATTGGTTTCCTTGTAGACCTAAAGGGTTTATTATTTGGGTAAATGAATTCTTTTCTACCGGAGGCTAATGTACGGACTTCTAAATTGTGCATCCATACATTTGCTAAATAATCTATAAAAAATGATCTCATTACTAATAAGGCAATATCTATAATGTAAATGTGAATAATCAGTAATGCAAATAGCTGTTAGGACTTTAGCGTTTGTTTGACAGTGCTTCTATTTAGTTTAAAAGCACAACAGTTAAAAGTGTTTTGCAATCACTAGTTTTTATAAGATTTACATTTGCATTTAGTGATTTCATTGCACAACAAAAGCCATATCATCTTAATCCCAAACGTGCTCTTCGTAATTATTTCACATAGGACAAACATGCGCTGTTATATGTGATTTATATTGATTTTTTTTACTAATTTCAAAAGGGTAGATTGCATATAATTTATATATTGATCATCTGTCAACTGTCGGGGACTTAAAACTTTGGAGGTCTTAAAGTGTAACTGTGGCAAATGTTTGTTAGAGTTGGCTAGATTTTCAAATTTTAAACAACGTGTGCATCCTGTTTGGTAGGGGTTGGGGTTGGGTGAGGTGGATGATGTTGATGCTGGATTTCTGGACCTTAATATGGATCTTATTGTTGTTGGAGGTCTAGTATGGTCTATAGAGATGACTAACTTAGATTAATGACAATTATTAACTCATCTAATGTAATTAAACTAGGCAAATGCCGATATCATGTTGTCACATTCTTCTATAGTTTTGCTTTATTTATTTATTTGCCCCCATCAAATGTCAATTCAATTTGAGTTAAGGCTAACTCATCCAACGTGGATAGGAGGCTAAAGCAAGGTTTGTCAAAGATATGTCTGGATACTTTTAGTGGTTTATAGATTGCTGATGCTTAAAGACTAATCTTTGTAAGTTTTTTTACTTTCTGGGTAAGAAGCAAGAGAGGCAGAAAACAGAGTGCACTCATTACAACTAGCATATCTAACTTTGAAATGGTTGTTAATGTTTCTATGTGACTAATGCCTACTGCAATCGGGTTATGTGTGTAGAGACAGCTGGATAACCATTAGGCTTCAACTTTCCAAACCTATTGGAGGGATGGAAAGGTGGAGCAAAAGGATTGTAATAAACTAGGGGGAAAGATAAAGAGAGGGAAGGAGAGAGAGACGGAGCGTAAAAGTAACACAATATCTTTTCGGGAACTAAATTTGATGAGTTAGCATGGTAGATCAAACCCTCCACTTTTTCTTTGCCCTCCTCCACTTCCCATCGATCAGGGGAATGTGACTTCTCTCTTACTCTTTTTCTTCTCTCTTCAATAAGGTATTGACTATAATATGTTAATGTAATATTATACACACCTTTTTTTTCATATTTTATGTCATATTTTTCGACTTTTGTGTTAGATATTTGAAGTTGTGACGTTTTAAAATATACTCTAAATTTCAAGTTTTACGTTAGAGTTTTGACTTTCCTGTAGTATGTTTCAAATTTTACATTGCAGAAAAAAAATATATATATGAAACAATACATCTAACGTGTTGCAGCCAAGTCCTATAATTTTTCCTCCTTTCCTCTTCCGAACACCCTCTAAATGACTTAAATACAGGGCCTTTGTCTCTGTTCCACTTTCAACATGAACCTGTGAGATTCAGATCATATTCACGGGTGTGCATGCACAAGTGGGTGGATCATGGATCTCTATTGCAATAGGCTCGTCTTGTCCTTTGAGTTTGAATGGATTCTTTTTCCCTATTTTTGAAGTTATGTATGGTGTGCCAAGAATCAAAATATTTGCAACTTATTAACCTTTTCATAATTTATGTCGATGATGTGTGAACAGGCTTCCAGTTCGCTGGGACAAGACTGTCATAGTTGTCATGAATGAAGTGCGTGTTAGCAGTCCATATCTTGCTGAATCTGTTAGTGGAGGAACTCTTGCTGCCAATGAGCGGGTGAAGAAAGTGGTAAGACTCTAGACTGGACTAAAATTTCATTTTAGTTGGATTTTCGATATGGGACGACATTTATGTATTTATTTTTGTTTTCCAGCTTGAATTTGAGAGAAAAAGGTTGCAAGCTCGCAGTTCTAGTCAGGGATGATTTTGCCTTTGGTTATTCTGAAATGTGGAGAATTGCCTCCAATGATAGTATGACAGATTTGTTGCTCGTACCCAACCTTAGGTACCATCTTATCTTCAAGAAGACGTATTAGCCATTTGCCAAGATGATCTAAAGCTTGCATTGAATAAACTTGTAGCTCTTCTTTCATCATGGCACATCTGGCTCTGTTGTGGTGTGCTTCAGAATGGAGTAAATTGGAGGCAGGTTTTCTCGTTTGATTGACAATAGGAGATAACGGTTTCTGCAATGTGATTGTAGATATTTTTTTTCATAATTTGGCTGACTTCTTTTTTTTTTTTTTTCCCTTTGGCTTATAATTTGAGAAATTACCAAATTAATTAGAAGAGACATTTTACAACTTTATGAGCTTCGGTTTACACAAGTGGTGTTCTGTAGCAGTGAAGATAATCATCTGGGATATTGTTGACCTGCGATGCATTTAGACCTACAAATTACATTGTTGATGATAGAAGATCATTATCCTACTAGGCCTTGGACATAAAAAGAGTCCATGGTAAATCAGTTAGATTATAGATTGGCTCTCCTGCAGGATGTGCGGAAAGTTAATTACTCATCCTTTAATTCTTGTTTGATGCGCACAATTGCAAGCGCGACGATGCATGTGGGGTTTTGCTGCCCTGATTTGCTGTATGTGGGGTTTTGCTCCCTTCACATCAGAATATTTGATTCTTTTATCCAAGAAAAAGATGAAGTTATTAACAACAGTCAAAAGGGTTTTGCAACAATCTTGTATGCCCGTGCGCGCATGCTTATCAGGAAAACCTGGAGAAGGCACACACAGGAGAATGATCCCTATATCGTAGAGACTCTTTTGGAACAAAAAACTATTACCAACATTTGATTGATTAATGAAATAATTCATCTGTATTAGACGACAATAAACAAATTGAACAGTATTGTATTTCGCTCGTCCTTTATTCTCAACAAAGATCTGGTTGTGTTAAGTTTAATGCAATTTGTGGTCAAAATTGTAGGGCTAAGCCACAAAAGTAATTACAGGCAGTCAAATTGAGGGTGGATTATTTATGCTCTGTTACGCGCTCCAGCGTATACCAATCAAATAAAATTGGCAATTTTGCCAGAAACCAACATACTTGCTTCCTCTTGTTATGTACTTTACGTGTAACCGAAAGAAGCAGCGCAGAGTAGTACCTTTAGCATAAAGTATAAATGCAATGAATATATTATTAGGCTTCAGTTGTTCTTTGTAGATATATAGAGAGTGATTGTCAAATTGTTGAAAATTTTGATTTGTTTATAATTTTTTTGCACTTTTTTCTGAATCCAACTTGAATTATCTTTTTTTCAAGATCTATCTGGCTTGGTAATTGGTAATTGGTAATTGGTAATTGGTAATTGGTAATTGATAATAAGACGGAGGAGAAAATAGCAAGCTTGGGCTGCCTAAACCTCTCTACGCCTCGAGGAAAGGGAAGCAGGGAAGAGAATAAAACTTCTGAAGAATGGAAGCGTAGGGTCACTAGCAATATTGAAAAGTAGTCAAGGTCAAGTACTTGTCACCTACGTATCCTTCACCACCAAACAAAATAACCAATAGAAAGCAATGCAACCTTTCACATCACCAGATGCGCAATTATTGTGTTTATTAATTATCATTACCCTACCATTATTAAATAATCACATCTACATTCTTAATTTTTATGATATCTCTAAGTAAAGATATAGTTTGTCTTTTTGTATTAAGTAGGCCCTGACTCTATAATCAATTGTCTGAAATATTCTTCGGTTTTAAGTTCCATAATAGTGAAAGTTTAATATTATAAGAATAATTTTATTATTTTAGTAGCATTCAAAGAGTTATTAATTCAGCTGAACAACATTTATGTTTTAACTTAAAAACATAAAAAGTTAGGGACCTAAAATGCTATTATCCATACATATTAATCCTCCTAATCCTAGGATAGTTCATGCAAGTGCCTCAACTGTAACTCTTAATCATGTCATATATATATTTATCATAGGGTAGGTTATGATATCGAAGCCATTTTAGTGAGCAGCTGGTACTTAATTAATGATTAAATAATAATGAAACTGAACTTCTAAGGGTGACATGCTTTTATTGATTTTACATGAAGTAGGTAAATCTTATCGTGCTCTGATGAAAATGATGGAAGTAGTGTAGTAGGTAAATGATGAAATTGCTCCTGCATTCAATTATATGAGTTGTAGTAGGTTCAATAAAATAGACACAATTAGGGCAATAAGCATGAGATTGATGAGAAAATAATAGCAAAGAATCAGACACAGAAAAAGTTAACGTCATCAGCATATATCATATAGCAAAGACTATGTTCAAATGTGAAGGCAACAAGGAACATGGGCAAAAAGTGCAGATTTGTGTGTAACAAGTACATGATTTGATTTCTTTCTTTTCCTTCCCTCAAGACATAAAGATGAGTCTCAGGGGACGCGTCCTTGTAGACAGAGCTAAGTACCAGGTGCCATGCAATTCTCTGAAAGCAAAACGACACACAGACACACAGCAGGATTGTGCACAAATTTGACGATACTCAAAAAAGAAAATGACCAATCACCTTGGTCACTCCAACAAGCCATGCAAATGCAGCCTAACTGTATCATTAAATAATAATCAAAAACGCAAAATTTCTGTTTTTCTTAATCTTTTTTCGAGTCCTTAATTACTCAAACCTTGCAGTTACAGTAAAGGAAGTTGTGGAAATTGGCTAACTTTTCCTCTCTGACTCCTAAAGTTTATCATCCTTAATGAGAGTGTGAAGTAGAGAGTTAAATTCTTACAGCTTTATGCATGTTATTTTCAATTTTCTTCATTAAATATTGAGTAATTCAAAAACAAAAAAACAAAGTTGGTAATTAACTAGCTAAAGATTGGTAAAGGATGACGGTGGAGATGCTTTTATACAAGCTTTAGCTTTACGTGATTGAAGAAAAAGATTTAAAGAGATTAGACCCACATAAACAAATAGTAAAATAAATGTAAAAGAATTGAAGTTAAGGCTCAAAGGAGATTCCTTTTGGTCACAGAGAGGAATTTTGTTTTCTTTTCTAGCTTTAGTTGTCTCTCTTTTGCTTTTTGCTCTTCAAACTTACTCTTTCATGTTTCTTGCTACCCAAGTGGGTCTTTCGGGTGTGAAAAAAAACATTTCAGTAGGCCACTAAATTGCATATCTTCTTTGCTTTTGAGCCAAGAACCTTTCAGGAGAAGAATAGAGTAGTCTTTCACTGTAATGCTTATTTTCTGATTCTGTTCCTCGAGCTTTATTACCAGTCTTTGGTTTCAGTAGAAATATATTTGGGTAAGTTTTAGTTTAGCTAGTTTTGTGGTATGGTTGGTTTTGGGAATTGAGATATCTGGGTTTAAGAGCTATTTTTATTTAAAGTTTAGTTCTTTGTTATTGGGTTTGAGAGATTTGGGTTTTGTATGGAGATTTTAGTCTTGTGCTGTGTAAAGATTTAAAATTTTGTTAAAGAATATCTTTGAAGAAGATAACAAGAGAAAGAAGAGGAGAAAAACATGGCAGGAGGTGGTGGAGGAGCTGCACCGCCGCCAAAACAGGAGGAGCTGCAGCCACATCCGGTTAAGGATCAGCTGCCCAGTATTGCGTATTGCATTACTAGTCCTCCACCTTGGCGTAAGTTTTCTCATTTATTATCTCCTTATTTACATCATGATATCCTATATGTTGTAATTGAATCCTTCGCGAGTATGAATTTTATTTTAAGTTTGCTTTGATTCTCATGGTCAATTTATCAACTTTTGCAAGAAGCTATAGTTCTCACAAGTTTTCCTGCGTATTTCCCCACGTCATCTTCTATAAACTTACTTTCACCAGATTACAGTTACGGTAGTGTTGCTATTTTGTTCCTTCCAATAGCTTGTTTTAAAAAAGCCGCTTCTTTCTCTAATCTTTTAACGATGGAAACCAGTTTTATTTAGTATGTATGCGTTCATGTCCCGGTCATTCCAAGTTTGGTAATCCATTTCATTAACTTAAAGAAAATCAAACTTTCTGTGCGTTTACCATGAAAGTCGTAATTGATAATTGCGTATTATTGGCTTGTTGCTTTTTGTAGCTGAGGCTATCTTACTTGGTTTTCAACATTACCTGGTTATGCTTGGCACAACTGTGCTCATACCGACTTCTCTAGTTCCCCAAATGGGAGGAGGAAATGTAAGATTTCTCAAGGATATTTAGCAAATTACAAGCAATATGACACCTTCTTCCTATTGTTTATGTTCTCTGTCTGATCACAATTATGTCTGCCTGTTCAGGAGGAGAAGGCAAAAATGATACAGACACTGCTTTTTGTGGCTGGAATAAACACATTGTTTCAGACATTGTTCGGTACTCGTTTACCTGCCGTGATTGGGGGCTCTTATACCTATGTGCCAACAACCATTTCGATCATCTTGGCAGGTCGATATAGTGACATTGTCAATCCTCAAGAGGTCACCTCATTAAAACCCTGCTATTTTTGTCACTATCTTGTTCCTTTATCAACATGGTGCTAATGCACTTGCTTCCAATGAGTGCAGAAATTTGAGAGGATAATGCGAGGAACCCAGGGCGCACTTATTGTTGCCTCAACTCTCCAGATCGTTCTTGGCTTTAGTGGCCTTTGGCGCAATGTTGCTAGGTATTTTTGTTAAAACATTGTTTTTTGATCTAATTTATGTTTTCAATTCAATATAATGTTATTGTAGATTGGAATTGAACTTTAATTGGCACTGGCTATTTTTGTATTACTTTTATTTTATGCTTTTCTGGTTCAAATGTGAATTGTCATTTGTAGTACTTCCTGTCAGACTGAATTGCTTGATTTATACAAATACATGTAACTTGATCACAACAGTTAAAATCAGTGTTCGATCATGATTCTGCCTTATTATGGGCTCTTTGATTTAAACAGGTGTTAGCCAACTGTGTATCTTTTGATATTTGTACAGGTTCTTAAGTCCATTGTCTGCTGTTCCTTTGGTTGCTCTGTCCGGCTTTGGGCTCTATGAATTTGGCTTTCCTGGGGTATGTAGCAATGTCTTACATTCTGGTTGACAAAAATTTAAACTGATCCAACTTTCTGCCCTCCCTCACTCACTGTAAAATCATTTAATTCTGTTGCTATGTTTATTGACTCTGGCTCTGCATTTCTAGGTTGCAAAATGTGTGGAGATCGGGTTGCCACAGATCATCTTTCTTATAATTTTTTCACAGGTAATGTTCCCTTTTACTGCATATATTCTTTTTTTGTCACAGCATTGAGACGCATTAAACAGAATGCTAATGCTTGATCTGACATTGCAGTATATACCTCATATTGTACGCGGGGAGAGGCATGTGTTCGATCGCTTTGCTGTTATATTCTCTGTAGCAATTGTGTGGGTTTATGCCCACCTGCTCACTGTTGGTGGTGCATATAAGAACACAGGACCTAAAACTCAATTAAGCTGCAGAACTGATCGCACCGGAATTATAGGTGCTGCCCCATGGTAAGGCTCTTGTGGTTTCTCCTTCTAACTGAAGTAGATGGCCTCTTGTTGATACTGGATAGAGATTCAAGGACAATCATACATTTTATTAGGTGCTTCAATGAAAGAATAAACTTGGGAGGGTGTTGCAACTTGCAATAACTTCTGTAAGAACAGAAGCCAGTTCTACTTCAGTTGATTAATGTTTGTTAGGGTTGTTATGCAGGATAAGAGTTCCGTATCCTTTTCAATGGGGAGCTCCTACGTTTGATGCAGGAGAGTCTTTCGCAATGATGTCTGCTTCATTTGTTGCTCTTGTAGAGGTTGGTTCAACTTTATGTTTACGACTTTCTGGTGCACTATTATTTTTTAATGGGTTTTATAAATTATCTGGCAGTTACCATATCTTTTGAATTACCAGCATCTACAGTTATGGCTTAGAATTTGATGAGACTCAAGTGGCATCTATATACTTGAATTTGTACTGCCTTGTCATGCAAGCACATTATTTTACCTGTTTCTTAGATAATGTAACTGTTAAGGTTAAATTCCCTTGTAGGCATACAATAGATTTTATAATCTCTCCCATCCTCGCACGTTAATTGCATTGGAAATGTTCCAACTTCATGCATTGTTTAGGACGTATAATGCCGTTTTAAGATTGGAAAATTATTTTCTAGTGCAATCTTTTGAACTCACTTGCTTGAATGCTTTTTTTGATCAGTCCACTGGTGCCTTCATTGCTGTTTCAAGGTATGCAAGTGCAACCCCGCTGCCACCATCTATTCTTAGCCGAGGTATTGGTTGGCAGGTAGGTTTTGGATTTGGATTGCTTGCTCTGAACTTTTTGGATTCATCGCGGTAGTTGATACCTTCCTATTTGCTTAAATTAAAACATGGGACATGCACAATGAATGATTGAATTTGCTTGAAAAATTCAATTCTGCCCCAAATTTGCTTCGACAGCTGGTAAATGACCACATTAATTTTAATACATAAGGTGTTTCAGCAAGTCTCTAGGATCTCATTAGATTTTCCATGCCAAAAGTACCAAATCTCACTTGTTAGTTTTATCGTTTACACACTTTTTGCTAGTTGTAAAATGTTTCTCTAGTTCTATCCTTTGCTTACGTGTTCCCTTTTTCTGACCACAGGGAGTTGGCATTCTCTTCTCGGGGATATTTGGAACTGGGAACGGATCATCAGTGTCAGTGTAAGATTCTCTCAAAATCACCACATCTTAAGAAATAACTGTTCTATCCTTTTCTTGGACTATTCTTTCATCTTTTTATTTTAAATTTTGAATGTCCTGAGGTCGTTTCTTGGTGTTCCTGCAGTGAGAATGCCGGTTTGTTGGCACTAACCCGTGTTGGCAGTCGAAGAGTTGTTCAGATATCAGCAGGGTTCATGATCTTCTTCTCCATTCTTGGTTAGTAATTCATGTGGAAAATTCTCTTTCGCACATTTAAGTACATGGTTTTAACATGCATTCTTGGCCAGGAAAATTTGGAGCTGTTTTTGCTTCAATTCCAGCTCCAATTGTTGCAGCTCTGTATTGCCTATTCTTTGCCTATGTTGGTAAGCCTTATAAAGTTATGAGACGAGCCTTAATTTGATTATTGAGTTGAAGGTTGGTTAATTAACGCATACAATAATTACAAATGAGCAGGCGCAGGAGGCCTCAGTTTCCTTCAGTTCTGCAATTTGAACAGCTTCAGAACAAAGTTTATCTTAGGTTTTTCATTTTTCATGGGCTTATCAATACCACAGTACTTCAATGAGTACACTGCTGTAAACGGTTATGGTCCAGTCCATACTGGAGCAAGATGGGTAACTATATGTCCTTTACTTTTTCTTTCCTTGAAAACTTGGTTTTTAGTGCATTCACTCTTCATACGTCATCCTTCCTGTTTTGGCAGTTCAATGACATGATCAATGTACCATTCTCGTCCGAACCCTTTGTTGCTGGTTTATTGGCAATGTTCCTCGACGTCACACTGCACAGGAAAGACAGTGCCACTAGAAAGGATCGTGGCATGCATTGGTGGGATAGGTTCCGATCATTCAAGACAGATACACGAAGCGAGGAATTCTACTCTCTGCCATTCAATCTCAACAAGTTCTTCCCATCAGTGTGATTTATTAAGGTGTAGTTAATTTCAAAGCTTCTCGTTCAGGTCATACTTTCCCATATCTGTAATTCTGTGGGTATTACACCTAAAAGAACTTAAATTACTAGTGCAAATGAATATTTTTGTTCAACATATAACTCCCTCGATCGATCTATATATCCTCAAATTGTAGCTAAGACATATTATTCATGAAAGCAAATCTAACAGTGCTTGAATTTAAGCTGGAGCCAAAATGTACTGCTAAGGTTTACTATAAATATAATAAGCTAATTACAAGCTTTTAAATTGTCTCCGAAAAATGAGGCAAGTTAATGCATCATTTAAGACAATTCAGATAACAAGGTGACAAGGTGACCACCAAAACAATGGTGATGTCTATTTCTCTAATCTATTGAAATTGTAGACGTATATCTTTGTCTGCTTGCCTGCCCAATAATTGAGATCGGTGTCAACTTAGTTGTATTAATCCCACATGCATTGCAATGGGAAAGAGCAATTACAGCATCTATCAATCATAAAAGTGAAAAGGAAAAGTTGGATATGTGTTTTTTCTGAAACCTTTATGCATGCATGAATTTGCCTGGAAACGTCATTGAAATCTACGTGAATATTAATTATGAAGTTAAAATAAAGTTTGAAAGCTCTCTTTCATGAGCATGCATTGCAGACAAATTCCCAGGAAGAAAAAGATGTGATAGTACTGTTATACTATTCAATGAAATGATCATCATGGAAGAAAAACCTCGAAACCCTTTAAACAAACAAATCACATTCAGTTATGTCTCCTTTACTTTTATTTTCATTACACATACACACACACACACACACACACACACACACACACACACACACACACACACGCACAATTAATGATGTCCATTTTATACCTTACTTAAAACTTGGAAGTGCATGCAGTGAATGAAAGTGATCTAACACAGTTCAGTATAGTTTTTGCCTCTTTATTCAATACATTTCCAATGAAATTTAAGGGGTACGGTGTTTGTAAAATTACAACTATTTCCCGTCCACATATTATTTTTAAAATATTTAATTTCTATATATATATATATATATATGTGTGAGAGTAAATTATATATGATGAACTCATATTTTCTTTTTTTTATTATTATTATTTTTGGAAAAAATATGTTTTATAACCCTGCAAATTAAAGGCTAAATTTGAGTTCTTTACAAGTGGTGAAGTGATTGGAGATGGGTTTATAACTGTTTTAATAAGCAATGATCAGTACGATCATTCTGATCGATCAAATCACAAACCTTAATTAACTTTATCATAATTAATAAGCAGATTACTCGATTGTAATGTTAATGGCTGCTCCATTGGCTTGGCACCACTGTATATATATATATATATATATATATATATATAGAGAGAGAGAGAGAGAGAGAGATATTTATGTAATCATAATAATCTTTAGAAGATTTCTTGAGCTCACCATCATCATCATTTTATGATCTAACTCAAATCATAATTTGAGGATTCCATAATATTATCTGATCATCACAAAGGCATCTATTTAGTTACATTCTAATTGTGAACAAATTAACGGAATTTATTTAATTATATTCTATAAATTTTAAGGAATATATGTAGCTTAGTAATTAAATATATATATATATATATAAAAATTTGGGATATTAACTACTGTGTGTGGTTGCTTTTGGCAGGACTCATATAAATTTAATTATATATATATATATAAAGACGGATTCTATTTGAAGTTAAAAATGCTTTTATTTTGAAAGCAAAGAAGTGGAATACAATACAAACGAGATGCTGCATTGCATTGTCATTATCATTATGAAAAGTTTTTTTAAAAAATGTGATCATAGAGAATATAATACCATCCATCCTCACTCATCCACAGTACTTCTATTTACTTTATCTAAAGACGTTGAATAATTAATATTAATATTAATGCCTTCTAAGTTCTACCCACCCAAAATATATATTATATAAATTTTCTTTTTTTTTTATATCTAAAAATAAATAAATAAATCAAAAGAAAACAAAAAGTTGATCTCCTCCACCCACAGCCGCGCACTACATGCAAATTAATGAAAAGCAATATATATACATATCCTTAATTTATCAAATTCATCAAATTAATTAAATTCTGACCAAACCCACGTCCATCTTTGACCCTTCTATTTGTTGATCTTAATCATTATTCCATATATAGACATACCTACTCCTGATCCTAATCTTAATCCTAGCTACTTATCATTTTTTTCTTTTAATTCTATATATACATAGGATTCAATATATTTGGGAGTATTAATTTGTGATAACCACACATTAATTTTTGTTTGATCATTTATAATATTGCTTTTTTTTTTTAAAGTTATTTTTGTTGAAAATAAATTATATAAATTATTTTTTTTTCCATTCAAATTCTTTTCGAGTAAATATAAAATTATGATTAATAAAATTATAAATAAAAAATATATCTTAATCATTCATTATTGTTTATATTTATATCTCCCCAGTCTCTCATCTAAGTACTTTTATCATTAATTATCCTTCTTGTATAATTAATACTCATTTAATTTACTTACTGAGAAGTGATTGCACTTCAATTTATTTTACAAATTCTTAATATAATAAAAATAAGAACATAAATATTAATATTCATGGTCAACAATTAATTAATAGTGCACCACGTGATCATCATTGCCTTCATATTTTATAACCAAAACCACGAAAGAGAAATCGGAAAACAAAGAAAAGCAGATCCTTCCTTCACTCAGCATTACCCCAAGTGATCAAATAATTGTATCAATATTTATATTCTTTTATTATTTTCTTAAATAATTTTGTAAAAATATTCTATTTATATATAGATAAATTAACCCATCTGCAACATAATTTTACACCGACGAATTTAAGATCCATGCATCGATCTCTCTCACGAAATTAAAATTTTTTTTTCCCATAAAAATAAAAATCCCAGCAATATATGTTTCCATATTCTCCGTACTAAATAGTTCTGAATTTAGCATCAATCAAACGTAATCTTCCTCCTATTAATTCCAAGTCAAATACATTGTACTGTAATGAACTAGGAAATTTCCCACCTGCAGAATGCTATTGTATTCTATGATCATCACAAATTATTTCTTCTTCTGTCTGTCGTTTTCCTCTTTGGATCGATCTCTCTAGTTCATTAATCTTGATTAAACATTAGGATTAATTATAAACTAATCCTGGCTGAATGGATATATGTAGATACACAGTTCGTATTATTGTATTAGAGGGGAAGAATGTGGAGAAAGCAACTTTAAAAAGTAGCAGAAAATTAATAAACCCCACTAACAAGACCAGTGGTACTACGTCAATCTCCCTCCACCAAACTAATTTTAATTCACTAATCAGAATGTTTGTAATATAAAGAGACATAAATAGACCTAAACTAAACTTGTTGCCCCCACAAAGGTACAGTATGTTAACCTTGTAGGGTTTCAAAAACTCTCCACCAGAATATTATTATTTAATTAATGCTGTCTTAACCCTAACCCTAACCCTAAACCTTTTAAAAAAATAATAATAATAAAGACAAGTTAAAGAGGTAGTTTGCATTTAAAATGAATGGTTGTAGTCCCCTACAAGAGTCAATTAGTTTGAACAAGAAATAGTCCATTCACCCATTTAATAAATCAACCAGAAAAATCTCCAACATGGGCACATGGCTTACATATATATCTGACATTTATCAGAGATATTGTTTACACATGTGAATCATATATAATATATACGTTTATGAAGGATGATTTTAATTGCTTTCTAAGCTTTGGGATTCAAATAATTTACTCAACTTGATTTACAAGAGTCAAAGATCTTCAGACAGATCACTGTTTCTTTCTTAACCTAATGCATATCAGAGTCTTAATTTGCTCTTAAACCAACAACAATTATATAATAAAAAGAACGTTTAAGAAATTGTATATGTCTGGTGTTTGATTGTACAAATGGTGTTTTGACACGATCTGTTAGTCCGATTTGCCTCTGAAATGTCGATATGATCAATGCCGGCAGCCGACTTAATTAACATTATTTTCATACCTACTTTTGTTTACACCAATATATATTTATTATTATATGCACAGTTTCCAGAAGCAAAAATATGCCTTCCACCCCTTCTTATTATTTCAATTTTATTTAATTTTTTTAATTATAGTGAATAAAGATACAATATTTTTGTGAAAAACATTGGTATTTTTACGGAAATACTCTTAAGCCAGCATATTTTTAATCATATATATATATATTTTAAGTGTTTTATTATTAATAATTAGTTTAGTTGGTAATGGGTTCTAATGATTTGTTCAACTTAACTTTCCACACCCACAGTCCACAAGAAAGGAACCCAAAATGCAATAAAGCTATAATTAGCTATGCAATTGTTAATTTATTATATGTTGAATTATTGAATTAAGGGAATCTCGAGAAAATTTAAATGTTAGATTACATTCTAAGATATGTTATTTTGAGATTACTTGCAACTTCAATGGGCTTCGGGGCTCTCACAAAAAGTTGTGCTTAGTGGTTTAATATATATTATTATTATTCCTTACAAAGATAGTGGATGCTTCCTTTTCTTTAATTTCTATTTCTTTTTTTAAAAATAGAAAATAACAATAATTGGCAATGCCATAGCCACCAATAAGGTCAGAAAGTAGTAACACTCAAAATAAAAACAGTAAAAATTATTTTTAAAAAAAGTAAAATTGATGGTAAACATCTTAATTAATAAGACTTCATTTTTGTTAAGTATTTAATTAAAGATGAAGAATTTTATTTAGATAGGAGCCAAGAGTCAAATTGCCTGGATAAGGTGTCCTTGTCCATTCATCACTACGATCCCCACTACACAACACATTAATTATTATTTTTTATTTATTTATAATTTTTAATTTTAGAAAAAAAAAAAAAGGAAAGAAAATAAAGACCTGCAGCTGATTGCTTGCTTGCTTGCTTAAACTACAATGTTGAAATCTTGACTCCGACGACTATGCCGAGCATGCCAGTCCAAACTCTCCATCTACTGCCATAACTCCACGTGGCATTCTAACCGGTTTCCAAGGTCCGGTGCCGGTGCGTCCCCATTCGCTAAGCTAAGCATGTCACATTTGTTATATTAGTTAACCAACATACATATGTAATAATAATAATAATAAGTACACATCATACATTATCTACATCTAGTTTTACCAACATTAATATTGTAATTTTTAATTAATTTAATAAATACCGAGTGTCAATTATTATATTAATGTCAAATTGATGTAAATTGACCCGAGCCCAACAGTTAGTTGGGAAGTGAGGAAAGGAAAGGAAGGCCTGCCCTTTGAGAAAGACCCTTATTACTACTATATTTGTAGCTACTAGGGTGTTGTTGTTGTTGTTGTTGTTGTTGGGGGGTGCTGTAAAGAAAGAGACTTCTGTTTACTGCCCTACTTCCTCTACTTCCTTCTTAATCTTATCTTTCAATCTTCTTCTTCCTCCTCCTCCAAGAGTTGAGAGAGATATGGGTAATTGCCAAGCCATTGATGCTGCAGCTTTGGTGATACAGCATCCAAATGGAAGGATAGAGAGGCTTTATTGGCCTGTTAGTGCTAGTGAGGTGATGAGAATGAACCCAGGTCATTACGTTTCTCTGATCATCCCATTGCCTAATTCTGTATCTGACGAAGAACACAAAGATCAGAAAACAGTGCGTTTCACCCGGGTTAAGCTTCTTCGCCCTACTGATACTCTTGCTCTTGGTCATGCCTACCGACTTATTACTTCCCAAGGTATTATGATCTTCTTCATCTTAATTTTCAGCTCTCTTTTTCTTTGGTTGCAACCATATAACATTCCGGTTCAGAGTTAAGAGTTGCTTCAGCATAAACAATGTTTTGATTGCTTTTCCTTTCTCTGCCTGCAGAGGTTATGGAGGTGTTGCGGGCAAAGAAATATGCAAAAACGAAGAGGCAGCAGCAACAGGAATCGTCAGTTGACAATTTGCAGACCCCACCGGAGAAGCTGAGTTCAGTTTCTGAAACAGAGGGGAAGTCTGACAAGGAAAACACCAACCAGGTATCTATCTATCTATCTATCTTCAAATAACAACGTCGAAAATTTTGAAATAAATGAATTCTTCTAATCTTTCTTTTCTAAGAGCTCTTGATCCGTTAAATAGAAAGTAGGATTGCATCACAGAGACACCCAGTGACACCCAGTGCTTAGAAAAACAACTAATATTTCTGAGATAACGATTGATTAACGAGTGAATATAAATCAAACGGTGACTGGTCTACTGCAACACTATTACTGCTGGCTCTAGGTACTCCACTACAAGAAAAGATTAACCCAGCAAGAACTTAATTAATGGAAATATCAGCTGCCCAAATTCTCTATTTCTCGTTTTAGGTCTTATGGTATGAATTTAAAAAATTTCAGGGATTGAAACATGAAAAACACCGCCCAAGGACAACATCGGTGAACTCAGGTACAATGAGGTCAAAATCGTGGCGGCCTTCGTTACAGAGCATCTCAGAGGCTGGAAGTTGATGGTTATTCCAAGCCGGTGATGATACGCGGTGACCTTTGGAAAGTGTAATTAGCTCCCCCTTTCATTTAAGCATGGGCTTCACAGATGATCTTTCTCCAAAAAGAAATATAAGTTCAATATGTGGGTAGTAGAAGTTTCTGAATCCTTGCCAACGACAAAACCCTGATTCGAAAAATTTTCTAGCAATAAGACATCTGTATAGCTTCAAAAAGAGAAATGAGTCTGACTTTGTATTACGAAGTAATATTTTGTAATATAAAATTAGATCTTGGTGTCACCATTTTCTGTAAGTTATTTTGTGGATGACCACGAATTCCAAATATAATATGACAACAGCGCGCAAGCACAAATATATGAAATATGAAGAGCATATTGATATCACTTGAGTGGATTTGAAATCCAAATCTCCCAATCCTGATCAATGTTGTTTTGAGCCCATAACAGAGACGTCCGTGCAGCCAAAGGTGATCCAGGTAATTTCCTCTCCTTGAGAGCAATTAACATATTTGTGAAAGGCTCCACCTGTAGTGTCCCAGGTCCTCCATACTCCTTGTGCAGGAAATCGTTTAGTACCTTTTTTCACACCACAAGCTAATTAGCATTGATGAATTTTCAAAATATTCAGATAAAATATTGAATCTTCTGCTCTTCACTTGGACAAATACATGGCATAGCATAATAAAGACATGCGTCAGCAATGGCCCAAATATGCACAAAAAGTTACAACAACTTGATGAAAGATGGCTGTAAAACACTGATTTTTTGTTGTCAGGACAGATATTTCTTTTGGCAGGATCAATCATTCAACTGTTTTGAAGTCGAGCAAAAAGCCACACCTTCTAAGAGAGAAGAAACTGAACCAATTTTGATTCTTTCAAAGGACGAAAATTGAAGTTTATGGGAAGTAAGTACTATTACGAGGCGAGATTTAAAAAATTGCTTGGACTAGAAATTCATATAAAAGTTTTGATACCAATGATGACTTGCATTCTCAATCTATAATATGATCATAGAATTATAGTAGGCAGGAAGTAAACAATGATAAGCACTAGTAATCTCCATTAGCCTCAGAAATGCAAGCATGATTCTACAAAATGAAATCATACAGAAAAAGATATATATGTTCCCCCAACATCAGGGAGTTTTACTGGCCATTGGCATCACAAACTTGATCTTTTTTTTCTGTTTTCATCAACAAAGACTTATCATGCTGAACGTAAGTGGGTTGAAACCTGTTAAAATTTACAACTGTTTAAATCTCACAAGGAAACAAACTATCACCCAGATAGCAAATTATGATTTTTTTGCCAGAGAACTCTATCAAAACTCCATTTTGTTACTAAACATCTATGACTTGGCCATTGAGTGGCCCAGTCCCAGCCTCTCACAAACTGTCAGGCTGCTAAAGGTTACAAAGACTTGAATTCTCATAATCCTTCTCGGAGAGCATAATCATTTCCAGAGGTGTACTTCCAGTATAATAACATCAAACAAAGATTTTATGGATATTCAAACAATCGCTGAGGGAACTATCAATGAAATTCTGCTTGGCCATCAAACGAGGAAGCCACCGGTTTCCTAAGGGAATGAAATCTTGTAGTTCTCCCAAATAACATCAAAGCCTATAGCTCAGATTTGGTGCTTTGCATGTTTCTTCCTCAACCCAGCATATGCTCCACTAGTTTTCTGAGTTCAAGTAAAAGGTACAAGATATCCCTGCTGACAAATGGCTTCTTTTTGTATATTCTTGACAGATCTTCAATAATATATACATAAACAGAAGATAACATGAAATAATTCTAAATGATTTTATACAATTTCATTCAGTGTAATTTATTGGGAAAAAGAAAAGTCTAAATTGTAAAATATGCAAGCAAAGGTCTATTTTGATATGCTTACACTTGGCAGCCTAGTGCTCTATTTGAAATAAACTTCCCTATTGTGGACATATGGGTTGTTAGGCCAACAATTTGGTGGAATATTTATTAAATCATCCCATACTCATTAAAGACCTCGTGGAAAACAATCCAAACACGTTCAAACAGTAAATCCTAGGACCACACTTCACATCAGCAATCAATGCTAAGTCATTGTTAGAATTAAATCACGCTGACATGTTGAAATAGTAACACTCAGGCCCTTAATCCAGGGTAAGCACAGACATATCATCTTCTTTCTCGTGTAGAATTACTGACCGTATCATCTTCTTTCAGCTTAGTTGGGTTTTTTAATATTCTAGTGAATAAATGTAATACCACAAACATAAATGAGAAAATCTTGTTAGTAAAGTAGAGATATTATCCACAGATGAGGATCTGTTTATGTAGGCTGAAAAATGAGAGGTACTCGGATAGCTAAACTCATTTATCACAAATTGGATAGTATCTTATCATCTTTCTAATGAAATGTGCTAGTTCCAGACTTTACCTATCACTAGTAAGAATTGCAGATTGTGACATGGCTTTGTTCATAGTTATGTGCAATCAGAGGGCCATCCTATATCCAGACAACAACAAATTGATGTACGATAATACCCCCAAGGGAATTAATTTACGAATAAAAATATTCCAGTGAACATTTCTTTGTAGTTTTTTCTTTTAATCCATTTTCATTTCAGAAAACAAAAAGATTTTGAAATTGAATAGACCACCTTATTCGCCAAAATGGAAAAACAAAAAGTAAAAGCAAAAAGAAAAGTCTTGGCATGTTGTGAAGCACAAAAAAAAAACTTTGGTTACTTTTACTAGTTTCCTGAAATTCTTTTTTGATGTAGAATGGGCTAGGATAGTCTTAAGGTTAATTTTATTATCTTTATTTAAATTGATTTAGGTCTTATTATCCTAATTTGAAAACTTATTTAAGTTTTTTGTTTTAATTTTTTATTCATGTTAAAATAGAGTTCTCATTAAATAAGATGTAGATTTATATTTTCCTTTTTATTTAAATTTGTGGCTACTATAAAAAGGGCCTTAGGTTTATTTTAGAGGCAGACTTGAATATTTTTTAGATTATTGAATGAAGTGTCAATGTTTCGCACTAAATTCTTCTGTTTTTCTGCCATTTCTTCTAGATTTTCCCCCCTTTCTGTCTAAGTTTTCTCCCCTACCTATTCTTCTTACTTGGTGCTACATTATTCCAATGGGAAAAGACCTTATGAAGAATATAGGAAGCCACACCCTTTTCAGGGAAAGTACAAGAAAATATGAAAATTGTAGGGAAGTACTCGTCATTCTATACTAGTGTACAGCCCCAAACTGCTTCTCAATTCTCAATCTTTTCAGTTTTAGAACAAAATAACATACACATGAAAACCTACCTTATACGAAACACAACATGACCAAAATAAAAGAGATTTATCAGCAGACATGGACGCCAATCTATCTCTAGGACAGTGGAACAACCATGACAAAAGGACAAGATGCAAGTAAACATTCAAAATGAAGTTAGAGCTATGTCGAAAGAAGTAAGCAAGAGTACTTGATGCAAAGATGATCAGGTTAAAAGAAGAAAAAAAAGATTTCTTTGACTCTGAAGAGCAAGAAAGCCCCTAGAGAAACATCCATTCTTTCACTGCTAGATAAAACATGAAACCATCATACTTCTAGAGGAAGTAACAATAATTAAGAACGCCAAATCTGGGCACAAACTACATCTATGGAACCTCTTATTACCTGGGCAGTTTATTGCCTTTATCAATATCACTAGCCTCAACATTTCATAAAAGGTTTTCAAATTACAAGATGTAGTATAGTAAAAATTTGTTCGGCCTCCTAAAGGACTTTGAAAATTCGATTTAGATTCAGCCATCACTAGAATGCTTTGAATCTGCTATAACTATGACATCCAGAAGAAATTTTTTTCTCTCACACATTTCCTCAAGCAGCCTATCCTCAAGTTTTTGCGACATTTCTTAGAGCAAGCAAGATGGTAACCGAACAATTACCATCATGAACAATGACGTTTCAACTCCACACATCATCAAAACTTTCTAATTTTTCTGAAAAAGCAATTCTAGCTAGGAAGAATTTAAAATTTCGAAAACAAATTATCACACAGATATTGATCAAGCGTACACTACTGAGTAACAAAGAGAATTCAGTGAACTAATTATCACACAGCAATCCGATGCCCAAAATGAAAAAATTGCCCCCAAAAAGTTTTAACTTTACCAAAAGATTTATAAATTCAAATGAAAAGAAAAACATATATTACCTCTACACAAACGTCTATGACAGTATCTAGATCATCTCCAAATGTTTCCCTGTCCTTGGAGAGCTTCTTCAAAAGCTCAACCCTGAACTTCTGCGTCTCCTGTAAAGAAAACCACAGAAGAAAACAATTAGAAAACACGACACATGAACTCTACATCCTACTATTAGTAAATGTGTACAATCAAATAAATAAAGGTACTAACAACTTCGGCAAATTCAGGGATTGGGTCAGGATACGTGTATTTCTGGGGAGGATAGGCTGTGAGAGGGTTTGTGAAGATCTTTGAGGAGATGGGTTTGACTGAGAGATATGAAGAAGAGAAAGAAAGGAACGGATATGGAGTAGGGTGTAGGATAACGCAGCAGTTTTGTAGGATAAGACTGAAGATGAATGGTGTTTTGGCGGGAAAAACTACAAGTGGTTGTCCGCAAAGTGCCATTGTCTCTGTTCTCTACAAAATTGGCTTTGTCGGCAGATATCTCGTTAGTGTATGGCATTGGGCCTTATTTCAGTTCCTTAATAAATAAAGCAATATAATCATGTTAAATTAATAAATAAAAAAATGCACCAGAAAATATAATAATAAATCACATCAATATCGTCTATATAACAAATTATCTAAAATTCCTTCAAATTAGATGGAACTCAAAAAAATAAATTGTTTTCATTGTTGTGCTGTAAAATTGTATCATACATATTCTACGTGCAAGAAACTTCATAATCTGATAAATGAAGTTAAAAGCCCATATTTGAAAGTTATTTGGGCCTGTTGGGCTTAATCCAACGATATCAGCAAAGCAAAGTCAATAAGCCCAATTGGCTTAAATATCCCCAAACCCTTTCGATATTCAATATTCAGAAACCCCAAAGATTTCAACAATTGTATTACAGTACATGAATCTCTATTAAATTTTGTTACGAAATTTATCATAAAAAATTTTTTAAAAAATTAACAGTAAAATAAATGACAAAAATCGAATAGTGAACATAGAGCAATACACCATAAATACCGCGAACACTCTTGAAACGAAAATACTTTATAATTTAACTAAAGGTGTGATATTTTCAAAAGAATAAAGTGATCCTTACATTAAATTATTTAAAAGCATTTGTATTTTAGGCTTCTTATGGATAGTACTCTCTTAATTGTCAACGGGAACAGTCAACAGCATCTAATTTTTTTTTTTTCTGAAAAAAAGGGAATAATAATAAAGGGAACAAATTTCAAAAGCTAATTGAAAAGGGTATCTGGTAAACAAATCTACCCTCTTCGTGAAAGCAATATGAACTAACTTTTTTTTCTTTGATAATATTTATTCTATAAACATTAAAATTAATTAGAGGAGCTCTTTTTGGCAAAGCATATATATATATATATATATATATATATAGAGAGAGAGAGAGAGAGAGAGAGAGAGATTGTCGAGGCAGGTAGCAGTTAGCCGCCATTTTTCTTTATAATTCCAAAAATTAATTATGAAAAGCATGGATTCATAGTCACGCTGAACAATATTTAAAGTTCAAACAGATATATATTTCTATTAATGTCGGTTGATTAATCGACCCAACTCATAATAACAATGTATGTGGTATCATCATTTTGTTTGAAATTTGATTTATTGCGAGTTGCATTAATAAATCTGCATGACAGTCTGTGCAGTAAATTAAAAAAATATATAAAAAAGCTTTAAAAAATTTTTTGATGGGTGTGATGATCATAATCTTTATTCTCTTGTGTCATGAAGTTGGCAATACATATGCATTGATTTCATCGTGCGATACCATGTACATGTTGTACACATATATTTCTTCACTAAAGTAAATGCACGTGCTTTCTAGGGGTTAGGGTTTCTATAAATTAAGCCAAAATGATCATCTACAAATATGATTATCGTGGGGTTATATGCATATACACATGTAGCATGTACATATATTTATATATATATGTTTCCGTATTACCTTACCACTTTACCAGACATAAATCTTGGCCGGGAAAAACAAAAGCATATGAAGACAAGTGAAAATTATTACTTTAGAAAATGAATAGTAAGGAAAGATGTAATGTAATTGATTTTTCATGATATTAGACCGTGGTCTGCATACAAAAACAGTCTTATCGATCTAACAGTAACAGTTTGCGTGTGCTTGCGTCTACTTTCTATCAACCCTTTATGATATTATACATTTAAACGCAGTTTTGGTACAATCTTTCGGCTAAACAGCCGTTGCTTTTTGTATCTGATGCCCTTTTCTTTTCCATCTTTCTTTGTTAAATTAAACCTAGTAAAATCTTGCTACTCCTAATTATTGTAACTAGTTGCATATATACATATATATATTGTAAAATGAAATTAATTTTAGGCGCATGGGGTTGTTGGTTACTTTTGATAGTTATACAGAAACGTCGATCATGTAATTGGAGGGAAAAATAAATATGGTTCTTGAATGTTGATGATTAAACAGACGACTCTTTTGTCTCCACTCTTGTAAATGGAGGTCCAGGGCATGCACTATCTCAAAATTAAAAGTGATAAAGAACAACACGACACGACACACACGCTCCCTCGAGAGTAGCCACTCATCACTCCACTCCATCCTTCCCTTTCATCTTCTTTTCATGGCATCCAAAGAGCTAGAGTAATATATGAGTTGGAAAGCCAACCATTAGGGGCTCCCTTCCCCTCAGATCACATGATATACATCTCCTTTAATTTTAAGCTTTCATCACAAAACAATAGTTAACACGTACCATTACCATATATATATATATATATATATACCCACATGCATGGATGCCATTGCCATTCGTATATGTTATTTACATCAAGTTAACAATGGTATGATAACAGGGGTACAAAGAATCTAACTATTGAAAAGACAAAGCAATATGAATATTATTTTTTCTGGGTATAGAGGACTTGTTATATGAATATATGAATGGAGGATAGGAGTATATATTCTCGCTTTCCTTTTTGGCTTTGCGTATTATCTTTATATATGTTACAGAAACATGACATGGGGGATGGTGACATTTGAGTACACCATGGACTAAGAGGTGAAAGAGAGAGTGTGGTGCGCCTGTCTTGCATTCAGCATCAAATCACAAACCATATCTGAGCATTCAGCATCATTCTAGCTTTTGAACCCTTTAATATAAATGGGCCAAAGGGGCTAGCTTTTACAAGAACCCCACAAGCATATATAGTTTTACAACCAAAAATCATCTTTAAAAGCTGAATTTTAGGGTCCTCCATTTTTGTCATGGCCAAGTAAAGTTGAAATTCCCCAAAGAAAAGCACCAAGTAAAGAGCTAGATTCTGCTCCCTATATATATCCCCCCTAAAACTCTTTAACTTTTCATTAGAAGGAAAAAAGAAATTTTGGCTTTTGGGTTTATACTTAGGATTCCTCCCTCACTTTAAAGACTAATTTGTTTTGAGAGAGAAAAGAAAGTGTGTGGGGGGGAGTTTTATTTTAGTGCGAGATAAGGCAGTAAAAGTGTTGGGTCCCCAGACCTTTATAAGAATATATATATATATATATATATTTTTTTTTTTAATAATGTAGCCGTTGGCCGTTAGTCTATGTTGTGAACAACACTTGTCATCTTTTCATTGGTCTAAATTGAGTTGAATAGTTTTAACTTGTAGTACTCTCCATGATTATTACCAAACTCTTTCTTCTTTTTCACCTATCATATACGTGCTATTATAGGTGAATTATAGCTACAAATGTTACTCATCATCATCATCATCATAAACCCAAACTCTCATATTTATATATATAGATATATATATATGGGTTTATATATGTTTTCCTTTCATGATGAGGCATTAATAATGGTGGGAACCCTATTGCTGACAAAATCCAAATTCTCGTCGTCGACACCTTTTTATATCCAATCAGATGCCTTCACGTCCCCATCGGGACTTGCCCCAAGTCGCGGGTTAGATAAGCGTTTCTAATTAATAATTGATCTTCTAATTTCTTTATCGGTAACATTTCCATTTGAGAGGAGCTAATTTTAATTTAACGTATCTAAAAGTCTTTAAGATAATTAAATTAAATTTTTAACATGATTGATATTCAAGTCTGACCAAACACTAGCTAAATTAAAATTTAATATTGAGATCGAGAATTTAGAGATCGAGACAATTTCATTACCGATAAAGAATTTAGAGATTAAAAAAATGCACTTTTTAATACTAAAATTTTATTTTAATTAGCGAGGATTGCATTTAAAGTTAACAATATTAGTTAACACCAATTTGGCTTAATTAAAAGAGCATGTGGATTATAAAATAATGTAATATAAATTGAAAGAAGAAGGTGAAAGACATTAAAGGTCACATATGTGATTATTTTGTAGATGGTATTGTCATTACTTTTTTAAAACTCGTCCTATTCTCTATCCCATTCTTGTTTTATTAAATCAATTATGTATTTAATTAATCAAAATTTTTGTCACTTAATATACATATAATTAATTTAGCTTAGGGCATGCGCTGATGCGATTTAATTACAATTATAAGTCATTGATTACCAAACTAGACCCACAATTAATCAATTATTTAATGCATATTGAATGGGAGATCTTTTTAGTGGGGAAAGTAGAAGGTGGTGTTTTCTGAATAGCATAATATACATAAAATTAGTAATGTTAGTCCAAAATCTGGATGGCTCCCACCATGTCTAGGTCTAATGAGGGAACGCCACATTGCATTGATTGATGTAGAAGGAAACCGCTCCTACTGTTTTAATTAGTTGATTTAGGATATTATATTATCAACAGCATTTTGGACACGTTAGATTGAGGGTTCCACATTGTTGGAATATAATAAAGTCTCTTTTTTTAATTTATACTATACATAAGAGTGGTCTAAGTATTCATTCTAGCTATCTAGCTATTAACCCTATTTCCTACATTAATTGAGGACCGTTAACCCCCAAACCTATCTACGACTTGAGTCACCTTTAATTTGTTCTTAAATTTTACTAGACTTTACATCTGAATATGACATAAATTGTATGATCAACATTCAACAATTAAATCATAAAAGCAGAGTTCTTATCCTATGCGGATATTTACATTTTTCTAAAACAATTTAGACGTACGTGTTATGAATTAATGTTCGATTATTCCAAAAGTTGTTACAGGACACAAGTAATGTGCATATAAAGAGATACAATTTGTGCTTTGAAATTATAATTTTTGGACCTATATGTAGTATTAGCTGTATAAAAAGTTTAATTGTATCAACTATCTGTAACAAATTTTATATGTATTCAGATAAAAATTTCATTAAGAAGAGGATTCAAACACCAATCTGGCACTCAAAATTTGATATAAATTCTAATGAAAATTCATACAAACCTATATTGATTATATACTTATTTGTAGGGGTGGTCCTGAACGCAGTTTTATAAGCGACATGTACATATATATATATATATATATAGTAATTAATGAAAGCAACAATCCACTAGAAATGAGATAAAAATGTACTGAGCGAAAATTGGAACTATGTTTCGATATTTTTCGACTGTGGTCCATTCAAAAAGAGTGGCACACAATAATTTTGATGTGTGTGTGTGTGTGTGTGTCTCTCTCTATATATATATATGAGAAAGATATATAATAACATCGGATGTACGTGTGATGTGGCAAAGAAATGAACAATTGGACATGTATATAAGCATGGCATGCATGATCATGGATCCCGCATGTGTGTGAATTTAGATGATGATAAGGTTCCATCTTATTGCATGACAAGTATTGGTGCATGGAAATTGCCTAAAGATATATATCATATATAATTGCATGGGTTACTTTTTTGTAGATGCCCCGTATGAAGGGTCATTGTGTTTTATATATATATATATATATATATATATATATATACATGCAACACAATAATAAATTATAATAATATACCAGATGTCGGGTATCTAGGGCTAAATGACAACTTCTTGCTCGACTTTTTCTGTTTGTAATTTAGAAACTTGTATGTAAATATAATAAAAAAGGAGATTGCTTTCTAGCCCTTTGGCTTTTTCCCCTGCACACAATATTATCTTCTTAAACACACACACACACACATATATATATATATATATATATTTATACACACACACACACATACTTACTGTGCCCAGTTCAATATCTACAGTCAAATATATGTCTATCTATCTGTAAAGGAGTTAGAGACCATATAGCTTGGATAAGAAGCTGCTGCTGCTGGTGTGGCTTAGCTTTCAAGAGGTTGCGTTTATCGTTTAATGAGATGGTGGTAGCGCCAGAGTTGTCTGATATCTGAGGCAGATAAGCTAGAAGAATCGGCCTTGAATTGGTCACGAGAAACTAGCTATTAATTAGCAAGGAGTCATTCATGAATATGAAGGCTATTTATGGGTGGCGGGACCAACCAGTAGTCTCTTCATAACTTAGCTTTAGTCCTTGGCCACCCAGTCGTTTCACTGAGCTAATACGATGCATGATGCTTCGCAAAATTCCATATTTGCTCCTGTAAAGCGCTTTTTGACACAGAAATAAAACAAATGGGAAAGCTACAAAGTTCTCTCTATTCACAATCACGTGCCCTTCTTTTACAGCGATTAAGTTAAAGAAAGATCAGTATCACACATTCATGAATGCATATATATGAAACTGAAAGAAATATACATATATATATTGGATTTTTATTTATATCGATGAATCCAATACAACACGCATCAAAAGGCCCCAAAGACCCTTGGTATATATGTTAGGCCAAACTCAGGCCGAAAGAAAGAGGCTTCTCCTCTTTGAAAATAAAATTAAAAAAAAAGTATTCACACGTGCCACCTCCACACGCATGAACACCACTCAAAGAGAGATTAAATTCAGTATTTAATATAAGCTGTTAGGCCAAGGTCAAGTCAAGGCCATATTAGAAGAGGCATTTCCCTTCCCGCCAAAAAAACACACATACACACGTGTGAACCCATTCACATGTCGCGTGTGTGAGCTCACAAACCACTCAAAAAGGTCTCTATGTATAAATTAAAATGAAATTAATAATGGAGCCATCTTCTCTTCTCTCCTTTCTTTATCAAGTTGGATTGCGCTGTCAAAAGTTGCAGAGATAAATGAAAGATTTCAAGAAGAAAATGGAGATCAGTGGCCTTGAAATCTTGATGTGAAGCTTTGACAAATATCCAATGAACTGCTCAAACTTCAAAGTCGCCATTTCCTTCCCTTCCCTTCCCTTATTTTGCCAATTTTTTTCTTCTCTTCTCCCAGCTCTCTACAAAAGGGGTCCCGCCATCCTCCCCTCTTTCATTCAATAATCAATGCAGCCTTTGAATTCAATCCCCACTTGATTGTTCACACACCGTCACTGACTCCACTATTATACACTTCTCTCTTTTTCTTTTCTTTTTTTTTTTAATTTTCTTTCCCTAACTTTTGTCATCACACAGAAATGTATTTATGTAGCAAATCCCCTTTCCCTGGGAATCTGCAAACCCCATTAATGGATGGATGGTAATCCCACCAACAAACCAAAAAAAATAATAATAATAAATCAATCTCCCAAACTCACCAAACTCTCTTACATACATATAAAATTATATAGACTAAATGATCTACATCACTCATGTTAATTTACTCTCAAAACCCTCCTAAAAAATATTGAGGTTTCTAGACAACCTGGACCACCATTTTCTTTTTCTTTTCTTATTTTTGAGGCATAGCTCTTCCCCTTACCCGCTGCTTCCCTTGTCATCATCTACCCATAACAAGTTATTTAATTTTCTCCTCTTATAAGTTGGTGATGATGAAGATGAGGATGATGAATCACTGGAGGACCTCATCCTGGCCCGAATTGTTACTCGAAGCTGTGTTATAACTTTTGGTGATTTTCTTTGGTTATCATTAAGCACGAGTTGTTGCATTAACTGGTAGCAGCTGATGATTTTCTCCTGCAAAAATTGATATTTTTCCCAGTTGGCATATATATAGAGAGAGAGAGAGAGAATAATTCGCTGTTAAATAAATATGCCCAACCTTAATGATAATACACACATATACGTATATTGGTTGCTTACTTTGCTTAGCCCATCACACCATGATTCAGCATGTTCAGGATTAACAAGTGACAAATTTGGAATTTCATTGGCTGCACAAAGAATCGCTGCAGCGGCAATGCTTGACGGCCAATATTCTAAAAAGCTGGCCTCTGTTGACATTAGAAAACACGTTTTACTTCATCTCATTATTTCATTAGATATGATTCTGTATCAATTTTAATTTCTATATGCATGTATGTATGTGTGTGTGTGTATATATATATATATATATATACATATATACATATAAATGTACTATTGTATATTAATTGTATTACCTTGGATATTGGATAAAATGATTTCTGTGGCCCTTGAAATTAGAAACCCCATGAAAGTTCCAGTTGGATCGAGCTTGCATGCAAAAAATCCAATGAAGCTGAATGGTGTTACAGATCGTAGCCTCCAATCCAGGACACTCAGCACCAGAAGCTCCATTCGACGGATTGTTTTTGTTTCAAAAATATATTTAGCACCTTCAACCTATAAGACAACAGTAAATTTTTTACATTTTACCAATTTCAGATACTCAGAAATTAATTACTGTGAGTTTTATCAGATGAGACAAATTAATTAATTACCTGAAGATCCAACAGAGAAGGAACCAGAGGTTCCTCCATCTTAGCCGCTAGTGACAAGCAAGCAACAGATAAAAGTTGCCACGGCCACCCACTGTTTTGCTGAAAAGCGTTTAAAGTAACAAAAGCCACAAAAAAAAAAATCTTCATTAATTTATAAAAAGAAATATGGTATTATCCATAACAATAATAATTAGGTTTGTAAGCCGCCTGTAATTTGTTGCATTGTGGTGAATATTATATTCTTCTATAAACATTTTCTTATATATGGTATTGCTAACCCCAAATGCATGTTTTAGAGTTTCCACGTGTATTTCACATGAACAGACAAGAACCAAAAAAAAGTTTATAAAGGCATAGGTTAAATAGAAAGGAAAATAAAAACTTTATAAAAGCATAATCTATAGTTAATTAGTAAACCAAAGTTTATAAAGGTATAATAACTACTCCCGTAAAGTTCATACTGTGGTTAATATCTCTTGGGTGTACTCTTATTTCATAGTGTTTGGTATACATATCCCCCCACCCCCAGCCAAAAAAAAAAAAAAAAAAGAGAGAAGGTTTTTTCCTTCAGAAAGTACAAAAACAGTGTTTATTAACTAGCATAAATACTGTAGTTAATTATTTGATTAATCACTCGTGTCATTTTCTTGTTTTGAAAAGTCAAATACGAGTGCCCAATTGTCAAATTAATTAATCACTTGAATAAACTTCGCGATCGTTATTATTAATTATCGAGGTAATCTGTATTGCAGTCCAGCCAAAACTTTGAAGGACGTACATACCCTTACCGGCAACCGGCGAGAATACAGAAACCGATCCATGTAGTTGACGGAGAGATACGCCGTCAGTGGCTGGAAATTATAGTAAGCTTGCACCTGCGAAAGTGATAAAGTTATGTGCACGTCAAAACTTTTATCAGCAACATGTAATATTAATAGATACCGAAATATAACATGTTTGGAGATTCAATGATTGATCTCCCAAAAATCCAGCAGCTGGTCAATCTAATATCCAAGACTGTTTAATCAGATCTAAGGCTCAGTTTCAGTGATCATGTTCGCGATCAGCTTAATTTTATATACAATCCTCGGCTACGTAATCAATCTAACATGCCGATGGTGAGGTGGCATTATCGGAGAAACAGCAACAATAATATTACCTTGAGAATCCATGCAACGGATTCTTCTCTAGCCGAGGCATCGAGAGACTGAGTTTGAAACTGAGTCAGGTAATCAAAACCAGGAACAAAGTTTCTCTCATCTTCTATAAATCCAGCAATAGACTCTTCGATGGAAACCGAAGACTCCAGGTCCGATGACGAACATTCCGGCGATGACTCGTCGGCGGTGAAGACGCCGGAATCCTCGCCGCAGAGAAGGTCCGGGAAGCTACTGGAGCACGTCACCGACATCTTACTCTCTTCGCATCGATCACCAGTTACTTTTGAAAGGAAACTCCGCGGCCGGCAAAGTGATCGGAGTGAAGAGAGCAGAGAGTGGGAGTGAGAGCCAGGGAGTGAATGGAGAAGAGAAGCTTTGTAACTGGTTGGTTGTTGGTGTTGTATGTGTTTGTTTGGATATAAATATGAGGAGAGTGTTTCGTTTTTTAATTTTTATTTTTATTTTTGTGTTTTGTGCTATTTATTTTTCTGTGTAGGAGGTAAATCTTGTCGCGATTTATCTGAAAAGAAAGAGGGAAGGGAGGGAAAATCATTGGGGAGTTTTGGGTTTTCCCGGGAAAAATGGGTTCCATTTTGGGACGGAGACATTAGTTATTACAGGAAGATTTAGATGTGTTACGTTTTCGACTTTCGAGGCTCGGTTGGCTAACTGGCTCGTTTGCCGTGATTTGTTTGATCTAAAACGACGACGCTGAAGTATTCCCACGTGGGAGTGTTCTACATTAACCAGGTCTCGGGTGCGTTTTAGGTGCGTTTTCTTTATTGTGAAAAACGCATTTTCAGTAGGCACCGTTCTTTCTGTTATTGTTTTTTGTTATCATAAATGTAAGACAATTTTTTATTCGAATTATTTAAATTATAAACATAAATATATACATATATATATATATATGAGGTCACTGGTTCCTTCAATCCCAGAAATTATCATAATGCAATGAAATTTGTGATGCACGACTGACGTGTCTGTATTAATTATGAAGAATAATCAAATTTTAACGTAACTCTTAATTAAAACAGTTGGTTTACTATTGATGATATTCGGTCTAGCAAAAACTTGATTAGGAAGCGTGAGAAAAAATCAAAGATGGAAAGTCTTAACAGATAGGAACAGAAAGTGACGGCGAAAGACAGGATTTAGAAGGCAAAGACGAATCGTAATTGAACGAGGGCCACGTGTTAGTCGATGAGAGGAAAATGAAAATGAATTAAGGACACATGGTTAAATGAAATGTAAGCTTATCTTCTTTTTCCACGCCTTTAAATCTTTTGATTCCCATTGGACGGAGAAAAATATTAAAAAGGAAACAAAATCTCTGTCTTACTTTGCCACATTTTCTAACACAAAACGCTCCCGTTAAAAGTTGTTTGGTTGAGTTAACACTTTTAACGCTGCGTACCATGATGTCATAGCAACACTATTGTTCTAAAAAATTATTTTTATCAAATAACACTTTTAAAATAAGTACGTGGGAAATTATTTTGTGGGAATTAAAAAGAATTTATAATTTTATTAAAAAAGAATATTTATAAAAATGTTTTCAATATTTGATGAAAACATTTATAACATGTTTTTTTTCTTTTCTTTTCTTCTCTTGCTTTAGAACTCCAAAATGTGAGCTGAGCTAGCGAACAAGGTATTACTAACATACCCATTTGAGAACATTTCAAAGTACACACCCTTAAAAACTCAATTTATATAAAATACAACATTGCCTAATTTATATAAAAAAAAAAATGTGAAGTCCTTGATACATATTGATGAAACTTAGATGTCATATTCGTGAGACAACTCATCGAGAACAGGGCATACAGTAAGTAAGAGCAGTTAGGGGAAATATATTCAACATTTTGTGGCATTAAAAATTAAAAAAATTAAAAAATTCGATGGCGTATGATCTGCCCCGTTATTGGCACTTAACATATGACAACAAATAATGCGAAGATCCCTTTCTACAATAATATGATTATTACTAAAGCTCAGTGAAAAGACATTTTTGGTGGCACAATCCCAACCCAACCCAACCCAACCCACCCGACCCGTATTAAAAAGCTAGCTAGCCAGCCAGCTAACTCCCTCTACTTGTAGCCATTGTACTACTCCACTTTAGGTTTATGATTAAATTGGGTTCTCATTGTCAAGATCCGATGATAATATTTTTAGCTTCAATAAAAATATTGATTTGGAACTCTTATATATATATACATATATATATAATATGTGCATATAAAAAACAAAAAAAAAAAAAAGAACACTTTCAAATTCTGATGATAAATTTTGGATGGTCGTACTGATAGTGCCCCTACCTAATTCATGAAAATGAAATGTCATTCCTGTTTACATTTGTTTTCCATGTCGTCTCGAAAGCATATATAATTAGAATATTTTTGGACATAGAGCCTTTGTTAACGGTTTTTGTTGGATCCAAAACGTAATTTTCATTTCATTTATTTTTACTATTGACCAATTTGTAAAATTTTCAATATAATTATTAATACTATTTTTTCTTTTTCTTTTTCTTTTTTTTTTTTTTTTTTTTTAATTTGAGTACAATTGTGGAATTAAGGATTTAACTGAATTAATTATATTATCAATTTTATCCTGATATTGAAGAATAGCAGAGTCCTTGGTCCTGGGTGTTAGATATATATGACTAATGTAATGTACTATCTTCTAATAAAAACGTGAGTCTTTTTTCAAGACCTGTCTAGTTAGCATTTATATTGATAATAATTGCCCGGCCATTCAAAAGCAAAATTAATTAATTCCATATATTGAATTCTACTTTATAATTACTTTTAAGTTTATAACATGTAATTGGACATATTTTGATGTATATATTTTCCCAACTTTAAAATGTGAACATTGTAATTGTTGTTTTGACCTCAAAATGTTTTAAATTTCGAATTGCGTTTTGCACACACACACACACACACACATATATATATATATATATATATAATGTATAACTTCGAGAATGATTTTACCATTAGCTGGGTATAGTAATAATTCCAAAGATGGAAACTATGTTAAGCATGATTGCAAAGTGAGATAAACTTTGAGAAATGATAAGAGTTCTCCAAAAACTTGATTTAAAAAAAAGGGCGTTCATGAAATGATATAAAGTCACCGCCTCCTCTATCGAGCTCACACATGGACATGATTTAACATTTTGAACTCATAAAAAAGTTGCATAATACGATCTCTGTGAAATGATATATTTTTATAATATTCTTGTTTCTGTATCGTCATTTAATTGTGAAATAATTAATTTTACCTTTTCATGTTCATCATGACTCCAATGTGCCGCTGCCATCTAATTATGGCTACTTTTACAGTGTTGAAGTAACTTGATATGCTAGCCAGCTCCTTTTTTCTATTCTTTTTCTTTTCTTTTCTTTTCTTTTCTTTTTTTTTTAAAAAAAATAACTGTAAATTTACATCTTATTGATATAACCATATCTATATATGTATATAATATAATATAATATAATATGTGATTTACCTTAATTTTTCTTCTTATGGTGAATTATATGCATTTATTGTGATTATTAATGATCAATTAATGCCGTATTTTATTGGTTTGATTGCAATTGTTGCTTGTGATGCTTGGTCTGCTGTTGGTGTTTCCTGTGCAAACCCAAATCTGAAAATTGAAAGAAACACTGTTGCACCCTCACAACCAACAATATATATATATATATAGGAAGCAATTCAAAGTGAACAGTTACAATATTTAGACAAAAGATTAAGGAACAGGGCAATGTCCCCTCAGGTAGGGCTGGCTGCTGCTATAAATCACTTCACTACACTCAGGGATTCAATCTCGCTCTTAACAATAATTGTTAAATATTTTATGTTTCTTCATATATATATATATATATATAATATTAGGGGTGAGACTGAATCAACATGTCATTTTGTGACATATCAGGTGTTTTTGGCTGATTAAAGTCACAGCCTTTAATTTGGCTGAAAGATAAAAAATATATATATATATATATAATAAGATAAAATAAATGCTCATGTAAGTGAGCGCTTGGCACTCGCTTGCTATGTATATATATCAGATTTGGGTTATTTTGATGCATGTCCCTACGAAGTTAATTAGGTACATATGTTTGCGTTTTATAAAATATATAAAATTATAACTTTGTAACTTTTAGTACTAAATTCAAAACAAAATTATCAAATCAATATCAGATTCATATACAAGTTTGCTTTAAAAAAAGACTCACCAAAACAATTATATATATATATATATGTGCCTTACAATCACAAAATGTTTTTCTTTTCTTTTCTTTTCTTTTCTTGTTAGTTTAATTCAGTCAGATACAACAATATTTTTCCCTTTTCTTTTCTTTGATACAACAATTTAATTAAGCAAGTAAAATTTGAATATCTTAAAATGCGTATATGCACTTTATATATATATATATATATAGCAATCCAAGAATATAATATAAAATTTATAGAGACGTTGCTGCTATTAATTATATTGGATGGACAAACGGCAGTGCCCTTCCCACATGGAATCACACATCATAAGAATTTGACTCCTTTAATTTTACAAATTATTCCAACAGATAGTGGCTCTGGCTACCTAGCAAGCATGGGCAGCAAATCAATTCATCTGTTCATGTATATATATATTTCCAATACACCCACTGCCACCTTTGATATTAACTAATTGGCCAGGGTAGTCTCTTTTTTTTTTTTTTTTTTAATTTTCATCAACAAAATTAATTATTAAAATTTTCAAGTCCACGGATATGTATAAACTCAATTATTTAATTGAATTAATTAAATTCCACGTATAAATTAAGATTATTACAATGTATGTATGTGTGTCTGCAGACAGACGATTCCTTTTTTTAAGAAATTTTTTGTTTCTTTAGACTTTAGGTATACATGGTAATAGGCTACATATATCTAAAGCTTATATATTGCTTAATAATTAGCAGATTTTGACTATGATATAGACAGACAAACGTACATGCGTGTATATATGAATGTGAATATGTACTATCAGATAATTTGTACATATTATTTTTAATATAATATAGTAACTAAGCTAAGAAATGAGCATTGCCGCCCATCCTGGGGATGAGGGTTTGGGATTTGTTGCGGGTGGAATTACCATATTTATTATTTTATTGTTTTCCTTCCATTAATTAATTCTTGGGACAAATTAATAAATAATAATAACAAAATTAAATATAATTTTCCTCTTTTCTGCATTATATATATATATATATATAACTTTCATTTCATTTCATGGACAAGACTACTAGACTGTTAGCTAGGGATTGGCATCGATTATTAATGCTTCTACGTTTTTCTTTCTTTTTTATTATTTTATTCCCTCATTGCACCATAAAGTAATTACGAGACCCTAGCTCTTGATAGTGAAATAAGAGGAGATTACAGGAAATAAGTCTATAGTTAGGGGGGGGGGGGTTGGGGGGATTAAGTCTTTGAGATTTTTGGTATTAGTTTCTATCGATCAGGACTTATAGCACTCTCAGAATAAGCAAAATGAAAATATGTACATACAATGGGACCCATCTCAGCACCTTTTGGACTTTGGTCGGTGAGCTAGATTGAGACATCCAATTTGACATATTCTACATATGTATGTATATCTATGCTATATATGAACTATGGTTTCCCTAGCTAGGCTTGTTTAATTTCTCGATCTGTGTTACTTAATATATAAATTTTAATTTAATTAGTGCAAATAATGATGATTTCACTGAAAGTATCAATTAGTATTTATATAAGTATATATCATTCCTAACTAACTACGGTATCAACTAATTAATTAATTATTTGTTATCGATGCCCTTTTATATCAATTATATATGTTCTTCTTTACCATGCTATAGGGTTTGTTGGCTTAATTAAATAATTAATTAATTAATTTGACTGCCTCGACACATTAATAATACCTAAAGCCATGTATTGCATATAAATACCTTACACATGTGTAGACATCGCAATCCATTGGTTAAAATTAATCTTATTGTCGTAATCCATTGATAATTAATTAATCAAATTAATATACTATAATTAAACCAAACCATTTGGTTTTTGCTAACAGGATCAATAGACGTCTACATACAGTACCGATAAAACAAGGTTTAATGCTTTCAAACATAAATCATTCTAACAAGATGTTCAATTCACAAATTGCTGTGCGAAATTAGTGAGAATTTGCGTGCAACAATTTGTCCTACGAAGGCGACATTTCTACTTCCCCCAAGGTTTAATAAGTCCAAATTAATTAAGGTTTCATAACAAATATTTCGGTTTTTGTTAAATAAAATTTTTTAAGCTATGAAATTGCTCTATGTCTTCATCAACCTCCAATTCTTTAATCGGGAGCCCTCATATCGTCGTTGTCATCAATTGATATCGACCACTTGATGGGCTGACCTCATGCCTAAATAATACAAGAGGAAAACATTTACAAACACCACCAAAGAACTTTTTGGGTTCGGATTATACTATTTAATTAATGGTCGTAGTAATGCAACCAACAAATTCTAAACTTAATTTTCTCCCTCAATGAAAATGATAAAGCAAAACGAATTAAGGGTATGAATAAAATGGGCGGTAAGAGTATGAGAAAATTTGAATAAAGAAGAGAAGAAGCAACGAGGAAAACTTTAAAATGCAAACCATCTGCCAACTACCGAACAGAACCTACCTTTCACTTGACTGTTTGAGAGTATCAATCAATTCATTATTGGTCCCGAATAGAAAAGCTCTACAGACCTAATGCCAACATCCAAGGAAGTATGACCCCTCTCTACACCCCCACTGCAGCTACCGCCCCAGAAAAATCAAATCACGGAGTGTATTGCTCTCCATCGACACGCGAAAACTACTGCGCTTAGTTTATGGGGGTCTAGACAGCCTAGCATATATTAGATACTCTTATGTCATGTTCACATTATCTAAATCTAATGTACTAAGACTGTTAGATAATGTGACCTCTTAATAGATAATTTCACATTCTTGTATACATTTTCCGCTCACCTAGCTAATAGAATTGATAATCAATAGAAGGAAAGATGTAAAACATCAGGCATAGGATACCTGCACATAGGAAGGGTTATTAGAGACTTGGGCTTGAACTACTGTTGCCATGTTTTCGGGTAGGTAGCGAACTTGTGGGGTAATTCATCACTATACATGCATGAGATCGATCAGCGTTAATTAGTGGAAATGAAACCACGAAATCTACAAATCTGTCGTTTACAGCCTCGCAATTAATATATGAACGCTGTACAATCCGTGCTTCTACCTCAAAATAATGTAGCAAAAAAGTACCTACATATTTCGGGCACATCTTTTCTTGAATGAGTTTCCCTCTCGGAGGTACAAATTGCATCCCAAAACAAATCCTGAAAAGAAAAAGTTGCCTTTTATAAAATCAAAGAGCTTGCTAGCTGGGTATATCATTGGATCCTTTTGCATGAGTAATGATGGTGGTATCTGAATATACAGAATTCTTTAGGAATAGGGTTAGCCCGTGAGATGAATTTTGGCATCTTTTGTTTGCAATATATATATATATATATATATATATAGCATAGAAATGGTCCATGGACATAGGTAGGGACATATTACTGAATTCTGAAGATAGATGTGAGGGATGGCTACCTAGCAGTAGATTTAACAGGCGGTCAATCAATTGATGTGGGCACCAACTCCATCAGCTCCTTGCAAATTGCAATTTGTTTATCCTCCGAAATGGAAGTCATTCTTAAATGTCTGTGTTGAAGTAAAAGGTTGATGACCGAAGAAATTTGATGAACATGAATTGGGTTGGACATTTGATATTGGACTAAACTATGATCTCAGTCTTCGATGCTAACAGCCCATATATGTTCAAGTCACTTTGATAGGGCTGGGTGACTCAATCTAGGCCAAAAATTGAGGAAGCCCAGAACTTGAAGTAGCCGAAAATATAAAATCTCAGAAAAAAAATTTTACTGGCGTCGCCCGGACTCGAACCGGAGACCTTCAGTGTGTTAGACTGACGTGATAACCAACTACACCACGACACCGTGAACAATTGTTGCTGCCTGTGTGACTTTTCAAAATGTAATCACATCAAAGCAGCTATTCCCACTAAATTTTCTTTAAATTTCAATTTTACGTTAAAGTTTAAACTCTTATATAACATATTTCAAAATTTGTGTTAAAAAAAATGTAATAGCATAACTATTTTTAATAAAATAATATGATTTTATCGTAGTTAACTCCCTATTTTAAATACTACTGCATATATATATATATATATTTGTTTTGCATGAAATAATACTACCATCTATTTGAAGTTTAAATAATGCAATGAAATAGAATAGTCTGCTTAACACAAATATAAAAGATTAAAAGTAAATTCTTTTATGATTTTTATTTTGCTGGGGAGAGTAATTTATTTTGTTCTTGTTTAAAAGTTAGAAATATCACCGCTTTTCAAATACTTCTAATGAGAAAAATATATAAAACAGTAGTAATAATTAATGGGTCGCCTAATTAATTTACGGACGTCATTAGATATAAAAAAACAAAGGATACAAATTGGCATGAGTAAATGGGCGTCGTTAAATGTCACTACTCGTCATGAGTAAATGGACCTCATTAAATATCACCGCCAATCAAATACTTAAATTAAAAAAATTCATAACATAGCAGTAATAGTTAATGGGCTGCCTAATTAATTTAGGGATGTCATTAGATACGAAAAATAAAAGATATAAATCAGCGTGAGTAAATGAAGCTCATTAAATACATAAAAATATAAAAAGTAAATCAAAAGATGAATGAAAAAAATCCATAAAACAACAATAATTGATTAATAGGCCATCTAATTAATTTAGGGATGTTATTAAATACGAAAAACAAAAATTACTAATCGGCGTGATTAAATGGGTCTTATTAAATACATAAAAACAAAAAAATATAAATAAAAATGAGCGTCGCCCCTACTCGAACCCGAGATCTTCAGAGTGATAAGCTGACGTAATAACCCACTACACGAAACCAAACTGTTACTTAAATTTCAGTTTATTAAAATAATATTATAGTACGCTATCTATACTGTTTAACCGATAAAATCGTCAAATTTCTAGCAGTAACGAGAGAATAAAGCAAACCTGCAGGTAGAAGGATGCTAACTATCGGAACATTTTCGTCCTTCCATTCTGCATTTCTCTTACCACCAAACAAGTTCAGTTTCTCTTTAAATGGTCCATTATTGCCATTCAGTTCCAAAAACCCACCTTTTGTATCTTCTTCACAGCAAACCCAACAGACACATCTCTCCTTCAAGACAAGAGACAGTGCCTTGTCGTTGATCTGTATCTCTGTTTTAAACGGTAAGCGGAGAAACGATGGCGTTGAAGTAGTGGTAGCGGACGGCTCTGATTTTGATGACTTTGAAGATTTTGACGAAGATGATGTTGTCGATGACGAGGATGCGGGAATGTATTTGCCGTTTGGGAACATGAAGAGGTGGTTGGAGAACAAGCCACGTGGCTTCGGTGAAGGCAAAGTGTACGATACATCTATTGAAGATAAGCTGCTTCAAGAAATAGAGCAGAGTAGACAAGCGCAGATTGCTAATATTGACAAGCTTAAGAATGACCCTGTGAAAACTAGTCCCAACAAAGACGAGGGAAAGAAGAAAGGTTAGTATTTTCTGTGAACCATTAATGGATTAGTTGAGGGAGGTTTCGAGCTTGCGCAGCACGCAGTTAATTGCATACGGCGTTGTTCTTTGTGAAGATGGTTTTGTTTTGTTCTTGCGTTTACATTTTGGTTTTTGAATGTTTGCTTGCTGTTAAAATGCTGGGAAGATAAAGTTAGGGATGAATTATATGATTATGTAAACGGAAAACTAAGAGCTAATGAAGGACTAATCTTGGTCACGTTATAGAGAACTTTCCACTGAGTAGAACTGAAGCTACTGCTTGGAGGGGTGAATTATGAAATGTGTGGAGTCTAATTCTGTGAATGATTCAACTTTAGATTACATATTTATTCTGTCAGATGTGTACTTGTTGATCGTCAGTCGAATTACCGACTCTCTTCTTGGTGTTGCTTTTCCTGGGCTGGCTATGCTAATGAATATATCTTTTTGGCCATGGTATCCTGACATGTTCTGTCAAATATAAATGAATTTAATCTGTCATTTTAATGGGCTGCTTTGACCACATTTAAAAGAAATGGTTCCATGTATCTTCTTTTACAAGCAATGGTTTCTCAAAATCAGTAGGATTAGATATTAGGAAATATTTCATGCAGAACAATTTTCGTGAAGATATTGTATGCATTTCCGAGTCCAACATAGATAAGCTTATTAACAATGCAAGCTACACACGATTGCTTGCACCAGTTCTGTGAGCATCTCAATTTTCAGTTGAACTATCATAAGACTTTGCTTTATCAGCTCCTAGTTGGTTGCTTGTGGCTACTTGTATTTCTAATTAGTGTAGTTGTTCTATCAAGTATCATTTTCTTCTCCTTTTTACAATCTGCATTATATTTCTGGACTTCCCATGAATAGGTGGTAATGACGTATGGCTTGCAAATAGCTATTACAGACATCTTTAGACAGGACTCCTGGAACTTCTATTCCTAAAGGAGAGAATTGATTTTCATCTGCATTTTATTAAGTTACTACTTTCTTTTTGCCTCCAGTATTATTTCTTCTTTAAAATGAAAAGTTGCATAATGTTGTTGCTTCACCATACCAACTTTAATCTAACTTTTCAGTACTATAATGGAGTTTGCAGCGCCTGAAGGTATTCCAAGTGGCATTCGTGTACATTTGTTCAACCTTCCTAAGAAAAAGAACATCCACAGAGATCTGAAATCTGCTTTTGAAGGAGTCCCTGGTATAGTTAGCATAAGCCCAGCTGTCTCTGGTAACAAGAAGACTAAGGACCCTATCTGCAAGGGCTTTGCTTTTGTTTATTTCAAGTCTGAGGAGTATGCAACTAGGTATTCTTGGTGGCAAACTAACTATTACTGTCTTTCTTATATCAGTTATGTATTAATGTATAAAAATCCTTGTTCTTAAGATATCTCTAGGCTGAATCTGGCGTTTATCCATGAAGATGGTGAATTTTTAATGAGGTAGATATTGTTTGCACAAACATCTACCTTTTCTCTTTCTCTCTTACTGGCCTGGAGTGAGAACTCAATTTGAGTTGTTTTGGTTACTTTGTCATGGTAAAACAACCTTTGCTTGAACAGAACTGAAAGTTTGTCGTTGGAATGGCAAGCTGCATTTCATGATAAGAAAAGCTAGCTGCTAAAGCAAATGGGTAAAACTGCTGGGTCAAAGATGTGAATCAGACATACTAGGGATCATTACTTTTAATCTAAAGTCCAAAGAAGTTGTGCTGGCATACTAAGGTATATATTTCATATTAAACATTGCATCCCATGGGCATGAAGAGACATTGAATCTTTCTCTGGAGCGCAGAATGCATACCATGATTCTAATAACTGAGCTCGTGTGGGCTGGTTTAATTCATTAGGATTCATCTTGGATTGTGGTGCCTGTACTTTGCTCTGAAAGCACAGCATGTAAAGTGCCTAGTAAACAGTAACTTTCAATGGGAGCACTTATTTTTCAGGTTATATTTGCCATTAAGCGATTTGATCTTGCTGCAGCTGTAGCTTCAAAGCCACAACACCTTCATACCAAATGAAGCTTAAGATTTAATGAGTAGAGCTGGAACATCTTTTAACTAAAAATATAATGACTCTTATGCCAGGTTTGTGCTATCATTTTCCGGACAATGTATATCATTTGGTAAGGTTCAGAAGCAGATAAGATGTGAGAGGATGAATTCAAGTTCTCCCAAGTCTATTGACGAGCATTCTGCGGATTACACCCATTGTGATCCTAAACTAACAGCTAGTTACTTGGAAGAAGATCCGGTTGCTGATTTAGATGAGAATGAAGATTGCATTGATGCAGGGATAGAAGCAGCTTCCAATGGCTCTGATCCAGATGGTGAGCTTGACTTGGCAGAATTGGAGGGTGTCAGAGAGAATCTCAAATTTGTCAGTGTATCCGAGCTGAATGGTAGTGACAATACAAAACAAGCTAAGATATCTGCAATTGATTCATTTTCCTCGAATCAAATAAAGAAAATCCAGGCCGTTGAGAAAAAGCTAATTGCTAAGGGAAAAGTAAAAAAGGTTCCAAAGTTAGAAATTCCAGGATCTGCCAAGAGGTAATCTTCCAACATTTTGCTATTTGTTAAGAATCGATTTATCTGTTGGTATTGTTTTCTTAACCTGTTTATTATGATGCAGATTAAAGATCAAAGAGAAGTCTGTGCTGACAGATGTGTTCTCAAAATATGCAGTAAAAGGTTCTTCGACATCAAAGGAAGAGTCATAAATATTAAATGTGTAAATTTACTTAGATATTCCGCAGGATGGATTGAACACCATCGGTGCTGATATTTGATTATAAACGGACCATGCTATCGAATACAGATGGCTTACACGAAAGAGATTTTGTTGCTGTGTTCTATGATATTTGACATTTTACTATTGTTAATTTTTCATTTAAAAATCTTAAATATATTATAGTGAATCCCCCTGTATTGATATTTGTTACTAGGCAAAATCATGCCCGTGGCGTTATTAAGGTAGAATTTTTTCAATATTACTTATACTAATTTTATTGTTTTGAACAAATCTAGAGATTTCTTTTTCTTTCACAGAATTTCAAAAGATTTAGATACATGTTTTGAAAAATTTTGAAATTAATAATATTTTCATTGATGGAAGCAATGTCTCTAAATAAAACATCATTATATATATTTGTATAAAGAAAATTGTTAAATTGGCAGCGATGAACGCGAACCCGCTCCTTATACCCAACAGTAACAATCAGAAGTCAAAAATCCGGACCCCAAAGTCCAAACCAAAGCAAAGCAAAGCAAACCCAGCCCAACCGAACCCATCCCGTGGTTTGCATTGCATTCTCTGAATTGAAGAATTTTGCATTTTTGCAGAGTTTCGTCGGCTGATCCAACTTGTACGTTCCACTGTTTATTCGAACTCAAATACCCATTTATTTGTTCTTTTCCCTATGTCGACAAACTATTAGAGAAGACAAATTCTGAAAACCTCATTCTGATGAGTTGCTTATCGCACGTGACTTCATATTCTGCGGCTATTATTAGAGGAACTCATAATTTCATTGTTAGGAGTAGTTTGCATCCTCAATCTTATGTTCCTTCATGGAAAACAAATTTCGGGAATCTGAGTATTAAATCTATCGAATTAGAGTATCTACTGACGCGGTTTCGTGTTCAGTGTTTTTCTAGTAGAAAGAGTTCTGGTGCTAAAACGTCGCGGTCGCGTAAATCAGAGACTGAACCATTGATGGATAGAGAGAAAGATGAGTTTTTTGTTGTGCGGAAAGGGGATGTTGTTGGTGTTTATAAAACCTTGGCCGAATGTCAAGCTCAAGTCGGATCTTCTGTAGTTCTCTTTTTACCCTTTTGAATTTTATTGTGAACATATTGTTACTAAAATGATGTATTCTGCTTTTATCTTAGCGATGTATGATGTATTATAATGTACAAACAACTGGTTGTGTTTTCTGTTATAGATATGCCATCCTCCTGTCAGTGTGTACAAAGGTTACTCTTTGTCAAAGGACACTGAGGAATTCCTTGCATCCCACGGACTTAAGAATGCTCTCTACACTATTAGAGCTGCAGATTTGACCGAGGATCTTTTTGGCTCGCTTATGCCGTGCCCTTTTCAAGTAAGATGACTAATGACCCTAAGCTGAAATTTAATTCCTCATCATTTGCATATTGAACGGAAATTCTTCTCTCTGCTGTTTGACATGAGTTTATTCAGCACTTCCTCAATGAGTAATTCCACATTAAAGTTTGAGATGCCCGGTTCTTAGATGACCTGGTCTGCCCAAATTTGAGATGTTGACATGACCTTATTGATAACCTTGTTATTCTTGTTCTCTTTCACTTGCTTGACTTCTCACTAGACAGTTCTCTTACATGCATTTGGTGATCCTTTAGCTTTGAAGTTTCAGACATATTATGTTAGACTGAAAATTGATCGAAACATTTTTTAGCTTGGTAAGGTTGTTAATCCCTTGTTTTGGTTATTAGGCTCACCTTTCTCTGCATCCAAAACAAGTGCTGCCAATCAGTTGATACTAAGTCTATCTTAACTAAAAACTTGCTATCAGTCTTGGGCAATGAAGAGTGTTGAGATTGGTGATTCATTACTTTTTCTTTTCTGTTGTTTCAGGAACCATTATCTAAAAAGAGACCAAAGGATATGCGCGAACTGCAGATTGAGGTAAGCTGAAAGGCATAGTACTTTCTGAACTAGAACATCCTTGTTGAAGAATGGAACAGTTTCTCTTGTATTTCTTTCTTTTTTTCCCCTTTAAATTATGAAGTTGGATGCAAATGTTGTGCTCTATTGCTCTATGATGCAAGTCTGAAAAAAGTAGTTTGAACTCAATGGTATAAAGCTTCCTCCATTTAGTCGGAGGAAGAGGAATACATGAACACAGAGAACCCCGGATTAATTTTCAACATCACTAATCAGAGAGAATCATCAACTAGTAAGGTCTGCAATGATAGAGCAATGCATACTAATTTTCTACTACCACTAGCAAATCTGCAGTAAACATAATTCAGAGTTTCGTTTAGAACTCTTTAGGATATCATTTATAATACAGACATTATTTACACTGCACCAGATTATATATACATTCAAAAACGCAATTCTGATACATTAAGTCTTAGCTTCAAAGGGAAAACCATAGACTCAACAGAACGTCGACCACTTAAACGGCTGACACTGAGTGGATATTCACTTCATGGTGCAGGCAGAAGATTGAGTCTGTTGATAGAACCGTATGTACAGCCTGCTCTTTGAAGGGTGCCTATTTACAGCATGATCGAACTGCCAACCCACTATACAAGTGTTACAAATTTCTTTCATGTGGTTCAAGCCAAGGAAATCCCAGGAAATCAAACACCTCTTTTTCAGTATCAAACTTCAAACTCGCACTACCCTTTACACCCTGCAACAGGATTAACATAGCTGAGCTTGAATAACCCACAAATGGAAGTTCCAGCAACGGGAAGATTCTGAAAACCAATATAATTACCTGTTTACCGCCTGAGCCATGAGTAGCTGGGAACAGCCCTGTGTCATCAAGTCGATATCCTTTAGATTCTGCCAGCAATCTTAACCTACAATTACGTAACAATGCTAAATGTATAGCAATGCTTACTCTATACATGGTAGGAACTTCTTAGCAAACTCAACCAAAACTGGGCTCCTGAAAGAGCCCTATATCTTTGGAAAACAGAAATTTATGGATTTCCATCAGGGAGGTGTCCTAAGGAGTTGACCCCAGAACAAGTAGGAGACCACAGCTCGACCACTTAACATTTTTCTCAAATCTCATGATAGCTCAGAAATCGAATGCTGCAGACGTTAACAATTTGCTAACATTCAACAGCTAGTGATAAGAAAGTACCTCCTATTTAGTACATCATTTCCAGTCCATGCTATTAGCCCAAATGCATATATGTCCCTTGGATATACCTATAGAATACAACAGAGAGAAGGTTGGAAAACACCAAACACAGCATAAAGATATAATTTAACACCAATAACAAAACAAGCAGAAGTTTCCAATCACATGATTGTGGAGGAAGTAATGGCAGAAGCTGTGAATAAACAAAGGCAGGCTAAACAGAAAAGGCTTACAGTACCATATTATATTACTATATTCAAATAAAAAGATACAAGTATCTGAATAATCCTGTCTCTATTCTTTCTCTTCTTGAACTCTGTCATCCTACCTCGTTAAAATCATGGCTAATAAACTATCAACATACCTTGAAATCTATGCGGTGTCGCAGCTCTCGTCCACGATATGTGCAAAGACCAAAATAAGTATTAACACCTGAATCAGTGCCCTGTCAAGTTAAAGTTTTAAACATGTGATGGCAGGTGTGAAACACAAAAGCATGGGTTAATGAAATAATACTATTTACATGGTACATAATATACACCTTAACATATATAAGGGTCAAGCAAATATATACAAGTAACATTTTTGAAAAGCTATATGATAGTGAACTCCAAAAGCAGGTTGCCTTTCTTCATTAGTTTGAAAGAAACTGTGGAAAGAAGATAAATGAATGAATGAAAACCTAATACATTAGTGGTTCAGTCCATCAAAAGAAAATTAACATATGATGAGGTCTTGTGTAACTATCTTTGTAACTTTTCCCTTCTCTTAAATGAAGAAAATATAAATATTCTAGTATCTTCCTTCACTCTTTTAAGTATTCTAGGCAATGACAGTGTGTAAGAGAAAATGATATTTCTCAACTGAGAATAAACAATAAACTTAACTAATTTTCCTGATATGCTAGAGAAGGAATTTTGGATAAATCCAAAGATCAATGGTCAATAAGGACGAGAAGACTTCTACCAGACCAAATTACTAGCTCTAAATAACTTAAGGGACCAACAAACATATAAAGATCCAAAATGGTATTACATTGTCATGATTGTTTCAGTATTACCCCTGCAAGATCATTGGCTAGATCAAAGATTCTTGCAGAGCTCCAACTTAACTAACTCTCAATCAGTCAATGCACAAATAGATTAGTCATCAATCAATAGAAAACAATTCATAGGCCCAAGAAAGTTTAGATATACATCACAGCCTGCTAATGAATGTGTCGGCCAATATTTACCATCAAGATAAACTAATCTGCGCAAGGATAAAGACCAGGGCATTTACTGTCAGGGAAGATGCTCCTCGATTATGCATTACTTATCCACCTTCTATAATAAAGTAATAATCAAATAAAGAAGAAACATATTACCTGCTCGCTATGACTAGTGAAAAACAAATCCTCTCTCAGGAACTTCATTTCCTTTAAATGCTTCACATATCTTGATAAAAAACCTTTATGACTGAAATTACAGAGCAAATTAACCCAGCATTTGACAACCAATTTCATAAACATGATTAATAGACACGAGGAGACCAATAAAGTAATTAGAAAAAAATGAAACACTGTATAAGAGTGAGAAGAGATAAGAGTAAACATAATTAACCAGATTATATTGAAAAAGGGTTCATTGTAATATTCACATCTTCAAGAATTGAAGACAGCATGTTAAAAACTAGTGGCCAACAGAGGAAGCAGTCAAACTCTCTTCCCAGCTTCAGAATCTACAGGCTTCCATTGTATCCTTTTCGGAACACAAAAAAAATTAAACTCAACGGCTTCTAGACACAATCAAATTAAAATAACGGTGGAGGATGCAAAATAAAAAATAGAGGTCAATGAAGAAGTCTTAATATATATATATATATATATATATATATTAACAGTTGGAAACAACAGCCTTATCCCATTTCTAATCAAGGCAGAAACATAAACTCCATAAAAGAAATTACATGTACCTAAATGCAATTTAGATTCGGAGTCTGTACCTTTTTCCATCAGGATGTGTAATTACAACATCGAGATCCCCACAGGAAGCCTTTCCACGTCTAAACGATCCACCACATAAAATGACCACCTTTAGGACAAACATGATAATATTAGAATAAGTTGAAATCCAAATAAAAATATTCAGGTTTAATTCTCCAATTATAGTAATGCTTATGCCTTAAAAGGACCATTTTGTCATGGTTAAAATGCCAAGAGTGTTAAAGAACCTTTTGAGTTCAAATTCAAACTCAAAGATGTATCTTGTGAGATAATGGAATTAGAAGTCATCAGCCAACAGGATTTTATAGAACAAAATGTCCAAAAAATAAAAAACCAAAACTTAATTTCTTTGAAATATTTATGCATGTAAACAAAAAGGTAATATGCATGTAAACAGAAAGGTAGCTTTCTATTCGCACATTTTCTTCTTTTACTTATAACTAGATATACTAGATCCAGTCCAATTCACATATGAGGCTCACCCCAGGCAAAACTTCTTCCCCAGCTTTCTGCAGAAGACATTCCATCTCTTGAACCTGTACAAGCATAGAGCATATCAAACTTCTGAATAAAGGAAATACGAAAATATTAAAAAAAAATGGAAAAGCAGCTCCTGTGAAGAAGCATAATATCAAACCTCATGCCGTGGAATCCTTGTCTTAATATCATCAAAATATTTTAACCCTAGTCTCTGTGAACGTGTTAACGAATCATCATTCTTCAAATCATCTAGTGTACGGTGTCCTTTCTCATATAATTTCAGTGCAGTGGCGGGACCAATACCCCAAACTTCCCCAAATAAGCTGATTGTCCGTACCTGCAAATTGTTAACAATTTAGCAGAAGATTGCTGGAAAATCCACAGAATTTTCTGATTATGGATGATTCCTTTTCTTTTTATTTCCTTCCCAGTAAACAGTGCATTTGATGAGGAGCCACAGAGGTATTTACTCACAAAACTGTATTTCAGAAAACTAAAACCACCAAAAGCAATCAGGAAAGGAGTAATATGGACAGTACCATAATGCTAAAGGAAAGTCTGTAAGAAGAAAAATAAATAACACTGATGTAAACTTATAGGCATCAAAGACTCCTTTAATGTTATAAAATCTTCTGTTAAATAAAGTTTAAAAAAAAAAAAAAAAAAAGAACTACTTCCCATTGCAGAACACATAAATGTGGTGGTGGTAGATAAAAAGAGTATAAATCTGAAATCGATTTGCTATGTAGTACGACTTTGATGTTGTTTGAGAATTGTTCAATTACCTTCTCATCCTCTTCAAAGTGCTCCAACTTTGATAACTTTCCAGTAATTACTATCTCCTGAATCTGAAGGCCATGTATGTTGATGACTCTGTCAACTGAGAAAAAGATGCCAGACATTTTAACTTTAATCTTACATTTGCTCACTTACATGATCCTGCATTGACTTGCCAATCCCTGGCAGGCCTTTAACCTGATCTGCACTTTCAATTTTAAATGGCAGCTTCTCAATAACTGGGATAGCCTTGTAGTAACTAAATGATCTCCGATCCTCACCCAATGCTTCTCATAGAAAAATAAACAAGAAACATTAAGACTTTCAAGAAAAATGATGGGAAAAAAATTCCCACTGGGTGAAATAGATGTAATAGAGAATTTAAACAGAGAAGATGTCAAGTCTCACCTCTATATATGTTGATAAGCTTTCCAAATATCTCTGTGATGTTCTTGTTTAGATCAGGTGGGCTGTAGAGCAACAATTGCTGTAAAGCATTAACCTGATTAGCAAGTGTTCCACCACAAATCACTACAAGAATATACAGAAAAGTTTAAATTTGCAATGCGTACAAACAGACAAAATAGCACAAATTTCCCAATAAATTATATTAGCAGTCAATTACTCAATATTACATCCTTAATATGACAACTAGAGATATCCGGGCTGGCACTTGCAGTATGAGGCAAGCTGTCAGAACTAGTGGGACTATTCGGTAATTCAGAGAGCGCATTGATGTCCATCTCTCTCCTGCTTTCTGCTTTGAAGTGTTCCACATCCTCATTAGAGGATTTGATCCTCTTTTGAGGAGATGATTCACCTTCACTAGATGGTTTTCTATTTCCTTGCATCTGATTTGAGGACTTATCTGCTTTATTATCTCCTTCAGAATCCACTTTTATAGCGTACAAATCCTCACAGACCTTTTCACCTAATCGCAAGCTATCCTCCAGCCATTGATAATGGATAACACTCTGCAACAAGCCATCAATAGGAACCATCAATCGACAAAACGACCTCATAGAGTTAATAAACATCTATAATACACACTAAAGATATACATGCCAATATCGACTATATCCGATCACATTCTTTGATTTGCCCCGACTTGTATGACGTCAAATTTCAAATGGGTAGGAATTAGCAAAGTAAATGTATGTTTGCTAGATGCTTTCGTACAAGGTGTTTTAATTTAGAAAAACACCTAAACATTACTTTTCGGAAAAGCAAAAGGTAGGCGCTCATCAAAATCCACTATTACTTAAGAGCTCTCTCTAGAATAAGCTCTCAAGCACATCCTTTAAAAAAAAAAAAAAAACCATTAGGCCTTTCTGCAGTGAGAAATTAGAACACAAACCAAATCAAATGATACCACAGACTTATTAAAATTATTAAGGCATAAAATGTCTAGATTAACCTAAGAATTGCATCACGCAAAGAAATACTGAGAGACAGAAGAACAGGAACTGACTCCTTTGAAGCGTTTCAGGCGTTCTTTAATAACTTGTTGAAGAAGCGCTTTTAAATCCATGGCTAAAACATGCGTGACTTTCTTGGATAGGTTCTCCTCAACAGTAGCTCCCATTTGCACCAGCTTCTGCTTCCAAATCTTAATCATCAAAAACCAAAACTCATTATAACAAACGTTTTGTCAATGAAAAATAACTACTTTCACGTACGCACAGATTAGGAGTAACAAGTAGTGATTAAACCTGTAATCGACGGTTTTGAACTCCGTTTTCGACTAAGAGGACGCGCATTCCGGCGAATATTCCATTTGGGTCGGGAGAAGGAGTTCGATTTTTGGTTGCCTTTGGCGCCATTGAATTTCTTCGTCTCCTTCTACAAGAAGCCGGAGTCTTGTGTGCAAGTAAGCAACCGAATGAGAGCAGTTCAGGTAAGCTCGATTCTACAACAAATATACGAGTAACCACTTAAAACGGGATGGAGTCTCGACGCGTGTAATCAGACGCGTCCAGAATCCCACACGTAGTTTAATATTTTTCATTTAGCATAAGGTATAACGAATAGACGGACTATAACGAATATTTAATGTGTTAAAGATAAATTTAGTTAATGTCTTAATGATTGTTTTGGTAAATTTAACCCCGCGGCGGCAGAATTAACCGCCCAAGGGCTTGTGCTTAAACCCAAACCCCATTTCTTGTCCAGAGCCTGACACTGAGAGTAAACAACAGATGATTCTCTATCGTTCTTCTTCGATGCTCCATTTCTACAAATTATCATCTCCTCCGAAACTCATCTCCAAATTTAGCACCTCTTCTTTATTTCTCTCCAAGTCTGCTGCTCCATGTTCACCTTATCCGCTTCGCCTCCACTTTTTCTGGTTCAAGCAATCAAACGGCAGACCGTCAAGGGGATTTTCCACTGCAACTGCTGCCGTTGTAGACGATAAAAAAGGATCAAACGACACGTTTTATGCCGACGAAGGTGTTACGTGGAAGTCTCTAGGCTTATCTGATCGGCTTGCTCGTGCTTTGGAAAATTCCCGCTTCGGTAGACCCTCCCTTATTCAGGTTCCCCGACTTTATCTCTTTTTATATATGTGTTCTTCTTCTTCTTTTTTCTAATTATTATATTGAAGGCTTATTAGCTGCTCGGTAGAATCTACATCCCGCGAACTTCTTGTTGATACCGAGTAAATTCATTGTTGCTTAGAGCCTCTGTTAAGACCATGACTGTACAGTAGCGATTCGAAGAGCAGTCATAAATCTGTTTTCTCCACACTGAAATGATTTCAATTTTTTTTTTTTTGAAAATAGTGGAGTAGACTCAAGTCAAAATGATTGTGGAGGGGATTACTTTTGTGTTTCAATTTTTTTTTTCTATTTTATTATGTTTTCAGTTAGTTTTATCTACATTTACCGTTGTCACTTATAAATGATACTTTTGGAAATGTGATGATGTACTGCCTTCCTGTTCTTGTTCTTTTTCAGAAAATTTTCTTTGGAACTCGTAATTTCATTGCTAGGAGTGGTTTGCATCCTCAATCTTATGTTCCTTCATGGAAAACAAATTTCAGGCATCTGAGTATTAAATCTATCGAATTAGAGTATCTACTGACGCGGTTTCGTGTTCAGTGTTTTTCTAGTAGAAAGAGTTCTGGTGCTAAAACGTCGCGGTCGCGTAAATCAGAGACTGAACCATTGATGGATAGAGAGAAAGATGAGTTTTTTGTTGTGCGGAAAGGGGATGTTGTTGGTGTTTATACCTTGGCCGAATGTCAAGCTCAAGTCGGATCTTCTGTAGTTCTCTTTTTACCCTTTTGAATTTTATTGTGAACATATTGTTACTAAAATGATGTATTCTGCTTTTATCTTAGCGATGTATGATGTATTATAATGTACAAACAACTGGTTGTGTTTTCTGTTATAGATATGCCATCCTCCTGTCAGTGTGTACAAAGGTTACTCTTTGTCAAAGGACACTGAGGAATTCCTTGCATCCCACGGACTTAAGAATGCTCTCTACACTATTAGAGCTGCAGATTTGACCGAGGATCTTTTTGGCTCGCTTATGCCGTGCCCTTTTCAAGTAAGATGACTAATGACCCTAAGCTGAAATTTAATTCCTCATCATTTGCATATTGAACGGAAATTCTTCTCTCTGCTGTTTGACATGAGTTTATTCAGCACTTCCTCAATGAGTAATTCCACATTAAAGTTTGAGATGCCCGGTTCTTAGATGACCTGGTCTGCCCAAATTTGAGATGTTGACATGACTTTATTGATAACCTTGTTATTCTTGTTCTCTTTCACTTGCTTGACTTCTCACTAGACAGTTCTCTTACATGCATTTGGTGATCCTTTAGCTTTGAAGTTTCAGACATATTATGTTAGCCTGAAAATTGATCGAAACATTTTTTAGCTTGTTAAGGTTGTTAATCCCTTATTTTGGTTATTAGGCTCACCTTTCTCTGCATCCAAAACAAGTGCTGCCAATCAGTTGATACTAAGTCTATCTTAACTAAAAACTTGCTATCAGTCTTGGGCAATGAAGAGTGTTGAGATTGGTGATTCATTACTTTTTCTTTTCTGTTGTTTCAGGAACCATTATCTAAAAAGGGACCAAAGGATATGCGCGAACTGCAGATTGAGGTAAGCTGAAAGGCATAGTACTTTCTGAACTAGAACATCCTTGTTGAAGAATGGAACAGTTTCTCTTGTATTTCTTTCTTTTTTTCCCCTTTAAATTATGAAGTTGGATGCAAATGTTGTGCTCTATTGCTCTATGATGCAAGTCTGCAGTAATATAGTTGGTTTATATGTTCCATGAACTTATGGTTTGGATATATACCTAGTTTCCATTAACCAATGTGATCATAACTGAACCGATAAGTGCAAGCTCTGAGTCTCCAAATTTTGAGAGTCGCCACTTTATGTGAAATGCTAAAGTGTAGGGCCATATCCTAAAACTCCCCTCCGAGGACCTGCTTTGGCAGGACTACTACTGGGTAACAACCTGTTCATGCTTTGGAGAATATGTTATCTGAATTTGTTGTATCTCTATTTGTTTATATTATTCATAATACTTTGCAGCAGGTACTTGGTTCAACAACCATTTCGACATATCCTTTGACAAAGCATGTCAAGTTGGATCATGACAAGGCCCAAACAGGATCCTTGGATCCTGTGAGTATTTTGAATTCCTGATAAGAAAAGAATTCACATTTTTCAGTGACTTTATTGGAAATCCTTTTCTGGCTGCATCTGCATCATTCTTTTGCTCATGCAGGTGTTACCGTCCCATAGTTTTCTATGGAGCAGATACTGCATCTCTTATCAGGAAAAAAATGGAATATTAGGAAAACCTTTTTATTTATTATAATTTTGAATTTTGTTGGTCCCTCTAGATTCTATGGTGAATGGCAAAATGTATTGGTTGTTTTTTAATCGATGGATTCTTTTATCTTAATGCTTCGATTAATGATTGCTACTAAAACAAATTTAATCCATGAAATTATATGTATTTATTTGCAGTACTCCTGTATTGTTGAATTTGATGGTGCGTCAAAGGGTAATCCTGGACCAGCTGGTGCAGGAGCTGTGCTGCGAACTAATGACGGAAGTCTGGTATGCTTTCACCATTGTGGTTGTGGATGCATTTGTTTAACACGTTTATCCGTTTAACCTGTTACATGAACAGATTTGTAAATTGTGCGAAGGTGTGGGCATAGCAACCAATAATGTTGCTGAATACCGGGGCTTAATTTTGGGATTGAAATATGCTCTTGAAAAAGGCTATACAAATATCCGTGTCCATGGAGACTCCAAACTTGTCTGTAATCAGGTTTGTTGCTTTTGCTTAATCTTATACACACACATGTGCACACACACACACACACATATTGGTCTTTGGGACTGCATGATTGTGTCATTGATAACATGTCAACATATTCTGATCGTTATCATTTTGTTGACTTTTCATTTTCGTTAATTTCCTTACACAGGCTGCTTCTTGACACAGGTTCTGGGTTCATGGAGCGCTAGGCACCAGGACATGTCTAAACTATGCGGGGAGGCAAAGAAACTGAAAGAGAAATTTGTTTCGTTCCAAATAACTCATGTTCTAAGGGTGAGTACGGATTCTTCTGCTTCTGTTCTTGTGCCTGATGGTACTTCTGGATTTGTAGTAAATTATATTTGGTTATTCAGCTCAACTGGTTGAGATAGTTGTAATGGCACAGAATTCGTATTGTACAGTATGCTGCAATTGTTAGGTGCAGATAACAAACTTTTGAACCAGAGATGCCTCTCACTTTTCAATAATATTATCAAAGACTAAAGGCATTCTCGACCTTAAACTCTCATAAACATTGCATTGCATTTATGCTTGCATCATTCCTGCCAGGCTTGACATAGTGCGGTTTCTGACCATAAACTCAGTGAAGAAGAACATAATGGCCTACAATCATATGAAATTATGCTTTACTTTGGCGGAGAGCATGAAACTAATGCTTGCTAGACATCTTATAGTAGGTATACAGTTGTTGACTTCACATGATCCTGTTGGCTCAATTGAGATGCTTTCTATGCCGATTGGGTTTTTGTTACTGGGACTTCTCAAATTACCATAGATTACTTGTCACTATCCTTTCTACCTAGAGCAATATACCTTCTGCTATATCTTTTCCCATTGCTGCTAGTCAATAAGTTTTCAGCCTTTTGTGCTTTCGTAACTTTCAACTTCAATCCAAATCACCCTTCTACAAGCTGCATTCAGATTGTTATTCTAATATATATTTATCCACATAGGTTGTGTAAGATTCCTGCTGCTGCTTCTTTTGCCTTTTTTTTTATCTGTTTTTCCAAACAAGGTTCTGAAATTTTCTTGTGCACATTTTGAAGCACCTCAACTCGGAGGCCGATGCCCAAGCAAACTTGGGCATCCAACTTGCTGGTGAGGGTTACACAATATACTTTTAACTCTTCTGCTATTCAGCTTCCTGCAATTGATTCATGATTACTTATATCAGCTCTTTCTGTTGCAGATGGTCAGGTTGCAGAGGAGTGCATGTTATAGTTTTTAATGATGGTAGGCTGTTGGAAATATTTCAGGTTTGCTACATAATACATGTGAAATGAGATTCAGGAAATGCATTATCACTCTTCGGGCTTAAAATATTTTGCTTCATGTAGGTGATCAAATTTTTTTGAAAATATAAACCCTGATCGGCTATCCTCGGAACTCACTGCAATGATGAAGTAAATGAAAAGGGTATTCTGCAACTACATTCTACAATTGTTGGTGAGCTTGCTTTAGAAGCATGGCCTGGTAACAAGAAGTGGAATTAACTCAGTAGCCATTGTTATACTGATTCTCGAAAAGTACTATTTAAACTTGATTCCTTGACTGGCACCAAACACCAAATACCGTATTTTTCACATTTTGATGATAGGGGAACCTCGATCATTATTCCCAACCTGAGGTCAGGTTGCTTGGGAAGACAAAACATGAAACATTTTCTTTTTCTATTTTAGAATTGTTAGCTCTTAGACATTCCAGATGGTACATATGAAATACTGTAACATATTCAGGATGGTAATTCTTAGTCCTGGTTTCTGTTTCTCAAAAGTATTTGGTTCTAAGCATTATCAGTTCTATTTTCTCCCAAAATTTCTTTAGGATGTGTAGGTTCAAATTAAGGTTTGTTAACTATGTTTATATCTTGATTATTATACTATCTTATAAAGTTAAGAATCCTTCCTAAAGAATCAAAATAATAATAAATCGATGGATGCGAGAGTCAGTTAAGTCTTCTAATTGAAAACGTTAATTTAAATAATTTCTTAAAAGATAAGGGGTCCAAAATGAGATAAATTTTATTATCAACAAGTCTGCTTATTTAATAGGGAAATAACCATAAATACCCATGTTTCTTAAGAAAAATTCACAAATACCATCAAACATTTTATGGTAAAACGTACAGCTCCATAAAATAGGCAAAAAAGAAAAAAAAAATTGTTCTCCGTGTCAGCGAGTGTGAAGAACCGACTTGGGCACCACGAAAGGGAGCAAATTTCCTTCACTTTATGGAATTCCAACACGCAAAGACATGAATCCCCGAGTTTGACGAAAGAACAAAAATGTTACTCAGACAAACTAGAAACTCGACAAAACCACATGCAGCTCGGTTTTCATCTTCTTTGTTTTCTTCAACTTCTTCTCCACCCGTCGTCGTTAAGGGGACAGCCGCTCATATTGCCGATGTTACTGGGGCCGATGATCTGGCGTACACGGACCCACCAGTTTCTTCTACCGTTAAGCCGGTGATGGAACCCACTCTCCTTCAGCCACGTGTAGTTGTCTATGATGGAGTTTGCCATCTTTGCCACGGAGGTATTTGTTGTTGGGATTCTGATATTTTCAATTTGCATTGCTTTTGCTCTTTGATCGAAACGCCTATCTGGGTTTGTCGTATAACTTGTAAGCATGGCCTAACTAATTAACTTTTTTAGTTATCTTGTGATTAAGAATGCTTCTCTTGTTATTTGGCCATTTGGGTTTATTTTATTAGACAAGAACCGGCTAACCCCATCAGTTATTTTTAGTTCCTTACCAAGTTGTTCAGTTCCTTATGTTGAGTTCTTGTCTTTTGAATTGAAGTTTGATAATTTTTGTCTCCTGAACTGAAGTTTAATTATATGTGTCTTAACTTATTACATGAAATTTCAATTTTATGGTTATGATTTCAGTTTCTTGTGTTTAGTTCCCTCTGTTACTTTTGCATTGTATCGTTTTTTTCTTTTACATGCAAAGATAAAAAAATTCTCTAAATAATCTCACATTATTAATATTACAGGGGTCAAATGGGTGATTAGAGCTGACAAGTACAGAAAGATTAAATTTTGTTGTCTCCAGTCCAAAGCTGCTGAGCCATACTTGAGACTGTGTGGTCTTGACAAAAGGGATGTTCTCCGCCGCTTTTTGTTCGTTGAAGGCCCAGATTTATACCACCAAGCATCTACTGGTATGTTCTCAAACAACGTACATATTGAGTTTTGTGCATGCTACTCTGTCAATAGTAGAGTATGATTTCCAGTTTGGTGTCTGTCTGCGGTAGAGGGTTTTGTGTATTGTCTCATGAACTTGTAAGTACTTGTAAGGATGGCATTGAATTTTCCTTGTTTGACATGTAATAATTGTGTGTCATTGCGACTTTGTTTGTTTGTACTAGATTTTCACTTCCTCTAGATGTATAAAACATTGAAATTCTGAGTTTCTTTATTGCTTCATTATTGACTACTAAGTTTCTTCTTGTGGAGAGGAACAAGGAATTACTGTCAAGTAGGAACCCAAAAGTCTAGATACATTTAGTATTTGGGTTATATGAATCTTTCTTCACCAAATGACCAAAGTTGAACAAAGACTAATACCAGCCATGCAAGCCAAACACGTCATGTAGCATTTAGTCGTGGGCTATAATTTTTGTCTAAAATATTGCCCTGATTGCTTAGTGCACCATAATTTTCTGCTAAGATGGTGGCAAAGAAATGGTACATGAACTCATTTTTTAAGTTGCAAGGTCACGGGGCTGTTGGATGAGGAAACTACTCCACCTGTTGTTTAAAGGCTTGGAAGAAGTTTGATTGTGCTGCAGACTGTTGATGATCTTTTTTTATTTCATCTCATTTTATACTTGATATGTTTGTTTGAGAGAGATTCAATTGGTCACCAAAATCTCATCAATGAGCTTCCACACTCTTTTTTGTGCTTATGGATATTTATTGGTCAAAATACAGAAAAGGACGATTGAAGTATATAGACCTTGCATGAATTCATGTCTGTTGTCAGTGTAGTTTTATATCATTTTGTTCCTTTCTTTCGTTGTATATAACTCCATTGAATCCATTTGCTCATAATCTGGACAAATTATTGGAGGTTGTACATTTAAATATTTGTTACAGCTATTTTTTCCCCAATTGATCATAACGCTGCTCTTCTTCCCCTTTGTTCTTGAGTGACAATAACTTTTTAAGTGCTCGTGATTGTGCAGCTGCACTGAAAGTGCTGTCGTACTTGCCGCTTCCTTACTCTGCTTTAAGCTCGTTGTTGATAATTCCAAGGCCTCTACGGGATGCTGTCTATGATTATGTTGCCAAACGACGCTATGACTGGTTTGGGAAGAGTAAAGATTGCTTAGTTTTGGAGGAAAAAGAGCTTTTAGAACGTTTTATAGACAGAGATGAGATGATTTGTCGGAGTTGATCGGATTGTTTAATGCTTATTGGCTTTCATTGTTTACACCATCTTTTGACATTTCCTGGAAAAGATATTAGGATGTAGAATTGTAAATTCAATGGTCTTTGTCGAGGAAAGCTTTTTACCCAAAAGTAGGGCTTTATATGAAGATTCATATGGTTCTTTGTAAGGTTTTGAAATGTTATTCCTGATTTGCGACTCGTGAACACACAAAACGTCAATGGTATTGTGCACAAGTTAAAGATGGTTCAATCGCTTGACGCTACAAAATCGTTTCGGCAATTCCCAATTGACAACTCTACTTGGGATATTTTAATTGAGCACAAGTTAAAGATGTGGCCATCCGATACACACCAAAACTAAATATTTTGACTGGCATTGTAGGGGTTGCCCTAACGGGAATCCCTCTAAAAATTGGCGTATGCCGCAGTCTGAGGCGAGCACATGGTATTCTTTAGTAAAAGGCGAAAGAATAGTTCGCTTTCCGCTCGCCGCTCGGCGCACGGCTGCGCGGGCGAGAGTAATCTTAGTCGCGTTGTCTCTACACAATAGCTCGTGCAGCATTCCATCTCACTCCTACACGATGTGGGATTTTCGGATGGGTAGTAAACCAAGCAATCAACGTGGCCTTGTCTTTGGATAATAGCTCGTGTAGTATTCCCTGTCTCTCCTACACTATATGGGATTTTTCCATGGTTAACATACCCCGTCACTTTGACTTGTAATCACTTTTTCTCAGCTGACTTGGCTCATGATTTAGTGATGAACGACCAGCTAGGTGGGCTCCCAACAATTGATGTTGATCTTATCTGTGCTGCATATCCCTCAAGCTCGAAAATAATCAAACACCGTTTCATTTAGAAGGAAAAAATTGAGAGATGCTCAAGAACTCTCTGCACATGTAAACGCTGCATTTTGAACTTGCAAGTAGTGTATCGTGTATCCCTCCACTTAATAGCTCGAAAATGATTTGAAGCTTGAATGTAAGATTCACAAGGAAACGCAGCTAAGATGTAAAGAGTCATAGCCAATCCAGTTGACCCAAAAGCAACCCAACAATTTAAATTAATTTTTTTTCCCTTATTTTACGGATCTATTTACACAAATTCTTTGCCGAACATTTTAATTTATTTCATTTTTACCTTCACAAAAGCATATCAATCCCCCACGAGAGTGAGAGAATCTCGAGTTGTGTATTCCTCGATAGCAACATAGCAAATTGATGGGACAAAAAAAATTAGAACTATTATAACCCACCACCAAAATCAAAATTGATTAGCAGTCTTGGTGGCTTAAACCGCATCTGCAGATTTTGTAGTTTTGAGTTAAGATTATGAAAGATGAATAATCCATGGACTGAAGATTGAGAAGGGGAAAAATGGAATACTTCCGTTGAACAGATTCACTGAAGTGAATATAAATTTGAATCAAAACATTAGATATAATATTCTCTTAATACACATCTACTATCCCCTCTTCATTACTACAACAAAGCTAGTTCGGACTATGAATTCCTCTCTTTATCTTCAGTTATTACATTGAGTTTTCAGTTTTCCAGAATGAACAAGCGTAAAAAATGCTCAATGAACTATCACAACCTACATCAGATATCAAGAACCTATCCTCCACATGAAACATGGCAAATTTTATTTTAAACAGTATCACCAGTCCATTCCTTCCAGTCTTTGTCCACATGATTCTGAGCCCATTTAACAGCTGCACGAGCAGCTTGTGGCCCTCCAGGCAGCCCTCGTTGGTTTACAGTATCAGCCATGTCAATGAATGGAATGACCAAGAGTGTTCCAGGACCACCGTATTCACCGTGCAAGAAGATGCTGAATATCTATTAAGAATTATCAAAGACAACATGGTCAAGAATATGTTAACTTGCCCATACAACAATGCATCAAGTAATCAAGACTAGTATAGGCAACAGCACAAGTTAGCAAGCTATGGATAGCCAATGCTCCAGAAACTGGCTTCATAGTAGACCCCACCTACTGAAAAGGCAATTTATTCAGTAAAGAAAACACTCCTACATAAAAAGGAATCTAACAGTGATTCTATATCTATAAATACCAACTTGGCTAAATGCAACTTGTGAAATTGTGCCTCCTTCCTTACAATTGTCGTACAATATCACATCTTTATCAATCCTAAGTGAAAGCAGCATAAACAATCATCTAGAACATTTTCATGATTTCAAGAAATAAAATCTGCAACTACCTTATAATTTTATTCTTCCAGTCATCATACATTTGGGCTGAATGAGCATTGATCAGTAGATCAATTGCCTGAAGTCTTGTATCCACCAACTTCATGTGGCAGTATTGAAGCAATTGCTGAAATTATTTCTTTCTTTTTCCATTTTTATTATCTATTTCTCTGCTTATTCTTATAATGATGTGAATAAAATCAAGGGCGAACTTTTATGGTCTTTAGTGATAAGGGGAAACCGATATTTTAGAAGTTATGACCTTTTTACTGTCTTTTCAAAGGATACTTCTCAGCTCTTGGGTTACTCCAATTATTTTAATCAAAATCAGCTTTGCCCAAAGAATCAAACAGAGCAATGACATCAACTTTACATGACCAAGGTCAAATTTCCTTTTCATTGAAAAGTGACCCAAGAGCCGATTGTGGTGTTGCGTTTCTAAGAAACTTTTAGCTTTAAATTATCAGAAAAAGGACCATTTCTACACTCATGAACTTGCTTAGGCATCGCATAATTCCATTACTATTATTCTCTTCTGTTCTTTTTGTTGATCCAAAAACACCACAACTCTAGGTGATTTCTTTATCTTCCCTTACCATAGTTAAGATACCTCTTCTAATTGGGCATCTCTTATGTGAATTATGCAATACCCAAGTGAAATGAGGCAACCACTAGCTGTTCACGCTGTTCACCAGCCACAAGACACGTTCCCAATAAAAGTGCAGAATAATTTGTTACAAAAGTTATGTGATTCACTAAGAAATTAGTTTTCAGTAAACAAATTAATGAATAACACTTTATGTGACAAAGTGACTTCTATAAGACTCATCTAATAACTACTTTTAGGCTTTGGGATAGCGAAACTCAAGATAATTTTACAACCAAAATATACAATGAGACATCTTAAGTTCTTTTTTTCCCCCTTTCTTAATCTTCACTTATGGACAAAAAAGGTTCAAACCAGATATGAAAAACATCCCATTCATAAATGCACCAAATGTAAGACGATGAATCACATATCAGAATAAAACAATGCGTTGCAAGCATATATCTGATAGCCAACATCACCCTCTTCTCACTAGAACTGAATTCTATGCAATCATCAAAGTCAGTGAAAACCCAAGCTTTTATAAGACAGAGGAGCGTATTACCTCAGTGCAGATTCCTACGACTTCTTCAAGCGAATCTCCAAATATATCTCTCTTGGCAAGCTTATTGAGTAGATGGGTGCGAAACTTCTCTGTCTCCTAAACCTCAAAAGCATATCCTCAGTCAATTCACCAACCAAACCATGAAAATAAAAGCACAACAACATTAAAAGGGTAACTTACAGCATCAGCAAATTCAGGAATTGGGTCAGGAAATTTGTACTCAGCAGCTCTACAAATGTGCTTTTTGAACGAGAGAGAGAATGAAAGAGGTTTAGTTTGTGCTTCCCTGCTAATTGAAGGGTATACAGAGGAGTCGGTCAGGTTGATACCACCAACACCAAGTGAAGAGGAGTTGCGAAAAAAAGAGAGACGGGGACGTAAAGAAGAAGAAAAGAAGGGAGAACAGAGGGCAAGTGTTGAAGAAAGGAGAGCTTTGCTACAAGAAGCCATGTCTCCGTGTCACCACACTGTACTAACCATCCCTTATCCGTTTTGTTGCCTCGCCTGATATAATAAATGAAAATGATAAAAAAGGGTCTACGATATTGTACTCTTTATCCCTAAAACCCCGGCCTGTTTTCAAAATCAACGTGAACATTGTGGTTACTCTCCACGTGGGGAGAAGTAACCACAGGAAAGTTTCAAATCAAAATAGAAAGAAATTAGATTTTAGAACATAAACAAACAACTTGGCTTTACGATCTCCATTTTTTTTTAATTTTGTGATAGTTATAAAGTTTAACCTGACTAAACGGTGGACAAATGTTAAAACCAGAACCAATTTTTTTTGGCCTTCCCTCGCAGCACTTATAGTCGTTTTACCCAACAGGCGAAAGCGAAATTGACCAACGTCAATGCCCATTCTAACCACCAAAATCACATTTGTACTCTGTTAATTACGTTCGGTACAATTTATCATTTATATCCCAGAAACTGAAAAAAGTAGTTTGAACTCAATGGTATAAAGCTTCCTCCATTTAGTCGGAGGAAGAGGAATACATGAACACAGAGAACCCCGGATTAATTTTCAACATCACTAATCAGAGAGAATCATCAACTAGTAAGGTCTGCAATGATAGAGCAATGCATACTAATTTTCTACTACCACTAGCAAATCTGCAGTAAACATAATTCAGAGTTTCGTTTAGAACTCTTTAGGATATCATTTATAATACAGACATTATTTACACTGCACCAGATTATATATACATTCAAAAACGCAATTCTGATACATTAAGTCTTAGCTTCAAAGGGAAAACCATAGACTCAACAGAACGTCGACCACTTAAACGGCTGACACTGAGTGGATATTCACTTCATGGTGCAGGCAGAAGATTGAGTCTGTTGATAGAACCGTATGTACAGCCTGCTCTTTGAAGGGTGCCTATTTACAGCATGATCGAACTGCCAACCCACTATACAAGTGTTACAAATTTCTTTCATGTGGTTCAAGCCAAGGAAATCCCAGGAAATCAAACACCTCTTTTTCAGTATCAAACTTCAAACTCGCACTACCCTTTACACCCTGCAACAGGATTAACATAGCTGAGCTTGAATAACCCCCAAATGGAAGTTCCAGCAACGGGAAGATTCTGAAAACCAATATAATTACCTGTTTACCGCCTGAGCCATGAGTAGCTGGGAACAGCCCTGTGTCATCAAGTCGATATCCTTTAGATTCTGCCAGCAATCTTAACCTACAATTACGTAACAATGCTAAATGTATAGCAATGCTTACTCTATACATGGTAGGAACTTCTTAGCAAACTCAACCAAAACTGGGCTCCTGAAAGAGCCCTATATCTTTGGAAAACAGAAATTTATGGATTTCCAACAGGGAGGTGTCCTAAGGAGTTGACCCCAGAACAAGTAGGAGGATACCACAGCTCGACCACTTAACATTTTTCTCAAATCTCATGATAGCTCAGAAATCGAATGCTGCAGACGTTAACAATTTGCTAACATTCAACAGCTAGTGATAAGAAAGTACCTCCTATTTAGTACATCATTTCCAGTCCATGCTATTAGCCCAAATGCATATATGTCCCTTGGATATACCTATAGAATACAACAGAGAGAAGGTTGGAAAACACCAAACACAGCATAAAGATATAATTTAACACCAATAACAAAACAAGCAGAAGTTTCCAATCACATGATTGTGGAGGAAGTAATGGCAGAAGCTGTGAATAAACAAAGGCAGGCTAAACAGAAAAGGCTTACAGTACCATATTATATTACTATATTCAAATAAAAAGATACAAGTATCTGAATAATCCTGTCTCTATTCTTTCTCTTCTTGAACTCTGTCATCCTACCTCGTTAAAATCATGGCTAATAAACTATCAACATACCTTGAAATCTATGCGGTGTCGCAGCTCTCGTCCACGATATGTGCAAAGACCAAAATAAGTATTAACACCTGAATCAGTGCCCTGTCAAGTTAAAGTTTTAAACATGTGATGGCAGGTGTGAAACACAAAAGCATGGGTTAATGAAATAATACTATTTACATGGTACATAATATACACCTTAACATATATAAGGGTCAAGCAAATATATATAAAAGTAACATTTTTGAAAAGCTATATGATAGTGAACTCCAAAAGCAGGTTGCCTTTCTTCATTAGTTTGAAAGAAACTGTGGAAAGAAGATAAATGAATGAATGAAAACCTAATACATTAGTGGTTCAGTCCATCAAAAGAAAATTAACATATGATGAGGTCTTGTGTAACTATCTTTGTAACTTTTCCCTTCTCTTAAATGAAGAAAATATAAATATTCTAGTATCTTCCTTCACTCTTTTAAGTATTCTAGGCAATGACAGTGTGTAAGAGAAAATGATATTTCTCAACTGAGAATAAACAATAAACTTAACTAATTTTCCTGATATGCTAGAGAAGGAATTTTGGATAAATCCAAAGATCAATGGTCAATAAGGACGAGAAGACTTCTACCAGACCAAATTACTAGCTCTAAATAACTTAAGGGACCAACAAACATATAAAGATCCAAAATGGTATTACATTGTCATGATTGTTTCAGTATTACCCCTGCAAGATCATTGGCTAGATCAAAGATTCTTGCAGAGCTCCAACTTAACTAACTCTCAATCAGTCAATGCACAAATAGATTAGTCATCAATCAATAGAAAACAATTCATAGGCCCAAGAAAGTTTAGATATACATCACAGCCTGCTAATGAATGTGTCGGCCAATATTTACCATCAAGATAAACTAATCTGCGCAAGGATAAAGACCAGGGCATTTACTGTCAGGGAAGATGCTCCTCGATTATGCATTACTTATCCACCTTCTATAATAAAGTAATAATCAAATAAAGAAGAAACATATTACCTGCTCGCTATGACTAGTGAAAACCAAATCCTCTCTCAGGAACTTCATTTCCTTTAAATGCTTCACATATCTTGATAAAAAACCTTTATGACTGAAATTACAGAGCAAATTAACCCAGCATTTGACAACCAATTTCATAAACATGATTAATAGACACGAGGAGACCAATAAAGTAATTAGAAAAAAATGAAACACTGTATAAGAGTGAGAAGAGATAAGAGTAAACATAATTAACCAGATTATATTGAAAAAGGGTTCATTGTAATATTCACATCTTCAAGAATTGAAGACAGCATGTTAAAAACTAGTGGCCAACAGAGGAAGCAGTCAAACTCTCTTCCCAGCTTCAGAATCTACAGGCTTCCATTGTATCCTTTTCGGAACACAAAAAAAATTAAACTCAACGGCTTCTAGACACAATCAAATTAAAATAACGGTGGAGGATGCAAAATAAAAAATAGAGGTCAATGAAGAAGTCTTAATATATATATATATATATATATATATTAACAGTTGGAAACAACAGCCTTATCCCATTTCTAATCAAGGCAGAAACATAAACTCCATAAAAGAAATTACATGTACCTAAATGCAATTTAGATTCGGAGTCTGTACCTTTTTCCATCAGGATGTGTAATTACAACATCGAGATCCCCACAGGAAGCCTTTCCACGTCTAAACGATCCACCACATAAAATGACCACCTTTAGGACAAACATGATAATATTAGAATAAGTTGAAATCCAAATAAAAATATTCAGGTTTAATTCTCCAATTATAGTAATGCTTATGCCTTAAAAGGACCATTTTGTCATGGTTAAAATGCCAAGAGTGTTAAAGAACCTTTTGAGTTCAAATTCAAACTCAAAGATGTATCTTGTAAGATAATGGAATTAGAAGTCATCAGCCAACAGGATTTTATAGAACAAAATGTCCAAAAAATAAAAAACCAAAACTTAATTTCTTTGAAATATTTATGCATGTAAACAAAAAGGTAATATGCATGTAAACAGAAAGGTAGCTTTCTATTCGCACATTTTCTTCTTTTACTTATAACTAGATATACTAGATCCAGTCCAATTCACATATGAGGCTCACCCCAGGCAAAACTTCTTCCCCAGCTTTCTGCAGAAGACATTCCATCTCTTGAACCTGTACAAGCATAGAGCATATCAAACTTCTGAATAAAGGAAATACGAAAATATTAAAAAAAAATGGAAAAGTAGCTCCTGTGAAGAAGCATAATATCAAACCTCATGCCGTGGAATCCTTGTCTTAATATCATCAAAATATTTTAACCCTAGTCTCTGTGAACGTGTTAACGAATCATCATTCTTCAAATCATCTAGTGTACCGTGTCCTTTCTCATATAATTTCAGTGCAGTGGCGGGACCAATACCCCAAACTTCCCCAAATAAGCTGATTGTCCGTACCTGCAAATTGTTAACAATTTAGCAGAAGATTGCTGGAAAATCCACAGAATTTTCTGATTATGGATGATTCCTTTTCTTTTTATTTCCTTCCCAGTAAACAGTGCATTTGATGAGGAGCCACAGAGGTATTTACTCACAAAAATGTATTTCAGAAAACTAAAACCACCAAAAGCAATCAGGAAAGGAGTAATATGGACAGTACCATAATGCTAAAGGAAAGTCTGTAAGAAGAAAAATAAATAACACTGATGTAAACTTATAGGCATCAAAGACTCCTTTAATGTTATAAAATCTTCTGTTAAATAAAGTTTAAAAAAAAAAAAAGGAAGAACTACTTCCCATTGCAGAACACATAAATGTGGTGGTGGTAGATAAAAAGAGTATAAATCTGAAATCGATTTGCTATGTAGTACGACTTTGATGTTGTTTGAGAATTGTTCAATTACCTTCTCATCCTCTTCAAAGTGCTCCAACTTTGATAACTTTCCAGTAATTACTATCTCCTGAATCTGAAGGCCATGTATGTTGATGACTCTGTCAACTGAGAAAAAGATGCCAGACATTTTAACTTTAATCTTACATTTGCTCACTTACATGATCCTGCATTGACTTGCCAATCCCTGGCAGGCCTTTAACCTGATCTGCACTTTCAATTTTAAATGGCAGCTTCTCAATAACTGGGATAGCCTTGTAGTAACTAAATGATCTCCGATCCTCACCCAATGCTTCTCATAGAAAAAAATAAACAAGAAACATTAAGACTTTCAAGAAAAAAGAAAAATGATGGGAAAAAAATTCCCACTGGGTGAAATAGATGTAATAGAGAATTTAAACAGAGAAGATGTCAAGTCTCACCTCTATATATGTTGATAAGCTTTCCAAATATCTCTGTGATGTTCTTGTTTAGATCAGGTGGGCTGTAGAGCAACAATTGCTGTAAAGCATTAACCTGATTAGCAAGTGTTCCACCACAAATAACTACAAGAATATACAGAAAAGTTTAAATTTGCAATGCGTACAAACAGACAAAATAGCACAAATTTCCCAATAAATTATATTAGCAGTCAATTACTCAATATTACATCCTTAATATGACAACTAGAGATATCCGGGCTGGCACTTGCAGTATGAGGCAAGCTGTCAGAACTAGTGGGACTATTCGGTAATTCAGAGAGCGCATTGACGTCCATCTCTCTCCTGCTTTCTGCTTTGAAGTGTTCCACATCCTCATTAGAGGATTTGATCCTCTTTTGAGGAGATGATTCACCTTCACTAGATGGTTTTCTATTTCCTTGCATCTGATTTGAGGACTTATCTGCTTTATTATCTCCTTCAGAATCCACTTTTATAGCGTACAAATCCTCACAGACCTTTTCACCTAATCGCAAGCTATCCTCCAGCCATTGATAATGGATAACACTCTGCAACAAGCCATCAATAGGAACCATCAATCGACAAAACGACCTCATAGAGTTAATAAACATCTATAATACACACTAAAGATATACATGCCAATATCGACTATATCCGATCACATTCTTTGATTTGCCCCGACTTGTATGACGTCAAATTTCAAATGGGTAGGAATTAGCAAAGTAAATGTATGTTTGCTAGATGCTTTCGTACAAGGTGTTTTAATTTAGAAAAACACCTAAACATTACTTTTCGGAAAAGCAAAAGGTAGGCGCTCATCAAAATCCACTATTACTTAAGAGCTCTCTCTAGAATAAGCTCTCAAGCACATCCTTTAAAAAAAAAAAAAAAACCATTAGGCCTTTCTGCAGTGAGAAATTAGAACACAAACCATATCAAATGATACCACAGACTTATTAAAATTATTAAGGCATAAAATGTCTAGATTAACCTAAGAATTGCATCACGCAAAGAAATACTGAGAGACAGAAGAACAGGAACTGACTCCTTTGAAGCGTTTCAGGCGTTCTTTAATAACTTGTTGAAGAAGCGCTTTTAAATCCATGGCTAAAACATGCGTGACTTTCTTGGATAGGTTCTCCTCAACAGTAGCTCCCATTTGCACCAGCTTCTGCTTCCAAATCTTAATCATCAAAAACCAAAACTCATTATAACAAACGTTTTGTCAATGAAAAATAACTACTTTCACGTACGCACAGATTAGGAGTAACAAGTAGTGATTAAACCTGTAATCGACGGTTTTGAACTCCGTTTTCGACTAAGAGGACGCGCATTCCGGCGAATATTCCATTTGGGTCGGGAGAAGGAGTTCGATTTTTGGTTGCCTTTGGCGCCATTGAATTTCTTCGTCTCCTTCTACAAGAAGCCGGAGTCTTGTGTGCAAGTAAGCAACCGAATGAGAGCAGTTCAGGTAAGCTCGATTCTACAACAAATATACGAGTAACCACTTAAAACGGGATGGAGTCTCGACGCGTGTAATCAGACGCGTCCAGAATCCCACACGTAGTTTAATATTTTTCATTTAGCATAAGGTATAACGAATAGACGGACTATAACGAATATTTAATGTGTTAAAGATAAATTTAGTTAATGTCTTAATGATTGTTTTGGTAAATTTAACCCCGCGGCGGCAGAATTAACCGCCCAAGGGCTTGTGCTTAAACCCTAAACCCCATTTCTTGTCCAGAGCCTGACACTGAGAGTAAACAACAGATGATTCTCTATCGTTCTTCTTCGATGCTCCATTTCTACAAATTATCATCTCCTCCGAAACTCATCTCCAAATTTAGCACCTCTTCTTTATTTCTCTCCAAGTCTGCTGCTCCATGTTCACCTTATCCGCTTCGCCTCCACTTTTTCTGGTTCAAGCAATCAAACGGCAGACCGTCAAGGGGATTTTCCACTGCAACTGCTGCCGTTGTAGACGATAAAAAAGGATCAAACGACACGTTTTATGCCGACGAAGGTGTTACGTGGAAGTCTCTAGGCTTATCTGATCGGCTTGCTCGTGCTTTGGAAAATTCCCGCTTCGGTAGACCCTCCCTTATTCAGGTTCCCCGACTTTATCTCTTTTTATATATGTGTTCTTCTTCTTCTTTTTTCTAATTATTATATTGAAGGCTTATTAGCTGCTCGGTAGAATCTACATCCCGCGAACTTCTTGTTGATACCGAGTAAATTCATTGTTGCTTAGAGCCTCTGTTAAGACCATGACTGTACAGTAGCGATTCGAAGAGCAGTCATAAATCTGTTTTCTCCACACTGAAATGATTTCAATTTTTTTTTTGTTTTTGAAAATAGTGGAGTAGACTCAAGTCAAAATGATTGTGGAGGGGATTACTTTTGTGTTTCAATTTTTTTTTTCTATTTTATTATGTTTTCAGTTAGTTTTATCTACATTTACCGTTGTCACTTATAAATGATACTTTTGGAAATGTGATGATGTACTGCCTTCCTGTTCTTGTTCTTTTTCAGAAAATTTTCTTTGTCCAGTTGCAAGTAAAGCTGAGTTTTCTCTATGCAATATTGGTTTCTTTTTTTTTTAATCCAAGTGTATATCACAGACCAAGGTTTTGTTTTGGCGTGTTTGTGTAATTTTTGCTTTTTCTACCGGCACCAAGGGAAATGCATTTACTTGTCTTCTTGTAGATTCATGTTTCTTAAAATTTCCTCAATTGAAAGATTTATCAATCCCATACATTTACCTACTATTATCTTTTTTGGTGGATACTCAAAATTTTCAAATTTGCAGGCTGCTTCTGCTGGACCTATTCTTTCAGGGAAAGATGTGGTAATTGCAGCAGAGACTGGTAGCGGTAAAACGCATAGCTACCTGGTTCCTCTGATTGAGAAGCTGTGCAATACACTAGATGTATCAGAGAATTCTAATTCTGACAAAGGATTGACGCCTGCCCATGGTCTTTCTCTAGTTCTTTGCCCAAATGTATTACTATGTGAACAAGTGGTTCGAATGGCTAATTTTCTTTCTGGAGATAATGGTGAACCACTTCTGAGAGCTGTGGCTGTCTGCGGGGGACAGGTACTAATACTCTAATCGTTCTTGATTTTGATACAACTCCTATATATCTGTATGGCAACAGTACAGCTTGAGTTAGGATGTTACTAAAGGTTATCTGTAATCCTGATAATAGTATTGGTATTTCAATTTCTTGAGATGTATATTATGCATGATACAGGGTGATTTTTAGCATTTGTTAAGCTTGAGACTCATAAATAAGAAACTATCAATGCAGGGGTGGCCGATTGATAAACCAGATATTATTGTGTCAACACCAGCTGCTCTTTTGAATAACATAGACCCAAAAAGACGCCATCCCTTTGATTTTGTTCGTGGTGTAAAATATGTGGTATGTTTTCTTTCTGGCAACTATGCTACTCATTTTGGTTACTTGATAAATCAAAATAATTGCCTTGTTGTTTACAATAACTGTCAGGTGTTTGATGAAGCTGATATGCTCTTGTGTGGGAGCTTCCAGAACCAAGTTATCCGTCTCATCAATATGTTCCGTTTCGATGAAAAACAACTGTCTCGAATGAATGAATTTGGAGCTGAGAAACGTATGGAAAAAAATTATGGTTCCTTGACACATGCTAATGAAGAGGATGAAGAGCATCTCCAAGATGAATGCATCTCTGAAGAGTTGGAAAATTCTTATGGTGATGATGATGTTGAGAACTTGATAGAAGAAACTGAATCAGGGTCCATTAAGAAAAAAGATTGGAAGAGAGCAAGAAAAATTTATCAACGCAGTAAACAGTACATATTTGTTGCAGCAACCCTTCCAATTAACGGAAAGAAAACTGCCGGGGCTGTGTTGAAACATATGTTCCCAGATTCCGTTTGGGTTAGTGGAAGCTACCTCCATTGTCACAACCCCAGGTGCGACATTCAGTTATGATAACCGGTTATATTATTTTTCTTCTTGTTAGAAACTCTTCTTACTCTCTCTCTCTCTCCAGGTGTTTTCCTTCTAATTATAAGCTCCGATTTATGAAGTGTAGCACCTCCTATTGTGCGTTTATAGTAATTAGGCTTGACAAAATAGTCCACTGGCAGCTGGAATCTTTTGCCAAAGTTTGGAACTGGAAATTTTTTTGAACTCAGAAACGAGTGTGGTTTCTATTGACTAAGAGGGAAAACCAATGCCTGAGGTGGACACTATGCAAATTTAATTTTTTATGTTCTTAATAAAGACCATTTACTGTGTTCTCATTGTCAAATTAAATTGCAGACTTGTGCTTTAAGTTCAGGTATCACTTTCTTTTCTACCAACTAATGTGTAAACATAGCCATGAAATCCTTGCTTTCACTCACAGGATATAAGATAATTCACAATTTATCTGCTTTGTGAATCCAAATGAAAGATTTAAAATTGGTTAAATATGTATCATGCACGTTATTGATTGCATTTGGTCCATTTGATTGTACAACAGGTTTGGTCTTGCTAGTAATCTTTTGTTTCTTATCATTTCAGGTTGAAGGAGAAGTGGATTGAGGTTACAGTCGATACACAGGTGGATGCACTCATAGAGGCTGTCAAAGAACGTTTGGAATTCACTGCTGACATAGGTCGAACTATGGTGTTTGCAAACTCTGTAAGGGCTGTTGAAGCAGTCGCTAAGATATTGGAAACAGCTGGGATCGAATGTTACTGTTACCACAAGGATCATTCATTGGAGGAACGTTCGAAAACCTTAGTTAATTTCCAAGAGAAAGGTGGAGTGTTTGTGTGCACTGATGCCGCCGCACGTGGCATTGACATTCCAAATGTTTCGCATGTTATCCAGGTGCTTATCATCTTATATATCAGTTGGATGAAGCTTTATGTTTTGTTGTGTTCTTATGACAAATGAGAAATATTATGCTAGGCTTATAGCCATTAAAAAGAAATGAAATTTGTAGTTTATGTGAGCAGGACTTGAACCCTAAACATCTTGTCTCACTTCAAGAGATCTTGCCACTTGAAATAAATAGTACCCATGGTTTGTGATTGATAATACCAATATGACAGTGTAACTGAACCTGCTAATTTGCTTAGATAAAGAATTTGAGAAGCAAAGAGGAAGAAATTAGCATAGCAAGAAGAAACAAACTATTTTATGTAAAAGAAAAGTATTGCCAAGTGTTGGTTAGCCAAAGTAGGTCCTAGGAGTGTGATGTGAATGAACCTAACTCTCAATGCTTTTGCATGAAGTGGTCTTCTCAGGACCCTTGTGCCTGCAGCATGTTGAGTTTTATCATTGTATTGGACAAGTACATCTGTCATAAAAGAAAGGAAAAAATCGAAGCACATAATATGAATGTACATACATATAGACAAAGTTTGGTCATATTCATGCAGTGCAAAAGACTATGCACAAATAATCCTGATGTTTTCTTAAAACTTATTAACCAGACCAGCATCATGTGTAACATGTGAAGCAAACAAATGAATGGCCCAACTATTAGCTTCTGATGAAACTTTGAGGAAGGGGCAGTGATAGATTTGGTATTAGTTCAGCTTATGTTTCAATAATCAGAAAAACAATAAGCTCTGCTTGAAATTTCTCTGTCACTAGCAATCATGTTTCCTTTAAAATTTTGAAAGATACTTTCTTATTGAAGCAAAAACTCAATGCACTCCACTATCGTCATCCACAGCAATTGTTTTTTTAGGATGCAATGTAACGAATCAGTTCTCTTAGTGATCTTTTCTCTTCTTAGGCTGTTTTATCTCTGGTATTATAACAACTAGGAATTTGTCTGAGAATCATTTTTCTTCATTGTGTTCAAGTAACTTTGCCGCAACCTTGTGTTTTTAAGAGCTGAAAAAAAGACTTGATATGTTCCAGGCGGATTTTGCTACTTCTGCAGTGGACTTTTTGCATAGGGTTGGTCGCACAGCTCGAGCTGGTCAATATGGACTTGTCACTAGCCTTTACACTGAATCTAACTGCAATCTTGTTGATGCAATTCGTCTAGCAGAGAAACTAGGTCAGCCTGTGGTAATTATCAAAACTTGCTGTTACATTTTAGATAGATTGTTTTGGTGCTTATAAACCCCTGGTGAAAGAAATAAATTTCTTTTAATGGTAAAAATATTACTTTCTAAAATGGTAAAATGGTATAGAGCACAAAACTTTAGTCTAAGTCACCGTTTGACAAATGATTGATCACAAATTAGTACTGTAATTGAATAACCTAAACAATTATCTAAGACATTGTCTGTGATAACCCGTGCCTTCTGGAATGTGACTAATTTTTTTTTGTGAGTACAGGAAACAGCATTTAGCAGAAAAAGAAGCTTCCGAAATAAGCTTAAGAAGAGAGGTAGAGTACAAATTCTCTGGCAAGCCTTTCTCTTTAAAAACTTGAAATCTGGAAAACAATAAGGAAGCAACAGAAAGCCAAAATGTGGGATGGAAAACCAATATTTTCTAACCAGTAACTAAAAATTGAACTGTCTTTTGGCTTGTAATATCTATTATATTGGATTTTTTTAATTAAGTTGAGCAAAATTTGGTTATAATACAAACTGTGAACTCATGTAAATATTAATTTCTTAGCAGGTTCCATCAAAGTTGGAGATGCATCAACAGCTGAACTGACAAGGGTATAAGGAACTTGTTATGTAAAGAAGCATACAGCCACATTGATATTTCTCTTTATATTTTTTCTTAAAATTTAGTATGTATATGTAAATTGCCCCAATCTATTAAGTTCCCATTTTCTTCTCATTTTTACTTTTAGCATATTAAAAGTTTCTTCTTTTCTGCACTCAAAAAGTAAACACCTTCGATCCGTCCATGAATAACTTAATGCCAAAACCTTTTACTCTCTTAGTTAGCCGGTCAATTTTGCATGTGGCTTGGCTTGGTGACAGTTCATTGAACAGTAACTCTTCGGTTATTGTTTTCTCCAAAATTGGCGCACATTCAAATTGTTTAATGATCGTTTAACTTTGACAATTGGATCATGAATCAAATAAATAATAATATTATTAGGCTTTTCAAATATTATTTCAAGTTGTTCACTTGGTAGCGGAATGCACAAAGGAAAACCAAACAGATAACAGAGTTTGCATCTGCCTACTTTTTTGCGTGCAGGTAAAATGTGGCTTTGCTTTTTCCCCTGGTTGCCGTAGCATAATAGAACTCCGTTTTGCAATCAAAGTATACTCCTCATCATCTCAATGAGTATTATGATGGTAGGTTAGGTAGGATGTTTGATGAAATATGCATCATTTGGTAGGTTTTTTTTCCTTCTCAACTTTTCCTTTAGTCTGCGAAATTACATCCAAACGTATCTCTCTACAAACCCTGCATGTGAATGGTTTGACAATTTTGAGTGTGTTTGAAAGTTAACCCTACCAAAGTACTTTTCGGTTCCCTTAATTTCTTTCTTTAGTTTAAATCAAATTAGGGAGGATAGATAAAGATAATCAATAATCAATATGTGGTTGTTGATAACCAAAAAAGCATAAATAGGATCGTTTTCCATCGTATTGTAGCGTTGCAAAAGCTTAGTTAATTGTCAATCGCATCCAACTAGTAGAATCGATTAAAAAGAGTGATGAATTGTCAAGAGATACCTTCTCGAATGCTTACAGTAACAGAACAATGCACTGACCCCACCTACCCTTATCACGGGGAAATAAAATTGACCACATGATAGTAGTACAGAGGAAGAGAAATACACCAAAAAAATTAACAACCATACGAACTCCAAGAATTAAAACATTTTTGACAGAATCACAGAAGCCTAGGCGTGAACACAATTGCCGTTCAAGTGGTTTGCCCTTCCGTTGGTACAACACGGCAAACTGTTCACAAAATCATCGATGTTCTCATCGGAGCTTCCCCCTTGGCTTATAGCTTCCTCCGACTTCTTCTTCCATTTAATAGCATTCTTCTTAATCACTTGGCTTCTTTCTCCTTCCATTACTTCCTTCAAGCACCTGAGAAGCTCTTGTTTCCTCACAATCCCCTTCTCGTCCTCCTTGGCTCTGACTCCAACTTCCCAAATCTCCTCCACATACTTGGCATCCGTAAATTGATCAGCCCATTGCGGGATACCAATCATTGGCACGCCAAGGCTCAGCCCTTCAAGCGTTGAGTTCCACCCACCGTGCGTCACAAAGCAGCCCGTGGCTGGGTGTTCCAGCAAACTGGTTGCACTTCTAACTGGTTGCACCATGTCACCACTATGACCTATTTCATATACGATCTAGCATGCTTTACTAATCATAATAGCATATAGATCAAATGCGGAATTAAACCCAAAAGACATACCTCCTGTCATTGTCGTCTTTCACAATCTGGTGATGAAAAATTACTGGTTTATGGTTCTTCTAAACCTTACAATTTCTATACGATGATGTATATTTCTTAAAAGAAATTGTTGGCTTAGGGACCTAACCAAGAGCTGTATTTATAGGCTCTGTAACCATTTAATTGCCAAAAACTGCCAGAACGTGTAACAACTGCTAGAATATGTAATAAACTGCACAAAAACTGACAGAAACTGTACAACACACGTTCCCACTTAAAATGATGAAAATCGTGGGCCACTTATAGTTAAAAAATTCTAACATTCTCCCACTTGATCCATAATTTCATCATTTACTATAATAAGAGACAAAATACATGAATCATGGCGATAGGTTCTCTATAAATGAGTATTATCTTCTATGTATCACTATGCATCATGTCTCTTAAATAGTTATCAATATTAATAATAAATAAACCCTACGTTTATTCTAGGTCCAAACATAAATGATATTTCTCAATTAATAAATGTGTACACAATTGAAAATCAAATATGAGAAAATATCATAACATAAATAGAATTTCATTACAATCAACATTCGTTCTGATAACGAAAAAACATCAAAAGGATCCAAGTCCTATTTGATCTACATGATCCTTAAATTTTAATGGTGGCATGCCTTTTGTCAAAGGATCAGCAATCATCAATTCAGTGCTAACGTGTTCAATAACTACTGTTTTATCTTTAACACGTTCTCTTATAGCTAAATACTTAATGTTGATGTGTTTACTTCGACTACCACTTTTATTATTTTTAGCCATAAATACTGCAGTTGAATTATCACAATATATCTTTAATGGCCTAAAAATTAAATCCACGATCTTAAGCCCAGATATGAAATTCTTCATCCATACACCATGCGAAGTAGCCTCAAAACAAGAGACGAACTCAGCCTCCATAGTAGAAGTAGCAGTCAAAGTCTGCTTTGCACTCCTCCAAGATACAGCTCCACCGGCAAACATAAAAATGTATCCAGATGTTGACTTTTGTGAATCAACACAGCCAGCGAAATCTGAATCTGATTATCCAGTCACCTCCAAATTATCTGTTCGTCTATACATAAGCATATAATCTTTTGTTCCTTGAAGGTACCTCATCACCTTCTTTGCAGCTCTCCAGTGGTCTAAACCAGGATTACTCTGATATCTTCCCAATATTCCAACAGCAAATGCAATGTCAGGTCTGGTGCAGACCTGAGCATACATTAGACTTCCAATAGCAGAAGCAAATGGAATATTTTGCATTTGTTCCCTTTCAAGATCATTCCTTGGACATTGTTCAAGTTAAATCTGTCACCTTTCACAATAGGTGCTATACTTGGCGAACAATCTTTCATCCGAAATCTCTCTAAAACTTTGTTGATATAGGTCTCTTGAGATAGACTTAAAATACCTCAAAATCTATCTCTATGTATCTTAATACCAATGACATAAGATGCATCACCCATATCCTTCATGTCAAAATTTTCAGAGAGAAATTGTTTCACCTTATAAAGCAACGCCTTATCATTGGATGCAAGTAGAATATCATCCACATATAGAATTAAGAAACATATTTTGCTCCCACTGACCTTCTGGTATATACATTGATCCATGATATTTTCAACAAAACCGAATGAAGAAATAACATCATGAAATTTCAAATACCACTGACGGGAGGCTTGTTTCAAGCCATATATAGATTTCTTGAGCTTGCAAACCAAATGCTCGCCATTGCTAGAGAAAAATCCTTCTGGTTGGTTCATGTAAACCTTTTCCTCTAAATCTCCATTGAGAAAGGCCGTTTTCATATCCATTTGTTGCAATTCTAAGTCAAAATGTGCAACTAATGCCATAATTATACGAAAGAAATCTTTCTTGGATACAGGAGAAAATGTCTCTTTGTAATCAATTCCTTCCTTTTGAGTGAATCCTTTGGCAACGAGTCTCGTTTTGCATCTCTCAATGTTGCCTGATGAGTCTTTCTTAGTTGTAAAGACCCATTTACATCTTATGGCTTTTGCACCATTAGGCAACTCAACAAGATCCCAAACTCTATTAGATGCCATAGAAATCATCTCATCTTTCATTGCATCATACCATAAATTTGATTCTTTGCAACTCATAGCTTGTGAAAACGTTTCTGGATCATTTTCGGCTCCAATGTTATAGTCAGATTCTTGTAGATACACAACATAATCATTAGGAATTGCTGATTTCTTTAATCTAGTAGATCTCCTTAATGTTGTATCAACATTTTCCTGAAGAATATGTTGTTCAACTGTTTGTTCAAAATTTTCTGATAATTCTTGAATAAATTGATCTACTGGATTATTAGTTACTTGTGGAATTTCAATAATTGGTTGCTCAACACCCGGTTGGACTTGAGGTAAGTTATGAATGACAATCAACCTATCACTTGAAGTGGACGGCTGAGCATCAATATGATCTTTCTTAGAAATAATATTCTGAAATTGATCATTTCTACCAATTAAGTCATTTTCAAGAAATTTTGCATTTCTTGATTCCACAATCCTAATGGTATGAGATGAACAATAGAATTTATACCCTTTAGACTTTTCAGCATATCCAATAAAATATCCACTAATGGTCCTTGGGTCTAGTTTCTTTTCTCGTGGATTATAGACTCTTACTTCAGACGGACATCCCCAAACGCGTACATGTCGCAAACTCGGTTTCCAACCTTTAAATAATTCAAAAGGCGTTTTTGGCACAGCCTTGGTTGGAACCCGGTTCAATATATACACTGCCGTCTTAAGAGCTTCAGTCCACAATGATTTAGGAAGCTTAGAACTGCTAAGCATACTCCGTACCATGTCCATTAACGTTCGATTTCTTCTTTCTGCTACACCATTCTGGTCTGGAGAGCCAGGCATGGTGTATTGGGCAACTATCCCTTGTTCTTGAAGAAACTTCGCAAATGGACCAAGTACTTGTCCATCCTCAGTATATTTACCATAATATTCTCAACCTCTGTCTGTTCTCACAATCTTAATTTGCTTTCCGCATTGTTTCTCTACTTCGGCTTTGAAAACTTTAAAAGCATCTAATGCTTCATTTTTATTCTTAAGCAAGTAGAGATACATATATCGTGAGTAATCATCTATAAAAGAGATGAAGTATTTCTGACCATACGAGTCCATGTCTGGACTACAAATATCTGAATGTATGATCTCTAATTTATTTGAACTCCTTTTGGCACCTTTCTTTGTCTTGTTGGTCTGTTTTCCCTTTATACAGTCCAAACAAGTATTAAAATCAGTAAAATCTAAAGTATTAAGTACCCCATCATTTACTAATCTTTTAATTCTTTTTAAAGAGATATGTCCTAATCTCCGGTGCCACAAGATAGAGGAATTTTCATTCATAACACATCGTTTAATACCAGCTTGAACATGCATCACATCATAAGAGGCATTGTTTTGTAAATTAATACAGAAAAGACCATTAGATAATGTACCATTCCCAACAAGATCAGATTTGTAAAATAAATTAAAAGAAGTATCTGAAAAATTAAAGGAATAACCAAACGGTACAAGTCTTGAAACAGAAATTAAATTTCTGGAAAAAGTTGGAATATAAAATGTCTTTTCTAAACTCAAAACAAAACCATTACTTAAAATTAAACTACATGTTCCAATTGCCTCCACATGTGAACGCATCTTGTTTCCTGAATAGATGCACTGCTCACTACCCACTGGCTTCCTTAGGTTTTGCATACCCTGCAAGGTATTTGCAACATGGATTGTAGAACCAGAATCAATCCACCATGTGTTATGACTAGCTTCAACTGTATTAGATTCATAACAAACAAATGAGATTGAATTACTTTTCTTCTCAAGCCATTTCTGAAACTTGGAACAATCCTTTTTCATGTGTCCTTTCTTCTTGCAGAAGAAGCACTTGAATTCCTTTTTAATTTCAGTTTGAGGAGGTATTTTTACCTTTCCCTTTCTGTTTGGCTTGCCCTTTGTTCTTCCCTTGTGTTGCCATAAATGCACTTTCACCCAATTCCATTGTTAGCCTTCCTTCTTCTTGAACACACATGGTCAATAGTTCATTAATTGACCATTTATCCTTATGCGTGTTATAAGAGATTTTGAAGGGTCCATATGCTTGTGGAAGAGTGTTCAGTATATAGTGCACAAGAAAAGACTCAGACATTTCAACCTCAAGAGCTTTTAACTGAGCCGCAATGTCCCTCATTTGCATAATGTGCTCACGCACACCTCTAACACTGGTGAGCCTCATAAATGAAAACTTCATAATTAGGGTGCTAGCAAGTGCTTTATCTGAAGTCTCAAATTGTTCAGCAATTGCCTTCAATAATGCCTTGACATTATCATGCTGATCGACTGAACCTCGAATACCAGCAGAAATTTTAGTTTTTATGAACATCATACTTAAGCGATTAGATCGCTCCCATCGTTCATAAAGAGCAATTTCAGCTTGACTGCTGATTTCGGTAATAATTGGTTCATCTTTCCGTATAGCATAATCAATGTCCATCCACCCTAAATGAAGGAGAATTCTTTCTTTCCAAACCTTATAATTATCACCTTTCAACTCAGGAATGTCACATTTGATATCAGAAAAATTTGCAGATTGTATAACTGCATAATTAAACATACATGCTTATATATAATATGAATTGGGGCTAATAAACAGATATCATGTTCTACCATATAAATCACGTTGTAAAATATGAATTAATGAACATAAAACTTGCCTGTGGGCTAAAATTTTAATTCAAGCATATTCATATTTATATATGTATATATAAATCTTTACAATAAAACTATCAAATTATGTTCCTTTTCCTAATTCTTGTGGGTAATTAAGAAAATAATTTGATATTTTATTCTAATTAATCATATAAATATAATAAAAATTCCTGTGGGATAAAATTTATTATATTAAATAGATTAATTACAAATAATGTCATCTTCTTATACATCATCCTAAAATACTCAAAATATAATTTTGTATAATTAAAGATGTTGTGGCTAATCCTTAATTAAGCAAAATTATACGGATCATAGACATTTAATTTTAATCATAAATTGGTTATATAAATTGTATGAAACAATAAGAAATAATTTTAATTATATGTCCCAAAATAATCAAATAAGTTGCATGTTATTATTTACTATAACATACAGAAACTACATGTCATATTACCAAAATAATAAAAACGACATGTCATACGAGTTTAAAAATAAAAACTACATGTCATATTAAGTCATTTCAAAAATGACATGTCTTATTATTTAACATAAGCAGATGACATGTCATACAATATCATGCAGAAAACGACATGTCATACTATTTAGCATATAGCAGATGACATGTCATATGACATTATCTTCAACTTCCAGCAAACGATTTTTTTTTTTTATTACAGAAACGAATTATCTCTTATTTGATTTTAGAAACAAAAATCATCAAATCAAATCCCAAACCAGTAATCCAATTTCATAATGATTTCTAGTATTATTATTAATCAATAATACTGGACAATAAATTCGATTTCCTAAATAATAACCCTTTAACCGAATTTATCAAAAAACAAAGCAGAGGCAATAACAACGGCTTTGATACCAAATATGACCTATTTCATATACGATCTAGCATGCTTTACTAATCATAATAGCATATAGATCAAATGCGGAATTAAACCCAAAAGACATACCTCCTGCCATTGTCGTCTTTCACAATCTGGTGATGAAAAATTACTGGTTTATAATTCTTCTAAACCTTACAATTTCTATACGATGGTGTATATTTCTTAAAAGAAATTGTTGGCTTAGGGACCTAACCAAGAGCTGTATTTATAGGCTCTGCCCATCACAGAAACTATAAAAAACTACCAGAAACTGTTAGAACGTGTAACCATTTAATTGCCAAAAGCTGCCAGAACTTATAACAATTGCTAGAATATGTAATAAACTGCACAAAAACTGACAGAAACTGTACAACACACGTTCCCACTTAAAATGATGAAAATCGTGGGCCACTTATAGTTAAAAAATTCTAACAAGCACTAGACCCTTTTCTTTTGTCGAGTCCATGAACCCATCTGGCAACTTATTTTGCTGGGACTCTCTGACGACCCAAATGAAATGCAAACCGCTTTCTTTCAATCCCCATGCAACTTCTTTCATCTGCTCTGCTGTCGGCGACACCATGCTTCCAAAGGAGACGTAAACTAGTGATTGCTTTGGCTTTGTTTCTAGCCATTCACGACACTGTTCGCTCAGCGGCGTCCATAGACTCGATCCATATCCTCTATCGCCCTTGATCCGCCCATCTACATACGCTGATGGCACCATCGGACCGATTAACTTCCCCGGCCATAGTTCCGATATGCTTTTCGCCTCCTGTTTAAACATATGGCAAAATCTATAAATAAAAGCGTAAAAATATATATTGGCTAATTGTAAAGAAAAACAAATGCAAGAATAAGCATATACCTGGCCTTCTAATGCTTCGAAAGTATTTCCGAATATCCAATCAGCTTTGTCCAAGTTGCAATACTGACTGAGTTTCATACGTAAGTACGCCGGATAACTTTCAGGAAACTTAACGAAAGTTGGCAAGTCAGGGAAGTTCAAAGGAGGCAAGCCAGGTATCAAGAGAGGCGCATCTTCATTCTTCACCGGTAGAGAAACTGATCCATAATGCATGCGGCAGAAAATGCTACACACAGCGGCTGAATTGGTGAAAAACGCTGCTCCATACAAACCATGTTTCTTGGCAACATCAAGAGCCCACGGCAAGAAGGAGTCGTAAACAACACAACTAACTGGAAAGCTAGAGTCTTGATACTTTTTGATAAGTTCAGAAAGCGTTCTGGAGCCGTTAGTCCTAAAGGAGTTAACGTACAAGTCTTCATTTTTGGCTTGAGCATAGCCACCTTGGTCGAAGCCATCAGAGATGGGCTCGACGCCGACGCTGGGGACGCAAATGGAGTTGACGGTGTAACGGGTGGTGGCTAATGTAACCTTGACACCTTTAGAAGCTAAACGTTTAGCGAATTGAAGGAGAGGATTTATGTGGCCTTGGCTTGGATACGGAAGTAATACCACATGGGCATGGGCATGGGCATGGGCATGGTTTGTGTTTTCTTTCATGATGATTTCAGGCTCTAATCTATGATCTCTTTTTCTTACTTGGTGTCCGATGTTCAAAACCCCCGGTCCTCGCTGCCCCTTCTTTATAGTCCACAGCACGTAGTTATGTTTTCTTTTTCATTTTTAATTTTAATGCACGTCGGCACTTGAAAATGACTAATCAAACACGTAATTGATGAGTGGCGTGGAGCGTTACTGCATCAAAAAATTACATCATCTAATCAATTAAACTCTAGAATTTCATGGTCACTTCACGTTAAAAATTTGTGGATACAATTTTCTATTTTATCCTTTTTCAATTTATGTATAAATATTGAATTTTGTTCCTTAAAAAAAAAAAAATTATATGGTATAAAAATTGCCTAGTCACATCGCTGTGCTGGATACAAATGAAGCATTGCTTACTCACCCTAATGCAGTATGTAGGGAATCATAGGTAGGGAATTTATATCATCCACTTTTTGTGTTTGAGAATTGATAATAATAATAATAATAACAATAATAATAATAATAAATGGTACGGGAAAGGAGGAAACCGGAATCTAACAGCAAAAGGAAATAGTTTTGCTTATTATAAAATAACATAGTAATCTTTTATATAACATTGGCTGTGTTTTAAGTGATGAAAGAATTTTACTATTTGGACATTAATAAGGAATGCTTTTTATGATAATTTTAAAAAGTCAAAAATAGTTTTAAAACTGAATAAAATATGCATTTTTAAGCAGTAAAAGTACCAATGACATAATAGGTGTCCATGGTGTCAGGATTCCGCGGGAAAAGCAATGGTAGAAAATGGGAAGAAGGGCTACGTTGATCCATGTAGTAGTAAATAGTAGTCTTGTCTTTTTTTTTTTTTTTTTTTTTGAAGTAACAACATATTACAACTAACTACATCTAATAATTTATTTATTTAGGTGAGATTGTGTCAAGATTGCTTGTGTTACGGGGTGCATCTGACGTGTATGGTGTGACGTAAATACATACGCAATCATAAACTATGTGCGGCGTTAAGGAAGAAAAAATGCATGTGTTATTATTATTATTATAAAAATAAAATGCGTTTTAAATGAATAAATATCCCTCTAGGAAGACTGATGGCGACGAAAGCAACGCTTGGGGTCCAGTACGAACAATGAAACCTTTCCTTTCACGTGCCTTTTTTGTTTTTGTTAGTCGAGAAATTAATTCTGTCGAAATTTGTTAATTAAATTTTTATTTCAATTTTCAATTTTTATTATTTAAAATTAATAGAACTAAGGCGATGAAACTGAATATTAGATAGATGATTCCGCTTGCCAGAGCAGAGTCATCACTTTCAGGAATCAAATCTGTGCTGTTCTAATGTATGTATACGTGTACATTCGTGGCATTTTCTTTCCTTTTTTTTTTTTTAATTATTACTTCACATAATTTATTGTTCTGCAATCACTATCAGTAGGAAAGATCGCAAGCGACTAGTGCTGAAGAGCAAAAGAGCAGTGTTAAGGAATGATATCTTCCCTCTTGTTCCTTTTTCTTCTTGGTGGTCTTGGAGCAGACAAGAAGTGTGAAAATATTCGCGAAGCATATTTAGTGGACAATAACTCTCCAACTTCATCCATCCCTCCACTCATATCATATCATATCATATCATGTGTTACGTCAATTCAATACCCTACACTATGTGAAAATCTTTGGATAAAAAGAAAGCAACGGAAGGGAGGGACCCACCCATCGCCACTCGGTTACATTTGGAGCAGGAGTGTGGTTCGGAAGAATGACGGGCTCACAACATGATGGTGAACCCCAGTGATTTAATTTGACTACTGATGGAAGTCCAGCTCAAGCTTAATGTTGCCTAAACTAAGTATTTAGGCCCAATTTCTCAGCCCGAAGCACCCTATTTACATTTGCTTTCTACAATTTTTTTGGGTCGACATTTGGCTTGCAATTTTTTTTTTTTAAGACAACTACATCTATTAATATTATAATTAAAAATTTTCTAAAAATTTAGATACATATTATTGTAATTCATCTCAAAAATCTTTACACACAAGTGTGAGATTTACTTAATCCAATATTTAGTGTGAAGAGAATGCCACAAGTGCATTTTGTAGAATTCGATCACATGCCCTAGCCTAACCATCCGGACTAAACTTACGTGGCATTTAGCTTGCATTTTTGGTTTCCAAGAAATTACAACACCTGATTCTGTCTCTGTTGTTAATTAAAGACAATAATCTCAACGTTATTTAATTTAAAATAACTAACCGAAAATCCCCCAGAAAAAAAAAAAAAATCCACATTCATGGAGCAAAATATGTCACACAAGTAACTAACTGCTGTATACGGATGATCATCAGAAGCTCACTCTTATCTTCATATAAAGGAAGATCATGGGATAGCCACACAACGCAGATGGTAACTGGTCACATAAAGATAAAGAGACTGATCATCAGAGAGAGAGAGAGAGAGAGAGAGAGAGAGAGAGAGAATTAAACTTACTTGACATCATAACTTCGTTACTTATAGATTCATTTATAAATACAATAAAAGAGGAGAGGAGACACCATTTTCTTTCATACCTAAAATAATAATCTACAAGCATGCAGGCTAGAAAACACACATACTGATCATAAAAACAACTTACTATTTATTGTTGACAATGATAATAATTCTAAAGAGTAAGGCGAGCAGCTTTGTTGTTGCAAGGGAGGCTAAGGGCATTTGGGCTTGTTGCCGTGAGTAGTCATGTCAGTGTAACATCTGCCGCACATCCCTCTGTTGCCCGATGTCCCTGGAGGAACACACTTGCACCTTTCACAGCATGTGCCGCAGGCTCTTGTGCAGACGTTTGGCCTCGAGTGCAAGCTGCATCTCACCTTGCACAGCCCTGGACAATCTGCACCAGTAATAACCCACAACCAAAGTAAGCTCACATATATATTGAACTCAGTAGTACTACTTACTAGTAAATCACATAACTAAACAAACATGATAATGAAGAAGGAGAAGAAGCTGTACCAACAAATGTCAAGAGCCTTCTGTTTGCACCTTTGACCACCTGGATGTCTTGGTTTTCAACCTCGGCTTCGGATGAAACCTGGAAAGCACAAGCTGAATGTTAAAAAGTGGCCACAGGATTTCATGCAAAAACCATTTGATTGGTAATTAAGTTGGATTTTCGGAGCAAAATAGAATATTTCTCTATTTACCTGTACTATGCAGAAGACCACAATCGCTGCAACAAGGATTAAGCGCGACGCCATATTTGATATTTGTTCTAGCACTGACATTAGAAGCAGTGAACTTCTCCGCAGTTTGCTTCCAGAGTGGGCACTACTCTTACGGTCAGAACAGCGGGAAGGCTCTCTTAATTTATAGTCATATTTTTGGCAGTGCAATTACAAAATTACCCATAAACTTTCTCGACCAAATTACACACCTCAACACGCAGTGGTGTTAACTTTCACAATTATTTTACATGGTCCATAACAAAATATGTTCCAGACACTTCTTTTTTTTTTTTTAAAAAAAAAAAAAATTAATATTCTATAATTACGTACATATGGAAAGAAACATAATCTCTGCGAATCTGATTTATAATCAGGGAATAGACAAGCGAAGGCTGCTGTACGCGTGTGCGTACGAAAAAAATACTAATTAATAACGGTGGGAAAGTAATGCAAATTTGTAAAATATATATTTATATATATACATATATATATATATATATGTGATATATGTACGTATTAATGTGATTTACAGGTTACCGGGGAACAAGCTGCTATGCACTTGAGAATATATGCTTATAAACATAATATTACAAATTAAAAGATATAGAAATGGTATGGGTAGTATATGGAGCGGTAGAATTAGAAATTAAAAAAAGGCCGAAAACCGCCATCCCCGGATTAAGGGAGGGGAGGGGGCATGTTCCCATCTGTAGTGTAGTGTAATAAACAAGGAAGGCGATTCCCGATCCGAATTCCCAAATGCATGCGATAAAGCTGTACTCCATCACACCGAAAATCTTGCACACCGCTACCGAAAAAGTTGTGTGGCATACACACACACACACACATTACCACATTTTTTTTATAATTGTCGTTTTCTCACGGTTAAAATTTATCAAGTTGATTTCATTGATTATCGATTTTGTTTGATATGTACATATATATATGTATAGATCCAACCCTTACATCCTTACCTTTTAAGACACAATTCTCCCGAGTTTTACTCGATTCATGCACTGAACTGACAATCGGCAGATAATGGAGGGCTTTGTCACAGCTGGATGGGCGAGAGAGTGACAGGGAGCTGCTATGAAGAAGGCCAGATAGAGACGTCACGTAATCCGTCATCACAATAAAGGCGTTGTGCCTGCCGACCGATGTATGCATGAAAATTCATTCATGACCTCGTTCCCCGCCAACCCACGTACATTTATGATGCGAGACTTCTTTTCTTTTTGGGATATTATCACATTCATCCCCTCGTGTTAATCGTAGCAAATTTGACAAAATTTATCACTTACTTTCCTTAAACTGTTAATTAACCAACCTTTAAATGTATAATCACTGAAAACCCCAAATAAATTTTATTACAAAATGAAGTTAATTACATTCTTCAATCTCATCTTATCAAAAACAACTTTAGCCAACATTTCATCACCCGTTTTAAACTTTAATTTGCACAAGGAAATCCTTCATTGAATTAAAACTTAAGATCCAAATTTCAATAGCCATTAGTAGTAATCTCCTATTACACATCTTTCGAGTTCTTTGTTGGCAACCAAACGAAGATGCATGCGCGTATAATTTCCTTGATAGTACTGTCCTACTCAAATCCTTGACCAGTGATTTGGGTACCACAATCTTGGCAATTTTGATAACAAATAGTTAAATTATATAGTTTTACTGTGTAAGAGGTCTGTGTTAATATTTTTCACGGGTCATAGGTTAAAGTAATAATGGTAACCGGAAAGAACCCGAAGCCATGCAACACAAGTCAATAACTCGAGTCACAACAAGAGCGGAGATTCCGAAGAGGAGCCATAAATTTGCACAGGCATATCGTATGTGATGGATATAGGTGCTCCAGCTGATCCAGCCATTGGGCAATGGGGTAGAGACGCCACTCCTGATCTTAATTCGCATTGCCTTTTCTATCTCCTCGTTAAACCAAACTTTAATGCCAATCACCCATTTCCATGCACCAAATAACTAATAAATCCGATCAAAGAGTTGGCTGGCTTCACAACTTACCTACACTTGTGATAAGATGATAAACAAGTGTGCTCGCCCTTCATTCCAAAAAAACAAAAAAAAAAAAAAAAAAAAATAGAAGCGGGCCCCTTTAACCCGGAATTTCAACTTGAAAAGAAGAACTTGTTTAGTATTATTATCGAGAAAACGGAATGAGTAGAGAATAACTTCAAAAAGTTGATCATCAAGATTCAAAATCTATAAGCTGATGGGCTAAGACTGCAAATCTAGGAATTTGTAAGCCTAATTACCAAAAGGTTAGACAATGACAAACTGTCCTCAATTGATATCATAATTAGCAGAGAGAATAAGGTAAGCAGATATACTAATCTTGGAACTCTTAACAAAACCAAGAAATAAAGAAAAATCAGTTACTCAACAGTTTTAAGCTAACTATAATTTGCTCAATATCAAAATTCCAAATCTTCCTCAGGTAATGGATTACGGTTAGACCTCCAATATCCAACTCGAGAGTTGCAGCTCTTACCATAACTTGCCGGTAGAAGAATAAGCAGAAAGAATGGGAGTCTGTTCTAATACACATCAACAAACTATTTCTCTTTTACTATATGAAAAATCTTCTAGAAAAAAATGTTGATTTCCTTCTCATTCATTTCATATACATGGTCTTTTGCATCTGTGAGAGCACTCTGCAATAGAAAAGTTCATTACAATATATACTTGTGAACCAGGAATGAAACACAAATTTGTCATTAATAGAAAAGAAGACAAAGAAAACGTAACATCACCTGCCCAAATTTTGTAAGAAAGTTACTAGACAGATTTAAAGATGTGATTGCCACATCTTCATTTGCCTTGAGTGCTTGAGCAATAGCAAAAGCCCCATCATCCTGTATTCAAATCCAATATGAGACAGTGTAATAACGAACTGCTTTCTAAATTATCAATACATATAGGAAAAGCATTCTTCACCCTTATTTCATTAAATGCTAAATCAAGTGAATTCAAAGATTCATTGACTACTTTCATGCTGCGAGCTAGGCACTTTGCACCCTGCAAAAAAATCAATGCACAAAGGAATGCGTATTAGAAGTATGAGAAACTAAACAGCTGACCTCCTCAATTAAAAGAAAAAATCATTAATATTTACAGGAACATACTTCGTCCCTTAGTCCATTAGCCCGCAAGTCCAGCATAGATATGGTAGTGTTGTATCTCAACATATCTGCAACAGATTCTGCACCACTTGCTCCTATCTGCAAAGATATTTTATGTCAGTGGACAAAATTTGTTTTAACAGACAGAAAGGCTTGTTTTGTGGATTTACCTGACACCAACCAAGCTTAAGGGTGGTTATGTTTCCATGAAACTTGAGAACCTCTGATAAAGCCTTTACTCCATCAGCTCCAATGGGATTATAAGCAAGATCCAACTAAGGAGTGAGAGAAGAATTGTTGCAACATGTCCAAAATAAAACGTAACCGCAAATGAATGAAAATTATGGTAAAGGACTCACACTTGTGACTACAGAATTATCTTTCAATATTCGGGCTATTGCACTTGCTCCCTCGGCATGTATGTTATTTCCCCCCTGAAATGTTCCTCACCGTCTTTTTTCCTCAGGAATAGTTCACTGAAGACCTCTAAAATATCTTTGATCGATAGATACAAATAACAAGACAAAGTAATTTCTTCTCACCAAGTCTATAGTTGTTATAGTCCTGTTTTCCTTCAGAGCATCTGCAAGTTTTTCAGCTCCCTGATAAATTTTCAAAAATTAATATCAACAAAGAGGTGGAAGTCCAAGTCTGAAGCAGTTTAATAGATTCATCATCAAAGTAAATAATGCAACTTGATAGTTTTCCTGTAAAAGAATTTTCTTCCACACACACACTCTCTCTCTCTATATATATATATAGAAGAAAAATTACACCCTTTTAAATATCACATACATGTAAACTAAACCCCTACTCAACTCTAGTATGAGAAGGACTGAACCCTAATTCTCTCATACCACCCTATGAGATTTTACCAGTTAAACCAACACCTATAAACATATATATATATATATATATATATATAAAAGAAAAATTACACCCTTTTAAATATCACATACATGTAAACTAAACACCTCCTCAACTCTAGTATGAGAAGGACTAAACCCTAATTCTCTCATACCAACCTATGAGATTTTACCAGTTAAACCAACACCTATAACATTTAAATGTCTGTCAATACCACATGCTCTCTTTTGATGCCACTAATTATCGCAGACGAATCTACCAAAATTCTATGAACTTTAAACAACAAATGGGATACTTTAAATTTACAAGCATGGCTAACCATTCACAATATGAATACCTCATCACCAATGTCATTCATGTAAAGGTTCAACCATAACAAGCTCTTGCAGTTCTTGATGTATTCAGAAACATGAAAGGAACCTTTTGCACTGATTGAGTTGTTGCCAATGTCTAAAACTTGAAGTTTCCCTGAGGCACATAAAAACATGACAGATTAACCACAATACTTTAAAATCACAAGCTCTATTACTTAAAAATGTCAACGATGACTGCATGATGCAAACCTTTACGAGAAGATAGACCAGACATCAATGTACGAACTCCTTCATCTCCAATGGAATTTCCGTGAAGATAAAGTTCCTAAACATATGATTAGCACATAGTTTCATATCCCTTGACAATGAAAATAATTTATCTCTTTGTCAAGACAAGCATTTTGTGCAATGACCAATGTCAATATTGTTTATTCAAAATATAAAACGCTCCCCAGACACAAGATGACCACCTAAACAGGAAGTAGATACACTATTGCCAAAGGCGGGGAAAATTGTTTTAATATTATATCTAGTTCCAAATTTCATCACACCTTTACACTGGGAAAATGTAGGATTTTGCATCAGTTCCAACAAGGAGAGGAATAATTATAGAAGTCATTTTGGGTGGATAACCCAACCAAACTATGCATTCAGACACATCATTGACATATAACTCAAATATTGACCTCATCATTCACCAAAATATTAGTTGTCTAGTTTACTTTTCATGCATAAACATAAATATATTCATCCAACCTGAAGAAGCATAATGTTTTTTATTGAAAGAGAACATAATGTTAGAAACCACCAGACAGCTCACAGACAACAACATTAATCCATGTGCAGCTGAGACAAGAAAGTAACCAAAGGAAAAAAATATTAAACTTAAAAAGACATTTACCCGCAATGATTTGTTCCCTTCAAGTCCTTTAGCCAAAGCATTAGCCCCCAGGGGGCCACCATAATTGCCACTTGAATGATAACAGAACATTAGAAAATTTTCAAAAGTAACCAAAAGGATCGCAATACCAGAAAATAAAATCTAAGACTATTCAATAAAGAAAGACGTACCCAGATATTTATCATTATCACAAAGAAAATAAATTTCATACTTGAACGAGTTCCATGTACCCCCAAGTAAACAAGAAGAAAAGAAATAGACAAGCAATGCACTCACTTGAGATGTAAACTTCTTATAGTACTATTTTCAAGAACTGCTTCAGCAAGACCAGTGAACCCCTACCTCCATTTCCAAAAGCATATAAAAACAGTATTAATTTAACAACTTTGACCACTAGATCAATTTTTTAACTGTAAAATGAATGTTAAGATTACTGCATACAGAATACTCGATCATATTGTTATTAAGTTCAAGGACACGCAAGATTGAATTTTTCTTCAGCAACTCTGCAACAGCCTTAGCACCCTGCACCAAAAAGTGAGATACGTGTATCATAACCTTAAAGGCCTTTTGTTCTCTTTGGAGGACCTTCAATGTACTCATGCAGGCACTAATTTTTATTCTAAAAGTAAGCTACCTCATCCCCCATGTCAACACTGTTCAGTTGGAGTTTCTGGATACCGGCATTGTTCACCAATATATCACACAGGCACTACAAATACAGAAACAGGACGCAAATTTGAGTACATAAATAAATATAGAGAATGTTCTAACTGTAATGATGCAAAATGCACAGGTCAATAGGTCATACAGCATCAAGAAGGATGAATTTGAGACTGATATTTATGTACATGAAACATACAGAAGAAGAACCATTATTAGCTCTCTATAATCATAAAAATCAATCCAAACTTTCAATATCAAATGATTGCACATTCATTACTAGTATAAGCAAAAAAAAGGTTTAGCGAATTGGAGAAGTATGCAAGGCACTGAAATCCAAATTCAAACTGCCGAATGGAATTACAAAAATTGTATCAACACTTAAGTAGCAACTCAAAACTGAAGAAATCAGGTCCAAACTAGTAAAAAAGTCAGAAAATATCATGGTTAATAATTTGATGCACTGTGTGGTGGCACTGATGCTAATTCACAACAGTAGTAGCACAGGAAACATAAAAACAAATGATCTCGAAATATCCTTTCATATCCCTGGATCATTTTTTATTCCAGAATCAATAATGAGAGAGAATGAGAATTTAATTTTTTTTTTTTCATCTATAACATGACTTGGGCTGACCTTCACTCCTTCATCTCCAATAGGGTTTCCAGAAAGATTAAGAGTCTTTAATACAATGTTTGATTGAAGAACACCATCAAAGGCTTTAATTCCAGCGGCAGTTATTCCATTGGCAGCAAAACTGACTTCCTCAGCAGTCTGAAAGACAACTAAAACATGTTCAGCAAACTCAAAATGAGAATGGTAATTTTCATCCAAGTTTCACACTTTATGCATACAAGTATGAGACTTCAGCATACAGAAAGTGAAGATCAAGCAATGATGTCAGAGGAACCAATTGGACGAGAGACACCGTAGCCATGACCATTAATAGTAAATAACCACTATAAATCTGAAAGCCAAGGCAAATAATTCAACAAATCTAACCTGATTGTAACCTAAGCTCTCTGCAAGAAAAAATAACCCTTCATCTCCAAAGTTGCATCCTGCCCAAAATTTCTAGTAAGTAAAGCACATCTTTGTTACAAGAAATGGAATCTACATTCCACGAGAATATACCGATGACATCAGATTGCCATTGTTGCTACCATACCAAATTGAAAATTGCAGCAAGGACACAGGACAGAGTAAGTGTTCAAATTAAAACATCAAGTTGAAACTACTAGGTGATGTCTTATTATAAGATACTTCTTTCTCTCAGCATACCTGACATGTCAACAACGCTGAAAGACCTGAGTTCTTTAGCGAATTCATTGAGTGTCTGCTTTGACTCTCTGAATAACTTTGCAGTGAAGCCTGATAACAAATTTGTTCCTGCTGCTACGGACCATTTCATGCCTTCTGCAGGAGATTTGTTCCCTGTTGATGAAGGCCTTGATGGTTTTGGCACTAAGATTTTCTCCACCAATTTCCATAGAACTGTTAGCTGAACATAAATTAGTACAACCTCTGAGAAACATGGCAAGTAAATTGCAAATGGCTATATGGATACTAACATCAATAGAGTTTCAGTACATGAAGACCCTCAATATCTCAATAGAAATGAGAAATAGCAAGCTTCAAATTCCCAGACTAGTATGATGAGTTCAATCATCGAATTAACATAAGGTTAAGTAATTGCAATTAATTTCTATTCAACATTAAGCTGAAATCAATGAGCGGCAAAACTTCCATACCAAACGTAGCGGCGACAAACACAGCGGCAGGAACAACAAACGAGGCAATCTGCTGGACGGGAATTGAAGTCAAAGCGCTCCCACTCTGAGACTCTCTATACACTCGCCGTTGCCTGGGGGCTCCCTGGGCACGAGAAGCAGCCGCGACAACGAAACGTCTAAACTTGAAACACCTTCTCCTACTAAGAAACGGCAGCGTATTTAAACCCGGCGCACCGCGCGTATGATAGGCGGAGCCAGAGCGTAATAAAAGAGGATGCCCCCGAAGGAAAAGCTTGGGATGAGAGTAGAGAGAAATAGTGGAAGTGGAGCCCATTGGAGGGCGCCTGGAGTCTGGCTAAAAGATAGTAGAACGGAAAGCCGAAGCAATGATGCGGCTGGGCGTGTGACGAGTTTCCGGGATGTTCTTGGATAGATAATAGATAATCAGTACAAATCTGGTCAGGTATACCGTATAGCAGAATGTCTCTCTCTCTCTATCAGAGATTTAGCATAATTGTTATTTTAAAACTGGGGCTCGTTTTGCTTGGGCCGTTCTGTTTGACCCAAACTCAAATTTCCTTTCATGGTCCAACTCCAACTCTATCACCAAAAATAAATACAGACGGGGAGAGGGAGCGAGGGAGGTGAAACTACTATCTTAAAGTATACAATACGACCTATCGTTTTTTCTGAAACTGTTGCGGATGACAAGTCATTCATTTGTATAAAAATTTAGGTATGCTGTTGTTTACTTGGATATGCTAACGCTGTTCACTTAACTTAAAAAAAAAAAAAAAATCTAATGGATGTCATCAACGTGTCAGCCAACTAAATGGCAAACGGAACGATCTGTCGAGTTAGAAGATGTTCATGTTAAACGATGTCCATTTTCTGAACAAATGGATTTTATAAAATCCATCCTCATGTACAGATAAATTGATCAACAATGCTCGCTTCATTTCAATAGCATTTTTGTCAGCTTTTTTGAATGTATTATGACAATCGTCAATCAATAGGTGGTTAGATTTTCCCGCTTTGTTTTTGCCTTCGTTGTCATCGATCGGCTTCTTTCCTTCACATACCTGTCTTTCAAATTAATTTCATCGCTACCTTGTGTACAGGAATCACAAAACAAAGCGGACCATAAGTTATTACTTCGATTTTCCCGCTAAAACTATGACCTATACGTTGACTTTCCCTCTATCTCATCAATCAATGCAATTAATTTAATTCCTCAAATTTAAACGTCAACCTTTGATTGTCATTTTCATTCACTTTGCTCTTAACGAATCCATCTCATCACCAAAATATTACATATAGTGCACACCAACCAGCCAGAATCATTCATCATTGATAAGCAATCAAAAGGGCATACGGCAACTATGGCTTCCAGGAACCAAGCAACTTTGCTCGCTCTCTGTTTTGCTTCGTTGGTTATGGCCGTCGTCGCCATGGACGATATGCCCGGCATGAATATGGCCCCAACGCCGAGCCCCCCGGGTACGGCAGCGCCACCATCTCTTGGCGACCTCGTATCACCGTCACTACTGATGATCGGATTCCTTGCTTTCATTGTCACATTTCTTGCTTTTTAGGCAGCTGATCCGAGCCTAGCTTGTTCCTTGTTGAATTTTTCCTTGGTTTTTAGGCAGGAGTGTTACGTTGTATTGGCCTCTTTCAGTGTTGTTGCTGATTGTTTTCATGTTTATGTTTTCTGTTGTAATTTGTCCTGACAATATCTTGAGTAGAAACTGCGGTGATGTTTTCTAATACACCGTCTCTCCACCTACGTGCTGCTTTTAATTTATGTTTTTATAAGTGAAACAATTTGTGCCTTAAAGCCTAGTCCACAATTGAATATCATACTATCGCTGCAAAATTCCAGACTAGATAAGAACCCACAGAGGAAGTAAGTCTGTGTAGCTAAGATAAGGACATAATTAATGGGAGGGAGATGGCTGGAAAAGAATATATATAAATAAATTATTTTCTCTGCTCCTAGTTTAGAGAATATAATTCGACTTTTTTTCAGAATTTGCAAGGCATGAATGTGCAAATGCAGCATGTATTGCTGCTCCAACTGGAAGCACATCCTCATCAATGGTAAAGTAAGGACTGTGCGGAGGATATACAGATCCAGTCCTCTCATTCCGTGTGCCTAAAAGTAGGAATGATCCTGGTATTTCATCTGAAAAGAAAGCAAAATCTTCACTCCCTGTGACGCTAGGAGCTACTTTTACATTTTCTTCTCCTAATAGTTCAGTCGTGACTCGCCTTACTTGTTCATAAATTCTTTCATCGTTTGTGGTTGGAGGAATTGTGGGATGTTCCCTTCCTGAAAAATCAACCTCAGCAGAGCAACGATGTACAGCCGCCTGCCCTTTGATTACCTGGAAGAAACCATTGGGATTTCTGAACTTCTATTTTCAGAAAATTAATCTATCTTGACATTTTAGCACTAGTTACCTCCTGTATTCTTTCCCTAAGTGCATTAAAGCTCTTTTTGTTGAAAGCTCTGAAAGTTCCGGCTATTATAGCTGAATCTGGGATGATATTGTATGCAGTACCTCCATTAATCATGGCTACTGAAACCACCTGCATTTTGAAATTAAAGCTTGAAATTCTGCAAGGATGAAAAATACACGATAATTGAGTCAGATTTTATGTTCTTAATTACCTGGGAATCTAAGGGGTCTATCTCCCTTGCAACAATGTTTTGCAAACTAATAACTGACGCTGAAACTGCCAAAATTGGATCAATGGAGTGTTGTGGGATCGCAGCATGACCTCCTTTACCACTGATTTTGGCCTTAAAGCTCCCACATCCGGCTAGAAAATCTCCAGGCCGTGATGCCACAACACCAGTGGGATACTTATGCACCAAGTGCAATCCAAGAATGGCCTCTACATTTTCCAGAACACCTTCTTGAATCATATCCTTTGCACCTGTTCCCCGTTCCTCAGCTGGTTGAAATATAAGAATAACAGTGCCCTATTTCGAAAGAACAAAAGCAAATTATTTAAGTTTGAAGAAAAATGGGAACTCAGCAAACTCTTGAACAATTGAATCAAACCTTTAATGTATCACGCATTTCTTGCAGTATTTTTGCAGCACCAAGAAGCATAGCGACATGAGCATCGTGTGCACAGGCATGCATTTTTCCATCTATTTTGCTCTTGTATTCCCATTCCACCAGTTCCTGCTAAGAGCCAACGTACGGTACCCCGGATTCAAAAATTTGACAGATAATATATTCGTCCTAAAAGACTGATGATGCTAAATTAAGCTTAATTATAGGAGGATAACAATAGCATTTATCAAAGTTGCAAAGTCTAATCTCTTTCCATCAATTCCTTTTGACAATCACATAAAGCCGTTAACATCATATCATAATTGTTCTCATTGATTATTGAAGTCCAATCCCCGTTGGCTTGCAAAAAGGGATTACAGTGAAAAGTAGAAAATGCCTGAGAAAGCGTCCACCTTTCATGGGAAAGGGGTGAGTGGGAATAAACTTTTCATATATAATATTATACCGTTGCGGAAAAAGAGATTCTTCCAGTTTCCATTCATTCCTTCACCAACTGATTGGTAACAGTAACATGATCACCTTTTTATTCTGGTCACTGTATCATCCCGCGTGCAACACGTTTCATTTCTTTCTTGATTTTTCTTTTTAACCAAATAAGCTAAGTAAATAAATAAATAAATAAAAATTCGAAACTTTCTCATTATGTAATGTAATGCTTAAACATTCTAATCATCATCATATAAAAATTATCACAAACCCATAAATTAACTGTTCATTAAGGGTAACACGAATAATGGTCGACACCGAAAAAGAAAACCGCCTTGAAATAATGCTTTACCAGTTTTTGCAGGACAAGTTCACAATTTCTGAAGACAGTCCTTTTTTCGGCTAAAAGATAAGACTCCTTGTCTGTCCCTTTTTGAGCTATAAAATTCTTCTCGAAATTGATTTATTATGTTGAAAATTCTCACATGCCCTTTTTAGTCTAATTGAGTTATAATAAATTAATAACAAAGGCAGCCAAGAATAATATATCTCCAGACTGTTGCCTGTCTAGATCATGAGACCTAATTAGTCCACTATGCACACCTTTAAATGGTATATTGTAGCTTATGGTCAGCTTCCCAAAGTGTTTTCATGAAAACTGTTTTCAAATACATTTCATTTGCAAATGTTTTTCGTTAACTTAAAAACGTTTCTTAAGAAAACAAACACAATTGGTGCTCAACAAGCCACTAGATTAACAAAACATTACTTGAAGAATTTGCAATAAACAAGGAAACTAAGGAGACAAAACCCATATATTTGGTCTTCTTTTTTTATGAATTTTTTATATTTAATTTGAAGGGCATAATTAAGGCTAAAGTTGAATGAAAGGAGAGAACAAACCTGAATTGGCAAAGCGTCCATATCAGCTCTTAAAGCAACAAAAGGAGGAGAACCAGATCCAATGGTGGCTACAACGCCAGTGTTAGCCACAGGCCACCGATAAGCAATACCAAGTCGGTCAAGTTCTCGGCGAATTAGTTTGCTGGTCTCAAATTCTTCGTAAGCAAGTTCTGGATGCTCATGAATTTGCCTCCTTATCTTCTTTATCCAGTTAACTGCGTTTTGATCATTAGCCAACCCAATTATCTGGTCGTTGGTGGAAGTATTCTGAGACGTTTTGGCAGGAGAATTCAAGGCTTTTTGATGAGAAGAAAAAAGCTGAAAGCTTAGAGAATAGCAGAGAGTTATGGTTATGGAGATGAAGATTAAGAGAGTGTGCTTTGTAAGAGAAGAAGCCATGGACATGTTGATGAATGGTGATGAAATAGTAGTACTACTTGGTGGTTTGATTTCCATGTACAAGAAAATGTTATGGAAGCAACCACTTCATGCTTTCCTTATATAATTTTAGTGGACGAAATTGCTTTCTTATTTCTCTCCTCTTACAAAAAAATATTTTATATATAAAAGTTTCAGGTATGAAAATGAATTTTTTATATAAAAAATTACTAAGTTATTACAAGTAGACGTCACTCGTCTCATAAAACACATCACATATGTAATTTTAGGATGACATAATGAAAATGATTAATTCAATTTAATTGTTCTCAGTTCATTTTCTTTTGTAGTCAAATTATATTTTACAATTATATTTTGATGTTAAATCGATAAAAAAATAATAAATTGAACTTCATTGAATCAATCTAATCAATGTGATTTACTAATATTATTTTAAAAAAACAAAAATATTTTTAACTGTAAATGCTATTATATAATATTTCATCAATACAACTAACGTATCGAACACAATTTTATATAACGATATCAAATAAAATAAAATAAGATTACGTGATAGTATTAATTACTCGATGTCGATAATTAATTATTCTTATATATCGTCATTTTTAGACAAATATATAACATTTTTAAAATGTTTGATTTAACAATAAAATTATTTATATATATATATATATATATATATATATGATTTAGAAAAATTAGTTTTGATATATAGGATACACGAAACAAGGAGAGATTGAATTATGAAGATGAAAGGTGCTATTATTATAGCATGTATTATTTTAAACGAGGAAAACTATTTGGAAATGAGAAATTTGACCTCATGAATCACGTGGATACATAGAGATTTCCATCAACAAGTCACTGCAGATGCCTGGCAATTTCATGTGGCTATCCTCTATATCCACTTTCCTTTTTCCCTTTTTCTTTTTCTCTTTTTTTTTTTAAAAAATTTTTTAATATGTTTTCATTGACTTAACACGGCTTAATATCTTGGAACATGAATTAATTTTAGGAACACGTTCATTTTATCTTCTATGTTTGAGAAATAAATAATCGATATATATCAACACATTTTATTTCTCTATTTTCTTTTCTTTTTAAATTTCTTTCTTTCACGCAAATACAAATTAACACATTTTGGGCAATTTCAATTAAAATTTTATTTTCCATTCCACTCAAAGTTTGAAAATTCATCATTATTTGAAGGTGAAAATTTAACTTCTGTTTCTTAAATTAAATAAAAGAAAAAAGAAAAAAAAGAAAAGGACAATCCAATTAATATTGATGAGCTGTAATGTAATTTAGAGATTTTGCAAGTTGAAAGACCGTATCCCTATAATTTCGAAGCTCCACAAAATCCTACCCTACCTCATAATTTATTATTATTTAGTCTAATAATAATAATAATAATAAAATAATAATAATAATAAAAAAAAACAATTATATATGTGTACATATGTATAGAGAGAGAGAAATTAAAAACAAGCCAGAAACAATATATACTTTGATTTGTTTTGTAATTTAAAATTAGAATTAAAATATGAGATATTGTGCGTTGGAAAATTTTTGTTAAAACCCGACTCAACTGTACTTTTCTTGTAGATTTAATATTTTTGTAAAATTTAAACATTTGATTGAAAGATTAAAGCAGATATTTGGTTTATTAATAGATAAATACATAAACAAATAGTAGGTTGACAATTTTGAAATTCATTTAAAAAAATTAAATCACGGTACTTAATCAAATATCGATTACACTTAAATTTTTTTTTTTATCTCCTATAAAAAATAAACGATAAAATTGTATGTAATTTTCTTGAATTTATCTAGAACTTATAATTATTAATTATCATCATCATAAAATAAATATCGATAATAAAATAATTTACATATAACACGTGCCTTTCATCTGGTCCCAGGCGTAGAAATTACAATCACGTGCAGATATGTTTGGATCGTGGTAGCTGGCAACGTACACATGAGTGGGACCCAAGTCTGGTCTGAGTGGTTTCTCACTTTCCCTCCACCGCCAGCCGTCGACGGCGACGATGATGATTGACGCGGACGTGGAAATTAAATTATGAAAAAAGAATTAATTTCATTTTTAAAATGTGACACTAAAGGAAATGACCATGCATACAAATACAATTTCAAATATTGAAAAGTCACCCAATATGTTTTCTCCATTAAGGTAAGCATTCATAATATAACATATGCTGCATATTTGTATATATTCATAATGTTTGTTACAAAAATGACCATGCTATTTCAAACATTGAAAAAGTCACCCATATGTTTTCTCTCTTTAGCTAATATATGATTATTTATAATATTATTCACCAATTTAAACCCCGTTTTATTTATATTTATTCATATCTATACTCATATTAAGAAACACTATCATCATAAAAGCTAATTAATTAAGAATAACTAATAAAATTATTATCTTTTTTATAGTTTTAGTTGAACAAGTCTTGAATAAGACTAGCTTGTTTATACTACAAACTTTAGTAAAATTATAAAATTATATTTTATAAATAATATCCTAAATTTTACTTTTGGTTTTTGTTATTTTTGCTACTATTTTTACTGTCATATAAATTTTCAAATTCAAATCCAAAAGATACGATGTAAAAGATCAAGTCTTGCTGTGAATTTATTATTTTATTAATTGGGAAAAGTAGCCTTAATAGTGGAGGGTGATAGGAAAGAGTCGAGAGACTACTCCTAGAGCTCATATTTGATTGAGTACTATTAGTAAAAGGTGCTAGTTGTGAAGATATTTTTTGTACATTAATTTCCTTCCTAATTTTTAATAAATATTTAATAGTTAATTGATTATATATATATATATAGAGGGTAGGATCAAGAGCCTATTTTTTCTTACACAAAATTTTACGTCAACTATAAATTATTAGATATAGGTATATTTAACGGTTGATATTACATCTAACATATTAATTATAAATACATTAATTGTACATTAATTATATGGTCAAATACGATCAATCTTAACTGTTAAATATGCTTATATCTAACAGTTTATAATTGATGTAAAATTTTTTTTACAGAAATTTTTATATCAATTATTAACTCTTAAATTAAAGGTATGTGAACGGTCAAGATTACATCTAATAAATATTAAAAAACTCTTACAAACTCTTTAATAGGTCTTTTATGTCTTTTTTCTTTTCTCTTTCTTACTTCTAATTTATTAATCTTTCTTTCATTTTAATTTTTGTTCATTACATCTTCTCTCTCTTCAAATATATTTTAATTTGAATTATTATTTATAAGTTAAAAAATTCATTAATTAAATAATCTTTTTTAATATATATTATAGTAATTTTTAAAAAAATTCACAAATTTTTTAAATAAATTAATTAATTAAAATAATTTTTATTTAAAATTTTAAAGTTTTTTAATTTACAAATGATAATTAAGATGAAAATTAAAATAGTAATTTAAAATTTTGAGTTTTTTAATTTGCAATTACTAATTAAAATGAAAATAAATAATGAAGAGAGAGAATATATAATAGAAAAAAAAGATAAGTAAGAGGGACATTTTACGAATTATTAGATAAGAAAGAGAAAAGAGAGATAGTTAAAAAATATAAAATATTTTAATTAATAAATATAAATATTTATTATATTTTTATTTCATTTAATATTAATTCTCCACCTACCTTTAATTTAAAAGCTAATAATTGATGTAAAAATTTTTTATGTCAAAAAAAATTACTAATTTTGTTCCCTTCAAATTACTTTTAAAATCTCAATTTCTTTATTTACAATTTTTATCTTAATTAAAATTAAATAAAAAGATCTATTTAAATTAAACTCATATTTTTCATTATAAGTAAGTAGTATTTATACCTATGATAGATATAATTTTTTAGTATTTATACTAACTTAACTTTTGTTTATTATAAATATATTATTTCAAATTCTAAATTAAATAAATAATTTTTTTGTTTTTCAACAATTTTATAAAAGTATTTTAAATTGATAAAACATGGAAAGAGAGTTAATTAATAGAACAATTATTCAATCTCAATATAAAATTAGGTAAGAATTTGTTTGCTAAAGATTAATTGAGCATATTTTATAAAAAAAAATTTAATTAATTATTTTTAGTAGACAAAAGTTTGCTAATATAAGGTTTTCAAAGAAGTGAATCAATAAATGTAATTTTTTAATTTGATGAACTGTTATAAATTTTGTTTATTAAGTTAATATATTTTAAATAAATAAATAAAGAGATTTTTATAAAGTTTTTGAAGGAATGATTATGTTATCTTGTGTTTATTGTTGTGCGTGGACGCTATTAATTGCACGTGGTGTTAACAGAATATTGTCTGTCAATTTTTGCACTGGACCTGAAATCGTACCACTTGGCATTACATGATTGGAATTCTGAGAGGCAGAGCAGAAACAAATCACTAAATATCTTTTTTCCCCAAATAAAAATATATAAATAATATATATATATATATATATAGAGGGAGAGAGAGAGAGAGAGAGAGAGAGTTGTGTTAATTAATTAATTAATTAGTTGAAGAATTAATTAATTAATTAAACACACGTATACATATATATATATATATTATCATTTTAATGTTTAGAAAAGTGACGATGAACATGCACGGTGTTTCAGCAGAAATGTGAGAAAGAGATGGCTTTTGCGACCCACTTACCCAGAAGAATATATGCGTTGAATTCCCAATGGCTCTCACTAATCATTACGTGGTGGATATGGAACCCCGAAAAAGGCTTATTCACTGCATATTATTCCTATGTTATATATTGATATTAATCATAACATACATAAAAACAAATTATTTAATTTGATTATGGAGTCTAATAACATGTATATATATATATTTAAAACATTTTTTTAAAAATTTTTCCTTACTACATTAAAGTAAAAGACTGACTGCAGTAGTTGTTCATTTTTTTTAAAAAAAATATTGTCAATTAATTGTTACAATTTAAAATTTAATATTGTGTTCATTAAATTGTTTACAAACTCTTTAGTTGAATGAATTAACATCTTTATATAATTATCATCACATGTTATGCATGAACATAAGTGAAAGTGCACATATTCTCTTTGTACATCAAGAAATGATTGAAGATTACTATATATATATATATATATATATATGTATATATGAAACGCACCGATGCTTTTTTCTTTTTCAATATAGAATTTTATTTAGTAATTGTTTCTACGTTGGTAATAAACAATTGGTCATGTGGCACTATAAAGATTAAGACGCAATACATGTCAGTCGCAAGTCACCGTATATACTTTATAACAAGAAGAAGTTGTACTAATTAAATTAAAATTTTCTTTTACCAAGATCGTGATTATTACATAATTGTATAAATAATTAATGCATCACATTCATCTTAGGCATTTAGTTTGTTTATTAATGTTCTTAATTTTCGAGTGAGTTATATATAACACGTACAATATCAAAAACATTACATTTTTTTAAATATATATATATATATAAATATATAAATTAAAGATAATTAATTATTTGATTAGAGATAAAAGTAACAAAAAAAACGAACGAACGTAGTTACAGTGTGAATTATATATGACACTTCTATTTCAGGATTTTAACTCAGAGAAATTAATAGTAGCCGCAGCAGGCAGTGAAGCGGCCCCTCAGTCACCGCTAGTCCAACCATAATCAAACAATTTTATAAGCGTAATTCATCCCCACTTTCTTCCACTCCATCAATTCTCCTTTAAACTCTCTCTTCCACAAACAAGTCTAGCCTACATATTAATTAAGAATAAGCATTGAATCAATTATTCCAAAACTTTCCCTCTGCATGTCACAATCCATGGCGCAAATGCAACTCCCTTCTCTTCTCATTCTTCTCTTTTCTTTCTTCACATCTCTTCAACTTACGCATTCCAACCTTACTCTAGATTACTACAGCAAATCGTGCCCTCAGTTCCCACTCATAATGCAACAGGTTATTACCGATAAGCAACTCTCTTCCCCCACCACAGCCGCTGCCGTCCTCCGTCTCTTCTTCCACGACTGCATGGTCGACGGCTGTGATGCATCCGTCCTCATTGCCTCTAACGCTTTCCATAAAGCCGAACGTGACGCCGACATCAACCTTTCTCTCCCTGGAGATGCATTTGACCTAATCTCCCGAGCAAAAACTGCCCTCGAGCTGCAATGCCCCCGGGTCGTCTCCTGTGCTGACATTCTTGCAGTGGCAACGCGTAACCTTATCGTTATGGTGGGTGGACCTCATTATAATGTTCTTTTGGGAAGACGAGATAGTATTGTATCCGATGCTTCTCTTGCTGAAAGAAATCTTCCGAAGCCTAATTTTCCATTATCTCAAATTATATCAATGTTTAATTCTAAAGGATTATCTCCACAAGAAATGGTCGCTCTTGTTGGAGCACATACGATTGGTTTTTCACATTGCAAAGAGTTTGCTTATAGAATATTCAACTTTAGCAAGACTTCTCAATCTGACCCAGCAATGAATCCTAAATACGCAGCAAGGTTGAGGAAACTCTGCGAGAATTACACTATAGATACTGAGATGTCAGGCTATAATGATGTGTTTACGCCGGGAAAATTCGACAACATGTATTACAGGAATCTGAAAATTGGATTGAGCTTGTTGCAGTCTGATAATGCGATGGCAGTGGATGTTAGGACTAAACCCTTCGTGGATCGTTATGCGGCCAATCAGACTGAGTTTTTTCAAGCATTTGCTAGAGCAATGGAGAAGGTTAGCCTTTTTAATATTAAGGTAGGAAGAGAAGGAGAGATTAGGCATAGATGCCACGGCTTTAACCATTTCAACGGCCCAAAAATTGGTAAGAGATCGTAATTCAAGGGCTAAGAAGGCATAGATGGAGAAAATCAAACGATGATACATATATAGGGTGGATGCCTTTGGTCTCTTTTTGGTTTTAATATTAATATTGTAGTTGATGATTTGAATTTCTTTTAATGTAAAATGATTAGCCCGCCCTTTGTGTATTTCTTGAGCCTTATTACATCAGCTGATGACTCAACAGTGACTATCCTAGATCGCTCTCAATCTTAGCAATTTATTCATAGGCAACATTAGCTATAAGCCTAACGACATTGTTTTTAAACTGAGAAACGAATCAGTTGATGTTTGACAAAAAGAAAAAAAATTGAAAAGGTAAAACAAATAATTGATGAGTTCTGGGTGGGTCGTAGTTCGAAGCCAGCCCGTACAAGGTTATGATTTTTAAGTCCAATTTTCACCAATCTATGTTGTCACAAATCTGGATCTGATCACCACAAAAATTTTGTGAAATTGGCTAATATCAAGGTACGCAAATAGTGAAAAACAATTGAACAACGACCTTACTTGGGATTGTGGGTCACAGAATTGGGAACCCCGAAAAGGAAACGCGGGGCACAACCAGTTATTTATAGGGAGCTCACGCGAAACCAAGGAAGATATCGGTAACCAATTGGCCAACAAATACACCAAAAAATTGGCCGGCAGCAAATACATGCGGATTAATTTTCCATTTCTTTTATCCAACAACAATACAACTCATGCAAAGAGGCGACCGATAGGATCTTCAAGAATAATTTATGCATTTACAGGTATGCTCCTAAATATTGAGGAAAAGTAACAAGAGAATGACCCTGACACCGTAAAAAAGAAAAAGAAAGAATTTTACAATAACAATGAACTCTTGTCACCCTTGAGATGCCAAGGAAATTCCGCCATTCCACAACATTTGCCTCCACTTTTTCAGTGTCTAGTGTGCACAGAAGAAGCGATTGTTAATCCTCCATTCTTTTGATTTTACAGATCCCAACCACCGCAGCATAGAATGATAGTGCAAGTTTTATCTAAAGGGTAGTTGATTCCGATTGATGGTATTCTGAGGTATTACGACACGGACAAAAGTACACTAACCCATTATTCAAATTGAAGAAAGTAAAAGTGTTATTAGAAAAAACGTTACAGGACAATCTTACCCTAACTAGCATTTGTTTCGCTTGTCAACTTTTAAGTGGAGATTGTACCATTTCTTCTTCTTCGATGATCTATCTCTACCTGCAGGTTTCTTATCTCTCACTTGGCCATCTTCTTTGACCTCCTTGGGAGAACCACGACTTCTACTCTTACTTGTACTCCGCTTCATTGGTGGGGCATTCGTGTATGAGGCATGAATTTCATTTCTTTGTTTAAGTAGCTCATCAATCTACAAAAGCGATATATTACATTTAAGAAACAAGCTCATTCTTGAACAGTATTCAGCCACAATATTTCTGCTAGTTAATCTTACCGTTTGCATTTCTTGTGCATATCTGCTGGTCATCTCTGTAAATTGTGCCAGAACCTGTCAACACTAAGTGAATAACAACAAAAGCAAATGTATTTACACAGGGATATGCACTATAAATATCAAAGTTTGTACCTCTCTGTATTCGCTTTCGAACTTTGATAGTTCCACTCGTTTAGTCAGAATTTCAGCTTCTACAGCTCTAAGATTCTCCTTTTCTTCTGTAAAAGGGGCAGCACAAAGTGCTTCTATTGTGTAGCTTGCACTTTTAAAAAAATTGTCACCTAGAAGTAATGTGACAGCAGAAAGGCAGTTAGTTGGGTTCATCCAAGTGCATTACTAGGGAAAACATAATCTTGCTGAACAGAGAAGCTAAATAACAGACCATAAACAGCAAATACATGGGTGCCAGCCTTCAATTCACTTATTTCACAGGGCTGAAACCCATCCAGTTTTTTGAAGAAGGCAGCATCAGGATCCTTTCCAGCAGCCATCTACAGCAACAATAATTCCAAAAGAATAACAGAAACAATGAGCAAAACCAAACTTGGAGATGAAAAGTAATTAAGATATATTTACAACATAATTGACTCACCGAGTTGGTGGTTTGATCCAACCGGTAAACTGGGAAACCAAGAAAATACATGCCAGCAGATGTAACCTTTCCAGTTTTTGCGCTATCCTCCTACATCAGAAAGAAATCATTTAAATAACTTGATTTTATGGAATAAGGAGGAAAAAGAAGGGTATAAAAAGAAGTGTGTCTTTTCTGTATAACAAAAAGGAACAAGATGAAAAGAAAACTGCTTGGATACCTGAAGAGCAAGGCTCAATCCACCAGCTCCTTCCTGATCAAAGTACAATAACTGCAGAAAACCAATCAGTCAGAACACTTGCTTTAGGAGAAGAAAGAAAACAAAATATACTTTTTGTTCAGATGCATTATTTACGACATCAGCCAATTAACAAGTAGACACAAATTTGACCAATTCCTGCTCCAATACTGAAAGATGAAAACTTTTATGCTGGGAGCCATAGAGGATACAGCTAACTAGCACCTGTCAGCTACCATTTGCATTCAACTGAAAGAACAGGCAAAAGTATATTCTAGCATATGTAGACTTAGCCTTTTTAGTGAAATGATCAACCACTTAGTGATGGAATAAAAATAAATGAGAAACTAGACACGTTAGACATGCCAAAAAATAATAACAACCATTTTCCAAACATTTTGGATTGCAAAACTATACCACATCATTTTTGAACAATAATTAAACAAGCCTATATGGATTGTGAATATAAGCTACCCCGATTGACATCATTTCACTTGCTAAACAAAAGGTACTTCAACTTAAGCTTATTTAAATATAAGTCAGCTATGGTCTACTTGTCCTTGTAAATATTTGATTTTGCAACCACCAGCGACACAAAGCAAACTAGTTTGAACTTTCTTTAACAAAGAATTATCTGAATTTACCATCAATTAAAATAGTATTTCATGCAGAATAACCTTTTAACGAATGCTTTAACTTGTGAAGCCTTATGTACAGACAAGAACTGAATAGCAGCATAAAAGATGCAAACAAGCATGCAGTTTCCACAGAAAAGAGTCTAGAGTTTTCTAAATCTATAGACCTTGAATTTGCTTTTGTCGGAGGATTGCACTCGGCATACTAATCCAGCCTGGGCTTCTTCTTCCATTATTATAACAGAATAGAAGTGAGCACATTGCTTTTCAACCTGTTCAGATATGAAAATTTTCAATCAGCACTCTACCAGCAAAGGAGTTGCAACTAGAGAGAAATAAAGATGTGCCTACCTTCCTGGTTATAGGTTGGCCGAGAAGAAGAGGACGAATGGTGACCACACCATTAAGTGCCTCCTCCAAGACAGTTGCTGATACAGTGGTCTTGATCGGCACACCGAGTTTACTATTTTGTAGAAGACATAGAACATAACTCAATTTACGCAGGTCATAAACTATGAAAAATATTTCACAAGTTGCTAAATAGTACTAAAAAATGGAAGCCATTCACAATAAACTTACCTAAAAAGTGCAGCAAATATGGTGTTCACAGCCCCCAAACTGGAAAGATCTAGCTCCAATTCCTGATTTTCTGACTCAACAGCCTAAGAAAGAACAGTATTGTGTTGAGAACTGTTTCATACTAACCAAAGCCTTTCAAGGGATGATTGAAATACCCTTTTTTGTTCATCTCACCTCAAAACCAGCATTGTCATACTGCCGTCTTTTGTCAGGATCTGACAAGATATTATATGAAAATGTAACCTCCTTAAAAATATCAGCTGCTACAGGATCATTTGCATTCTTATCAGGATGGTACCTAAAATAGTAATATGTCAGGAGTTTAAAAAAGCTAAACCATCAGAGCAAAGGAAGTTAAGAAGATTGAAAGAATCAAAGCAATACTACATTTAAGAACATCCTATGGTAAACACATATATGCATCCATCCATGCCATAATTGCCTTTAGCAATCAAGACACAACACTTAACAGTGACATTTGAAAGAAAAAGCCTTCAAGCATCAGAAGAGATATCCTACAACCGCTACTGATCAATAGTTAACCAAAGAATCTAAAATGACTGAAGCATCAATGCCAGCAACATAAGAAATTGATATAGGTACAGGAGAATGTCCAACATTCCTCTTGATGGACAGCTACAAACAAAGGCTATTAGACTAACCAGAACAGGTATATGCTGGAAATTCAGAACAATGTTGCTCAATCATTTCTCTATTGGTTTCAATGTAGCATATTGGCAACTAATAGCAACTTTACAAGTATTTAGAAAACTACATGGATTACTAGTGCTAAAGTTAACATTAACCACCCTACTTTCATATAGCATTTTACTTTTTCATAGGTTCTCAACCTTTGGCCAGCACCGTTCTCTGCCACTTGTTTCTATCAAAAAGCCTTTGTCTTATTGGTCCTTATCCATAATCCAGCATCTTCTCAAGGCGCATAATCCATAGGAATTTAGTCATGACTAGTGACCTGGCTGATCTTCTCTCTAATTTCATCTTGACGTCCACAATCCATAATAACGCAGTCATGACTATTGGTACTGCCACTACATTTGACCAAAAATTAAACGAACACATGAAAGGCACATTCAAATGACAGGCTCAATGAAAAAGAAATGCACCTAAAACTTTTATCTTCATCATATAGTCAAATTTGAAGATCCAATGAGCTAGCTACACTATTCTAATTACTGTACCGACAAGCTATCTGTCCCAACTACTGTAACTTAGAGATTTTGTTTTCAAATCTACTGAATCTACACAAAACCAGCAACACTCATAGTAAGTATTCTCAAGCTATTCTCTCTCTAAAACGGAGTCAGTAAGTTTTCTCAGGAAATTTTATCCCATACAATAAATTCACAAAGTTCCTTGCAACTATTATTGTTAATCATCTGCATGTACTACAGACAATAAATAAGATCTGCAATTTGACGGGGCACCAAGATAACCTCCTGGTTAAGCACAAAGACATAACAATCATCAACGGACGACTAATTCTCAAAGCACCAACGTAAGCGATAAAGCTGTGCCACAATTTACTACAAAGTGCGTCACGAGCAAAATCTCACTAATTCTAGTTCTTCTTCTTACTCTGATTTATGGTAAAAATTTCCAATCGCCATATCTATATTAACATATGCGAATATAACAAAGTTTATTAGCATTGACGAACTGTGACGCTAATTATTCAACCAAAATTCCTATAAATTTCAACAAAAACGTTTTGCAGAAAATTCAACCAATAACTTCACAGAAGCTTACGAAAATAATAATAATAATAATAATAATAATAATAATAATAATAATAATAATAAAGAAAAGGCGCAAAATCAGAAAATACACGAAATAACATACTTAAGAGCCATTTTACGGTAGGCGCTCTTAATTTCCTGATCTGTGCAGTTCCTCGAGACACAAAGAACCTCGTAGGGGTCCCGCCGCAGCTGCTTTCCAGTATCGCTTCTTTCCGACTTCGATCTTTGAGTCGGCATTTTCAATCAAAACCTGAAAAATCTACTAAAAACCCTAGAAAGCACTGCGGAAACGCAAGATTACATACAAAAATAAAGAACAAACAATTGCTCCCGAATTTTCTCGCATTTCCATTAGTGCTGCGAGAAAATAAATGATTGGTAGAAAAGAATAGAAAAACCCTTGACTGAATGGAACATCCAAGCTGGAGCTTAGGAGGACAAAAGCGACAAGAGAACGAGAAAATGGAGGGGAAAATTACACAAATTAGTTGTGATTTTGTTATGGTTTTACTGTTTATCTCACAAGAATTTAAATTTAAGAATCGCAATTCGTTATGATGCGCAGGATGGGTAATGCGCACCGAGTGAGATGTCGGCACGTGAGTGTGCGCGTGCGAATGATTCGGACCGCATGCTGCTTGGGTTAAGAGAGTGCGTAACGCGCACCGTTTAAATGAGACTTACCCTTTTAATTTAGAGAGAGTTGGATTTAAACGATGAGGGGAAGAATGGGAAAGTGTGAGCTGGATTGGATTGGATTGAAGGAGCTTGATCTCCATAATCAAAGCCGAAAAGGTTATTTATTGAAATCTAAATTAGTGGGGTATGGTGTACTCTGAGTTGAAACTTTAACGCTAAAACATTCGTAACATTATCATAAATTTCCTATTTTCACATTACAAATCCAATTATTTTCTTACTTTCCAAGTAATTATTATATAATGTGCATTATATGGGTATTAATTCCAAACATGATAAATTATTCTTTTACAAATATTTGTGGTGGGTCAGTTAAGTTGATATGTTGTTAATAAATGATATTCGCTTGTTTAAAATGAAAGTCATAAAATATAAGGTATTACTTAAAATTTTATTTAGAAAATCAAATTAAAATAATATAAGATTATTATGCACCAAATTAGAATATTATGACGTTTAAAAGTTATTGAAATACACATTAAAAATGGTGGTAAGCATGTGATTAAGTACATTAGCTGGCAAATGTATTCGGACGGAGGGAAATTAAATAATAATGATTCGACCGTCTGATTTCTGATCTGCTCACATTTGGGTTGCAGAAGAATGCTCTGTCAAACGCTGGCCTGGACTGGCCTGGTAATGCCATGCTATAAAAAGGCCCAATTTTTATTATTTCATATTTGTTCCAGCAAAGTTTATAGTTTATACCACCACCTGCTAAAATCGGTACACCGCATATTCCGTTCCACGCACATACCTTTTTTTTTTTTTTTTTTTTTTTTGGTTTTAATCTTCAGAAAGTGATCTATTTGCAATTTTGGAATTATTGGATTACCTAACTTAGCTTCTCTTTTGATAACGCGTGGAATTAGGATTATCCAAAAAAGACCCAATGTTCGTACTGGAGTCAATCTTTTTTCAAACCCCCCTGAAATCATTGGTAAGATTTTAGTATTTATCAAATCATCCTTCCTTCCTATCTTTAGGGTAGTTCACTTAACCCACTACAGCTATTAAAATATAATTTTAATCTTGATAATTCGTAGTATTAACAAAAAAAGAAAAAAAAAAAACTTTTGATTTTAGATAGACATTATCTTTCAAACTAAGTTCGAGGTCCATATCAATAAGAAATTGATACAAACATTTGAAATGATATGTTTCCAACTGCCACGTGCCAACGCCAAGAATTGGAATAATAATGATATTTAATTGTAGTTGAATATTAATATTGTAAAACTTTTATTTTAAGAAGACGTCATTGTGTAATCCATTACATGTCAATTTCCTTGAACTAAAATACAAATGAACACCCCAAAAAAAAAAAAAAAAAAAAAAAAAAAGAGTTTCATATTGAAGCTACGCGTTTGCCTGCCACTGTGTCCTTTCTAATAATAGAAGAGTACAAATTTGTCTTGTAGCCTTGATTTGAAGGCGAGGTGACAAAATTTATGCAATAAAGATTAAAGACTCCATACCTAACAATTTAAAAAGAAGAAAAATGAAAAAAAAAGGTGAACTCATATCTATAATTTGATTGTCTCTACCAAAGACACAGATTTAACACCTTTCTGTTTTGTGCTTGTTAACTTAAGATATAGAACTCTTATTTTATTTATTTAATAAAGAATTTTCGTTTGGAATGTCTAGTAATAGACGCTTTGAAATAATAATTTTCAAAAATTAAAATATAATCTACAAATTGGACTTGGATGTCTGACCTTCGATACAACTTAGGTATATATTGGGCTTCATGTTAATATTGGTCCACCCATGTTTACGTTTCTCTCGGGGGGTCAATAGTAATTTGTGAATATAACCCGAGCCCAACAAATGCCAATGGTCCAGACTATGGTCATAATCGAGGCACTGATCCAACCCAACTATCACTCTCATTCATGTCAAACAAATGCAATGCACCGCTTGTCGATGTTCCATACCTCCAAATTTTTAAATCTTAACATCAAAAATTAATTAATATTAAAAATAAATAAAATTTCAATTATCACATAAATACATTCTAATTAAATATTTTAATGAACTCTCTTAAAAATTATTAAAAATTTATATATTAGATGAAAATCTAATTGTAAAAAGTAAGAGATGCTTTTACCGCTTAAATTATAATTTAAGTAGTTTTCAAATAATATAATTTTTAATCGTAAATAAAAAATATAATAAATATAAAATCTTATATTTTAATGTTATAAACCATTTAAGAAATTAATAATACTTAATTATTCACAAACATCCTCAAATTGCTGTGTTTAAATACTCGAACCTAATGGACCTTTTAAGATTCATAATTTTGATGTATTCAATGAAAACACAATTAGCGTGTTACATGCAACTTCTAGATCACCGTCATTGATTTTATTATATACACACCCACATCAATCAATCAATCTGTTCATTAATTTTTATTCTTTTATTGTAATATTTTTTCTTAACTTGTTACATATCTTAATTGTTTATATATGACATATTAGTATAAATATATATATATATATATATTTTTTACCCTTGCTCTTGTCAAGACATGACACATTTAGCTGCCTAATGTCCAGAGAATCTTAACAAGATCTATATAAATCAAGATAAGATATTCCATAAATCGACACGCGTTGAATTATTAAAAGAAAAAGAATATATATTTTGATTTTATTTATCATAAATACATTATATTAAGTAGTGTACCATTATCAATATGCATGCATTAGTCTCTGATGATACGTTAAGCCAATATTTTAAAAAATTAAAATTAATAAAAGAGTCCATTTCATTAAAAAAAAAAAAATTAATTGGGGTTTCTTTGTATTATTCAAAGCAACTTAGCGGCAAAGACCGGTTGGATGTATAAAAAATTAGGATTATTATTTCGGTCCAACTAACAAGCCAATTTCAATTAAAATAATGAAGTACAATAATCTACGATTATTCGATTGAAGATAATAGTTTTAAAATTTGTAATATTTTAATTAATGTGACATTATTTTTAATTAAAATGAATGGCGAATAATTTCGTCCCAAAATGCTTTGATTGCGGTGTATCAACTATAATGCTTGCACGGAATAATAAAAGGGCTGAAGGTCTTTTCTTTTTTTTGTTGTTAAGACTTGGTGCACGTTTTCATTTTAAATTTTATTGATTAGAAAAATAATAAAAATAAAAATAAAAATTATTATGGTTCGAGCAATTATTGCAACTGACTCAACGTTACCTAATCTTTAAATCTACGTCTTTGTTAATTAAATTAAACACAATTTGGAACAAACCCATGTAATTAATTATTCATCGATCAAACTTGAGGTACAAGAATCATTCCAAAAATTAAATATTTTAGCATGAATGAGGTCATTTAATCAAACACTTCAATATTAAAATATTATAATTAGTTTTGTTGTATGCACTTAGGTTTTGCAATATTTATTAGTTTGATGATAATAACTTGTTCATAATGTGACTAGATTTGAGATCTTCCACGATCTGATATTATCTCCTTAGATTATTGAATAATATAATGATGCTTAATTTAATTAATTACAGCTGGTCAGCTCAAATTCAGGTGTTTTTTTAATAATTTATTTTAAGAATGGGTCAAAAATGTAAACTTAGTAACCTCGTTTTGAAATTTCCTGAATGTTTTTCGTGGGTATTCAAATTCAATATTACCAGTGGCAGTGTGTCACCATGATGTTGAATTTATGTAACTGGACTAGTCTTGTCTGAATAGAACAGAAATTAAGTAGAGAATAATAATATTGAATCAGAGGCTGAAACGTAGACGAAGTTACAAATATATTCAACAAGTATGACTATTAATTAATTATCTGAGAATCCTGATTACAATATGAATTTGAATAATAATATTGAATCAGAGGCTGAAACGTAGACGAAGTTACAAATATATTCAACAAGTATGACTATTAATTAATTATCTGAGAATCCTGATTACAATATGAATTTCTAATTGTTGCTTTTAAAATTTATATAGTACACTTCCTTCCAAAAAATTAAAAAAAAGGAAAAAAAAAAATTTAGCACACCGGCAATGACCACCCTTAATTTGCTTTTTATTGCTTTAATTCTTTTAAATTTTAACAAAACATAAAGGCTAGCTAACTACCCTAAAATAAATACCCTTTCATCATATATCATTATCAAACTTTATTTTATAAAGTGTAAAATTCAAACCCGAATAAAAAAAAAAAAAAAAAAAAAAAAAAGTAGAAGAAATAAAGCGTACATATGAAAGCATTGAGTTTCTCAATGAAATTAAGGATAAATTTTTGTCAGCTAAATGAAGACAAATCTATATAGCTTGTGTCTTGATTTGAACAATCTCAGAAACTTTGTCCAAACTAACTTGAAATGAATACAATATGTGATCCGGCGGGACCGCAGTTCATTGCTACTATGCGTAGAACATGTGCGGGTATGATATTCAAATTGAACTTGTTTACATAATTGTAATCACCAATCATTTTTCTTTTTTCCTGGTGACATACAGCGGCTACTGGATGTTAATTACCAGCCAAGTATGAGGAATTTAACATGTATGTGTATATCCTTTATCATTTGCTAAAAGTTCAAAAGAAATCATATCTCTGGAGAAGACATGGCACTGTTTACCTACATACTGGAATCAGTTTATACACCACTCTGCAAGCTGAGCCCTAACTGAAGATCCAAAGATTTACAGCTTTGCTTTGGAGCAGACAAAGGGGATGGCTTGATGATGACAGGCCTGTTCTCTCCGGATCTGTCGGTGTGTGTTAGAGTGAACATACTTGAATCTTGTTGGAAAGTGGTTTGAGTTGGGAGAGTACTGTACCATCTTGATACCTGCGACCCGTTAAGATGAACATCTTGATCGTATGGATTGAAACTAATCTGAGATTCTTCATAGAGAGTGAATTGCTCCGGAGTGTAGCACGAAGGATCATAGAACCATGCACTGGAGCCATGGTAATTGAAGCTGAGATTGTTTTGTAGAGGTTGAAGGTAACAGCTGAGGCTGGCTTTCCTGGCTTGAAGCTGCAATCTTTTCTTCTTCATTCTTTCCTTCTTATGGGCATTCTGGTGACCCCCCAATGCCTGCGAGTTTGCAAACTCCTTGAAACAATATTGACACTCAAACTTTTTTTCATCGGCTTCGCCAATTGATGAGTTGCTTTTATCCTTGCTAGGTTTCTCGCTTGCAGATGAAGCAGTGTTTGATGAGTTAACACTTTCATCTGCTTCGGCTGATCCTTTCAGGGAGCTATCATTATTGTTGGATGGATTTAGCTCAAACCCAAATAACCTGAGCTTCTTTTCAACACAGGATCCGGCAGAATTGGCATTTTCCCCATCATCGGATGTATGAGAAAGAACATTATAAGACGCTTCCATTTCCATGTTCCTCGAAATGTGAAAAAGAATGATATATTTTTAGTTTCTTTTTTTGTGGGTAGTGGTAAGACACAGATGAGTTGTTTACCTTCTCTTCCATATATATATATATATATATATATATAGTAAACTCTATGGCTTCCAACGATGCATTGCATCTCAAATAGGGAATAGTTTTATAATCATGAACAGTATAATCGTACTCAAGGGGTCAATAAAAAAGAGATAAAAGAAAAGTCAGATCAGAGAAACTGTCTCATGCAATATTGGTGTGTTTTTTTTTTCAAAGAAAAAAAAATTCAAATTTGTAGTAGATACACCTCAAACTTTCTCCCTCAAAGAGGATTCAGTGTGCTTTGTTAATGAAGAATAATAGTCTGGAAGCAATTTAAATATTACATAAAATAATGCAATTATGGTACCACTTGGTCATTAATAACATATATTCCATGCTTAGGGAGAGGATAAAAGTTAATATATAAATAAACTGAAACAAATATTATAACAAAAGTCAAAGAAAGCTGGATGCAATCACCTGAAGAAGGGGCACAAACTTTGAAACAAATCTCCCACTGTACTTAAATGCATATCTAGGATTATATAATATTTTACTAAACCAACAAATTAGTCAGTGGATTCACGTATTGTCCTCTATCCAACCTTATCATAATATAATATGCTAATGAAAACATAAAATTTATACATGTGGGTGCCCAGTCCCATCCATTAAGGTCTCAAAGTTAATGTATAAAAAATGTTGAAACCTGTAGAAATGTGATTATTCAGCACCAAATGAAGCTTCTCTGCAATTATCCCACCACCCACACAACTTTAAAAAAATGGCTTAATATATCAATCTTGACCATGTTTTTGCAAAAGCTAATATAATAATAGTAAGGGAGAGTAGTTGCTAAACAGGGGAATATAAGAAGTGGATGATGATGTAAGCATATATACTAATAATGGTCTTCAATAAGATCTGGGCATATCTTCTTAGAGCAGGCAAACCTATTTTTTTATACCCAAAAGCATATGTTTTCTGGTGAATCAAGTCATCAACTAATATTATTGTATACATAAGCAAAGCATTTGTGTTGGACAGTTGTTCTAAAAGGACCCACAATTTGTAACTTTGAGGACATATTAGAAACTGTCAGATTGTGTTGTTTATTCCATTGTCTCTACCTAGATCTTCCATTGGTAGACTTCTTCCACCAATAGATCTCTCATGCTCATCAATTCCCAGTTCCCACTCCTTTTTTTCAATCTATTCAAATTACTTTCTTGCTTTAGGAGAAGAATTCCAAGTAGGCATGCTGTCATCAAGCATTTCACTATCCTAACATGTGGAATAATATGAGGCCATACGGGGAATTAGATTGGGTTATTGTGCTTGGTGGGTGGGTTGGCTGATTGATTGATTTCGGCTCATTTCATTTCATTTATCCATGGCTTTGATAGAGGATCATAGCATGGTCCCTACCATCAGCCACCCCAAATCTTCTTTCTCAGCCAATCTATCTTCCTTCTCTTCTGGAAAAATCCAAAAGGAATTTTAAACACATTTAAATACCACACATAGTGCCAAGATTGACTAATGCAACACGATTAAATATAATTTACCATTTAATTTATTTATATTAAAGGCATAACAGGGATCAGGACAAAGCATGGGTTGTTATATAAGGTTACCCTCTACCTTCAAGTATCACTTCATAGCATATCTTTGACAGAACTTACAGTTGATAATAAAACAATTGTTTAGATAATTTTGAGTCTTGTTCCATATCTGTAGCTGAGATGTAAACCTTTTCCTGCTTGATCCTGACGTGTTTCAATCCAAGGCTTTGTTTTTTTTAGTCCAAAATATCTGCACAAGGAATGATTGATGTAAACGCCTTTAAGAACCTTATGCCATCACAAGCATTCTAGAGTTGAGAAGGCTCTACTGGTGAAAATTACTAACATGACCAGCTACCCTGTTTTAGGAGGAGGAAACAGCGAATCAGTCTTAAAGATGTGCAGTCATCTCATGGTAGTGAAAGCAGTGTGGAAAGCACTTGGAAATACGTCCTGCTAGTGGAACAACAGAAAACATTCCATGCGTCAAAATTCCTGTAATTATAATCTTTCTGTGAAACTTAATAAATCATAAACATGAGAAAAATTACAGTAGCAGCATAATTATGTAGTTTGATAAAATATCCAAGAAATTTCATGGTAGGCTCTTACAGGCTTCATGTTTTGATAGATCCCCTGAATAATGCCTATTGAATATTTTAGTGGGATAAAAGCGAATCTAACTTGGCAAAGGAATTGTTACAAGATTGACCAAAGCAAATTGAGGCCATTTCCAGTTCCTATCACAGTCCCATATTTGTAATATTCACATCTTCAATTAATGATTGGACCAAAGTATCTGCAAAATACAATTTACAGATATATGTTAACTCATTACTACCATTTTATCCCCAAGCTGACACCTTAGCACATAGGCAAATGATGAGATTTAAGTGCAAATATGTCCCAGACCATCACTAACATGTAGATGTAGTTATCACACCAAGCAAGATAATAGGTTGACCAATAAATTTAAAGCTACTTTGTCCAACCTCTACGGCAGTTTTCCATTGCTGATTAAAGGAGTGGATAGGTCATTTTTCTGCATGAATCATATATTCCACTTCTTCGGATTGATCTCCTACTGGTACATCATGAATGAAAATAACCGATGAATTGTTCAATAGATGATTTAAACTGTGTTAGAACTTCATTTGGCCTCAAGCAGAATATTTTTAAAAGTTCTTTCGGCAATTCCTCAATCTTGTTAATTGATTAAGCACATGGTAAAAGATATGGAGTTAGCAGCCAAAAGCTATTCCAGCATAAACTCGTAAGTGCAATGCATCAGATCATAATTTTCCCATGACTAATTTCATCTTGGCCATCACTACCACTTTGAAAGCTTATAGCTTAAATCATATTTTAGGTTAAAAGTCCATAAACACGTATGCCAAAAAATTCAAAACTTATTCTTGGCTTCTAAAACCAGCCTCGCACAAACTTCCACCTAATCAACAAAGTCACTGCTGGTGTTGGGTTGTGGGGTAAAATAGATAGTAGTATGAAAATGAGAATGTTCAGTTTAAGCGATACAAATTTGGAGAAAAAAATAGTTGTTATCATAAATATTAGCAATCAAAGTACAACTTGTAATAAAAAACCATTCCAACAAAAAGCACTTAGAAGCTATCATGATAGAGAAAGAAAATGATTTTGACTAACTCAACAAACTATATTCATTGTTTGAGGACAGAAAGCAGAGCTTACGCAGAAATTGCTGGGATATGGAGAAACTCAAACAAATGTGGCCACTTTTGAAAACACTTGAATCGTCCCACAGATATTTCCTGGTCGCTGCAACGCAACACGTGCCTTATCCTACAAAATTGACTGTTGGGGTACCCCAGGACTCTGTTTTATCATTGACAAACCTGCACTCTTTCTTTGTTGGAAATCCATGAACCCACCAACCCAATTTGAGCGTCAAAGCTAATTTCGGTTCTTCACAAAACAAGTTAGTACACAATGAAAATGAGCAGTGAAAACGGTTGTTAAGCAGCAGTTTGTACCAAATACACTCTATTCTACTTATCAGCTATACCTTAAGTACCAAAATATCCTAACTGTAACAGTAAACATTCCTTTCATGAGTAATGCAGCAACTGAACGACAACTCTTCAATTTCTTTTATCACATATTTCAATTGTTTTTTCGTCATAGTATTGAAACATAGAATAAAAAAATTCAACAACTATAACAAAATCTTAGAAGACATGAGAAAAAATTTGAGGAATTGTAACATACAGCAGCGGTGTGGTAGTTTTCCACTCCATACATAAAATGCAATTGGAAGTTGGAAGCCGTAGCCGCCACTCTGGATTACAAAAAGTCAATAAAGATTGAAAATCTTTTACAATCCTAGTGGGGTTATGGCTTCCTAGCTTGCGAGTATTTAACCATTTACGACCAATAGAGTCAATCTATAATATTATTGTAAGTTTTGTAAATATGGGATAAGTTTGCGAAATAATATTAGTTATAAGTAAAAGTTTCATTTTCCTTTGTTTAGGATTACAAACGAACGTTTATAGCAGATGTAGCGATTTTGGCCCCCAAAATTCGTGTGGGCAAATGACCTTTCGGACTAGAGGATTGCCGAGAAAGCGAAGGAAGAAACGACACCAATATCTTTGGCTTTTACAATATATCTTTGTTTAATATCTGTACGGTTCATTACTTGAAACAAAATAAATTTTACAGTTCTGTAATTGATTCAAGAGAAATGAATTTCGTCCCCGCATCAGGATTACAAGCTACAGCGTAACCCACTTCTAGTCCTGACATTCAGATGGTGAACCTGCTAATAAGCAAATTAGATCTTAGAAGCACCAGCAGCAGCATAAGCATTCTAAAATATTCCAACTGGAACATAGGTTACATGGGAAAGCGATTAACAATTTACAGGTGCATAGGAATGATAGAAAAATATTCTACACCTCAAAATTTCTCGCCACTATCTATTTAATAATATTAACCATTGAGTTAAAGAAAGGGCAAAAATGTGATCCACTGATTAACGGGCCGTTTCTAACCAATGTGAGAGTATAGTTCAAATGTATTAAATTGGACGGGAACATGCATCAATACAGCCTCCCATTAACAATAGCGCCAACGATCACACGGTACAACCTTGCTTCTCAAGTTTAGTTGTCTTGTCACTGTTGCCGTTTGGAGGGAGGCAACAGAGCGAGCAGAATCTTTTTTCTTGGCCCCTGCAAATCAAAAAATAATTTATCAAACAAATGACAAGTTAAATGATAAACATAATACAAGAACGCAAATTACAAAATCGATGAAATGTGCATTTCCAAATTTATTTTCTGCATCTGTTTGTTCTTAAAAGGAATATTTATGCAACCATCTCTTGGTAAGAATTCATATTCAGTCAAAATACCCAATTCCAGCTCTTTCTTCAAACACAAAACCATGACTTATTAGCTTAAGTAATCCAAATGAAGGCAAAGCAAATTATTGAACATCATATATTTTGAGAACCATGCAAGACACTTCCTGTTTGGCGTCATTTTTTAGCTTGGGAAGAAACATATGCCTTTTCTGAAATTGATACAATGAGGAAACTTTTACAAACACTGAACTCTGAAAACCAAAACCCAAGATGGAGTCCTGATATTCCAAGTTACTTTAAGAAACACTGAACTAACTCTCAAAACCAAAACCCAAGATGGAGTACAGATATTCCAAGTTAATATAATGTTAAAAAATTCGCTCCTCAAGCCAAACCTGCATTTTTTATTACACAAGCCTTCTTTCCCTCTGTAAAAATCTAAAACTCCTATTGTTCTGTAAAAATTTGCTAAAATGGTTGAATGCTTGGTTGATCATTTTAAATGGATAATTAAGATCATTAAACATGCATATACTAAATGTAAAACATTATACATTACCTTATGCATTAATCCTCAATATGGATAAACACAAACACCACAGAAAGCAAAAATTTATTCATACCATGGGTATTCCCAGTTCCTTAAGATCATGTTCCCCCATCTGCTTCAATGCAGTCATATCCACCTGTATCATATATCAAATGAATCAGATAAAAGAAAAATGGGAGTCAAATCAAAATCATAAAAAATGTTAAAAGTAAGTTCCAAAGATAAACTACTCATTTAGAAGACTAAGCCTCATATCAAGAGCATAAACAAGTGGTCCAAATGATGGTTAACTCAACAAAATGTATGCCCCAAAATTAACTATGTATGTAATGTATTCTCAGACCCACTATCATGTCATACTATCATCATCAAACCATTTGTGTAACTGTAGAAGAGCACAAGAGATCCTACAATAATACAAATCCCTCAAATCTAATATTAACTGTAGCATTGGTGGCATGGAGCATGTCATGCTTGCACACAATACATAAAAATTTATATGATTTTAGTGTGCAACGGAGAGAAGGACAAGTGTTTCAAATTATCCCTACCCTTGCTCAGCAAATCATTTAATTAAAGGAAAAAAATATAGTAACATACTTCCTCAGCCTTAAAAAGAATGGCATATTTTCCCAATCCCAGACATTGCAACAAGCCATCGACAGTTTGTTGTTCTTCACCCTACAGGAAACAAAGTAAGAAGGTCAGAAGATGCATGTAACTACTAGCAACTGCAAATATATAGAAATGAGTAAAGCTGCAAATAATGATCTCCTAGACCCACAAAATGAGCGTTAATTATTCACTGAGAAACCATAAAACAGCCTTGAAAACGTGAAGTTATGAACTGTTTTGAAGAAGTGCTATATTCAGTTCAGAAACGTGCTGTAAACAGAAATCACAGGTCCAAATATCCAGGTGAAAGAGAAAGGAAGGAATTATGTTAGATTAGATTGCAATTCCACACACTGTATTGCAAGATGGCATCAATCTTTACCCTTTACTAAATTCTAATACTATACCCCAGGTCCTGTAGTGCATCTTCAGATGGCAATTCCTGATGCAATAGTAAAAGCATCTAAAAAAATATTTAACCTTAAAGGAATTTAGAGTCCTAGGACATAGTACAGCCTTAATTTATTGCATCTCAACCAATAATAAAGCCAGTCTGTCGGGAAATTTGATCAATTAAATTATCTGACAGAGTGCAGGCTTTCTAATGCCTATGACACCAACTTTCTATTGTTTGAGTACTTGTTACATAGATCAATTACTAGACCATCCAACTAAGCACATAAGAGCAAGTTTTTACAGAGGAAAATCTTTGAATTGAAAAAGCCAAGTTTACCTAACAAAAATAGTAGAACTGCTGGTATAACTAAGTAAAATAAAATATTCTGAATTAGAAGGTTAACTACAGTATAAGATCATTTACACAAAGCAAATCAGGAGAAACTAGACAAGAAGTCCAACTATTCCATATAGCAAAGGAGAAAGAACATTCATAAATCAGCTTTTCAAGGGCGTATAATTGCAGTGTGAGCGACAAAAATTTTTTATGAGTGGATAGGTGTGCCTGAAAGGACAAGAAAGGAGCTCTTACTGCATATGAACTTTTCTGCACAATGCCAGTTGGTGGAGGCAGTTGGCCTAGAAGTGGTGCACCTGGTGGCAAAGGCTTTACAGATCCACTAGGTAATGTAGGTTTTGCCATGTAAGAAGAAGCACTCACGGGCCTTGGAGTGTTATGAACATCTTTGCTCACATATGAAACTACTCTCACATCGTCAAATGTCCTACTCAATGGCCTTCTTTGTAGGTCCTCCACATTCCTTGTGGGGGAAAGACCCCTAGAAGAACCAACGATGCTCTCTGGGGATCTTCGTCTAATATGATCCAAAGTCCAAGCAGAATAAGAACTTCTTGACGAGTTCATTTGGGGCAAAGCATCTGTACTTCTTGTGCCAGGAATTCTTCCCAGGATACTGGTTTCCTTTGATTCAGGCATGCGCTGCCGTGTACCAAGAGTACTGTGTGGGGGCTGCCCAGTCCTTGACAATTTCTCTCGGAGGTCCATGAATTTCCCGTCATCGTCAGTCTGAGATTGTCTAACTACATTCTTTTGCATGAGTTTGAACCGAAGATCATTTTTTCCAATTCGAACATCTTTAATTGTTCAAGGAAACCAATTCAGCAATCAGAAAATCAGTTAAATCTGAAACAGAGATGATATTTACTATGTCACAAAGAAAGCTAATTACCATCAACACCATTACTACTCAGACTCGAAATATAGCCATCCCCTCTTTGTCTGCAAGAAGTGAAAATAGAACCACCATTTCTTATGCATGTTCATTGACAAAGAGCTCAGGAAGAAAGTCGTGCAAACACACTCACAAATAAAAGACTCCCAAAATATATTTTAGCTGTCACTAATAGTCAGCACAAAGCAATTTCAATTATAAACAAAACTTAAAATACCCTGAACTCAATCTCAGTTAGTAACTCAACAACACCAGAATGCACCATCACATGCAAAAAATGAAGAAATAATTACATAACTTACAGAGATCAAAATTGCAAATTTAAAAATGAAAACGTAGACATCGTACAAGAAAAATTAACGCACCGTTTGTTGTTGACTTGGGAACCATCTAAAGCACTTCCTAATCTATCTCTTACAGACCGCTTACTTCCAGTGCCCGACAGAGAATCAGAAAAATCAATATCTGATACAGTAGACGTCCTCTTCACCACCTGCAACTTTGTGCCTGAAGTTAACGCACTTATATATAGAGAATGTAACAAATAATTGTGGTTCAGCTAGTCAGGTAATTGTGAAACACAAAGACACCTATTTAATGGGCAAAAACAACACCAAAAATACACTGAAACAAAGTCCACATCCTTTATTATACATCACTTCCAGTATCCCAAGCAAAGTATCAACTTGGCGCTTAAGCTAAAGAGTTGCCTCGAGCACAATTGAGCACACTTTTTGGTTTGTACAGGGTATCATGTGGAGATAACTAAGTTCCGCACACAAATTCCCGTTTATTCCTCATAGTTTCTGAGCAACCAACCAGATACTAAACCAGTAACAACCAAAATTCAAAGTCTTTCATTCAATCTAACAGTTCTTAAACAAAAAGAGAAAAAAGAAAAAGAAAGAAAATATGTACGTACATTCAATACCAAACCAGCCAGACTAATTAAAGTTTCTACAAACAATAAAATAAATAACACAAACCCTAAGTTTCAGAAACGCCAAAGAGGAGAGAAAGGGAGAAACGAAGAAAAAGATACCTGGCCACTACGTCCAAGAGTAATAGTAACCCGAGCTCTGGAAGCCTCCGCCATAACCGAATCTAAACCCTGGCTGACTTAACCAATCAATAAACTTAACGTTTTCTACAATTAATTGATGAACGCTACATCTATCTCCAAAGTAATTTTGAAAATTTGAAAACCCTAAGCTCGGTGTTAGAAATTAGATGAAATTAATAAAATAAAATCGCAGCGGTTTTCCGGATTGAGAGAGAGGTAATGATGGTTAAAAGTTAGTTCAAAAAAAGAAAGGACTAAGAGGGAGAGAGGAGATGGCAATCGGGAGGAGAAGGGCTGTTACTGTGGAGAAGTTACAGTATGAACCTGCGGAATTGACGGCTACGATTCTCCGCTATTTCTATTTTCTGTCTGTGATTTGTGATCAGGGTAAATATGGGACGTCTGATCATGTGATTGATTGATTAAAGGACAGCCTGGCACCTTTTTTATTTTTTATTTTTCTTGTAAGAAGGCGGATATGTTCCGAAAATTTTTTGAATTAATTTATTAATTATTTAATTTTTATAGAATATTATAAAGGGGAAGGATGAAGCCCTCTTTTTTAGGTCGATGATCTTCTTCTATCATTTTTTTTTGGTAAATCTTCCATCAATTTTGAACATTAAATATTAATAACTTAGAATTATTTATAAATAATTGATTTTTTTCCTTTTTGTTATAAAAAAAAAAAGGAGGCAGCTGCTTGGTCGCCTTCTTCCTCTTTTTTTTTTACATTCTTTTTTTTTTCCCACAAAATAACATTAAAGCAACTAAAAGGTAAGGAAAAAGAAAATTGGTCTGCGGGCTGAATAGACTAATAGGGCCAAGAAGATTGGGCTAAGGTAGGCGCAATTCATAACAAGCAACTTAATACAAGATGAGAATCATCTATTCTTCTCTACAATTCAATTGTTAAGGGTCCGTTCAGTATAATTTTTTAAATAAAATATTTTAAAATAAAATTTTTATTCGTAAAATTTTTATGACTAAATTTTTTAACAAAAATTTATTAATCGTTTGATTATCACAAATAATTTTAGAGAAAAATTTAAATAATTAATTTAATAGATAAATTTTTAATATTTTATTTTAAAAAAAAATAACATAGAATTTTTAAAATAAAGTAAGGATATTTTAAATAATTTTATTTTTTAAAAAAGTTGAGAAAACTCTACTGGTAAAAACCTAAATTTTGAGTTTCTTCCAATAGAAGGAAAATAGTTTTTTTAAATTTTAAAAAATCTTTTTCATTGTCAACTAAACAATATTAAAAAATTTGAAAAAAGATTTTATCATTAAAACAACTTTTTTATCCAATGAAAAAGGCAAACTAAATGGGCATTAAATATTTTCGTTCTTCTAATAAATTAATTAAGAGGGCTTATTAGTCACGAGACAAAATCAACCAATCAGTGCAACTATCATGGAGCATTTAAAACATAATACAACAAATCTTACTTGTGTGTGTATATATATATATATATATATATATATATATAAGTACATCTAATAGTTGAGATTGCATCTGATATATGTATTAATTATACATTAATTACATGGTTAGATACATTCTCAACCGTTGGTTGTGCCTATATCCAATGGTTTACAATTGATATAAGATTTTGTGTAAAAAAAAAGGGCTGCTGATCCTGCCTATATATATATATATATATGCTAATTAGCATATGGAGTTGACATGAAAGTGTCCGAACATTAAGAGCAGAACTTCAGTGCCAATAAGTTTAAGATTATTATCTTAATTTACTAAGTTGTGAAAACTTTATTAGAGGGGTAATTTTAAAATTTAAGCTGTATTAATTGAGATAACATATGAGAATAAATTTGGCATCGCTAGAAAGATAATGAAGTAAGTTTTCTAGAGAATTTTATGGTTTTGAATTTGAAGTTTTCTAAAAGAAGTTATGGTCAATTGATTGAAATATATTCATTGCCAAAGTCAATCCAGCCTACACGAATTTTGGGGAATTCTAGCACGAATTCGAAGTATCAGTTAAATTTTGCATCTCTTTCAAAGTTTAACATGATATTTTTAAAGTATTTTTAAAAATTTACATCTTTGATTATAATTCAAAATTATGTCTAAGTTATTTTCTTTATTTTTCAAAAAGTTATAAGATAATTTAAATATTTTAGTTGTATTGTTGTTTTTTTAAAGATTTATATTTGTTTTCAACAATTGTGTGCCTACCTATGCTTGGAGGGTTGTTGCAAGATGAGATTGTATAAGTTCTAAGATTGTAATGCAAAAACATGTTGTTTTGAGTTGAGTTAAATATAATTATAATATTTTATACTCTATATCTCTTGGAAAACTTTCATAGAGTGGTGAGTGTTTTTTTCCTTCAAGTTTTACAACCTTTGACAATAACTTTAGGGTGGTGTTTCTATATCTCTTTTATTGTGAACCTTAGAAAAAGAATTTATTTAACCCCTTATTCAGTGAACACTTGTATCTCTATACAAAACTCATTATCCGATATCAATTTTGGTATTAGAGCTTAAGGTTTCATGGTAACCCGTCATTTCCAAAAATAAACCAAGGAAGGTCTTTGAATACAAAAACTGATCCTCGTGATGCTCTAATAGCAAAAATGAGGGGGTAAATCCAACAACTTAAAAAACGATTGTAGGCATTTGAAAATTAAAAGAGAAGTCAACAATATATAGAACCTGTCTATAAAGCTTTTAGTGAAGAAAAGGAGGCTTAAATCTTTTTCATCACGCTTCAAGTCATTTATCAAGTGCCAACAACACTCCTCCAAATCGAAGAGAGTTACGAGACTTTCATTTGGAAAAAGATTTCAATATGAAAGTTGATATTCTAAATTTTGAAGGAAGGATGCAATCAGAAGAGTTTATTAATTGACTCCACACCATTGAACGAATCTTTGAGTTCAAGGATGTTTCTGAGCATATGTAGATGAAGTTTGTTGCCATCAAATTAAAGAAACATGCATCTTTATGGTGGAAAAATCTTAAAAGATAAAGAGCACGTGAAGAAAGAGGTAAAATTGTCACTTGGGAAAAGATGAAAAGGGAGCTCAATCGAAAATACTTACCAGTTAATTATCGGCAAGATATTTTCCTGAAATTTCATAATTTCAAGCAAAAAGATTTATCTGTAGAAGAATATAATACTGAATTTGATCACTTTATGTTGAAGTATGACATTGTCGAGCCGGAAAAACAAACAATAACTTATTATTTAGAAGGTTTGTGACCAAAAATTGGAACATAGTGCAACTATAACTTTATTAGAGCTACAACAATGCGTGTAAGCTGCCTTTAAAAGTTGAGAAGCAACTAAAAGAGGTACGCAACACAAATCGCATCCTTTAGCAAGAGAAAGCTATTCTAGTAATTGCCCTAAGCAAACAACTTTTTCAAGCGCTAAGCTTAATACAGCGAATCAATAATGAGACAACAAAATGAAGCAAAAATAAGTAACCGTTGGCCTTATCTAAACCAACACTTGCAGATACTTTAAATGTCAAGGAATTGGGCATATTGTTTCATTGTCCAAATTGTAGAATCGTAACCTTTATTAAAGAAGGAAGACAAGACAATGAAACCGATACAAGAGTTGAAGATAAAGGCTATTGAGAAGAGAAAAAGGAAGAGGAAAAAACTTATAGAGATCAAGGTAAATCTCTCATTGCTCGAAAGGTTTTAAATGCTAGCCATAAAAAAGATGATGATGATTAGCTGAGAAAGAACATTTTTCACACAAAATACACGTCTCATGGTAAGGTGTGTGATGTTATCATTGATAGTGGTAGCTTTGAAAATGTTGTTTCTACTGAGATGGTAGATAAACTAAGGCTCAAAACGAAAGCATATCTAGATTCTTACAAGCTATCTTGACTGTGAAAAAGAAGTGAAATTAAGGTAAACAAACACTGCCTTGTTTCATTTTTTATTGTAAAAAAAATATCAAGATGAAATTTGGTAGATGTAGTACCGATGGATGATTGTCATTTAATTCTTGGGGCGTTCTTGGCAATATGATAGAAAAGTTATGCATGATGGTTTTAAAAACACTTACTCTTTTAAAAAGGATGGTGTTAAAATTATTCTAAATCCTTTTAAGATGAAAGGTGCTACTAAACCTATCGAAAAGGAGGGAAACACTTTTCTTATCTTTCTAAGTTTGAAAAAAAGGCAAAGAAAAGTGGCCACATTTATGTTCTTCTTGTTTTGGAAGAAAATCAAGAAAAAGCAAAACATCCATTAATATTGAAAAGTCTACTTTAAGAATTTGAATATGTGATCCCAAATAAAATACCACAAAGTCTTCCATCTATGAGGGATATTCAACATTACATTGATTTTGTTCTAAGAACTATTCTACCTAACAAAGCAGCCTATAGAATGAGCTCGAAGGAACACAAAGAACTGTAGTGGCAAGTTGACGAACTTATGGTTAAAGGTTTGATAAGGGAAAGCATAAGTCCATGTACTGTTCCTGCCTTTTTGATGCCCAAATTTAATGGTTCTTGGCATATGTGTGTTGATAGTAAAGCAGTAAACAAAATCACAATCGATTAATGCCTTTCTATACCTCGACTTGATGACCTACTAAACTAATTGCACGGAACTATAATTTTCTCTAAGATTGTTCTTCGAAATGGTTACCATTAAATAAAAATGAGATTGGGAGATGAATGGAAGGCAATCTTTAAAATTCGCGATAGATTTTACAAATTGATGGTTATGCCCTTTGGTCTTTTTAATGCTCATAGTACTTTTATGTGCCTTATGAATCATATTTTTAAGCCTTTCATTAGAAAGTTTATTGTTATATATTTTGATAACATTCTTGTGTATAAAAAAGATAAACAACAACGCTTGCAACATCTTTACATGGTTTTTAGCACATTATAGGAGCAAAAATTGTATGTAAATTTGAAGAAATGCAGCTTTCTTATTGATAGTCTAATCTTCCTAGGCTATATAGTGTTTAGCAAAAGAATTCAGATGGATCCAAATAAAGTAGAAGCTATTCTATCTTAGCCAACACCTTTAACATTTCATAACATTCGAAGTTTCCATGGATTAGCATTGTTTTACTAGCGATTCATCAAAAGTTTTAACATTATTATTACTCCTATCATTGAATGTTTGAAAACTGATTCATTTAAATAGACAATTGAAGTACAAAGGAGTTTTGAACTTTTAAAGAAAAAGGTAACTAAAGCCCCTACACTTGCACTTCCAGATTTTAATAAAATTTTTCAAGTTGAATGTCATACTTCTAATGTTAAAATTGAAGCTATTCTAAGTTAGGAAGGCAGACCCATTGCTTTCTTTAATGAGAAACAAAATGATGCAAAAAGGAGATACTTAACTTATGACAAAGAGTTTTATGTCATCTGTAGAACTTTGGAACATTGGAACATTGGAACATTGGAATCAATATCTCTTACCGCAACCATTTGTTTTGTATTCTGATCATAAAGCCTTAAAATTCATCAATAGCCAACAAAGACTCAATAGGAGGTATGCCAAATGGGTGAAGTTTCTTTAGTCATTCAACTTTTCCATCAAACACAAAGTTAGTTCACAAAACGTGTTGGCTGATGCATTGAGCCGAAAAAACAACTTGTTAACAGCCATGAATGAAGAAATAATTGATTTTGAAGTTTTGAAAGATCTTTATTCAGATGACACTGACTTTGAAAAGATTTGGTTTGAATATGCAAATGGTCCTTCTAACCATTTCTTGATTTATGATGGTTATCTCTTTAAGGATAATTGTTTGTGCATTTCAATGTGTTTTTTAAGGGAGTTTATCATTTAAGAAGCTCATGACAACAACCTCGGTGAACATTTTAAGAGAAATAAGACACTTACTTTGGTGAAAGGAAAATTCTATTAGCCCAAGATGTAAAGGGACATGATGAAACATATGCAATAATGTTGGATATGCCATCTTGCTAAAAACTATGATCAAAATTCCAGTTTGTATGTACCCCTTCTTATTCCTACAAGTCCTTGGGAAGACATTAGCATGGACTTTATTGTTGAATTACCACAAACTCAAAGAAATAAAGATTCTGTCACAGTGATGGTATATAGGTTTTCTAAAATGGCTCATTTTATTCCATGCAACAAAACAGTGGATGCTTCTAATGTGGTTGATTTGTATCTCAAGTGAAGTTGTGTGGTATTCCAAAAACCATTGTTTCAAATTAAGATTCCAAGTTTTTGAGTCACTTTTCACAAACGTTATGGAGAAAATGTGGCACTAGTATCAATTTTAGTTTTTCTCATTATCCTCAAATGGATGGTCAAACAGAAATTACAAATCAGAGATTGGAAAATTTGTTACGAAGTTATATTAATAAAAATATCCAAAATGGGACGTTATTTTGCCTCAAATTGAATTTGCTTATAATCGATCGACTAATGAATTTATAGATCAAAGTCCTTTTGAGATTATTTACGACAAAAATCCTATTAGTCCAATGGATTTAGCCTCACTTCCAACTCATCAATATTTTAACGGATATGCTGAAGAAAGAGTTGAAAGTATTAAAAGCCTTCATGAGCAAGTTCGTGACAGAATTTTAAAACAAAATGAGAAGTATCAATTTACTACCAACAAGCATCATAAGCATATAGAGTTCAAAGAAAGAGATTTAGTTTGAGTATATCTTAGAAGATCACGTTTTCTATCTGGAGAATATGCCAAACTTAAGCCTAGAGCTGTTGGTCCATTCAAAGTATTGCAATGAATTGGGGACAATGCTTACAAGATTGAGTTATCGGAAAGTTATGGCGTTTCGTTTACATTCAATGTTTTAGATTTATCTCCATATTATGAAAATCACAATAACATAGACTCGAAGTCGAGTATTTTTCAATTAAGGGAGATTGACACGGGAGTGTCCGAACATTAAGAGCAAAGCTTAAGTGTCAATAAATTCAAGATTATTACTCTAATTTATTAATCTGTGAAGACAATATCAAAAGGTTAATTTTAAAATTTAATCTGTATTAAGTGAGATAACATATTAGAATAAGGTTTGCACCTTTAAAAAGATAAAAAAGTAAACTTTTTAGAGAATTTTATGATTTTGAATTTGAAGTTTTTTAGAGGAAGTTAAGATAAATTGATTGAAGTATACTCATTGTTAAAGTCAATCCAGCCTGCATGAATTTTGGGGAATTCTAGCACACATTTGAAGCATCAATTGAATTTTGCATCTTTTTCAAAGTTTAGTATGATATTTTTGAAGTATTTTTGAAAATTTACATCTTTAATTCATAATTCAAAATCATGTGTAAGTTGTTCTCCTTATTTTTCAAAAAGTTATAACTTAATTTCAATATTTTAGTTATTTTGAAAGATTTATATTTGTTTTCAACAATGTTGTTCCCACTTATAGTTAGAGGGTTGTTCTAAAATGAGATTATATAAGTCCTAAAATTGTAACACAAAGACATGTTGTTTTGAGTTGAATTAAATACAATTATAATATTTTATACTCTGTATCTCATAGAAAACTTCCATTAGAATGGTGAATCTTTTTTTCTTTCAAGTTTTATAATTTTTTATAACAATTTTAGAATAGTATTTCTGTATCCCTTTTATTGGGAACCTTAAAAAGAGAACTTATTTAATCCCTCATTTAGTGAACTCTTGTATTCCCATACAAACCCTCATTGCCCGGTATCAAGAGTGGCGAGGAAGCTAGCTAGCAAATTAGTATATTTTTGGATTCTTGTACACAACCTTGAGCCTTGATTAGGATAAGATAAAGAATATAATATCATAGCAAAAAGGTTGTTTCTTTTTTTTCTTTTCCTCGAAAGATGCCATTGAATTTGGAAACGATCCAAACATAGAAAGTGCTTTTTCAAGCATTTGGCAAATATTTATATGTATAGATATGGATCATTTATGTATCAAACTCTCATAGAAATAACGAACATAATTAGGACATAACTACAGTGGGCAATGCAAATGGAGTTGGAGAACAGGTAGATATGCTTTATCGAGCATCAATCTTCCCCGTGGATGACTCAGCTATATACTTTGTATAAGTGCTAAAAGTTTGGGATTTATAATTCCGTCTCCAACGCATGGTGCCTAGCTATATATATGAAACTTCCAGTTAATTTGTATTACCACTTTCCACAAATCCTCAAATGCATTTCCAGAACCATGCACACGCATACATATATATGCAACAAAATGTGAACTTATGTGGCCATGCATGTATATGTACATGTGTGATATATGTACATGTGTGCATACATTGATTGCATACATGATTAACTGATTAGATTCTAGCTAGTCTTTGACTTGAAACTTTGCACGATTTGAACAAAGTTCCTAACTACCCTCAAAGAAATTTATCATTCCGGTTAGGACAATATTCGTATCTAGCAAGTTGCTTAACAGCTCATGGCCTCTTCTCCCAAGATATTCCGTAATCTTTGGAGTCAAATTAAGAAGAAGAGATATATGCTTGACTTGAAAAACTAAATTAGCTACATATATATATATATATATGTATGTATGTAATGTTGTATGCTTAAACCTTGTGAGAAGGAAAGTAGAATGCATACTTTTTATGAAGTAATTACCAACATAAGGGACCCGTAAATAGATACAAAAGTGAGTTTGTATTAGCTTATGAGACAAAACAAAAGAAATGCAAAAGAGAATGATTAATTGATGAAAAAAGGCAGACAATACAAGAATTTCTTAACTATTTACTGTTGTGCATTCTGCTATTCGAACATGACTCATCATTTTCTCAATATTGAGTCACTTCTTCGAGGGACAAATTGATTTCAAGGACATGTAAAACAATTCATTATCGTTAAATCAAGAAGCACGAAACAGTTAAGAATTAAAGGCATCATGTAATGCAGTGGCATGTATACTAGAATGGTATAACAAATCAATCCTCGTGGACCTAATTAAGATTGGCATTTGAATTTAAATATTATGAGAAAATGACTATTTGTTTGCATATGCCTTCATGAATAATATGCAATAATCAAAACATCTGTGAAATAAATCTGTCCATGTAATTAATTATTTTATGCATGTAAAGGGTTTGAAAGAGTCATCAAAGCTGAAAAATAATTGCATGCCTGTTATTCATGAGTGTTCAGTATAGCTTTTAAGACCACTATTTCCATTTTCATACAAGCTTCAACAAGGAATAAACAAACAGGATCAGGCAACTCAAAATCCAGAAGAAGATCAAACCCTAATTGAAGAAACATATACTGCGTATATAGCATAATCATGAATCGATCTGATGTCACAGAAATCAATCTCTATATATTAACACATCCAAACAGAAACTGAAGAACATTCTATCATTTATCGTCATACATATATATGTATGGATACAATTTCAGATCTCTACCTCAAGCAGCTTTTAGTAATAGTTTGCACAAATAGTACAGTCTTCAAACAGAAATCAAACGAAATCCATGCGGTAACTATATTCAACACAAACTAGTTAGGAAGAGAGAAGAGTGAGAACTCGCATCTTCCCATATTGTATAAGACAAACACACACAAATACTCACATACGGTGATACGTAATCATGCCATCTTCTTTAATCACCCAAACCAAAGCCCAAAAACCATCGACTTGGCGAATAAATTTCATATGAAAATCCAAAGAAACCCATGTAGACATATATATAAATTTTCTTACTTATATATGTAAATATTGTTTGATCTAGCAAACAATCGGACCATGGTGCTTCGATTCCCCAAGAGAGAGAAGAGAAGAGAAGAGATTGATACATTAAACCCTTTGGATCGAAGAAAAGGAAACCCTTTCACAGCTTTACTCATAACACAGACTGTAAAATGAAAGGTAGGGTTTCTTCTTCTTGATTGAACCCATCTTCAAGTTCTACCCTTCTTCTACTTTCTTTCTCTTTCTTGCTACTCTGATCTTTGTGAAGGTGGAAGGTGGCTTCGGTGCGGTTGGTAGATAGCAAAAGATTGAGTGGTGATGGTGAAAGTGAGGGAATAATGATGGAAGGAAGAGGCGAGAAAACATGATGATTGCTGCAAGGTGTATTTTGCGTTGAAGGGAGAGATTAAAAAAAAAAAAACAAAAAAATATTTGCGTGCTATAAATTTCTCTGATGGGTTATGTTCTTTACTTCACATGGAGATAATTATCATGAACCCCATGACATGCTATCTTTTCCCTTTTCTCGCTCCTTCGCCAAAATGAAATCTTCCGCTCTTTGTTCAACTACACAAGAGGCTCTATTTGACTCTTGTGTGTAAGAGAAAGACAGAGAGAAATAGGAAGCTATATATGAAGGTCGGCTTTGTTTAACTGTTTAACCTTTTTCTTTTTTTAAAAGGAGATATGGACAATATTGACATCAAGTGAGATAATTAATACAACCACTCTGTGGTAATATATATATTGCTGTTATTTTCCAATTCAATTTGAGAATGTTATTTTCACTCTTTCAATATAATATATCTTTTCAATAAATTAATTTGTTGTCATCATTGATTTAAATTCTCTCGGAAGAGAAATTCTTCAGCCCCGCGTGCCACTCCCAGCACCACCAAATCACAAACTTTGAAATTCCTGAAGAGAAGATAAAGGTCAAGGAAATTTCAATATTCTTTCTCCTAGTCAGAATTTGTACACAAGAAATATTATTTAATTTATAACGTTTACTTGTAATTAATATGGCATCTAATTAATTTAATTTGCCAAAATAAAAAGGTTATTAAGATACTTGGATAGAATTGGAAATTAAAACGAGAACATGCGTGCATGATAAGCTTTAATTTGCTAGGATAATAAGTTACTTGATTGAAATACGAAAAGGAAAACATCAATATGTATGTGATTTCCCCTGAGAACGTGTATAACATTTATAGGATATCAAGTCTAATACAAGTTTTTCTTAGTTATAATCTTGATGCCTTTGTAGACAAGTTAATTAACTTCAATTTATTGGTAGAGTAAAAGTGAAATGATCCTCCTCTTCACTCTTAATTAATTGTCCATTCACAGCATATGAAGAACTAATTAAAGAGCATACTGTATGATGTACAGAAACAATTGTACGCAACACTGTGAAACTTACCCTATAGAATTAATATAGTGCAGTTTTTCAATAACAAATTGGTACATGATTAATAATTATATACAAAAAACTTCGCCATGATAACTATAAATAGGCTTAGTATACCCTACAAAAATTGTGCATTTTCATATTTGCCCAATCCTTCGATGCCGATGATGATTGCATTACCCACGTGATAATGATAATAATTGAAGATAATGAGCAAAGTGATGCAAGGACTATGATGATTATTGTGCTGACACTTCAAATCAAGAAATTAATGAACTATATATATAACTATGTATATATATATATATATTATGCAGACGTTTTTTCACCTTGTAATATAAATTAAATATAAAAGTCGTCCTACCTGAACAACGAATATTCTGGCTGAATTGACCCATTTTACCACCAGACCCTTTTGTATTTGCAAAAGTATTTTTAGGAAACAGGTTTCCAGGCAATGAATCCTTCAATTCTGCAAGGGTTAAAATATAAATAGGAACAATATTGTATGAGTATCCAGCCAGGTGTAATTCTGCCTTACCGACCTTCTTATCCAAAGATAAATTTTCATGCGGCAGCATCATGACATGGGGGCATTGGATTCTCACTCAGGCCTGCGGTAGTCAATAAGCTCATTATTCCTTTTTGTCTATGTATGCTGCTGGTGACTGGATTATTAATTGTACAGAATTATCTATTAAATATGATTAACTGGCAAATTTTAACTGGGTAGTGAGTTCTGAACGTACGAATAATCTAACAATAACCCCAAGAAATTAAAATAATTCAAGTACAGTGCATTCGGAAGAGTCGACGACGCTGGTTAATTAATGCATGCAAATTAAAAAAGGCTTTAGAGAATGGAAGGTTTGAGATCGAGATGCAGTCCACCGATCGAGTTTTAATTTGTGCAAGCTGCAGCAAAAAAATAAAAAATAAAATAAATTATTCAAATATATGTACATAATTATCATTAAATGCTTATATGGAAAGGGCAATTACACCCTCTATAGCTTTATGTTTGACTCGTCATAAAGTCACCACTTTGAGTGGACTTCTTTTTTTTTTCCCCAACTTTCTTTCTTCACTTTTTAGCTTAGGGTTTCTCTCTACTCTCTAGTGTTCACAAAACTTTAAGCATAATAGGTCTAGGGTCCAATTACAAGGCAAATAATTTCACCACCGACCCGGTGCTTATGCTTGCTTCTGTCGAGAAAGGTGATCCGAAGCTGCTGCTGTTGCAGCAGCATAAAGCCATAAACAAACAGTGTTCCTCTTTTCAGCTAATAAAGAGGAAGTGAAGTGGAGGTAATTAAATTTGCTCCTTCCTAGGAACGCTTTTGCTGCAAATATTGTAGCGGGAAACTGATCAAGTGATCAAAAAAGGAATAGTTGAGGCTGTTCAACTTTCCAAGGATCACAAAGCAATATTCCTCGCTCTTAATTATATAATTTTTTTTTTTTAAATTTCTTTCCCCACATATATAATAGAATCTAACAAATTATATGATTTAATTTGCTTGTTATATATATTTATGACCGGTACTGTACGATTGATTATATATAAAACTTATATATATTTAGGTACTATTTTCTTGTCTGTATATTTAATATTTTAAATAATACTAATTATTAAAAGAGAATAAAATGTCTTTTATATACAAGTTACTTTGCCTCGCTATCCAAACCATCAGTACATGATAGAGTTTTAAAAACAGAAAGAATATAATTTGGATCCGATTGCTGGTAGTAATGATTATGATTCCATTTTCTGGGGCAAACAAAAAGTTATTATCTTTGGAATCACACTTATCATTTCCCTTGTTTGGGATCCATTAAGACCCGTCCTTCCCCAACTTGGGGCTCCACTATCGATTTACTTAACCCGAAACTTAATTCACTAGATAAATTTTAATTGCAATATTTCTCTTAACCAACTGTTTCAACCATTAACCAACGTGAATAATATAACTCATAATTAGCAAGTAAAATTTTGTATCTTTATTATTAAGGATGATAATAGTAATCAACTATAGTTTTGTAATTAAAAAAAAAAATTGATATCTTTTGTTGTTTATTGTTAGTGTTATCGAATATCTACAAACTTGCATTGAATTACAGCCATTAGATGAATGAGTTATTTTCATAAAAAATATATATATATATATATATATTCATAAGGCGTCATCTTTCTAGAGATGTTCAAGATTTTCCTAACTATCATTTTACCTAGCTCGTGTCTTATATTCTTTAGCTTCTTGATTTCTTTTTGTGGTTAAAGGGAAAAGCTTTTTGTCCCACGAATGAATTAGCGTTATTTGCTCAAGGTTCATCTTGGAAAAATAAGAAAGAAAATTAAATGTGAATACTCAAAATGCCTATGAACGAAATGGCTATGGGGTCCTTATACAGAAACATTTTATTTGCTTAACTTTATCCTAGTCTATTCCCTTCATTAAAGTGTGGAAAACATTTTCAGTGAAAAATAAAAATTGTGGGACATAGATACTTAGAAATGTGATATAAATAAAAAACATATTTTTCAAAAATATATATATACTCCTTGGGAAATATGAGAATTTGTTTTTTTGGGATAATGACATATACCCCTAATGTTTATCGTAAGAAGCAAATGTCTTATTAATATTTGAGAAAAAATAGATGTCTCTTGACATTTGGATAAATAGGTAGATATCTCTTAACTTTTATTTGTATTAGTTGGTTATTTATTTTATTATTATTTGTATCTCTAATTTTTTATACAATAACAATATTATATATATTTAATTTAATTATAACACTTTAGTCCCTATTTTAATATTTTTCACAATATATTTTTTTTAATTATAACAATTTAATTCCTATTTAATATTTATTTACAGTATACTCAAGACTAAATAAATTTTTTAATTTTTTATTTTAATAAAAAATTCAAATAATAAATTAAGCCACACTCATATATTAAAATATTTTTAATCGTCTTCTTTTACTTTTATAATAATAATTTAATATTTAATTATTAAAAAAATAATTAAAATATTTTTTAACGTTTTATTTTTATATGTAATATATTTATTTAAAAATTATGTTACATCCATTATATTTTTAAAAAATAAATGAAAATATAAATAATAAATACATGTTATATATATTACAAATAAAAATAATCAAAAAAATTTTCTATTTTTTAATTAAAATTAAATTATATTGGTTAATAAGAATATAAAATATATCTAATTATTAATTTTATTAACAAATGATACTAATTTTTTTTTATTTTTTTATTTATATTTTTATGATTTTTCTCAAGAAAATATAATAAATTTAATATAATCTTTAAATAAAAATATTAATATAAGAATAAAATGTTAAAATACGTTTCAAATTTTTTTAACAATTAAATATCAAATTTATTATAAAAAAAGTTATAAAGATTTTAACATAAATTTAATTTAATTAATTGTTTAAATTTTTTTATTAAAATAATAAATTAAAAATATATTTAGTTTTGAGTCTATTATAAAAAAATATATTAAATATAAGACTAAATTATTATAGTTAAAAAAAATATATATAAAAAAATTAAAATAGAGATTAAAATATTATAATTAAATAAAATATATATTATATAATTATTATATAAAAAATTAAAGATATAAATGATTATAAATTAAATATTTAACTAATAAAAATAAAAATTAACAGGACTATTTTTTAATTTATCTAAAGGCCAAGAAGTATCTGTTTTTTCTCTCGATAAAGTTTCGCTCGTTCGGACAAATATGCCAATATCTCTTGTTTTTTCTATAATTGATTTGTAATTGATACGGTTATAAAGTCAAATATTTTTCACTTGGGTTAAGTCATGATCACATCACATCACATCACATCAAACGGAGAAATTTGCGCTTCTGCAATGGGAATGTTGGGTAAAAAGTCGGAGAAAAATTTTGACTCAAAGATACATATAATATTGCATAATCATAACGGGGTAGTAGTTGTAGTTAAACATCACGGAATTCGAAAGCATGATGGTTGACTTGAGTAAGAGCCTGCCTTTCTTCATTTCTCTTTTGTCGGCTTCTGAACACGCTCCATTCTCACGTGTTCTTCAATTCCCATTCATCAAAATCCAATGAACCCAAAGTTATAATCATCCGGGCCTTAAATGGGCTTCTGCCCTTACACCATCTGATTTTCACCGGGGCGACCCTAAATGCACCCCTCCTATTTCTCAATACACCAATTACCTGCAACACCATCTAATTATCCATTATTTGTTTATATGTCTGTGAGACTCAAATATCTTATGCTGCGTCGGTGTTCGATGAACTTGTCCGGTAGCTTCGCTCCAGATTGAGTACTGTGGGTGATGGAATGAATTAGGAATGCGGATAATGTTATTGAAATTTTAGGTATATCTTTGTTTATTGCTCATGGCCTGACATAAAGTAGAATACTACGTACGCACTACACAACATGTTTACCATACGATAATTAAAAAATTTTCGACCCAATCATGCTCCTTCTTAAGAACCAAGAGAGATTGGTTGTCATACATGTGTTAGGGCCGGGGTACCTGTTTCCTTCCTTTTATTGTAAAACCCTAGCTAGCAGTTGATATTGCCTTCCGCTATTCCTAATCTGGAAATGTTATTTAAGTCTTCTGCCTCCATCTTCTTTCACATTAATATAAAGTTTAGGTCAGAAGTTATAATTAAAGACCCTGATGTGCGTGCATAGCGTAAATTATAATAATCTTTGGTTCAACAAGTGAAAGAGTACATTACAAGAAATGAGACGCCATTACCTTTTATGATCATACTGTTAAACGTGGCATAAATTTAAATGTGCACTGTATAGATTAGAAGAAAGTAGGCTTTATCTAGAATATTGTGCAACTGAGTGAGAATTATATTGATCATGTCTATCAACTTATTCTCCTGTAGTTACCTTTAAAAGTTAAAGATTATTGAATGGATTTCTCATCCTTGTCTCCAAAAGTTTCATCTTCTTAATCTTCATATATTATAAAGTATACAAGTGTGGAAAGGTTGCAAGGTGGTTTTATTTTGATAATTAAAGGCCATAATCGATCCATCACTTTAAACCTAACTCCCGCCCCACTTGTAATAAATTAAGTAAAACAAATCTTTAAAGCAAAAAAATCACATATTACTTTAGTACCCAAGCTAGCTATACATATATATATATATATATATATATTATATATATATAAAAATAATTTATAGACTATGTATAGTATATAGTCAATTCATTGATGTAAAACAAGTATTTATGAAATCATGTGAAGTAATTTAGAAAACAAAAAAATCGTTTTACATGTTGTCATCTGTTGATAATATAAAATATATGAAATTAAATAGAATCCTGTCTGCATTGAAAAGACATCACCTCCGCTTATTTTTGTGCAGTCTAAATAACCTTGTTTTGTGAAAAACATGTCAAGAATTGCTTTAATTAAATTCAGTTAATTTTTTGTGCTCCTCTAAATGCTTTCGTGAAGCCAGGGAGGAATCTTGCAGAGACGTTGGGAACGGGAGATTCTTACTTGATATTTTCATTTGTTGTCCTTCGATCATGGCATGTGAAATTGGATTCTTTCTATAAACAAACCAATTGGAATTATGGATAAAACTCCCCATTTTAATTATTGTGGAAAAAACAACATAGTTTTAATTGTTTTGAATGTAGATAGAATAAGAGGAACTCCAATTACAGTTTGGTTGCTTCCTCTTATGTCAGGGCGGTTGAGAGGAGGAATGCAGCACTGGCAATGCATGCAGGCAGCTAGTATTCTGAGGTCATGATGTTGTGACCACAGTGAAGAGACTTAATTATCACATAAAATATAAAAATTGTAAAACATTCGCGTGTAAACCTCATTGTTGGTCCCCACAATTCAACCAAAATCACCTTTGTATTCTTTAAACAAATTAGTAATGCTTCATTTGCTCATGAGATACCGTGAAGAAAACCTAGAAAATTAAGGGAGAAAACAAAATTTTATGGGTAATTGAAGTAGTGTAAGATTCAATAATTTAATCCCTAGTCCACTCTTGCGGGCAATTGTCGAGCATATACTTTTGATTTAGAAATAAGAATTAAGTATCTCTACCGCAAAAGAACAAGGCTAGAAAGGTCACGATGCCTACACTATCTATGCGTATATGAAACCATTTTTAAAGCTGCAGACTGCAGTTAGGTTTCCTATCCTATAAACCTACACAAATTAAGAAACTGATCAAAATATATAACAGCAACATTTTTCCGGGCAAAATTTTTAATTTTTGAACAGTTTTTTGCTACAGCTCAATTTGATTAGTGGAATTTAAAAGACCTTTGCTTGCTAAAGATTCTAGAACTAAACTAGATTACACGCCAGTATGTCAACTGATATTCGAAAAGATCATGATCAATCATATATATATATATACAGTTACTGAATCAATCAATACTGTATTCAAATCCTTTCACCAATACAATTTTCTGTCGTACAGCCGATCGTCCTTCATTTAAAAAAAAAAAAAAAAAAAAAATCCTCACACGACTATAGACGTTGTACAAATCAATCTCTTAGCTTAATAGGAAAAAATTAAAAAAAAAAAAAAACAAATTTTCTGACCTAATTACTTACAAGATAAAGGGTCTATTAAAAACAAAAATTAATATGCAAGAAAATCAAAGATTTGGCACCCATATTTGCCAGATCTTAATATCACAATCCAAACTACCACTATAAACCATAAAAGAAGTACCAGATTCAGAATTTCCTTTCGAATTTTCACTATCAACAACCGCAGTCAAGCACTTAACTGGCTTTCTGTGTCCTTCGAGCACCGACAAACAAGAATAACTCTTCTCAGCTGCCGATGATCTCCTCCAAAACCTAACAGTGTTATCAGCTGATCCACTGCAAACCAAATCCGAAACAACCGCCAGGCACAAAATTGCCTTTGTGTGTCCTCTAAGAGCTCCTGTCAATGCCATGTGTCCACTTCCGTCCCCGTTAACATTACTATCTTTCCCCCACACAAGAATTGATCGATCACATGCACCGGAATAGAGCACTGAGCCCTCGATACTAAGAGCTAGAGCATTAACAGCTGACTTGTGTTTCTCCAAGGTGGAAATAAGTGAATGCTTTTTCTCTCCTGAATTTTTCTTCCACACTTTTATTTTCTTGTCAGCTGAACCTGTGTAAACATACCCATCCTTGGATACGACTATAGCGTTGATGGCATCATCGTGAGCGCTTTTCACTGACTCCAGACACCTATAATCCGATGTTCGCCAAATCTTGAACGTTCGATCCCACGAAGCAGAATAGAGAAGAGAACCATCTCTTGATACAGCAAGTGCCGACACAGTATCAACGTGATGTACCCACGTGCACTTTTTGTGTCGTCTCACTTCTACATAGTTGTTGGCAGAGAAAAAACGTATGAAACGGTCAGTCAGTGTGGGGAGAGTGGCTATGCATTCGTATTTCTTGCCCGAATTGCTGTTTTCGATTTTCCAAATGCGAATTTTGTGATCTTGGTGAGCACTGAAGAGCTTATCTCCCAAAACCACCAGAGACTTGACTGCGGCGCCATTCCCTGTAGCTACTACATTGTTATTTGAAGTTTTCGCAAAAGAGTCTCGACTCCAAGCTCTGATCTCGCTGTTTGAAGAGCCAGTGTACAGGAATTTCCCAGCTACAGCAAGGGAAGATATATAGGAAGAGTGGCCTTTGCGAGTTGCTAAGCACTCATGGTGTGCCGCTGGGGTTTGTTCCTGTCTTCGAAACGATGAGGTGAGTGAAGGAACTGACGGTAGACTTGATTGAGAGGAGAGGGAGGAGTTTGGCGATTCTGATTGAAGATGGTTTGACAGAGATTGAGATTGAAATCGAGACTCTTTTTTTTCGCGGCAAGGCAAAGGACATGAAAGAAGTCCCATGTTCTTCTCAAGCTGAAGAGAATTAGGTGTGAGCAGCAGTTAGAAACGTCAAAAGAGAGGTAGCCTGATAGAGTTTGTATCAGACAAGCTTATAAATACATTAAGACAAAAAATTAAAAAACAGGTTGGCGCATTTTAGCTTTAGAGATGGAGAAAGAGGAGTAGTATGGGTAAGGGTATAAACAGAGGATTAAATTAGAAAGATAGAGTTTGGACCCGTGAAAAGATCATTATTCAAATTCAGCAAATCGCTTGCATCACTATTTGCTAAGTCGGTATGTATCCAAATTTAGACCGCTAATTGGCAGCCTTGCATATTTCACTATTTCAGCGAATTTGATGGGTGCTGTTTACCTTCTTTGTACCAGTTGTACATGTTGAAATAGAACCATGAAGATACTTCCACCTAAGGTCTGACTATTTGTGCTTAATTTGCTTTTGATCATGATGGCGATGAGAGCAGTTCACATCAAATTATATAGGTAGAATGTCCGATTCCCCCCTGTTGTTTAGCATAATACCCTAACACTCCCTTGTTATTTGACAAATGCTCCATCACCCTCCTCAACCTCATCTCTTCTACAAAGATCTGTTACTTCTTAAGGATAATTTCATACTTCATTTAAATTTTATTGAAAAATGAAAGTTGACATTTAAATTAAAAATTAATTATTAAAATAAAGTAAAAGTCGAAACCAAGACTCTATATTCCAGAATTAACAACAGTCAACTATCACTAACAACCATCCATCACCATTAGCCTCCTCCGCCTGCCACAACTTCTCTCATTCTCCTTCTCCTTCCCCTTCCATCAACCTCTCATCACGAAACATCTCAACCTTCACTATTTAATCGCCATCATCTCTCCACCACGTCATCGCTACGGCCACCACCACCCTCCATTAGATCTACCTCCTCCATGCTTGCAACAATTTCTCTCCTTCTTCTCTCATTGCATGACCTCTCACCCACCATCGTTTTACTGCCACCATCTCTCCACCACACCATCACCCTTCGCCAGATCTGTCTTTGACCTCTTCAAAATGGTAGCTAGGTTTGTTTCGTTTGCTTGTTGAGAGGGATTTGATAAGGTAAAAAGCAAAAATAAATAAATAAATAAAATACAAATATTGATTAGACTTTATTTACTTGCTCAGACTTCAGTCAGTATCAAAAAGGATTGAGAGCTTAAATTAGTTGAGGATTTACAAATTTGGAGAGTGAAAGATTTGATGGAGTAAACAAAAGAAAAAAATGCAATTAATATAATTTGGATTATGTTTGCTTGTAGATTGGGATACAAAAATTAATTCTTTTTCTTTCAATTTAATTTTTATAATTTTTTTGTCACTTCGCAAGGGTTTATAGAGGCCACAACTCATCGTTTTTCGACAAAAAAAAATGGTTTGTGATTGGAGGCAAAAAGGAGAAAAAATGGTGGAGAAAGAGAAGGAGATGCAGATAAACTTAAGAACTGAAGAAGAACCAAAGAAGATCAGGAGTGGTGGATTTCTTTTTCATTTGTCAGGAATAATTTTTATTTAATTATATATTACTTTGAAATAGGTGGGCTGTGGTTATTTTGAAAGAAGTTTTTTTAGTGATAATTCATTATTTTTATTATATTTTAATTTTAAATAGGTGTTGGTATGGTCTACTCATGGTTGTTATTCATTTTTGTATGGAATTCACCTATTTTTAGTACAAAGGAAATTGACACATTTGTAAAGGAGGGTAATTTAATAAATGTATAAAAATACTAATAGATTATTATAACAAAGATAATGTTGAGGAGGTGACGGGACATTTGGCAAATAATAGAGGGTGATAGGGAATTATACTAAACAACAGGGGAATCAGAAATTCTCCCAATTATATATCTTAATGAGTCTTAACTTGTGTGGTTAGTAATGAACGTGATAAGTCTTCTTCTAATTATGTGAGCAGTTAACACATTTGCAGGTAGAAAGTGTAGATGGGACCGACGTGGGTTCCACCGCGCATCAAATTTGTATCCAAGTGAAATTGGCTCATCACGTTTATGTTTGTTTCTCGAATAGCTCTGAAATTGGAATTGGATACGGAAATTTCTAGACGAGTGCCTGCTAGTTTGAATTTTCTGTGGATTAATCTAGTTAGGTGAGTCGAGTATATGCATTATTATTACTATCAGGATTTCCTTAGTTACTATAGCTTTAACTATCGAGAGGCCTGTTCAAATGAATTCTTTGTTGATAAAAAAGTAGACGTAGAGCTTCGCAACAGCTTCCAGGTTGGTACTGATGTGAATTAAGATAAAGAAAAGTATTCCATATTGAACAATAGAATGACAAGTTTCATATGAAGAAATTAACATTTTCCTAGCTGGAGCTATTCATCCGAAAACAGTGGGGTCAACGGGATCATTATTCTCCTTTATAGGGTACAAAAAAACACGTGAATTGATGAAGTCTGACATTTGTGATTGTGACTTTGATTAATTAGAAAGCCTAAAAACTGCTTAATTAGTATATCAGAATTGGGAGAAGGAAATAATATAAAGAAATTTTATGGACACAAATTATATTTTTTTTACTTAATTTTAGTAAGTACAACGTTAAAATATTTTGTAAACATTCATTTTTGTTCGATATTTGGTATTTATTATTTATTAGTTTTGACTAATATTTTATAATCATATCTTCCAGTAACTACAATATTTAAATTCCAAACAAACAGGTACAATAATGACTAATCTTAGCCTCTGAGTTGAAGAAATTAAGGGGTGAATTAGGGTATGTTTTTAAGAGAGGATAGGGGCTATATCTTGGTACAAGTTTAAATGCACCAAGAGTTGAAGTGAATAATGAAAATATTATATACCAGAAGATGCTGGCGGCAGTCAGTTATATATATATATATATATATATATATATGCATGTGTCTTAACTGCTACATGCGCACATTAATATTGCAGTTAAAATTTGTAAAGCAATTACCTCACCATGTACATCACCAACCGTTAATTCAATATCTGAAGCAACATTAGAACACAGAAGTACCTTTCTTCTCTCATTGATTTGTTTCAACTGGGTAATGCATCGTGTCGCTGGAAAAGTTGGTACAAGTTGCGATCATAAGTCATATTCATTCTTAAATATATATATATATATATATATATTTTTGCCAAAATTATGACAGTATTGAAAATTCCAAGGCTCTTAATAATTGATCTATGTACGTACGTTTTCCATGATTCAGACAAAACTGATGATCTCGATCAAAATCTTTGATGAATTAGAAAGTGATCGATATATACATATAAAAGACATGTCTGGCCCACGAACAATTAACAGAAGGAATTAGGAGCCAACTGTATATATATTCCCAGCTAGCAACAAGATGGAGTTGAGTGGTCTAGATCGATCCCAAATACAAAAGCATTAATAAACTACTTCTTTCGCCTGTTGACGTAGCCTAGCGCAGTTGAGAAGTGCATTCTATGATTAATTACCTGGACCATATCTGCTTTTATCAATTTGCACATGTTCAATTAATTGGTAGTAAAATTTCTTCAATCACATGCTTTGTTGGGATTTAGGATCAGCTGCTTCACATGGGTGGCGGCTCTCTATCTCTCTCTCTCTCTCTCTCTCTCTCTATATATATATATATATATATATATATATATGGTAAATTGGTGTATGGTGAGAGCAGGCAACTGTAATTGTGGAGGCAAAAGAACTTTTCCCTCTGAACTTTTAAATGTTGTCTAATTTCTGTAACAGTTAGCACTGGTTCATAAATTTGCTGTGGTCATACATTGGTAAAAAGAAACCTGAAAATCAATCGGGCATTCTTCACTGTATGGTTCATTGAATATCCCTGCTGCTTTCAGACTTGGGATCCTTCTCCATATATATATATATATATATTAAAGTTTTAAAGCTTTTTAGGAAATAACTTTTTTATTGACGTTAATAGTATAAAAAAAGACCAATTAAGAGGCAAAGAAACAGTTCATCGAGTTCAAGACTGATGATTAGAGGGGATGTGGATAACTGGAATCTGATATATGAGTCCAGAAAAAGTCAACGAAGACTTTTGCCCGTCCAATTCTAGAAAAAATTTTTTTGACTTGTCATGATTAGAAATTTAGAACTCGACGGAGTCCCATTGTCAAACACTAAACGTTACAAAGTCGAAAGGGGAATTAATAAAATACAACTAAACGTGACTATGAATTAAAGCGTTTCAGTTCTAAAATAATAGCCTTTGAATGTTCAGATCATTAAGCCAACAAAATTCTTAATCCTCGAGAATCCAGATTGCCCACGAAAAAATTAGCCTTTGATATTTCCCCGGTAATATCACAAGTGTATTCTTTTGCATCGAATGGAAATACAGAGAACTCTCATGTCCGGCCCATGGGCTGAGATATTGTAGGTCTAATCCAATTTCATTCGAATGATTGTTCCGCTGTCTCAAACTCTGGGCACTGGCATTGACAGGCATAACCCATAAGCCAAGAAATTTAGTAATATCTAAAAATATGTAAATTTGTCCAAATAATAATAATAATGAAATTTGTATTCGTATACATGAATGTACAACGAATTATGTGGACGCAACTGTAAACACATCAAAAGAATAAGTAATATATTTATATAAAATAAAAATAAAAATAAAAATAACCTAAAATCATGAATCAACTGTATGACTCTATCTCAGGCGATAAGGTAATTCTCAAAAATAATGAAAACAAAATGATATATCTACAAGCCCAATAGCACAGCCGCCCAGACACACAAGCCCCACCACAGGCCCAAGGAGTAGGCCCGATTACTACCACTGGTGTCCCGCTGCTGAACAGACTGTTCAGATGAACCATTGTAATTCGGATTGCTGCCATACAAGTATTGGATTCCCTGTATATCGTCTGTCGTCAACTCAACTTTTCGGGTGCCTGAAGAAATTGTGGGGTACATGATCGACTCTTCAACGGATGAATGTCCTAACCCCAACAAATGTCCGATTTCATGAACCGCAACTGACTCAAGATCAATCGCCGACATCGATATGGAGTTCGTAATATCAGTTGTGATCACCCAGTTCTCGTCACCGTCCAAATGGAACCGTCCACTTGGCGGCGAGAACGCGTGGGCCAGCGTGCCCAGAACCCCATCAAACGGTTCACCGTCCCCGTGATCGCCGCTGAAAAACCCGATCCTGATATCGGCTGTGGCGAAAGAATCCGTTGGAGTGAAAGTCAACTGCGTCACTTCCGACCACCGGTCAAAGGCTGTGGCGAAAACGTTCTTTACTTCATCAGACAATGGATTATCTGGAAAGAACGCGTATGTCAGATCACGCTTGTTCGATGGCCAACGCGGAGTGCCGGGGAAGAAACTGTAGTGACCGACTGTATGGAAGTGAGAGACGTTATGCGACGTCGGTTTGCCCGAGTTCATAGTTGTTGACCCGTTGACTATATCAGGATTACCGCATCTGGGCCGTAATATGTGTTGCATGGTTTGGCTATCGAGTTCACCAGTGGGTTCAAGATTGAAGTTTTGCTGATAAGTCCTGAGTGCCGATTCCAGCAAGTCATCGAAATCGTCTGTGATATTTGAGGGCAAATCTGGAATGTAACCGAAGTTGTGAAAGTACTTCTTGAGCTTCCCTAATCCATCCACCTTGTCGCCGGGATGGCAGCCGGTGAATTTCTGAAACGCATCCCAGGCGCCGGCGGTGGCATTTGAGATTAGCCATGGAGGAATTGATGAAATGTTGGGGAAGAAATGAGCTGAAGTTTGAGTCGGTGATAGTGATAAAACTAGAAGAGCAGCCAGAAAGAGATGATATCTCATTTTTGATGTGGGTGTTGGAGAAAGGGAAAGAAAAGCGTATGGTTCGGAAGAAACTGTGATTTTCTCTAAGAAAATGTTTTGATGGGAATGGGATATGAAGAGGAAAAAGGCAAAGGATTAAGAAGAAGAAAGTTCTGGGACGGCTGTATTGTTGACACTGTCGTCACAAATATGTGTTCTATTATTGCCAATTGCTTTGACCTCTTCCGCAAGAAAAAATCATTGAAATAACGTGTTGAAAAATTGACTAGGAAATAAGAATTGTTTCTTGGTAGTTTACGCACTACATAAAGCAAATAAAATAACATGTAGTTGTTAACGACGTCGTTTGATGAGAGAAGTGGGAACACTTTTACGATGAAAGCGACGACAAATGCCAGATTATTTTCACTTTTGATGCTTGTAATGTCAATTGTCCGAGCGCAGTCAAGGTTGGGGGTTGAGCTGCAAAGGTAGAAACTTCTATTGGAGTGCACGTGGAGGAACGCCACTGGTCACTACGTAAAACTACTCAGTGACCCCACAGTCCACCCAACTTTTACGCGGCAGCGAGAAAAATAAAATTACAATAAGGTAATCGACCGGCTTGAGATAAGATAAGACATTTATAAAGTGATTCGTAACAATTTTATTCTCTGAAAAGTTAGGCCAGATACATATATGTATATATATGGTTGAGAATGAAGAATGTTTGTTGAGATGTAAGCTATGTATACATGTATGGTTGTTGCTTTGAAAAATTAGGGGCATAAATGGATGTTGGTTGTGTGTGTGTTATGGAATTCTATTGCATTCCATATTTCGAGAAAAATAAAAATGGGATGGGCACGTTCCTTTCACTTTCCAAATCATACAATAATAATTCTTCTTTTATAAGGTCACAATGCTAAACGACACATCAAATACTCGATCAGATGCCATTCATTAATTATTGAGGATTTTTTGCAACTCTAATTTCATCCTCTAATTTGAATTATTATTGTGTCTCTGCTGCCTTCTCATTTTGTTCCAAAATTCATCCATCCCAAAAAATTCCATATATATTTTTTTTATGGCTCCCACTACCTATTCAGAATTTGGTATAAAACTCAACCTAGTCCTAGTAGTTGTTGTTACGTATGCTAATGCTATGTAAAACCTAAAAAGAGGTCAATTTCAGCTAAACTGGGACAAATTAATTATTGGAAAATTAATTAATTTGTTAATTAATAGGGTGGGCTTTCGGCAGTATCTTGTAATTTAGAGATATACGTAGAAGCTGTACCAAAAGCCGCATTATTTTTCACTAATTACTCCAAGAAGTGTTGGAATGAGCTGGTTTGGAATCTAATTGAGACCGCCAGCTACCATACTACAACAATTTAGCAGCCGACAAAGTTACTTTTTAATAAAAAAAACAAAAAAAAAAAAAAGAAAAAGAAAAACATTAACAAAGAAATTCTAACATATTCAATTTAAGAATACGTTATAAATTATTGTATTTTACCCAATTAACTTTAAAGCTATTTCCGTTAATTTTAATAAATACTAATTTTTTTCATGAGGTTTTAATCTTCTTCACTTATTATGTTTTTTATTCTCCACAATATTTTATGTAAAAGAATTTACGAATTAACTTTAATTAATTTTCACTCTTATTATTTTTAGAGTGGGGTTATTGTAATCCTTATATGCGCATGTTTTCAACGGTGATGTAGCAATTTTTATTAGAAAGGAGTTAAAATAAGGCATTTATGAAATCGAAATAAGTGCATTTAAAAATCATAATAGTTTTTAGAACATGGTTTAATGAGAATTTTAAAGAGGAGCAAAAGCACTGCACCACTCTAATTATTAATAAGGGATTTTATTTATTTATTTATTTGTCTTGTTTAATTAATGAAGAGTTTTGCTTCGGATGGCATCTTGTGAAACACGGAGTTTTTAAGAGAAAAAATTGGTGTAAGTTCGTAGAAGGACAAATCTTGTTAAGAGTAGATGACATCAAAATCGTTAGGGTTTAGCTGATTCATCATATAAATTTTAATAGTTTGAAATTTTATCTTAAAATTTTTAGTCCGTCAACATGTACATAAATTTAAATAGAAAAATATAATTTTATAATTATATCCCTATTAATTATTATACTTAATTCTTCATATTTTTAGAAAATAAAATATATTCATTTAAATTTTTTGATAATATAAAAATATTCTTAATTTAAAAAAAAAGGTAAAAATACACTTAACTAATTATTTATAATAAAAAAATAAGTATTTATCTATATATTATTAATTATAAAAATTAAATACTTTATTTTAGAGATTTGAATAATATTAAATCGTCTATTTTGTCAAAATCCCCAAAACAAGCCATTTAGTTTTTACAATTAATAATAAAAGAATATCTTGTAAAAATTTTTACAAATAAATTTAAAATTTTATGTTGTAAAATTCTATACTTTTTTAAAGAAAATTTTACGTTGTAAAAAATTTTGTAATTAATATTACAAAAACTTAATAACTTAGGATTTTGACAATATTAATTACATATAATTACTATTATAAAAGAAATTCACATCAAATTTTAAATGAAAAAAATTGAGGATCAAAATATTATTATAATTTTTAAATTTAAATATTAAAATAAAATTATATTCGTTATTAAAAAATAAAAATAATAATACTATAGTCATTTGATATATTTTTTAGGCTTCGTTTGATATACCTTTTAAAGTACAATTTTAAAAGTAAACATTTTATTCATACCGTTTTTGTAAGTAGAACTTTTAATAAAAGTTTATTAATCGTTAAGTTGTTATAAATAACTTTTCAAAAATTTTAAGTAATTACTTTAATAAAAAATGTTTAATATTGTATTTTAAAAAAATAATGTAAATTTTTTAAAATAAAATAATGATATTTCAAATAATTTTACCTTTTAAAAAAGTTGAAAAAATTTTATTGCTAAAAGTTAAAATTTTGGTATTCTTTTAATAGAAAAAAATATATTTTTTAATTCTCAAAAAAAATTTTTTTCTATGCCAATCAAATGATATCAAAAAAATTTTAAAAAAAATTTATCATTAAAAAAGCTTTTTTAACTAATAAAAAAATTAAATCAAACGGATATTTAATAGTTTAAGACAATAATATAGAGATAAAATATTTATTTTTATTATAAATAGTTAGTTAGGAGTATTTTTAAGTTTTTTTAAAAAATTAAGAATATTTTTATATTATTAAAAATTTAATTAGGTATGCTTATTTTTTTAAAAATGTGAGAAAATTAAGTATAATAATTAATAAGGATACAAAAATAAAATCATACTTTTTTATGTGAATTTACCATGTGTTAACGGACTAAAATTTTTAAGGTAAATTTTTAAATTATTAAAATTTATATAGCTAATTAGCAAAACCGATCCTAATGTACATTACCCTATTGTTAATTTTCAACTGAAACTCTGGTCAAAATAATAATTCTAATTATATAAACCCATCACCACCTCTCAAATTGAACCCGTCTTCAGTTCCCCCAGAAAAGAAAAGAAAAGAGAACCCGGTTCTGTGATTGCAGAAGAGAGAGAGAGAGAGCGAGAGCGAGCGCAGCAGATCATGGGTTCAAAGGATTCTTATTCTTACAATAATGGAAACGCCTGGGCTGATCAATGGGACAACAACAACACCACCTACAACGTGAACCCGACTGCAAATTATTACCATGACGACAAGAAGGCAAGATATAAGAAGAAAGTTGGAGAAGGTCTTGATAAAACTAAAGAGGTTGCAATTTCCGGCATGAAGAAGGCTAAGCTTGGAGCTTCTGCAAGTTTCAAATGGATCAAGCAGAAATGCAACAAGAACTGATATTAAAATCATAAATATTGATCTATATCCATGTAACATCATCTGTCATTAATATCATATCCTTGTTTTCTTTTAATTCCTTCTCCGGAACTCTCTTATATATATATATATATATATGCATATATATACGGTCCCTTGGGTATATATGTATTTGATTATATATTATCTTGTATACATACATGCTCTCTCTTCTTTTTTTTGATTTCTCTTGTTTGTGTAGAAAATTCCCAATATTTATGTACATGATTTGCATTTCATTCGAAGGCTTTTAAATTTTTTCTCAATATTGTAAAGAGATGCCATTGATGCATGCTTTGTTGATTTAGGGTTTCATGAATAATCAGAGATGGTTTTCCATTAACACGTAAGCAAGCATGTCATGGGTTCATGGCTTTGAGTTGGTCAACAGCTTTCTGGCCAAGAAAAAAGTACAAGGATATGGTTGATTTACGCTTTGGAAGATTGCAAATAAAATATCCTAATTAATCCTCGTCATACAAACTCAATATTCAACATAAACCTAACCCCCCATCAGATCCGTTTACTTTTCCTTTAAATTTCCTGCTGAAGACGGCAAGCCAATGCTGAAAATATAACGTGTCAAGAGTGTTTTTCTAGAAGCCTAGAACCAAAATTTTCCCTCTTAATTTGTATGTACGAGATAGATAGTTGAAATACTTCAAAATCATTTTATTATTGTTGCTATTTTGAAGAATGCTGTCAGCCTCTAGAATTGTGTTCGAGAATTTCTGTTTTCTCTATAAACGTAGTTGAATAACTCGACCTTTATGCGCCATAAAATATTTACAAATTCTGAAAATTTTCCCCATTAATTATTACCTTTTTCCTTTGACTTTACTGGGCTAGGCGAATATTTGAGAATTTAAGGGTGATTTCCCAGATATTTAATAGCCTGATAATTCTAAGGAATCTATATTGGCCGATTTGCAATGGCGAAATGCACAACTTCTTGCTATTATTATTTTTCATTGCCGAAGAAAATGTTTGTGCTCATATGAACTTTTGCTTATCATATAATATGCCTTTGATTGTGCCTGTCTGGTTTGGCTATCAAAATACCGTTAATCAAAATCCTTTTCTACAACTCTGCATATTCCCTTGGGAATTCAGTGATGAAGAGTCCAGGAAAATAAGGGAGATCCCACAAGGCTGGGGATTTGGGAGACGCTTTTTATCTTATAACCGTGGTAACTAAGAAATTTGAACAGCTTATGTTGACAGTTACTGCCTTAAATTTATCCAAGGAGAAGGTCTAAAAAACACGGCATTGTACCAGGTTATCAGTGCAACAATTCAATAAATTATGCCAGATAAGGCTTGATCTTACACTGTCAGATAAAAGCTAAAGCTAGTGTTGAGAATACTTCAGCAAGTTCGCAGCAGTAAGAAAATGATGTTAAAGTATATCCACAAAAAACTTGTATCCCAGTCTCTTAGCTGTGTATCTTGGCTCCAAGGCCTCATTGGTTTTTCATATCGTTTCTTTTAGTTTACTGGTTATTGTAATCTTACTTACCAAAAAATTAGAAATCCAATGCCTTCGTTCCTAAACCTATGAGAAAAGTATAAAGCAGATAAGAAGGCAAAGCTTTAAGGAGGAAATATATTTGGTATTTCCAGAATCCTCCCTAATCCCTTCTAATTGCTCAAATCAAGTCACAAAGTATAGATTCTGGAACAGCTCCCTGTATTCTGCAAGTATGTAAAATTGGTGACAGGCACAATGTGGTTATGTACTCTTTTTACATTTGTGGTTAAAGAGAGTTATTGTAGACTCTCTTTCCATACATAATGCCTCCTCTGTTTCATTCTGTTGCTTGACTAGAGGACACTGAGGGTCCATCCTTTTTTGCACTTCCAGGATTGGATTGTTTTCCTGCAGCCGCGGTCTGGCTTTTTTGTCCTCTTTCTCTCAGCAGCTATTCATTGGTCTAAGCACTCAGAGATTCCCTCTGCTGTCTGCAACAGCTATGGACAGTCTTTGCATCAGGCTGAGATTTGTCATCTGGTGTTCTGTCACCAAGTATTTAGTATATTCCTGCACTAAATATTGGATTAGTGTCATGAGGTGTGCCGTAAGGGTTCGTTTATCTCGACCTAAACCATTTTGTATTATATTAGCGCTTAACCTTTATCCAAAACTTTGTCTTTTACATAAATAAATGAAGCTGCGCATAGCTACAAAATTTGTCACCAATTAAATTGTATTAGACAAAGACCATACATTGATAAAAGAAATAAAATACCAATATCATGTATTGCTGCATCTTGACCTTGACAAATTAAATATGATCACATGTCATATTCACGATCTTGGAAACAAATGATCTCGTGTTGCTGCGCACAATGCCATTGCTTTATCCGTTCGCTGTTAGAAATAAATTTTGCCCCCTTGAGTGAATGTGAGTTTTGAATGTGTCATGTGAGTTGTCTATACATAAATCTCCTATCATCCAAGTAGTTAAAGTTGTTACTAGTTCTTAGGCAATACTGTCTCTACTCTCGTGGCTGAGCTTTAATTGTACACAGCCTAAAAATAAGTTTATTCAGCTATTGACTCGGTCAGTTTCTCTTATCACTAGAGCAAATGGGAAATTAATGCTATTGAGCAAGTTCCCGATACCAGACTTTTTGATGTAACATATTGAAAAAGTTAATCTGCTAGAGCTTTCAGTAGATCAGGGTTCAGAGATGGCTTCCATCGGCATCCCGGAGGTTCTTCTCAAGTTTAGCAACAGGAGAATGCCGGTCTTGGGTTTGGGCACAGCAGCCTCTCCTTTTTCAGGATCAGAAACTACAAAAATGGCGATTCTTGAAGCAATGAAGCTTGGTTATCGGCACTTCGACACAGCTACGCTCTACCAAACAGAGCAGCCACTGGGTGATGCAATAGCAGAAGCACTCTCTCTTGGCATAGTTAAGTCCAGAGATGAACTGTTTATCACCTCTAAGCTTTGGTGCAGTGACGCTCATCAAGATCTTGTTGTTCCTGCCCTTCAGAAGAGTTTAGAGTAAACCATTTCTCTTATTTCATCCCGGAAAAATTCCATGTATGTTAACTTTTTATTTAATCCCTTGAGTTTTTATGACTATTGTGCAGTAATCTTCAGTTGGAGTATCTTGATCTCTATGTCATTCATTGGCCTGTGAGTTCAAAACCGGGGAGCTACGAGTTTCCAATAAAGAAAGAAGACTTTCTCCCCATGGATTTCAAATCTGTATGGGAAGCCATGGAAGAATGCCAAAATCTTGGCCTTACGAAGTCCATTGGTGTCAGCAATTTCTCATGTAAAAAGCTCGCAGAAGTCCTTGCCACAGCAAAGATCCCTCCGGCCATAAATCAAGTGAGTTTCTTTACGAATATTGTATTTCAGTTCTAATTTTGAGTGATTACAACGAAGTTATTGAAATTTCGAAAGGTGGAATTCAACCCACTTTGGCAACAAAACAAATTAAGAGAGTTCTGCAAGGCCAACGATATCCCTTTGACAGCATATGCTCCTCTAGGAGCTAGAGGAACTATTTGGGGCAGCAATAGAGTTATGGAATGTGAGCTGCTGAAACAAATTGCAGAGGCCAAAGGGAAAACTGTTGCTCAGGTGCTTATCTAGCTACGTAAATCTTTTTTTTTTTTTTTTTACATTTGCTTAGGTTATTTGTTTTCAATTTTAGATGAACTAAGAGATCTTGGAAAGAAACAATTGACAACAGGTATGTTTAAGATGGGCATATCAGCAAGGAGTGATTGTGGTGGTGAAGAGTTTCAACAAGCAAAGGATGAAAGAGAACCTTGAGATATTCAACTGGGAACTAACCGAACAAGAGACCAAGAAAATCAGTGAGATCCCACAAAGCAGAGGGTGCCTTGGAGAAGATTACATCTCATTTAACGGACCCATCAAGACGATTGAGGAACTCTGGGATGGAGAAATTTAATTCAATATCCAATCCTAGCTAGAGGTACAAAGAATTCGTGTAATGACATTCGTTGTTTCCATCAATATGATCAGCTTTTTCTAATTGAACTTCCAACTACTCTCATTTATCCACGAACAAATAGTGATCGTCTTTCGCCTTTTCCAATCTATTTGCTCGAAGTATACATGCAATGTTAATGAGTATGGGCGCAAAGGTTAATGGCCTATAAGTGATCCAAGATAATTGTAATTAACTTCACATAAATAAAGATGTATCCACTCATTTTTAAGGCCACGTAGTTTTATTCTTGATGCCTGAAAAGATTGAAGAGGTTCTATTTCAAAAGGCTCCTTTAAACTACTAAGACAAGAAGGTAAGCATTTGCTAACTAAGCCACGATTTGAAAGAACTGCATTTTCATTTTCCCTGAGACAAAAACCATTAGAAGCCGTTCTATTCCCTTCCCACTTTTGCTCATTTATCAACTGAAATTGCATCCCAGCGTTTCCTACAGCATGTAAGAGAACTTACTTTCTATGGAAGAACTGAGAATAAGCTTTTCTGATGGCTACATGTCTCCATAGTTACAAGTTGGAATATTATTCAGAAGCCAGCCCATCAAATCTGAGAACTCTAATTACAGAGACAGAGAACAAGAAGATCCAAAGCCATAAACTAGATGTTTTCCCTCTACTTCAATAACATATATGTACAGAACCCCAGCGGAAAGTAGGGAAAGAACATAGAGCTTGGATACTTATTCTATTGTTGCACCTCAACATCACTGCTGCAGCTTGATAAATGGTATAAGACAAAGCTTGAATGGCAGCACCTGGTCTGTCTTTTCGGAACAACAATAATAAGAAAAAAGATTGAATTTCAATTCAGCATTGTTTGGGCCGACTATAACTAGGAGGTAAGGATGGGCAGTTCTCATTCATGTTCGCATATGGCTCTATGGTGTTATACTGAGGCAATTCCATCCTATACTCACCAAGAATCTGGCAGAATGGGAGCTGACCGTCCTCATTGTTACACCAACTAGGTAAGCGCGTTTGATTATTCTCAAATATCTTAAGCATGTATGCATCACGAATCTGTTACCAGAGAGAGAAAATATCATGCCAGACCACATAGAATTCACAATCTAAGACATAAGAAAGAAGAACCATTTAAAACTTACAGTGAATTCAGTCACTTGAATAGAGTTGGAAATAGGACCAAAAACTCCAGCCTCTTTGTACATTTCAAGGATAAAGGAAACACATGTAGTTGATTTCCCATCACTGTATACCCATTCATCTTGCTCTGGGATGGTAAGTAACTGATCAAAGGACATGCCACGTTTTTCAATCTCATCCAGAATTCCATAGAGATCCAAGTCCTGATAAAAACACATGACACAGAAAATGATGCATCTTGTTAACATATTGCAGGAATAAGAATAGTTAATTCAACAATAGCAGGTCGGTAACTGAAATTAGAAAGCACAATTCCAAACATTCATATTTCAATTCACATGCAAGTTTCAACTGATCACAAGCAAAGAAAGAAAAGAAATAATCTAGGAATAAGCAGAGTACCTCAGTTCCAAGCCGCTTGTTAAGCGCTTCATTCCACATATTTGCAGCATACGCTGGCTGCACTCTAGTCCACATAGACATGACAGAAATGACCTGCAACAAGAATCTGACAACCATGAAATCCCGAATAATATAGTCCTAAAAAGATCAAATGATATATGTGAGTAGATAAGCTCTTATTCCACCTTTTATGGAAAGAACACTGGTAGTTTATGACCACTTAAGCATGCTGACCAACTTCCACCAACATTATAGATTTGGATTTTGGAAGAAAGCTTGCATGAAAGTAATTTTTTAACATTGAAAATAATACGCGTCAGTGTGTCCCATGTTTCAACGTTTGAACATTGCGTGCACCCACACATAAAATGACAAAACATGCCAACACACCTCAGTCTTGCATAGAATAATCAAAAGACACATACCAAGTGAGCATCAAGAGGTGGTGGATAGTTGTCTGCTATAGTGTCAATCCAACTAAATATCATGTTATGATAACCATATGGCTTTCCTGACATGCTCCTGGCATACTCCCAGGCTGCTGTAGAGTTGAATTTTGCACGTACATCTGGATGCAAAGGAAGTAAGGCTATCTGTGGATTAGAACTATCCTTAAGTGCCAATTCCCACCATTCATCCCATGGAATTACCACTATGATTTCCTCCCCCTGCAAATTCAAACAATTATATGGTGTAAGCCGGTCCTGCTTTCCCATATAACCTGATCTGGAGTCTGTTTATTTATTCAACACATACCTTTTCATTCTCATGTCCCGATTCACCAACCCAAAGATTACCCTCTTCATCCTTCAAACAAACTGCCGTATGACCAGCAAATGCTCCTGTCACCCATTTTTCGAGTGTCTCAAATCCACCCCACCGACCACGGATCTTTGACACAGCCAAGAAATCACCAGTATTCACATCTTCTGGATTCATGGTTGCACACCATGGCTGAGGACGTTTTTCAAATGTTGCACCCATGTGCTTCTCAAGAAAAGCTATGTTAGCATTCTGACCCCAGCGAGTGTTAGAAAACAGAGGCAAGACATCTATTAAAGAAAGCAAGGTCCCCAGCATTCCTGATGGCATGAGAAATACAGAGACTCCATGCTGCTTTACCTGCTCAGTAGACAGTGAAAACATCACATCTGTGCAACATAATAATTAGCAAAAACTTAAGAGAATAAAATTTAAGCGTACATATTCTAGCTCTGCTCGTTCTTCCCAAGACTCAAATTTCAATGTATGTTCTCGAGCAGAGAAGTAGTAGTCCCAAGTAACCCTGTAGGGCGTTGCAAAAACATACAGATCCATACAGGTCCAGCTATGTGCATCAGATGTCTGCGAATAAGAAAAAAGAATTATTTCCCACAAAAATGAAAATCAACCTTCAAAGCACATCATTATGAGAAAAACTAGAATAAAATGTTTTGGTTTCTCAGTACAGATAGCAAATCAATCAAAGCTCACTTTGATCTTTTCTAATTTGCCATCTACTAAGAGAGCATCAATTACAAAGAAATTCATGTTTTTAACTGCTCAATATCTACAAAACTACATGTTCCTCATTTTGTATGACTGCTGACTTGAAAACATTGTAGCCATATAAGACAAATAAAACACTACTTTCAATTATCAACAACTACCCATTAAACGTTATAGATTGACAGAAAGATCTCTAAGCTGAACTGCAGGAAAAAAATCATTCATTACATATACTCAAGAGTTATATCTAAAAGCACTTATTTAACAAATGATCATATCTTGTAACTATTCCATGCCACGCAGAAACAGCTTAACAATTTGACTAGTTGAATGAGTAACTTTAACTCGCTGAGCAAAAATTTGAAATCTTTCTTAAGGAAAAGTGTGACCAAGATGGAAATTTGCGCAATGCAAGACTTGATTAGAAAATTTAATGGTCAATTTCATATAAATCAGAACATCAACAAACAGAAAACTCACTTGAACATAACAAAAAGCATTTTTGCATAGTTAAGCTGAATTTTCCATTTTGCTAATAGAGAAAAAACTTAAACCCATGACTTCAGGTTACTTATTTCCTTTCCGAACATTAATCCAGCAACTGCCAAACAAAGGACAAGACTGAACAGCAAAATATTTTCATTAACGTTCAACACCTGTTAAAAATCTAATTAGACAAAACCAAATGCTAAAAACAAAAATTTGACTTATAACAAAAGTTACCTTGAGATAGATAACGCCGCCGCCCAACCCAGGCTCACGATCACCTTCGGTGAACTCGAGCCAAGCTTGATTACCAAAAAAGCAAGCTCCTTTCCATTCGATTGAGCCGTTATTGGGAGTAACCGACCCGACATAATACGGCAACAAATCAACAGCACTGTGAAAATTATTCAGCACCGGCCATGATATCTGGTGCGGCAGCACTGGAAGCACATCATTCACTCGAAATGGAACCGTCAGACCTTCACAAAAACTTAATCCTAAGAAACACAAGACCAATAAATATCGAGACATGGGTGGGGTTGTTTTAATCCCTTTTCGGTTCAACACTACAGATGAAGACCCTACAATTCAACACTTTTAGAGCTCAATTGAACAGGACGATGGGGATTTTAAGGAGGATCCATAGAGATTTGGGTTGGATTGACTTGGAACATAGAGACGAGGGATTCTTTTTGTTAGGATTGGAATTCGGATTATTTAGGTTGGTGGGATTAATTTAATTAAATTTTGTTCGATGATGTTCTGTAAGAGGAGTGTTGCTTACGTGGCGGTGTTTCGGTTCGTTAAAGCTAAAAACTGACTTTTCCGGGCAACTTGTGATCAAATTTTCAATTGGAGAAAATAACATTCGAGTCCCTAACTAAAATAATAATTTCGTTCTCCAAAACAACAAATAAGAATATGATGAAATCATTTTTAAAGACACTAATAGTTAAAAAGAAAGAACTATCAGTAAAATTTTAAATAAAATTCAACTAAGTAAAACAGGTCAAATTGTATATGTTGGTATAAAAAATTTGCAGCTTCGATACCCAACACTAAATATATATTCTCGTCTCACATTTAGTCTTCCTCTCTCGAGTAAACTATAAAATAAAAAAGATCAAAGGGTGTCAGATTTTCTGGTGAAAACTCTCTGATGATTAAGTCAGACTATGAGTTTTCTTATTTAAGTAAAATTCTATAAATATTTTGGTAGAGTTTCAATACTTTAGTGAGCATTGCGTACATTTTTCCCTCACTTTACTTTTTCTTTATAATGTTCTTTATGTACCAACAATCACATTTAATTTTGTAACTAAAAATAATAACTGAAGCTTCATAATTAAACAATAATGAGCAGTTATTATTTAAAGTTTGCTGAAGTTACAATTTTGCGTTCGTCTATCTGAAGTGGATCTCTAATCTGAACAAATTTCTTTATGTAAAATTTGACCTGGTCCTGAGTCAAGAAGAAAATACCTTTTTGACCAGATTTTCTTCCAACGGTCTTATTATTTACATAACAGAAGTCTTTAATTAACTTCATAACTACATAATCGGGCATATTTATTAACTTAACTCTTCCTAAACAATTTATGATCTTTATTTATTCTCCATCAATGTTGGTCCGACTGAATGCCATTGGACTAGACGTGACCAAAACTATTGACTATTCTGAATATTAGAACCGATTAAATTTTACCTTTGATTGAACTAATCAAAATCTAACAAGGCTGATTAGGTGTTGACTTTTCTTGACCTTTGGTCATCTTCCCAAACACGAAGCCCTAAGTTTTCAATGAAATTAGCATTTTTATTAAAAACTTAATTCAAAAATAATTCACAAACCCGAACATTTAGTTTTGTATTACTAGGATTCAAAGACAACCCTTCTTCACCCTTGAACTATTCTTTGGCTAGTCCAAACGACATCCAACTTATTAGGACATCGAGCTAAACATAACCAGCAACAACCATTAAACAGAACACATCAGGTGTTCTCTAAATTAAACACAACCAACGGTCTCCCCAAACACCACTAATGAAATCTAATGTAACCATCTCATGCTTACACAATAAACACAATGGATCAATTACAGATAAACACTTGTTGTGATAGTGGACAGGTAAATCAGATTCATCATTGCAGCATTTATGGATATGAATGGATGGCGGGGGATCCAAAATATTTGACGATCACATTTTGCGCCACCAACATTTTGCCAAAACCTTAAGCGTCGCCATGATGCTCAACATTTAGTTTTCATTGAGATTTAGTTCTCAATGAAAACTAGGGGGCTTAATGGTGTTCATGGAGACAGTTGGTCCTATTTAGTTTCGAGAACACCTGATGTATTCAGTTTAATGGTTGCTGCTAGTTATGTTTAGCTCGATGTCCTGATTAGTTGGACGTCGTTTGGACTGACTACATAATAGTTCAAGGGCGAAGAAGGGTTGTGTTAGAATTCTAGTAATACAAAACTGAAGGGTTCAATTTTGTAAATTATTTTTTACTTAAGTTTCCAGTGAAAATGCTAATTTCACTTAAAACTAAGGGACTTAATGCTGGGGAGATGAATAGAGGTAAAGAAAAGTGAACATTTGGCCAGCCTTTTTGGATTCTGATCAATTTAGTCAAAGGTAAAACTTGATCGGTTCTAATATTCAAACTAGTCAACAATTTTTGTCACATCTAGTCTAATAAAATCCAGTCTGGATTGGCATTGATGGAGAATAAATGAAGATTATAAATTATTTGGGAAGAGTTAAGTCAATCAATACACATGATTATGTAGTTATGAAGTTAATTAAAGACTTCTGTTATGCAAATAATATGATTGTTGGAAGAAAATATGGTTAGAAAAATATTTTCTCCTCAACTTAGCACCAGGTCAGATTTTACATGGAGAAATCTGTTCAGATTAGAGATTCATGTCAAATAGACAAATGCAAAATTGTAACTCCAACAAACTTCAAAATAATAACTATTTATTATCACTCAATTATAAGAATTCAATTATTATTTTCAATTACAAAATTAAATATGATCGTTGGTACATCAAGAACACTATAAAGAGAAGGTAAGGTGAGGGAAAAAGGTACGCAATTCTCACTAGAACACTGAAACTCTGTCAAAATATTTACAGAACTTTATTTAAATAAGAAAACTCATAGCTTGACTTAAGCATCGAAGGGTTTTCGCTGAAAAATCTAACTCCCGTTAATCTTCTTTTTGTTTTACAATTCACTCGAAAGAAAAAAACTAAACGAGCTCTCGAGGTGAGAATATACATTTAGTTTTAGGTATCAGAGCTGCAAAATTTTGGTATCCACAATATATATTTTTTTTTGACCAAAAATTTGCTATCTCAATTTAAGTTTTATTCAAAATTTTAATGTTAAATTTTTGTTTGATATACATTTGAAAGCTATAACAAATGGTATCTTATTGTGTTTAATAATATAATTTTATTCATTGAAAATTATCAAAATATATTCTTATTTATCAAAACTCATAAACCTTGATATTATTACCCTACTTTTCCTTTTTCTTATTTCCTTCGGTGCCGACGTCGTTGTAATCAAAATTATAATAAGTATTTTTTCTTCATCGCTACGAAGACGTACATAATTTTTTCGGGACCAATTGATTTGATTTTGTGTACTCTGTTCAAACTTAGAATCATCCCACAGAATATCCAAAATCATGATACAACAAAGGATAGAATAGAAACAACTCCAATACATGATGCTTAAAAGCAGATTTGTCTGTTCATCTGAAGTCAGTATCCAAACTCCAAAAACTGTACTAGCCATTCAGCATCAATACTTTGAAACATTATCAATATTTTCCTTCACAAGAAAACCCTGTTCCATTTAGTGAACATCGAGTACTTTGGGTTTCATTTAACTTGGAGCCCTCAACGGGAAACTTCACAAAATCATAATCTACCTCAGATTTCACCAAGATAGGGACTGACTCGAGCCTCTGAATCTCACTCTGCAGGGGAAGCCGAACAGGCAGCAATATTGGCACAAACTTCCATCAACAAGTGAATGCAAAATTTCATACTACCACAATAACCCAACATGTCTCGTTGGCCTTCTTAACTCCATCAAAGTTATTAACTCCACCAATGTCCTTAGATTCACGGGATCAAAATGTATGCTTGGAGAAGGCGGTGAACAATGTTCCACTAAATGCATATTTCTAAGTAAACCACTTCACATCCCAAATAGGAAGCAATTTGAATAGCAAGGAAGATATAGAGCAGTGTCTTCCACCACCAACGGCTGCCTAAATGGATTTAATTGAATCTACAAAGCACAGGCTTCAAATTAAAATATGATCACAGTTCATTACCATATTTTTCACCACAAAATGGCAAAAAAAGCAACATGGACATACAGGAAATCTAGGTGGACAGCCAGTTATGGTGCCTATGCAAGAAGCTGCAAGCTGACAAGCTTGTTCGCAATAATCAGAAAATATTGCCAGGGCATTTGTCTCCTTTATTAGCTCCTGAAATGCATTCATCCAAGCAATCAAAAAGAAGTGACGAACGAAGTGTAGCCAGATAGACAAATCAAAATTAGCAAGAGCAATGCTTAGGGTATCAAAGGCATACAATAGTTGACGACCAACTTGAATAAGCAGCAATGCCAGCATTTGGAGCAATGACTAAATGAGGAAATGAATCCTGTTGACAGATCAGAGAATTTGTGAGAAGATGCAAGAAATGCAACCAAGCAAACACAACATTTCTAAGATGAGAGGCTTTGGATGAACAGACCAAGGAAAGAAAAAGAAGTTATATACATGCATCGTGTATGTGCAGCGCAGGGAGAGGATACCTTTGCTATGTCTCTGTAACGATCATGATAAAATCCTCTGTGCAGCTGCAATGTTACTGATGAAGATCTAACTGTGCATGCACTCCAACTGAACTTCTCACTTGAAGGCTTGCACATGCAATCAGAGTCGAAGCAATGAGCATAACTGCGAAAATTTATCTTCTCACCATCCCTATTCATTTAAAGCAAGAAAAGGAGAATAAGTATGGAACAATAATTGATCCAAGTATTGTAAATTCTCTTCACTAGATTAGCAAGGCACACCCTGAACTAGTAATTATGTCATCTTCATTACAAGTTCATTCATTTGCAAAGCAATCAACAAACACTCATCCAAAAAAAGTTGGCACAGCTTCATATTTTATATCCTCATTCCCGACCTACATGTCAGGTCATTGGCCAAGATACTCTTCCTTACAACCTCATCAATTTTCACCACTTCTTGACCTATTTAGAGTAAAGAAATTGAAGGAAAATGAGACCTAACCAAAGAATTGACAACCTGAATCTGATGAAAAAGAATGTGAACATCTTACAGAGCTTGAATTTATTAAAGTTTATTGCATTATGATATGTATGGACTACTAAGTGCTCTGAGGACTTGAATTTGACGCCCTACTAGCACACAACTAAAATGCAACATCAATTATAAAGTTCATGATTGACCTATGTGGCGGAATTTCAGGCCCAATAAGATCCATATGCACCTGCACACCAGGGAAAAGTGCACGCAACTCCCCAAATACAGCAAGTTGTAGAAGCTCTTTCTCAGGCCCTGAGAAGCTCAAATCATTAAGCCAAACCTGATGTTAAATAGCTTAGAAATACTACTACAATTGATTGCTAACTTGACATTGCACAAAATGATAATAAACAAGATGCTTTTACAATGTGCAATAGTCAAAGTAAGAACACTCCCCAATGAAAAATACTTCAGCAATAGCAAACAATAAACACGCATGTATGATTTGACACCCTATAAATAGTTTTTAGCATCTGCTTTAGAATTATAAGTCCTGAGGCCAATAACTAAAAATCTTAGTATAACTTGTTACTGGTGATAGAAAGTCATAAGCAAGTTCACTAACTATTCTAGAAGAAAATCACCTCCCCCACTTACAATTGAAATTTTCATTTCTGCCAAAAAAGTCAAACTGTTTACAGAGTTTGAAACAGTGTTGATCCTATAAATACAAGGGCAAATGGAAGATATTGCCTCATAGCCTAAGAAACCACAGAAATTACAAGGTTATTGTTTATAGCTTTTAGTAAGAAGTTATCAAAGGAAAGGAAATTCTCTAAATTGCATGCTTGACAAATCAACAAATTAGTAGCAGTCAAAACTAGAATACTTACAGAATAAAAAGTTGAATAAAAGAATATACCAAGGTAGTGTATGCAAAATTTATTATTGATTTCAGAATTAAAGCTTCCAAACCCAGCAACTAGAGACGCATAATATATTGTAAGTGGCTGCATTTAAAAAAAAAAACAATCAGAGTAGAGATAACATTATGCACATGTGTGTACTGGAGAATAAACATGCAATTACTAATAGTAGTACTTTGGTGAATAGATTTCAATTGTCAGATCTGAATTTGTGTTCCTATATCTGAAGTTTGTTTTTGACATATTTTTAACAAAGCATATTCAGATTTTGGCAGAAGCAAAAATAATACAAACCCCAATAAAATTGAACTCAATAAAAGTTTGGTTTTGTCACTTGAACTTCATATCTAGGATGTGAGTATTTTTCCTCTCAACTCCTATGTCTAAGACGGCCTAAAAGCTAAGCATTCCTAATTAGAGAAACCTCAAAAAATGAAGTAAACCTGGCAGTTAAGTTTCCATTCATCAAACCTGTTACAGATTTGGCCATGTGAGATTAAAGGTAGTCTGGCTTGAGATGTGTGATAATACTGGTTCAAAATGACAAGTATTATACAAACACGAGCCTTAACTTTTGATTTATTCATAACATTATATCTTACCCAGTGGAGAAGCAAAGCAACAGGTGAATCTAGAGGGATGTTCCTCCACTCATAGTAATCCTTCCAGCTACATAAATGTTTTGATAATGGTGATGAAGGCCCTGCATGATGCCAAGACAAAATTAGAAACACCAATTGTTACATGGAAACAAAAGGGTGAAGCAAACAAAGATACCAGAACATGGGCACATGATACTTGGGAGGTCCCAACTGTCATTGTTTGACCTGCCAGTAAGGTAAACACAAAACTTATAAAAAATAAAATTCACACATAATAAAATAGTTTGATCCAATGAAAACCAGCATCTACAACGAGTCATTTGATGTTTTTAATCCCCATGCAACGGTTAACAAAATGCTAAAAAAGATGAACCATATCCCTTTCTCTGATTCTGTCCACATAGGTGTATATAGGTCAGCTATACATATGAAAACAGAATCTTAATATTATAACCAAGGTCATTATTTTCATAGTTTGAAAGATTATTAAGCACATAGTGATGGTTCAAGTACTCCTCCTTAATCAAACTCAAAACAAAGCACCACCAGGCATGCATAATCAGTAACCTAAAATGCAAGAGAGCTTTTCCTTTCAAATCAACAAGCTTCCACATTCAAAATCAGGCAAGCTTTTAGTAAGTTCAAAAGATTATAGTGCACGAACATCATCTTTTGCCTCTTTTACTATCTGCATAAAGCCCTTTATCAATTATCCAAATTCTGTAAATTTTACTTGAATAATTCCTAAACTTTACATTTTGAAACAAATTAAATATTTTTACCATGTGATTCAGAATGCAGATTGCAAACTGCCAAAGTAAGAACGTGTTAAAACATAATGCATGAAAAGACCTTGAACGGTCAAATGAAGCCGCGGACAATCCGCAGGAGCATTCCCCCATCCACATTCCAACTCGATGAATTCCCCTTTTGCTGAAGAATGAACACCTGGACTCCCGCTTTTCACACACCTATCAAGGTTACACACTCAGTTAAAAGTTCAAATTTGATACTTATTCAAAGATACTTGAAATCCCACCAAGAGAATAACCATTTACCTGAACAGTAGCTTCTTCAGAAAATGTGAAAGGAAAATTATTCAAAACATCCACACACTTCATTTGCTGTTCTAACCTTTCACACTCTCCTTTATGGTCATTCCAATGTGAAATCTGTTAAAGAATATCTGACTATTTCACCAAACTTAACTTCAGGAAAAAAAACCCGCCAACAACACCTAAAAAAAATTAAATTACAAAAAAGCAAAAGAAAGGAACACTAAAAGAAATTAAAAATTATGGTCACCTGGTGAGAGACGGAGCAATAAGCAACAGCTCCACAGCGACCACAGCGTCTTCTGGCTGGGCCTATGCAACGAGTTCCGCGCCCCTTGGCAGCACACTCCATTGCTTTTGGGGCCTTCAATTTTCGGATAATTTACAAAATAATACCACTTTGCTTGTGCTTAGCTTAATGAAATGAAATACGGCACAACAGTGCTATTTTCGTCATCTAATACAGAAAGTGAAATAAGAAATGATGAAACCTATAACATAACGAGCTTATTTCAGGACAGCTCAGAACCAAAACAACAGTAGCCCAAATTCTTAGGCTTATCCAGTCTTACCAGTTTGGGCCCTACTGTTTTGGACCCTTTAGTATCGTGCCCAAACTTTTGCACCGTTTGCAAATCACAGTATCCTTTGGGATTACTTGCAACATTACGGCATAATGAAAAGATACAAATATTTTAACTATTATTATGTATTGTCGTTAGAACTTTAGAAAGACGTGGCGGTTTTGACGTTGAAGATTTTACTAAACAAAATGTTTTTAAAGTGAAGTAAAAACTCTACATAAGAGAGAGAGAGAAAGAGAGTGATGAGTCTAGCATGGCCACTGCCATTGTCCTCACGGAAACAAGCAAACAGGCCCGGAGTGCTTTATAATTGGAGGGTGAGTAGACAAACAAACAGAGTCATCTTCATGTGTGTTTTTATTTTTCATTGAGATGATTGTAGAAGAAACAAACAGATACGGTATTAAAGTTAGGCCTAGATTGGAGATTCAAGATTTGGGTTTTTCATTTATTGTATTTGCGAGAATCCAACCCAACAAATGGCCTAAGCTGTTACTTGGCTGACACACATGCATACCAAATTTGGGGCCATATGCATGTGATCAAAGGAAATCGTATTACTCACTATTATCTCCCTTTATGATTATCCCAATCAACAGAGTTGTGATAAGTTATAAACCGACTCATATGTAGGATCGCTTTAAGTTTACAATGTTTAGAAATATATAAATAAGCTATCGTGACAGTGTGGCACATCCTTAATTGTTCCTTCAGTGGTAATAGAGAATATGGAATATGTGTCCCTTGTTACCTGTTTGGTAAAAGGGGAAAAAAAAAATTGAGAGAGATAGAAAGTGTCTATAATCTGGCCTTGTCAGTACAAGAAACCAGGAGAGAAAAAGATGCTCCAAATCACTCTGAAATTTGAAAAAGCAGATGCCCATATCTTCTAAAATAAAAACCCATCATTCAATTGCACCGGCATTGCTTTCTTTCTTTCTTCCTCTCTTTTCTTCTTTTTTTTTTAAAAAAAAAAAATCAGCTTAATAAAGTTTTTGAAAAAGATAAATAACCTTATTAATTTAATTAATGTACTGTATACGTTTGGTTTGGGTCTATCATTTTCTTCTCTCGGAACCTTCATTGTAAAATCGGATCTAATCCATACAATTAGTTCAGTTGGTCGGCCACGAGCTATGCCTCCGAAACACGCGCACACACATATGCTAATCCCCGTTCAATCCGACCTAATTGATCGTACAGTTGTGACCCCACACGGCTTATTTATTTCCTTTTTTTTTTTATCATGATGATGAAAAGCGAGAGGGAAAAAATAAATTAGTGGGTCATGATGGGCCGATTTTAGATTCTGTTTGACCAAAGGGAATTGCCACCCTTTTTTTAATTTTAATTAAAACAAGGTTTAGTTTAGTTGGTTTAGCGTTGCTTTTCATAATTCCCAAGTCAACGAATTCTTTATAACCCTTTCAATTTCTTGTTAAACGCTTGGAAATTTTCTATTAATAAAGGCTACTTCAATGTCCTAAATTAAATGTATGGCTCGACTGTTTCAAAATAATAAATGTCAAAAGTATTACATCTCGTATTTCTATATTTTTTATTGGATATGAATTCTGTGATATGCTTAGGTCATTTAAGATTTCATAACCAATAAAATTAAGTCTCGACGAAACATTTATAATCTCAAATTTAAAAAAAAAAAAAAACTTCTTCAAACGATTAAAAATTATGTTGTAAAAACTTGTGTTATTAATTTTTATCATGTCGCAACGAATTTAATTGGTTAGGAATAATGGGATTCGATTTGGCATTAGGGTAATGTGTGTTTGGCCGATAACGTGGCGTGTATCAAAACACATGCAAGACCGATTCATTGGGATTTATTGAATTTTAATGGTAGCAGCTTTCTTCTGCGTCATTACAGTCATACAGTGCGCGTTCAGTTTCGGAACATTAATTATCACTGCAGCAGTTTTTGCGTGTTCTACTGATGCTTTTGTTTGTCTTAAAGGAAGACCGCCATGTTAAGTAACGCAAATCAAATATATCACCATCCACCAACCTTACCTCCTTAGATTTTAGTTGCAAACTCGTCATAATATTATTTTGTTTAATTAAAAATTTTATTGTACAAATATAAATCAAATGTCAATTAGAAACATTAATTTGTTTATTTACGAGTAGTCAATTTCAGAGTTTATTGATTCATGGTTAAATAAATATATATTATGTTTCATATGTCTTTTAAAACTTATGATATACCTTAATAACATAATATTACAACATCAATTTGTAGATAAAATTGAACATAACATCACAACATTAGTTTGTAGGATAATTTTTCCTTTAAAAAATTTGTATTCATAATAGTACTCAAATTTTTATTTTAAGAATGAAACGTACACATATTTTATGTATTTAAATTTATTAAAAAAATTATTTATCATGTTTAGTCATTTTTTTAATATTTAGAATTAAATTAATTTTATATTAAAAAATATAAAAGTTTGTATTCATAAAATTTATTTATTATCGTCGTATTTTTAAAAATTGTTAAAGATATTTTTTAAAAATTAATAAAATTCAAATAATTTGAAAAGAAAAAAACTAATTTATAAAAGTTAATTAATAATAGCCTGGTTAACTTTTGAATTGGTAGATTGATTAGTCATCGGCACGTGGTCATTAACCCTCAACAGCAACGTGCTTAAAGAGCAATAATGCAAGTTGCTAAAGCGAGGACAGAGAAAGGAACAAGGACGAAAAAGAGGAGTCCCTACAGTATTTACTTGGGAGAGAGTTGCGTTCCGTTTCGTATATCTATCTATTCTGATCGTAAATGTGGCGTTGCTTCGTAACGCGGTTTTAAGTCAATTGACAAAGTGACTGTGACACCAAACATCACGTTGTGCTGCGTGACATTAGTTTTTACCTCGCTTTGAGGAGAAAATCCCGCGATATGTTGATTTTTTACACGAATACGAATACAAAATACTAGTACGCGAGAAATTCAATCTTCCTTGGAAAGACAATTCAAGCGAGCGATATCCGAGATTTGATCTGCAGTGTCTGAAAATTTAGAAAGTGTAGCAAAAGTCCAAACGTAAAAAAGAGCGTGTCGGTCCCACACCAAGATTTCTTTGGGACTCCAAATCTCCTCGCTCTCTTCCTTGTCGTTTTGGCGTGTGGTGCATAAAATTTACTAAAACGAAAAAAATTAAAATAAAAATTTTGATTTCAATGGATTATAAACATCATTCCACTCATAAACAAACTTTAGAGACATTGACATGTCTTTAGCCCAATTTCTAAACTGAAAAAATATTTAATTCTTTTAAAAGTATTATTACGTAATATTTTCGTTATTATGATCCTATGTTCAATAGTATCCACTATTTATATTACAATTGTTCCTCGATGGTACTAAGATATAACTATAGCAGTAACAATAGAAAAATAACATACATATAAATAATTTAAAATATATCATACTTGTACATAACAAGTTGTTGTAGCAATGAGTTATTTTATTTATTCATTAAAAAAGCAACGAATTATTTATTTTTATTTAAGAAAATAATGTTAAATTTACACCAAATACCTCAATGCTATAATTGTCAATAATACTGTACATGTATAGATAAATCAAAATTTTAATATTTCCATAATACGATAAGGTTCGCCATATATTAAAAAATTTATTTATCGATAGTGCATCCAATTTATGATCGTAAGACAAAAAATGAAATATTCACCTTATTTTATTTTTTCCATGCTTGCTTTAAGTAAATCGCAAAAAATTGATATTCATGCATGATCCATCGATTTTATTGTGATTGTCATTTATGCATACTAGCATTATTCCCATTATAAATCAGATTAAATCATCACAGACAAATCTTCATTAATTAAACTTATTATTCTCTTAAAACATTTTGAAATTCGAACTTACCATTAATACAATCCCAAATTTATTGAACTGGGATTCGTTTTATATGCACAGAAGCAAACTTGATTCCCTTAAAAGCTGAAGTGAATCATAAAAAGATATAGAATCACCTAAAAGGAAAAAAAAATAAATAAATAAAGTAAACAAATCACGAGGCAGCACGTGCATGACCAAGCGGCGGGGTTCACGTACCTCTCCCGCGAGATTTTTGAAGATACCAACTTCTATTTTCTACGAGTATTAACTCCAAGTCCCTCAATTTTTCTGTATTAATAAATAAACTCATTTTTATTATTTGTAAGTTACAACGATTACATCTAATCTAGCAGATTAAATTAAAGCGGGTTCTTCTTCGCTAAAAGATGGACGTATATGCTAATCTTCAATTCTTTTCTATTGTTACGCATCGTGTTGTCACTGGTCAGGTGTTAGTTGTACGAACGCAGTACTGTAACAGCAGCAAATATAATGTCACCGGCAAAAGGCTATACAGTAAAAAAAAAAAACTTTACCCGCCGGTATGGGGACGCGTGTCGCCTTTTCCATTTGAGGATGTGGTCATCCTTTGACCTCCGGACAAATTTCTCTCCTCACTCCCGACCACACTGTCACTGTTTGTTTAGCACTCCAATATTTGACCAAAATATCGTCGAACACTAAAATATTACCTAAATCCCGCGATACGATACGGTATATGATGTTTTGATTTGAAAATCGCACCAAAGTGGATTTCAGAATCTGAGCGTTATTAGAGCCTCGAATTAAAAAAATGCAGATTTTGAAATTTCTTAGAGAGAGAAAGATTTGATTTGATAGAGAAAATGACAGAGACAGGTAAGACGTATTACATTAATTACAGCATATAAATGAAAGACCTTGGCAGAAATGGTACCTTGTTTCTGCCTCTTATTTAACGAAGTCACTAAAGCGACAGTTGTTTGTTAAGAAAGAATTCCTTCTCTTTCTCTCTAATCGGGCTATTCAGAGGGTTGAGAACGGAGATGACGACGAAAGGCGTAGCTTCCTGGCGTAGGAGGTCCGATAAGATCGACCGGTTTGATTTATCCTCGTCTGACACCGAAGAAGTTCATGTACTCGCCGTGGATGATAGCTTTGTTGACCGAAAAGTCATCGAGAGGTTGCTTACAATCTCATCATGCAAAGGTTCGTAATCTTTTTCTTCTAATTTTTAACAAATTTTGCTTTTTGTTTCTGTTTTCTGATTTTTGGCTGGAACTTGCAGTGACTGCAGTGGATAGCGGAATTAGAGCGTTGCAGTTTCTTGGATTAGACGACGAACAGAGCACTAAAGGATTTCATGTGAGTGAACTTTGAAATTAATTAAAAACTTGGAGATCAAATTCGATCTCATTTCTAACAAATTGTGTGTTGAATTCAGGATTTAAAGGTGGATTTAATCATCACAGATTACTGTATGCCTGGAATGACTGGATACGAGTTGCTTAAGAAAATCAAGGTAAGAAAATATAGTTTAACTTCGTTGAAAAATTATTCTTAATTTACAAAATTTATTATTTATTTTATTTGATTTATTATTAACACTCTGTTTCCGTTGAGCAGGAATCATCTACTTTCAGAGAAATACCAGTTGTGATTATGTCATCAGAGAACATTTTGGCGCGCATAGACAGGTAATTTTTTTTTTTAAAAAAAATTACAAATTGAAGACTATTTTGTAGGGATTATGATTTTTTTTACAAAAATTCTCTAAATTGATTTACGTATAAATTTCGATATCGAAACAGATGTTTAGAGGACGGTGCAGAAGATTTTATAGTGAAGCCGGTGAAATTATCAGATGTGAAACGGATTAAAGATTACTTGACGAGAGATGTTAAAATGGGAACTGAAGAAAGAGGAATCAATAAGAGGAAGCTACGAGATAGTTGTGATTTGTTTTCATCACCACCGTCTGTCATCTCGTCATCGCCGTCATCATCACCATCATCACCTTCACGATCACCGTCGCCACCACGATCACCGTCAGTTCACTCGTTATCGGCACCTTGTTCTCCTTCATCAAAGTTAGATTCACCCACCAGACGTCTCAAAATGACCATCTCTGACTAGATCCTTATCATGTAATTTACACCCAAGCGATTAGGAACCATGCAATCTCTGCAATTCTCCGTTAGTTTTAACGGTTTTTGTTGCTTCACCGCATCTTTTAGTTTTTTAAAATCAATTTGTCTATCTGCTTTATTTGTATGATAATACTGATTGACTGATTAAATTATGAATCTATTTCCTGTCCAGAACCAACGAATCTCAACTTCTTTTTAATAAAGGGAATTGATACGATCTGCAACAAATTAGTTGTAGAATTAGGTTGTTATTCAAAGTCTTAGATTTTGTCATATTTCTTTGATTCAAAAAAATTAAATGATTGTGTAAGATTTAAAAAATTTAAATGCAATTAAAAAAAAAGTTTGAAAATTGAGGTGTAGTATTTATTAATTTTGAGGGATAAGTACAAGTGAGTAGTTTGTAAATATTAATTATCAAATAAGATTTGAGTGTCTATTAGATCGGTTTATTTAAATTGGATTTTGAATAATTTTTGTGATAAAAAGGGTGATACATACGTATATATGTAGAATAAAAAGGGGATTTTGTGAAGCAAATGGAAGATCGAAAATGGGTTGGAAAAAGAATTTACAAAAAAATAGTGTGCTGATTTTGAAATTTGAAATGCGATGTGAAAGGATTGGTATTTTAGGTAGGAAGATCTTGTTGTCTGCTAAAGAGAATATTTGAGATAGGAACGTGAATAGTTGAGAGGTGCGTTGGGATGTTCCCTTATGAAGAGGCTAGCTGAGGTGGGGCTGTGGCTCAGCTTCAGTGTTTGTCTATTTGCCTTTTTTTTTTTTTTTTTTTTCTTTCTGCTATTGTGTGAATTGTGATTTGTTGCAATACGCCCTGCTGTCAACTGGGCCTAAGTATCTCTTTCTCAAATCAAATCTCCTTTAAATTTCTGGGCATACTTTTTCCCAGAAACATCATTGGCCCCCTACAATTTTGAGAGATTTTGATTGTGTTCGTGTTTGTGTTTACCCACAACTCACCTGACAGCTTTGCCGGCCTTCTCTTCACATCTTTTTTTTTTTTTTCTTTTTTTTAATTTTCATTTTTGGGGGGTTTATTTATCTCTCTAGCTTAGCATTAATGGGACGGTTAATTTGTCATTATTTGTATGATGTATGTTTGCAAATGGTTTCTAAGAGTGATTGGTATGGCTGGCCAAAAAATAATGCAAACAAATCTCGTATTTATTTGGTCTCGCTTTCAAGAAAGATATTAGCCTTAGAAAAAGGCATATAGTTGTTGGCTGAAAGCTCGGTTTGGCTAATCTAAATACACTATTTTTTTTACCTTATTCGTTGAACTATTTCTATCGCCAAATTTTCTTTGGGCTAAAAATTTAGAGTTACCAAACTTGACATGAATACAGTTTCGTACAAGAAATTTCAAGCTGCCATCAAATGAAAATCCAAATCCAATTGGGATTCAACATTCAAATTTGCATTCGGTTTAAGTATTTCAGAGAAAAAAAATAAAATGATCTTGACTTGAATATGAAGCCAACTTGGCCTTCACTAGAGCTCATAATTAAGTTCAATAATTAAGGAAATAGACTAAATGGGGTGCAATCTTGTATGGCCCTATACATTGAGGTAGCTTCCGTTGCCAAGAGAATTACTGTGAAGAGAGCCCGTCTAATGATGGACCTGGACTAAACTCTGGATTCGTACGTGCTATCCGTTGGAGAGCCCACTTAGCCCAGCTCAACACTTCCAAAATATATTACGACTTAAATAATGTTGTTATCCATATTTGAAATTTTATTCGCGAGGATTCTTTGTTGGTGGGTTATACATTTAAAGGACACATTTTCAGCAATTATTGTGTTTAAAATTGACATGTTTAAGTTGGGATTTTACTGGGACCAGTTTCTAGATTTGTGACGTTATGGCACATTGTTGGGACCAACTTTTGGTTAGCGCAGTAATAGCACATTGTCGAATTTGTCTATAACTTAGAGCAATAATATACAAATACAATTTAAATATTTACGTCTATAATAGACATTTTCTATTTCTATTTCTGTTTATTCACCGCATGGAGGACTTAAAGAACCTCTTATACCAGCCAACTCAACGTCTCTAAAATCTATTATACATAAATATATATATATATATATATATTTTTATCCTTTTTTGAAATTTTATTTCAGGAATTTTCTCGGGTAGGTTATATCATGCATAGTAAGGACACATTTTTAACACATTTTTCTTTTTCTTTTTCTTTTTCATTTTTTTTTTGGAAGAACTGACATATTTAAACTAGAGATTTTGCTGGAACCAACTTCTGAATTAGTACAGCTTTGACATGTTGTTCGGGCTAGTTTCTAGATTAATTCAATTACAATAAAGCTTTAAATTAGTGTAATTATGACTATCCAAATATTTATGTCTTAATAATGAACACTTTCTATTCCTTTATTGTTTTTAAAAATTATTATTATTCTCCAGTTCCAAAGCCGAAACGGAATAGAATTTTTTTCCCTAACAAGAACATCTCTTTAGTGTTTCAGATGGCCATTTCGTTAGGTTTGACTTTTGAAGAATCTTCTCCGGCTGACCATTTCGTTAGTTATCTTCCACAACCACTGCACCATACCAAGAAAAAGTCAAATCTCGGCCAACAATTTAGTGAAATTTTATTTTATCTTCCAGAAAAGGTCTTTGCTAATGCTCCCACAACCAATTTTGATTTCTGGTTGACGCCGGTCGATATCAATATCAATATCAATATCAATATTCTAAAAATAACGCAAATAAAATTTCAATTTCTAGACACGGTAAAGATGCCTATTATTACAAATGATTACGATGTGGGAATAATGTCCATGCTGTCTTCCTTCTGACTTTGTTTATTACGTGTAAGAATTAAGAAAGAGAAAGAAATCCTTGTCAATATTGTCATGATAACCAGCATCATAACTTATAAAGATTACTCAATTTTGTACTCTTCCTCCGAAATACCAATTCAACGTTTCACTTGCGAGAATTGGATTATGAAAGGGAGCACCTATTCAACAACCGCCCAGCTGCACTCATATTGCCTTAATTTATTATTATTGAGAATCCAAGTTTAAAATACTTAATTGTCCATTTAAGTGCGAGATTAACTAAATCCTAAATATTTGTCATTTTATGAACTAAAAGACCGCCACCGAATTTAGATTAAAACAAAATGGGGAACAACTAACTCTGGTTTTCCTTTGAAACTGTCTGCAACCAAACCCCAAAAGAACAAGACAATCCAGAATAGAAAGAATAAACAACGAATTTCAGTTTCATATACCCTGCGATTGAAGCGTTCATGGCTGTCATGTTTCAGCCATGGCTTCTTCTGTCTCTGTTCTTCTCTGTTCTTCCTTTCTTTTATTGCCAACCTCAGAATATCGAGACCTTTTATCCGTTTGACATTCCATTTCCTGCACCGGAACCCAGTATTACTGACAGTCCTCCGATTTTAACTCCATTGCCTCCACCAACATCGCCGCAATTACTACCCCCACCGCCGCTGCCGCCTCCTCTACCAGAGTCATCATCGAATGACAGAGCCATTGTTAAGGCAGTAGCTGCAACAGCAGCTAGTACTTTAGTTATTGCTGTGTTCTTTTTCTTTGCAATCAAGAAGTATGTTATTGCTAGACGTAGAAGAGAGAAAGTCGGTGATCAGAGTACCCCTCCAGGCCCGCCGCCTGCTGTTGTGTCTGCAAATGAATTTACCAGATTTGATGGGAATCTCAAAGGGTTAATTGTTGATGAGAATGGCTTGGATGTGCTCTACTGGAGAAAGCTTGAAGAGGGAGACAAGAAAAAGGATTTTCATACAGAGAATTTCCATAGTCCAAGACATGAAGAAGAAAAAGAAGTTATACAAGAAGTTCCTTTACTCAGAGGAAAGTCTTCCTCTTCCCACATTAAAACTCAACCAGAAGAGGATGGTATGGATCAAGTTATGAATTCTGGGCCACCTCCTGCGTCGGTTGCTCTCAAGACTATTGAAGAAAAAGAACCACCAATTCAACAATCAACCGCTCCGCCTCCGCCGGCACCACCTCCTCCGCCACCACCAATTCCGGCGAAGAAAAATCCTGCCCCGCCACCTCCCCCACCAAAGGAAGGTGTCTTGGCTACTTCTTTAAAACCACCTCCAGGGCCTAAAAGGAGTTCAAGTAAGAGTAAAGCAGCGGAGTCTTCAGCCGCGGTAGGAAGTGGAAATGGTCAAGTGAAACTCAAGCCGTTGCATTGGGACAAGGTGAACAAAAATGCGGAACATTCAATGGTGTGGGACAAAATTGATGGCGGTTCTTTTAGGTAATTAATTGTACTGTTTTGATTTTGTTACAGTAATTTATATACAATCAACCTTGTCTTTTTGATCGATTTGATGTAATTTTTCATTCATATTTCAGGTTTGATGGTGATCTAATGGAAGCACTCTTTGGATACGTTGCCACTAATCGGAAATCACCTACAAGAAACAATAACTCAAGTAACCCAACTAGTCCCAACTCACAAGTTATCATCCTTGATGCCCGAAAATCTCAGAATACAGCAATTGTTCTCAAATCTCTGGCACTCTCTCGTAAAGAACTCCTTGATGCACTCTTGGAGGCTAAAGAACTAAATGCAGACACTCTTGAAAAGCTCACCAGAATTGCACCAACTGAAGAAGAACAATCGAAAATTCTAGATTTCGATGGTGATCCAACAAGGCTTGCGGATGCTGAATCCTTCCACTACCACATTCTAAAAGCAGTGCCCTCAGCTTATACCCGTCTTAATGCCCTGCTATTCAGATCAAATTACGATTCGGATATTCTTCACCTCAAGGAAACTTTACGAACACTCGAGTTGGGGTCCAAGGAGCTTCGAACTCGAGGACTCTTATTGAAACTGTTGGAGGCAATCCTCAAAGCTGGCAACCGCATGAATGCAGGAACTGCTCGTGGAAATGCTCAAGCTTTCAACCTTACTGCTCTAAGAAAACTCTCTGATGTTAAAAGCGTGGATGGAAAAACTACTTTGCTTCACTTTGTGGTGGAAGAAGTTGTTCGTTCGGAGGGAAAACGTTGTGTTATCAACAGGAATCATAGCTTGAGTCGCAGCAGCACCAGAAACAACAACAGCAGCATAACTTTAGAGAATTCAACGTCAAAAGATGAAAGAGAGAAGGAATATATGATGCTGGGATTACCTGTAGTAGGAGGCATCAGTGCAGAATTTTCTAATGTAAAGAAAGCAGCCACTATAGATTATGATGCCTTTGCTGGAACTTGTACAGCTCTCTCAGCCCGGGCGGCAGAAATTCGGGAGCTTGTGTCCAAATGTGCTGCTGAAGGAGGAGGAGGGTTTGTGAAGGAAATGAAAGGATTTCTTGAAGCAGCTGAAGAAGAACTAAAGGCGTTGAGACAAGAGCAAATAAAAGTCATGGAACTTGTAAAGAAAACTACGGAATACTACCAAGCAGGAGCAGCAAAGCAGCAGGGAGCACATACACTGCAACTATTTGTTATAATCAAAGATTTCCTGGGCATGGTTGATCAAGTTTGTGTTGAAATTGCTCGAAATATGCAAAGAAGGAGAACATCAATGACGGGCATTGGATCATCATCGCCAAAATCCCCGGCAGTGAGGGCTGTGAGGTTCCCAAATTTGCCAGAACATTTCTTCACAGACAAATCCAGGAGCACTTCTAGTGAATCAGATTCTGATTCCTGAAGAGGTATATATTTATCCTGTAAAAGAGTTTGATTTATGTACATAGATATTATACAAAAGTAAACAACAAAACTGAAAATGAATATAATTGAGTGAATTTTTGAATGTATCTAGTTTTTGCTGCAAAACGTTTCTCAAATTTTAATGGATAAATTTAAAATTCCTTCATTTTGGCCGATCTAAAGTAGCAATCATTTATCAGTAGTGTGAAATTGTGGATATAAATATATTTCTTCATGTGTAGAGGCAGTAACACACTCTTTTTGATGGTTCGACTATAGCAGCATTCTATTGATGTACAACAGGAAAATTGTGTTCTGGTATGCGATCGAATCTCAATGCTAACTGGAGAACTCGAATCATTTTCTGTGAATGCTCTATACAATATATATTATCCATGATTATTATCTACTTTCTTTTAGATAGGAACGTGTCTTATTAGGAAAAGAAGAACTTGCATCAATATCTCAATCAACTTAAAGATTTGATTCACAATTTTATGACAAAAGGGATGAAGTTAAATTCCCAGACAATTCCATCCGTAGAACAAAACTAAAACAAAAAATCCCAGTTTCCACAAATTCCTTTACACACAAGAAGTAAACATCTAGTACTAGGGTTTTTTTTTTTTTAATTTTTTAAAAATATATCTAATGCTCTCTCTCCCTCTATGTACATGTATATAACAGAATTATAATAAACATTTATAATTTCCAAGTGGATTCTTATGATTTCCTTCTACATTATTGCTTCCATCAAATTCAACTGAATGTATGCTTTGCTCAGTAAGTCGATAATAGACAAAATAGTTTTCGAATTTTACATAAATTTTGTTGAAATCTTATCCTTAGGAGTCAAGATTTTTAATATGGATCGGAATAATATAATTTAAAAATGAAAAGTGAGATGTAGTTAATATGGATTAAAATTGATTTTATATATGTACTAAGACGATTAACCATTTTAAGAAAAATCAATTAGTATTTATAATTCTAGATTGTTTAATATAAAATGAAAGGCTTGCGCATTTGTAATAGAACGCCACAATCAAAACCTATTTCTGATTATTTAAGTAATCTTAAAAGGCACGTACTTTTGTTTCATAAAAATATTTCGAATTCCTCTAAGGAAAAAAAAAATAATATACTCTCCTAATATAAGAAATTTTTTAAGACAGGTAGGTAGGAGTGGGCAATCTCTGGCTTGAATCGGCTTAGAGTCGAGGTAAACCACAAACTCTCATAAAACTAAACCTCGAGTCGATTCGCATTTGGCTTGCATTTAATTCAATTTTGGTTCAACTATTTTATTTTTTGTTTCTAAAATTAAACAATAAATTTAAATTTTGTAAATGTTATAAATAAAAAATTATTAATTTGGTTCATTTTGATTTGCTATTTGAAAACGAATTGAATCGAATAAAACATAATTAATATACAAAACATCCAAACAGAAACGACCTAATAATATATATAGGCTTGGGAGGGGTACTTTGCCCAGACCGAGAAAGAATGATTAAAAAAAATAAAAGGCTAAGGACTAAATTGCTAAACATAAAAAATATATATAATTTCGTTGAACTTGACGGATGCAAATGTTATTATTAAAAACTTTGGGGGTACTGCGGCACACGGGAAACCGGCGCCCTGCCCTCCCAAGCGTGACCTTAGTAAGACACAAAAAGAAGAAAAAGCATGCATTCTTAAAATTGGAGAAGTTGGATGACTCTTTTTTCTGGAAAACAGTGTGTTTTTTTTTTTTTTTTTAATGAACAATAAGACGTGGTTGATAAAAATACTTTGGAATTTTATTTTATATTATGTTTTGATTTTTTAACAAAATATTAAATAAAATTGTGTTACGGTTGAATAAATTAATCGAGCAGTGCAGAATATTAGAAGCAATATTTTCAAAAATAATTGAAGTCCTTTATGAAAGAAACATGTTGTAGATAAGGAGGAAACACTTTTTGATTAAAATAATCATTCAAGTGTCATTCATCAAGCCTCAGAGGATCTATATATCTTTAGGACTTGAGAGGCGTGCGGTGTGCTGCATCTACACAAAAACAAATTCCATATATTATGACTAGAAAGCATTGACAAAACACAAAAGTGCCAACTTACTTATTAAGGTGCAACCAACCATACGAAGTTCAAGCTTTTCTACAATTTTACAGCTAATTATGCACTACAAAAGCTTCTTTTTTTTTTTTAAATTCTTATAAATGGCTAATGAAAGACATCACGGCTCCAGTCTCTTCTTTATCTTCTCCCCATAATTAACATGCCCCACAGGAAAAGAAGATGAACATTTATGGGTTTGTTTCAAATCCACAGTCTGTGGCTCATCAATGACTCGTTTCTCTCTGCTAAGCAATAAATCATGAAAAGGGCCCTTACGAAGAAGAAATGACTTCATAGATATGGGTAAGATCTTCTATCCATAGATATAAATAGTAGCCTCCAAAAAGTATATCATATCATGTGTTCCTTCACCAAACCATCGTTTGATAATAAAGTTCTTGATTTTCTTTACCGTGGTAGATGCTGCATGATTCTTCAACCTAAGGAGCCAGGTTACCTATGCATCTCATTCTTGGAACCCTCCTGCAAAGATAGTCACATACCACAATCATAGATGTGAGATGTGATTCATCAATATTTTAATGCCCTATGTAATTTTTTTTCTAATTTTTATTTATTTATTTTTGTCATACACCTAGGCAAATAGATCAACTTCTTTAGGTTTCACCAGTCTCAATTAACTATAAGGCATACGAGTACTTGATTACCAATTAAATGGAAGGTTAAATGTTAAGAAGCCAATAGATCCGTTCCACCGAGAAAACACATCCACACAGTACAAACACTCACAAACAAAAAATGTGTTTTCTCTATTACATAGCCAATGGATCTTGCCCAACATAACAGTTTAACTTATGTAATTCTTGCATGCCTGTCAAGTTTTATACTTACGAATGTTGTGATGCAATGCAAAAATTTGAGACCCACGGTCAAAAGTGAAAGGCTGTCATTTCTCTACTGACCCACTACCTATGATGACCACTTGGCTGACATTATCCCCGTTGTAACAGCAAAACAAGACAGCCAAAATCTTATAAGTTCATCTACCACCACTGATAATAACATACATGACGCCAATGATATTAAATTATGCCTTACAAAGTTCAGATTTTCACACCAGTTCGACAAAGAAAATCTAAAAGTAAAAACATTGAAACCAGAATGTAATCAACATAATACCGAATACATTCACATGATCACGTATACACTCTCTAGATGTTATGTATCTTTTCAAAGTAATCATGATGAAACTTGGTATGAGGATGACTTGTTCAAATAATTTGCTGGCATATGACGTGTTCAAAGTGATATACCTTATTCAAAGAGCTTTTTGATATTTTTTGCCCACGATATAAACCTGGCGTCAATATGGCTTTGGAATTAATGCTCTGTCTTACTCTTTTGATCTCTGCTTCCTTATTTTCCTGTGCCAAGCATATTGAGTTCAGACTTCAGATAATGCAACTTACAGTGAAAGTGAAAGGGTGTAATCTGCCACCAATGAAATTTATTCAATTAAAAGCATATGCAGCCATCTTTTGACACATGACAGGCATGGATGTACCTTGGACTTTGTCTGGAGGCGAGGTCTCTCTGCCTCTCTAGCATTGGATTTTTCCTCCAATTTCTCGGAAAACTGAAATGAGTAGGAAAGATTAGCTTCTACCATGAAGGGTTAAATATTCCAAAATCTAGAGAATTTGTGTGTTAGTGAATGATACATAGGGAAAGGAAAGCGTTAAATGGATACCCCTCTCTTTTTCTCCACCTTTTCATCACTTTTCAAGGTTGAAGAAGGTGGGGTAGCCTTTGCGTATTTTTTCTCCACGCCAGCTGATTTGAAAGATCTATCCAAACCAACCAAAGTAAAAGTGAAGTTTACAAAAAAGAGATGGACATTATTTGATATCTGCATGACTGCAGCTCAGGGCCACTTATCGACAATCTTTTCAAACCATTTCTTCATTGAATTAAAACAAAATGAGCAAAGTGATGCAGTTATATTTACACCACGTCTAATATAGGCAGATGAAAAATATAGTACGCACCATGATTTATGCAAATGATTCTCTATTGCTATTCATTCATGTCTCTGAGTTCACACACATTCAAGACATTACTTTATACCATTGTCAATCTAAAAGTCAAAAATTATAGCAAAGACATTCACAACTATAACTAATGCTGCATTCATATGTATACAAGAAACATAATCATCCCACATTTACAAAAATTTAAGCATGAAATAATATCTACATTCATCAGCAGACATAGTGTGAACCCAAAGCATTACCCTGCATTCTCTTTCCGTGGAGTCATCAAACTGGAAATCCTGGGTTCGGCTCCCTTCGCAGGCACCTCCACAAGGAAATGAAACCCGGAGTTTCAGAAAGAAAAAAAAAACAACATTCACAAAATCAATAAGACCTACTTAGTAGAAACAGCAAAGATGTAACAAGGCCTTTGCATGTGGGTAAATATAATAAAATGATAAACCTGCTTTACAGCTGGAGATCTCTCTTCACCAGAGGATCTCAATTGATTGTAATTGTTCTGAAATGTCTTAAAAGCTCGTTTAACAATGTCCTTATCCCCCATTTTCTCCATTATGAGAGATTTTCTAGGTGTTGTACAAGAAGCTGGATCATCAGAAGTTGGCGGACCCAAACTGAGAGACATGTGTAAGGACTTGGGAGCCACTTTCTTGCTCTCTCCTGCAGAAGAAGTCTTGCTCCTCAATAAAGATGAACCAGTTCCTATCTTTATTGAAGACCTTGCTGAAGAAATTGGAGTAGATGTTGGCACTGGCTTTGACATTCTAGGTATAGAAAGTTGCGGTGCCTTGGCTGTTGGTGATGCCTTAGTTATGGCAGATGCCTTCATTATAGGTGATGCCTTTGTTATAGTTGACGCCTTTGTTATAGTTGACGCCTTTGTTGTAGGTGATGCCGGTTTCTTCTTTATCCTTGAAATGTTTCTCTCGTTACTAGCCAGAGTAATCTAAATGGAAAATTTTGAACACGCAGAAAAAGAGAACAGACTTAACCAAACGACTAAAACTGCACAAGACATAAAATGATCTCTTTGATTGAGAAATCCTAAAATATATAAAATGTGCACCTTATGAGAATCCTTTGGACGATCCAACTTCACTTTTTCTTCTTTAAGATATGTAGTGCGTTCCATCTCCTTTTCCTGCAACTCCTTTACATCTTCCATCCCCATGGAAGCATTTTCAGCTTCTTCTTTCAAGGAAACAGATGCAGGTTCTTCTGATTTGTCTAAGATAGGAGACTCTATTCTGCTTTCTGCTTCCTCTTTGATTCCCTCAATGGATGAGCCTTGACCCCCATTTGGCACATCAACAAGTGTTGGATTCACTTCATTAGCCAAGATGGTTTCTTGGTTAACTACTCCATCAGACCTTTGACAGTCAGATGTGTCAGATTCTGAATGGGTTTTGCAATTGTCTCCAACTAGATCTCCAGAAGTTTGATTCTCTACCCCTGAGGAACCATTGTCCATTTGCTTCTCCTGAACCAGCAACTCGGCCTTTCTTGCAGCAATTTTCTTGTAATGAGCTTCAAAATAAGCTGCTTTCTTAGCTACTGATCCAGGTGTCGCACACTTCTCAACTTCTTCCAGATACTTATTCGGTGAAAAAGATGACCATTTCTCCCACGACAGTGAATCGTTCTCAAATCTACCGAATGAAACCGACACTTCGAGGACAGGATTTGAAGCGGCTGTCTCTCCCATCTGTTTACATAGCAAAAAAACCAAAACCTAAGCATACTTTCGAGTTCTAAGCAAGAAAAAACAGAATGACAACTCATATAACACAAAAAGCACGGAAATTTTGCAATCATGAATTGAAAATCAGTCAACAATATATAATAACAAACATATTAAAGAACAACAATTGTAATTGAACTAAACACATGGAACAGTCCCTTTTAACTCGTTAAAGGACAAATGGGTTTACCTTATCTTCAAGATTTGAACTTAGAGCATCCACTCTTGATTCACCCATTAATTCGCAGTAGCAGAGGCTGAATTACCACTCCAAGACACAAAACTATGTACGACATGCCTTAAGTGGCATGGGCAAGAAATCAATCCACTGGATCACACTATAAGACCAAGAATGAGCAGCTTACAATGAAGACAAAAAGGAGAGACTTTAAAAAACATAACCAGCGAAGACGAAAGCTACACAAGGCATGTGCTTTTTGTTAAGTTCTACGCCTTTTTTCAATGCTTCTATTATCACTTCTACCTTTTTACAGTAATTAAATACTGTCTGTTTCTATTGCTTCTGGAAACTCCTATATGATAAAACTCAATCATATTAATAAAATAGGAAAAAAAATGGAAAAATAATGAAAAAGAGAGAAAAGATGATTAAAAGTACAAATAACCCATAGCCCACATTATATTTCCGAAGAAGATTTCAGTTTTTTTTTTTTTAGTATTGCTACTAATGTTTCTAGAGGAAGCAAAACTAGGAAAGTACTGTATTTTTGTGGAAATGAAAAGGAGAGAGGGAAAGAAAGGAAGATGCAATATTAAATGAATGATTGCAGATTAGTTGGATCAAATTTGGAGATTCAACGAACCCAAAGTGCGGTACATTGATTAAAGAAAGATATAACCATAACTAATGTAAACAATTTTCAATTATTCATGGTCATACCAATTGAATTCCGAGGCAAGATGAGGGAAGAAGAGAAGGGCGAGCAAAGACAATGTGAATGTGAGAAAGCAAGGCCCACGTGGAAAAGTAAGAGTGAAGTCGAAAGAGAAATTGTACGTGACATTGAGAACAGCTACGCGCGACAGGTGACACTGCTCTGTCAATTAAATATCTACTTATCCACTCCTTTTAACACATCTCTCCCCCGTGGGATTGTATTGGTTCAACTGGTAGACATTATTGCCGTACGTGTCTCCAATATTAAGCGTAACGATGTCGTTTACGTCAGTAAAAACAAACTAAACTTAATTATTTAAGTGATTCCTGAAATTAAAATGTCGGTTTTCATAATATTATTGACTCACACAAACAAAAAAAAAAAAAAAAAGAAAAAAAAGAAAATTTTCCTTCTTACATTATTCTTCTTATTATTATTTTTATTTATATTTTCTTTTATTTTCTTTTTATTTTTTATATTTTTAGACAATGATAGTGACAGTGATAGTGATAGTGATAGTGATACTGACACTACACTAGCCATGTGGGAGACAATAATGCGTATAAAAAAGTGCCGTTGCTTTAAGGCCAGTCTACTTGGGGAATGAGTAATCGGACTTTCGTTAATTTCATCGACCAGATTAATACACATCTTCATCGACGTGGGGACTTTGATGGTTTCACTTTATTTCTTTTTCTTGCCTTGTTTTTTCCTCATCTAATGTCCTTAACCTTAAGCTACTCAATCACCTCTCTTCCACATTAATGCTAGTTTCACTCTACAACATCGCTATCCAAAAGCTACTATATATAATTTTCCTTTGCTTATTCAACTTCACGTCCTAAAATCCCTCACTATTATTTACTATTCTCACAAAAAAGACAAGACACCATGAAAACCCGCTCTACAATTCCCCAATTCTTCTTTTTTTATCTATCCCTTGTTTTAAGCCCTGCAAAACCAGACCCACACCCACTCCAAGATTTTTGCGTTGCAGACAGAAAAACCCCTCAATCTTTTTTCATCAACGGTTTACCATGCATCAATCCAAACTCAACAGTTTCTGCCCATTTTGCTACATCTGCTCTCTCGAAACCTGGTAAAGCCAGTGGTAACCCATTTGGGTTCAATGTCACACTCACCACCACTGCCAATTTGCCTGGGCTCAACACAATGGGCCTCACCATGGCCCGTGTTGACATTGCAGCAAACGGGATTGTGCCGCCGCATTCCCACCCACGGGCCTCAGAAGTGACCATATGCCTTGAGGGAACGCTTCTCGTTGGCTTTGTGGACACCCTGGGTAGTCTCTTCACCCAACAATTGCGGCCCGGTGACTCGTTTGTGTTCCCTAAATCATTGATCCACTTTCTCTACAATTTGGACTCGCTAAAGCCTGCATTGTCCTTATCTGGGCTCAGTAGCCAAAACCCTGGAGCCCAAATAGCTTCTATGGCCACTTTCAGATCCGATCCACCATTGCCCAATGAGGTTTTGAGGACAGCGTTTCAAATCAACGACCAAGATATTTCCAGAATACGTAGGAACCTCGGTGGCGCATGATTGGGTTTTGATTTATAATTATTTAATTATTTAATATTCGAAAAATGTATAGTGGGGGGTTGTGAGTGGAAGGAAAGTTGGGTTGGTTTATTTCATAAAATAGACTCGCCAACGGTTATATTAACCAAACAATTTGTTTGTTTATTGGTTAAATTAAATTAAGGGGTTGCGTATGGAGAGATGTTTGAGAAATAAATAAACCTGACAAGAGCAATTGGGTCTGTATTCAGTTGAAATGAATTGAATTTCATTTTGCAATTCGATGTCGTTTAGTTTACCAAGATGAAAGAGAGAGATGATCGGGCACAAAAGGGAGCAGTTTATTCCGGTGCCTTTGCCCACTCCTTCCGTCAGAACACCGTACCTTGATAACCCGAGCAAGAAATGCGGTGGCATAGTTACGGGGAAAGGTACAAATCAAAATGGTCTCCTTAACTCGATACAAAACAGTAATATATACAAACATAAACTTTACTAATTAATATCAATTTGTATTTATATTAAACATTAGTAGAATTCTCGTTAAAACAAAACTAAAACTTTGTAGATCGCAAAATAGAAGAGGGAAAACTTGGTTTGACTTATTGGTAGAGTCGAGGGTCCGGCAAAAAACTAGTCGTATAAAAAGTCACGGTAAAACCAACCATCATTTCCAGATCTAATATCTTGGACTATGTCTCAACCATGTGAAAGTTAAATGATATTTAAAGGCACTCACTATGGGGCATGTGATCATATTGCAAATGGAAAGCGAAAATTCCAGTCTCACTAGTCAAAATACATATTTTCCTCTCATGTAGTGCTTTTGTGGCACTAATTTTTTCGGTCATCAAAATGAGGCCACGAAGTCTGAACCATCTGAGATTGAAAAGGCCTTTTCCATGTTCACAACTGGCCATTGCTAAAAAGGGTAGAAAATGAAAGTGACACTTACTATTGGCAATGACACGTGTAAAAAGAAATTAGCCGAGTCAAACATCAACTGGATTATTAAATAGAAAAAGGGATATTTTGCTATCAACGTCTAAATTAATCTCCAACGCAACACAACGAACAAACTTTGTGGGGTCTGTACTGGTTGAAAAATACAAAGATCCTAAGTGTCAGCATCTCAAATGTTACACATAACATAACCCGTGAATTTCCCGAGTTAGCAATCTCTCTCCCTCTCTTACGCCAATAACACTTTCACAGCTAGCCATACATGGACAAGACAAACTACATTACTTCTCAATTCTTCTCTACTTTTCTATCTCTTTGGCTGAATCTGTAATCAAACCAATTATAGCTTTGCTAACTGGCTAACAATTTTACACTAAAAGCGAAGAAAAGTAAACCCCCAAATCTATAATTAAATAAATAAAAAGGAAAAAAATGTTGGAACAAAGTTTAAAAAAATAACAAAAGTATATTATTTTCTTCGTAATTCAAATGATACATACAAAGAAATCAATTTATCAAAATTGCTCCAAGTAATGGAACCAAGAAGAAAGAATTGAAAAATCTCAAAAGAAATAATGAAATTAACACAAATCCCACCCGTAAACCCATCCATCCATCCATCCATCAACAATCTGCTCGCAATCCCAACCCCAATCTCTAATAACCAATCTGTACATAGAATCTAATCTATCAAAGAATGGCTAAAACAATGCGTTACGAAAAAATTGAATCATTACAAATAACTGGAATAACCCATTACTGTAGAAGATGAAAACCCCATTGAAGACTGACCACGATCTTGACCTTTGATTCTGTTATTGTGCTTGTAAAGATCATACGGCTCCCACAGATAATCAAGCGAACATGGCTTCTTCGCATCAAGTCTCACCCATGGTTTACCCTTCCCACTCCAATGTAACAAGCTAACGGGACCTGGATGCAGAGACCTGCAACTTCCTTTCACATTATCGCCGCCTAAACCGTGCTGGTTCCACCGGTGATCAATCGCCTCTACATTGCCTGCGAACACTAACAAGAACGGAGGCAAAGAACCCAGCTCGTAAATCCGCTTCTTTCGCTGTATTTCCATCCATTTCTCTATTCTTCTTCTGTACTCGCCTTCTCGCCATCTCACCAGGTCCATCACCATTACACCCGTATTAAAATAACAGGGCTTTCTAGACCCGAATACCCGGGACAAAAGCGGGTCCGACCAAAAGTTGTCGGTGAAGTATTTGGTGAAATTGGCGTGACAATATTCTGGTGCGCCTATGAGTTTCGACCCAGTTAACTTTATGTTCCAGAGCTTGTGAATGTCGTCGACGAGGACAAGGTCCGAGTCAAGGTAAATGACTCGCTCAACGCAGAGATCTAAGTTGTCTCCAAGATAGTTTCTTGCGTAGTTTAATGGGTTCTCCAGAGCTTCACGAATCGAAGACGATATCAAATTTATCACGGTGTCTTCGCGGAAAATGTAGACTTTGAAGTTGAGTGAAGGGAACGTCGATCGGACGAGTTGAGTCAGGACTCGGGGACTCACCGGGTCGAACTCGGCCGAGATAAAATGGAAGAAGATGTTTTCTGGGCAAGATGCGTGTTTGAGAACTGAATGGACGGCTGCCACTGAGCCACGCAAGTACTCGGAATCTAACGTCATAGCGACGTGGACTAACGACGGGTCACATGACGACGTCATTTGAAGCTCCTTCTTAATAGCTGAGACCGGACAGTCTATTCCGTTACGGTAGTCCGGCGCTTCAGCGAAGCGGTCAAACCACAAGAAATCCCCCCCATCGATCACTCGCGCAGGGATAGAACGAATCCCGAGACAAAACGGTGGAAATAGTAAAGCAACAACAACGAGAAAAATGGCAACGTACTGTTGGAAACCGACCATCATCAATTAATGGCTCCCTATTTCTGGAACACGAAACGGATTCTTGGGTTTTTCTGAAAGCTTAATGAACAACACGAAAATGCGTTATTGAACGCTTCTGATATGCATTGTGTTGAATTATTGTACCGATAAGGAAAGCAGAAAGCTGAAAATGGAAAATGATGGTTCTAGAGATTGTGTTTCGAATCAAAGAAAACAACAACGACAAAAGAAAAGAAACAAAGCAACACTGCGCTGATAATTCTTTCTTCTTGAAAATGCTTTTGAAGCTTTTACCTCTCTCTATATCTGAGTCGGTGACTAGAGAGAGAGAGAGGAGGGAGGGAGATCGGATGTGGGCTCTGGCTGGTTGGCTGGCTGTGTATGTAGGAATAGGATATGGCTCTGGTTAAATATACTGGGGGAAACTGAAGGCCAAGAAAGGAATAACATTCATTTTTTTAGTGTAGTGTATTTCACGCGTGGTTGAAACGCGTGTGGATAATTGAGGAGTATTTGTTACTTTGTTAGCGTAAAGTTTTTGAATATAGTAAGTGTAACGTGTTTACGCGGTACTTAACTAAATGGCAGTAATGAAATAGAACTAATAAGGTCGTAGTTTTTAATCTGTGTGAATTTTGATGATTAAGCCAATTTGGGCTTATTGTTTATTTGTTTTTTTATTTTTATTTTTTAAATAACGGGTTTCATGCACCGTTCGTGGTTGCCCATATCGTTTCTATGGCCGAATTGATGTTAGACTTTTCATGGGGCAAAATCGGGTGTTTGTGCTCAACAAGTAAACATTGCACGATGCAATAAAATGAACTATCAAATCTAGAGGTTCGATTTGCAAGTGATGACATTTTTTCTTTTTCTTTTTCTTTTTTTTTTTTCTCTTATGTTGGTGTTGGATTGTGATATATTTCTCAAATATTTTGTTTCATTGACCGTAGCCTTGTACTAGTTCAGTTGACTTGATTTTTTTTTTTCCAAAAAATAATAATAATATATTAATGCTTGTTAATAATTTTATTGGTAAATTTTCACAAGATCTTTTTAGTTTTCATACCAATATGAAATTGTTGATGGATCTTCGATAATGATAAGATAATCAACATTATAGATATATTTGGAATTTATTATTTAAAATTGTTATAAATTAAAATTATTAAATATGAAATATGAGTATAAGTGAATGATTTATAAATATTTCTTTTATTTTATATAATGGTTAGAATGCACAAGGGCGAAAATTTCTAAGAAATTTGATAAGTGGAATGGAATTATAATTGATGAAAAGAAATTTTTTAATGAATGTTGGTATAAATGAAGCTATCGAACAACTGTATAAACTCTGACAAGTTGGATATTCAAGTGCTTAGACCTTAGTTTGTCAATATGAGTTACGAATGCACTAAATTTTGTACAGGTGGTAAAACTATAAAAAAAAAAAAAAATTAGAAAGAGGCAAATAATAGCATGTTGAATGCAATCCAGCCGGTTGACACAGACGATGAATAAGATAAGATGGCGAGAATATCATTAAATCAGGAGTTGGAGTGCCCTTTTTTTGGTTTTCCTTTTTTTCTCTCTCTCTCTCTCTCTCATGGGGACAAGTAATATTCATTTCCCCCAATTATGCAGTGCCAGCTGTGGATCCAATGTAGCCAGCTGGTGATGCCACTGATATCTGATGTTGACGGCTGAGATCAGCCTGTCAGGGCCCACAACGCTGTCTCCCATTGGCTGCTTGGGCTCCCCGCCGCACGTGTTCACGTGCTTCCCAACATGTTTTATTACCTCTTTAATCGGTATTGGAATATGCTACGCACCGTATTTATTTCCCCGGAATAGTCAAAATTCAAATACTACCCAAAGCACGATTACTCTAAGCCAAGTACCAAAATACTCCCCTTTTTTCTAGATTTTAGATTTTGCTCTAAAAACAGAAAGATTTTTTCGGCTTCATATATTCTTCGCTCTCGTGTTCAAATATTCACAATTAAACCTTCCTTAACAATTTAAACGTAAGATTTACTTTTTTATTTTTATCTATTTTGGATTCTTCTTATTTTAATGTTGCGATAAAATTTTAATATAATACTAATATATTATACTTATTAATATAATAAATATCATGCGATGATGTTATTATACCAGCATTATTAATATTTTACAGAGGAAAATAAACAGATTTTTTTTTTTTAAAAAAAAAGGAGAGTCGAAAAGTTGAAGAATTCTCGCCTTAAACGCAAAACATTGCATGAATTCATGTTTGAATTTGCTTTTTTTTTTTTTTTTTTTTTTTTTTTATCTTTGTCAATTCAAATTCTTGGAACGCAAATAATCTTAATTTGACTTGACTTTATTTAAAGAAATAAAAAGATGGTTAGTTGAGTGAAGGTGAAGATTTAGAATTGGTGTTGCTGCTGTCATTTGTTTGGTTGAAGGGTGAACTTTCCGCCTAAACAACAATGATTTGTAGTATGTTCTTGAATCATTGAACTGGATTTATATATTTTATTTTATACACAATAAATACATTACTTTTATTATTATTACTCGCTGCTTTTATTTCCATTTTCTTCCAAACTAACGTATTGCATTTGTAATGCGCCTTTATATATATAATACGTGTCAACTACCTGTGATTTTGTTTTGCAACAGGGCAGGTTTTGAATCATTCAGGGAGTAACGACTTAGAACACACTAGGTTCCTCTTGTGGTGAAAGAAGCACCTGCCGCCGTCCAATACGTAACAACTTTGATCAAAATTAATCTTATTCCTTCCAGTGATAGTAACAACATATGTTTCTAACAGTAATGTTTTTATTTATTTTTACGATTTCACAGCTAAAGGTTTAATAATTACGCATTTACTTTACTTATATTTAATTGATTGTTAATCATTTTTTAAAAATATCAATTATAAATTAAAAACAAATAAATATGAAAAAAAAAAAAAAGGAAAAAAGGAAAGATGATGTATACGAGACATTGAATCTACAAATTTATGCTAGAGAAAACATAGACGACGTTGGGTTGGTGTCTCCTCGTGACCTTTGAATTTTGAAGAAGACATTAACAAAAAAAAAAAAAAAAAAAAAAAATCTGAACAGGTAAGGTAAGGTGGAGAGAAATGTTTTAATAAGGATTGAAGCAAACTTAAAACAATATTTTCTATAACGTTATTTGGCGGAAAGAGATTCTGTGAAACGTCAACCAACCAACTTGACATTAAAGAAAATAAAAAAGAATACTAATAAATATTATCAGTTTCTCAAATACCTAGTTTGGCGAACAATTAAAACTTGCTTATAGTATAAGTAATGCCTTTTAAAGTTCCAACATGACTGCCTCAGCCTCGCCGCGGAATTTTTTATTTTTATATCTGGTAATGTTGATTCCTTCCCTCTTCAAAACCAAAATACCAGCAATGAAAACAAAAAGGTTATGCCATTGTCTGCAACTCTGCTATTCCGTAAACAAGTGAAGTAATCAGAATGTTTGGTAGTTTCTCTTACTATGTGATTACTTAACCCACAATCATAATAAGGTCAGGATTGTTTTAGAGCAGCATCACATCACTAATCGATGTTGCGTAAATTTTAACTGCACGATTGGGCGGACGGCAGGTAAATTTGCACTATCGAATATCGATTAATTAATTAAAGTCGGATTTGTCGTGTAATTAAAATGAATTTGGGAAGATGGGAAGTTGGCGAAGTAGGTGTGCATTGTAGGTTGTATACTGGCGTATTACATTGCATTGCATTGCATTGCATAGCATCGGATGCTCTGATTTCTGATGGGCTGCGAGTTTTGATGAATTATGCTTTTAAAAGGGACACCGGACTCATTGACTGATTTGACGGTGAAACCAGGATCTGACGGTGCCGTTTGTCCGAATGCGACCTTTTAAATAATGCCACGCGGTAATAAAACAAGGGAGGAAGATGAAACGAACGAAGGGAGGCCCATGGTTTGGTGTGGAGCACGTGGCTTACTGGTTTGCAAGTATGACCCATCTTTTGCACCTAGCCCCACTATGTGGAACTATAACGGGCATCTGACGGCTACAATTTAATTAGAAGGTATCTAAGTACGATCCCCGGGAAGCATAGCGGGTCCCGTGGCTCATCATGGATTCCATACGATTGTGGCACCGTGAAATTAATTGGATAGCCCAACTTGCCATTTTATCAACCCGTGCATGTACGAGAAATATTAAATTCATGATCTTGCGGTGTGATTTTTTGTGTATAGTAAAATTTAAAAATGTCACGTACATTATGGTCAGTGTCAGAGGAATTGCACACTTACTTTTTACTGCAGAAGGCCTCAGACTCAGCTGGCTCTATATCAAAATTTATGTTGCTAAAGCTTAAGCAGCAACTAATCTATCATCCATTTGATGTTAGCTTATATGAAATGATGAAATAATTGCAATTTAATTTTCATGGGAATAACCTTTTTTTCCTAGACAAATTAGTACCCCAAACAAATTCTCAAAAATTAACCGTTCCTAACTAAAGATCAAACGCATTGTAATGAAATTATTCAGTATAAATCATTTGTGGAATTTGCGCACGAAAGCACTTCAATATCAGAGATTCAAAATTTCTTTATTCCTTCCTTTATATAAAGAGAAAATCTAAGAAGCAACACCTCTTTCTTCAGTATCAGAATATGGGTTTTCCGATATTTAACGACTCGGACAATGTTTGACACTTCACAAAAGTAAGATGAACCAGTGCTAACGTTTTAGAGAGAGATTCCAATAGGAAGCTTTAATAGCATTTACTGGAAGTCTGCAAACCAACACAAACAAATTGCCAGCAACAGCGATGAGAGACATGCATTCGAGCCAATTAAAGCAGAGCGAAGCAGGGCAAGACGTCTGAATTTTATCGTAGCACATTCCAACTCTCTATATTGTAGTCCAGAAGCTGTAAGGTATGTGATGCCCACCTCTCAACTTAGGTATATTATTTGACCCACAAAAAGAAAACCTAAGCATCTAAACTCCTAGCATTTAACGAGAAGAATATCCATTCCAGAGGCGCAAGAACAATCTATTCAATCAACCATAAAAGTATCAAATAGTAGCCTCCCTGAAGGATTGATACACAACCAAAATGTAACATTTCTGCTCCCCTTGAGAAGAATCAAATAAATCTACACGACTAGAGGGTAAAAATCAGAATCACAGCCAGAAAAAGATGACAATCTTCCCTCGGAACTCTTATTGCTCGTCTCTTTTTACCTTTTTACAAAGGTTTGTGGTGGAAATGGAAGGGGGGAACAAAAACTCTGCAGTCCAGTTTTAATTTAGGGAAGCACACCTCTAACTTCTTTCCTGTCTGCTCCAAATGCCTGCAGTTGAAAATTAGTAACCAACTCTATTAGATGAATAATAAGAGGTGTCATTCTGTAGGCAGACCCATCTAGTTATTGATGAATGAGTATCATCTAAATATACAATCTTCAACAGTTAAGGTGCAGATCTAATGCAGGACTCCGACAAAGGAGGAGCCCGACAAAATGAACTTGGATTATGGTATTAAAATTCATTTGTTGAATGTATCCAGTGATCTAAAAATGTCGAATCACAAGTCAGGTTTAAGATGAACTGTTTGTTCATGAATTCACTTTAATACTATCTCAAAAATATTTTAATGCAGGTGATTGCATCTAGCTATGCATTGTGAATTTAGTAGTATCATTATCTGTATTTCATCAGTTTGATTAAAAAGATGCTTGACAACCATGATCAAGGTAATGACATTAGGATGAATATAATAATCTGATTCTGTTACAATATTAAACCAGCATGAGACTAATGAGTGCTTTTAGTTTCTCTTTTCAATTCAAAACATCCACAAGCTTGATCAAGGTAGTGACATTAGAATGAATACAATGGTAACTAGCATTAGACTAATCAGTGCTTTTCATTTCTGTTTTCAGTTCAAAACATCCATAAGCAAGAACACTTTCTTTCTATTTATTAATTCCAGACTAACATTGACAAGCACTTTTATCTGGTAGAAGGCACATCCAAAAGAATAGCCTTTATTAAATAGACGTTTCTTTTCAATATTTCCACAAGGAACGAAAACGGAGATCATGGTAGGAAAAAATGAACCGGTACAAGACAAAATTATTACCTCAACTCCAAAGCCTTTCACATACACATTTGTAAAGAGTTCAGAAGGCTCTGGCATGGGACTCTCCTAAGAATATGAGAAACAAATAAACAGCATCAGGATTACGAAAAATGCCTGTTAATAATTATCCCAACAAATACAAAAAATGAATACAACTCATGCTATATTAAGTTAAAGGTGAGAAAAATTCTTTAACACAACAGGAATTACAGAACCATAATACATAAAAAGCAACACGCTTGAAAGCAGTCAAGCAAGTGCACAAGTAATTACCAATCAATGTAGTTACTTGAACCTAACCAGTCAATTTAAAACTTTTTTCTATTCCTTTCCGTACTTTTGTAGTAAACTATATTGCTGGTTCAACAATTCTGAAGTTTTAGAAAGTTCAATGATTCAAGGGTAATTTCAGAGTTGGAATGAGCCACAGCATTGCCCATGGCTCTTACTTTCAGTTTAGATGTTTTCATAGTCTTCTTGTATGCAGTTTTATTTGGTCTTTCAATATCAAATCAATAGCTTGCATTTCCCATTTGGGAATCCTCCTACCTATTCCTATAAGGTTTGGAGAATCAATAGCCTATATTATGCATAAGCAATGTGCGAAATAAATGGAAAAAAGGGAATGACAGCGAATTTTTATAAGCTTATCTCAGTGTGATACCTTCCTTTCCCAGATGCAATTAATCAAGAACCCGTGATGTATTAGCTTGCAGATTATATCTTTTCTCTTTCTTTTCCAGTTTTTTATACTCAATCCATTGAATATTTTAGAATCTAAGTAAAGTTTCTTGAACCCGTCAATTTCTTTAATTACCTAAATAAGCCCAAACATCAAAGCTTTTCATCCCAAATCAATTTAATGACCTAAAACCTATTCACAATAATACAAAACTGCAAGTCAAAGTTATAGTGACGAATTTAAAACCCTGAACTGCAGAGCACTCTTCTTCAGTGTAAATGCTTCTTACCTTCGCTTTAGCAATGGCATCATCTACTTCTTTTCTTACTTCCTTCTCAATATCCTGAACAAGATAAGAAATGCCGAGTCAATTTCTACACATACTCCATCATCAGGACCACATTTGAAACTTCATTCTGATTATGGAATAATGAGAATTCCTTCAAAAGCTCAAATCAGAGATCAAAACAGAAGAATAACATTTGATAGATTATAAGATCCCCAATACATAGAATTTTTAACGTATATTCAGCTTGAATAAAATACCTTTAGCTCTTTCTCAGTCGCTAGGTCATGGGCTAATATCAACTTTCTTACTCTTTCAATTGGATCACGCTCCTAAACATCATACATTCGAAAGAATTAGAATATCAAAACAATAAAATTGAAAAAGAATTGTCTTTTGGAAGAGAAGTGTCAGAAATTTCTAACCTGTCTGACACCACTGATCTCATCACGAGTACGGTAGGTACTCCCAGGATCAGACATGGAGTGACCATGATACCTGTATGTGTCCATTTCGAGAATCTGAACAAAAGCATCAGAATTAGAGAAAATATATTATATAGACAGAAGAAAAGCAAATATTCAAATAGAAATCAGAAGCAGAAACTTTCATCTATGATTAGGACATACATTATGCACATGTTTACATCATCACATGATTGCTAATCATTATTGATACTAGAGAAAGAATGTAGCAAACAAGACAAGGAAAAAACCGCATATCTAAAAACATAAAGCAGAAGATAGTCTTATTGAGCAAATACAAAGGATTGCAAGTAATTACTATTTTAGTATTACTTTTAACTGAAAATATCTGGACACGCAGAACAATAGAAAAGAGTGAAAAAGAACTGATCTAAAAACAAAAAAGATTCTTTACTTTCCTGAAAACAATAGGCATGTTCTGTACATCAAAGATTTTCCACAAAATCAACGTCCTCTGATTTTAACTTCAAATGATCACGTGTTCCTTTTCTTACACGCAGTTTATCCTGTTGGCTGATCACTTGCCCTAATTATCTCATTGTTCAATCACTGAGTTATTGCTAAGCATGACCTTTTGTCACATCTTCCTTAACCATAGTTGGAATTCAAAAGGACATGAGAACAACAATCCCCTTTAGCCAAGTATTCAACAACTGCTTAGTTGCCTCCGTTAATTCCATGTTAAAATATTTACCAGTTCTTGTTCTTATGACATGAGATCTATATGCTGTGGGCATCAAAGAGAAGCACAAGTAGTGATTCCTGATTACTTTTAAGAAAAGAAACATGGCATGTTATGCATTTTGAACCTGTATATCTGACTTGCAAAGGCTGAAAAGGTCAAACGAAAAAAGAAATTCATAGTTATTCCCAACCAAAACTTCACAGGGATGTGACCCTACTTTTTTGGTTAGAATGTTTTACTTGATACTAACATATCCAGTGGACATGTATAATCTGGGCCCAGCTATGTTCATCATAGATGATTACAACATTATTGCCAAGTTGAACTTAGCAAATCAAGCAAAATGTGAAGACACAAGGGGCACAAACCTCAAAACAAAATTTTGATTATTTTGTATCACCAACCACAGCTATACTACATTTTATCTTGTACCTATTTGCTTAACACATGAACATACAAGGCATTCATTAAAATAGAATCAGCCATACTTGGTCTAAAGCCCAACAAACTCGGCTGCATAGGACATCACATTAAGTTCAACCTAAAGGTTTTCAAGCATATGTGACACAGTAGAACATTCTTACCCAGAACCAAACTAATAAATATAACACCGAAACCATAAAATTGGAAAACCAGGTTTCATTTAGATTTAAACTATAACTCGAACTGAATTACTTTCTGTTCTCAGTCCTAAATTATGAAAATAATTCAATCAGATTAAATAGCAATCTATTTTAATATAAATCCCATGATGATATAGTATTTACAAAGAATTACATCGCTCATATATCAAACTATACAGCTGAGATAGTAAGCCAAAAAAATGACAGCAGATGATTAAACATGTAGTATGACCCTGCAAAAGGTATTTGAATAAGGAAATGATGAGCAAAATGCAAAGCAAAGAGGAGGAAGATGTTACACTCAGACAGTTAAAAATAATTGAGTGATTAAGTAACAATCAAATCTTATCAATAGTCATTCATACAAAGAATTTTGACATATTATGGTATGACAGTTCAATAGAACTTACAATAGGTCCATTCTTCAAGGCATGCTCCTTAGCAAACTTGCATACTTGCTTGACAGCAAGAGCATCCATGCCATCCACCTTATAAACCAAAAAAAAATGTTAAAAACACTATACAAACTATAATAAGAAATAACTAACGATCATTGAACAGTCTGGTTACAAATTTCCATATGCAAACCCAAAAAAAAAAAAAAAATCAGTTTCATTTCTTTAATAGAGAAGTTAAGAGAACTTTATGGTTACATATTAGCAATCACCCCCATACCACTATATACATTTATTCAGCAAAACATTTATTTCAAGTCTATTCAAAACTCTCTCTACAGTTTGCTATAATAGGTGCTGGACTTATATTCAGTGTGGAAAACAAACACAAGATATTGTATTAACAGTGATAATGCAATAGGTCAAAAAAAAAAATATGTGCGCACATGCAAGAACAGAAACAATCTGGCTGGATTCCTTTCTGACAATTATGAGTTTAACACTGTTTTCCCACCAATATAGGCCGAAACCACAGCTAATAACTTCCTGCACAAAGTTGAGGTATCTACAGGTTCTATATTTGCAATATCGAGAATTACAAGAAATTTTTTCACATTCAAATCCAAAAGCCCTACTTCACTGAACAAAAAGAAATAAAAATCTTCTAAATGTTAACAGACAACGCCTCAGTAATCAATTAAACCACTAGCCGAAATGTCAATCGTAACTTCACGTAACGAACTGTTCCAATCATCAAATGCAGAACTAGACGGAAACCGAAATTCCTAAACCCTAACTGGAAACATCTATTGAAGTTCAATCTCACCTTCAAACCGGGAACATAATCCCCACGCTTGTAGTATGCAGGACTCTTTGCCGCTCTCCACTCGGCTGTTCCCATTCCGTCTGCAACAACCACAGACAAGAATCAATCATAATCACTAAAACAAAAAAAAAAAAACACAGTTGAGAATTCCATTCCAATTCAATTCAGCTGAAGTAAGTCTCTACAGTGGTTATTCTCGCAGACCAAAATCGCCGGCAGATCCCAAAGTGCAGAAATGTTAAGCGCCTCAAACAACTGCCCCTGGTTGGCCGCACCATCTCCATACAGTGCAAATGTCACATTTTCATCCTTAGAGTACTTCTGAGCGAAAGCCAATCCACACCCTAATGGAATCTGAGCTCCAACAATCCCGTGGCCTCCGTAAAAATTAGCGTCCTTCTTGTAAAAATGCATCGAACCTCCTTTTCCATTAGAACAACCGTCCTTTCTCCCCATCAGTTCCGAGAAAACCTCCAAGAGGGTCCCGCCGCGTCCTAGGAACGTGCAGTGATCACGATAAGCAGTTATGATGCAATCTTTTTTGGTGATTGCAGCTTCCATGCCGACGGCCACGGCTTCTTGTCCGTCGTACAGATGGCAGAATCCGCGAACGAGTTTTGCCTTGTATAGAGAATCGGCGGCGATCTCCATCCGTCGCATGAGGGCCATGTCACGGAAGAACGAAAGTAGCTCTTTCGGAGTGGTTTCGACGGAGCGTGAAGGCGCATCACATTGGTGAGAGGTGAAAGGAACGGAAGTTTCAATAGTTAGAGGCGTGGTGTCGGTAGAGATCGGACGGCGGAGAAGAAAGGACGTCGTTACGGGTTTAAGGAGATTGGTCAAGCGAGATGAAGAGGAGGGGAGCTTCGAAAGAGCCATCTCGATCCTTAGATATTTCTGCAAACAGAGAAAGTAGGGGGTTTGGTGCGGTCGAGATGGAGAAGACAAACGAAAGCGAGAATGTTAAGTATCCTCGCGACGAACGAATATTTGTTTGGTTGGCTAATGAACTGTGAGTGATACGGTTACCCGCGGGTGAAATTCTTGTGACTTGACTTTCTTATAAAAAATATTATATTTCCCTGTTTATTGATGAAATTAACGTTAAAAAATTGCACGCCAGTTTTTCAGTCGAATAGTAAAGAGATATGGGCTGCTTGTCCTTTAATGGTACTGAATCCAGTGCTTGTGTAATTGGTGTTAGGTCTTCCATGTAATTATGTAAATAATAGTCGCGTAAAAGATTATTCTTTTACCTCCAATTTATTCAAATATATCGGATATATTATCAATTTAATAAATTTTAATTAAATAATAGATTAAAATCAACTTTAATTAATTTTAATATTTTAATCTCTACTATTATATCAATTCATTAAATAATGATAATATATAAATTTATCCTATTTGATTAAATTTAAATGAGTATGTTATATTATTCATCTTTAATATAAAATATAAAACATAAAAAACTTAATTTATTATTTCCATTACAGCTTTTCTTCCCATTCTATCTCTAAATATACTACCACTATCACCATTTTTTTCATATTTTTTATTATTATTTATTTTTCTTTCTATCACTTTCTCTACCATGATCACCATCACCACTTCTTTCTTTTTTTTTTCAAACACAATTTCTTTTAAATTATATATAAAAATTATGGATAAAAGATGCAATAACTAACCAAGCAAAATTCTTAAACTCTTTGTTATCATTCATCTCCAAAAATGACAAATTAAAGTCATACATCGTGAGTTAAGGTTCATTTTTGGTGATCTATCTTTTAGGCGGCTTGTCGATGATTATTATAAGAAAGAACAATAGCGGAAATGATAGAAATTAGTAGTAAAAGAAATAAGTTTTTGAAACCAAAATAAAGAATTTGGTCAACGACAAAAAAGACAAGAAAGGCTGATGCATTTTTTAAAATAAAAAAATATGGCAGAAGAAATTAATCTATTTTTGGACAAAAAATAGTGGGAGAAGTGTACTTTCTTTAATTTTTTTATTAAACATGGCAAAATTATAGTTTTTAAATATTGAAGAGAAAAAGTGAATTATGCCTTCAAAAATTTTAACGGTGATGGTAAATGTAACATAAAGGACTAACATGTTATAATCGATCAAACTATGTTATATTTATTATTTTGTCAAAGTTTGAGGACTAAAAGTATATTATTTTTTTATTTTTAAATTAAAAAAAAGTATCTCCACCGTAACTTTTAATAAATTAATGAAATATTTAATATGTGTCAATAATTTGGAGGATAAAATTTAAAATAATCTTACATAAATAATAATTTAATTTCTAAAATTTAGTTAATTAGTTTTTTCTTAAGATGAAGTAATTTTTAAAAAACTTTACATAATTTGTATGAAAAAGATACTAACATTACAATACAGTTAAATTTATATAAAATATATACTAACTATGATAATTTAAACTAAAAGTCTATTCTTTACTCCCACGCGTGGGAGAGTTTAATTTGATATAAAAATTGTATTTGTGGTAATACTTTTTTAATTTCGTAATAAAGATTTAATTATAAAGTTTCAATAAAATTATTTAATGAAAATATTTTAAAAACATTAATTTTATAATTATTATTCGTTATTGTTATCTTTGTTACGAAGTGATGTAATATGCCTTTCGGTCCAAGATATTTAAAGAAAAGTTACGATTAAGTAAAACTTAAAAATTATTAAAAGGTTTACCTCGTGCTTATTTTTAAGCACCGAAAATAACCTGATTTTGTTTATTTAAATTACTTAATGTTGGAAAAATTAAAAAAAGAAACGACGTCGAGTTGACCATAACCCAGAAAAAAATATCGTACCACCAAAAACGATAACCCGGGTGCCCAATTGTCCAGCAAAAATCTCTCCCGCCATGAACGCACATTCTATCCTCTCAACTTCAAACACATTTTCCATCTTCTCCAATAACAAACCCTCTTCATTTTCTCAGCCTAACACTCTCTCTCAATTCCCAGGCTTTTGTATTCCCAAATCAATTCTTTCACCGAAATCACTTCAATTTCAAGTCTCCTACAAGTCTCCGAAGTCATTGTTTCCCGTGGAGCACATACTCACCGATGCTGACGAAGAAGACGAAGAATACGACGACGACGACGAAGAAGCCGCCGAAGAGTACGACGACGTTTCAAGCGAAATCTCGGATGAAATTCAACAAAGCGATGACGAATTCGAAATTTTTTTGGATTCGACATCAGCACCTTCTCGAAGCGAGGAGTTTAAGTGGCAGAGAGTGGAAAAGCTGTGTAACGGAGTTAAAGAATTCGGTGATGAAATGATCGATGTTGATGAACTCGCTTCCATTTACGACTTTCGCATAGATAAATTCCAGGTTACATAGTTACTTGATTTTCGAATGTAAATTCCCATGCCTAAACCGCTATATATTGTGAATGTTCTGCATGTTTTTGTTTTCAGCGGTCTGCAATTGAAGCATTTTTGAGAGGTTCTTCGGTAGTGGTTTCTGCGCCAACGAGCAGTGGAAAAACTTTGATTGCCGAAGCTGCGGCAGTCGCCACAGTAGCGAGAAAACGTCGTATATTCTATACGACACCTCTTAAGGCGTTGTCAAATCAGAAGTTTCGCGAGTTTCGGTAATTAAGTTCTTCGGTTTATGAATGTAAAATAATTGTTCTTTTGCATATTGATTTTGATTTTTTTTTTGGGGTGTTTAGGGAGACGTTTGGTGATAATAATGTCGGTCTTCTTACCGGAGATTCTGCCGTCAACAGAGAAGCTCAAATTTTGATCATGACTACTGAGATTTTGCGCAATATGTTGTATCAGAGGTATACATTGTTAGTAATGTTGAACTTGACAAAGTGAAGATAAAAGTAAATATGATTAGGATTCTGCAGATCGAATTATTAATTATCTAAAGACGTCCTCTGAAGTTACAGGTAGACCTCTTGTTCCTCTGATCTGAAAAATACGTAGACACAGGAGGTTTCTGATAAATTTCATAAATTCTCTTCCAGGCCTTTAATTGATTTTTAAAGCAGATTTATTATGATCTTCAAAATCTCATTGGAGATTTTTGAGTAATTTTGGAGCCATAGAAGTCTACATCTATTTAATCAAACCTTTCTTTTCCTTTGTAATCGTTACTTATGCTGATTGTTGCAATTAAGGATGATGGTTTACCATTTGTTCTCATGCAGTGTTGGGATGGTTTCTTTGGAGACGGGTCTTTTTGATGTTGATGTCATTGTTTTGGATGAAGTTCATTATTTAAGTGATATATCTCGGGGCACAGTGTGGGAGGAGATAGTAAGTACATATGCTGTTTAGAGTCTAATTCATAACCCAGGTTTTTATCAGCTTATTATATTCTTATGCTGTCATTTTATTTTTTCATTTCAGATTATTTATTGCCCGAAAGAAGTTCAAATTATATGCCTGTCAGCAACGGTTGCAAATGCAGATGAGCTAGCTGGTTGGATTGGTCAGGTAACGTCTTCTGTTATATCATGTATTTTCTGACCTTGCTTGAAACTATCTGTGACAATAGGCTATGATGCTAGTAAGGTGTATGTTAGCTTGCAACTAGCAAGAAAACGTGTTTGTTCAGCCTTTTCAATTCTATTAGTTCTAGATACCAGGATTTAGACCTGCTGCATCTTTGTTATTCGAATTCTTATCGTTCCACCTTCCATTGTTTTAGACTCCAGTGCTAGAATTAATTTCTATGTTCTACTCCTACTAAACTATAATTTTCCGGGACATATAATCTTATGTTATATCCATAATAAATTTTCATCTATACTCTTTATCAGATTATGTCTGTCCAAATATTTAATGAGGATGGCCACTGGGCTGAATTTCCTTATACGATTTGATTCATGTATAAGATTTACTAGATGAGAAATGTATCTTTCAAGTTCATTTTTCATGTGTGTTCTGTGCTATGTTAGAAGAATAAACATTCTTCAAATGTATTGGGCTGATTTCTAGTGTCTATCATTGAACATAATGTTATTTTGTCAATTTCCTTTTCCAGTTTCTCTCAAAATTTGTGGTTTTAATTTGTCTTTCTGGGAAATACCGTGCCAAGGAAACAGGGATCTGTATTATATTATGAATGTCTTCATTGGACTCATCTTCTATAACCGAATCAGACGTATTCTCCTTATATTGTTTGAGGGTCTGTTATGTCAAACTTATTACATTGGATTCTTTTTCGCATTCACATAAATAAATACTGTAAAAGGTACAGTTTTTATTTATCCTTTTTAATGGGATTGAAATGAATGTTACGTCCTGCTGGATTCTATATGTTGCTCATGCCATGGCTTTAGAAACATCTTGATATTAGTGATGGACGGACTTCTGAGATGTTAACCCTCTTGTCTTTCATGTTTCTAGATTCATGGTAAAACTGAGTTGGTAACATCATCTAGACGTCCAGTTCCGTTGACCTGGTACTTCTCAACAAAGACTGCTTTATTACCTCTTCTTGATGAGAAAGGAAAACACATGAATAGGTATATCATTTCTTGGAAAATGTGTATTTAAATCATTGTAATTTATAAGCTTTCTACTGTTAATATAAATAGGCGTCTTTTCAATCATCCACATCTTTGGGTAAATGGTTCACGTTTCTTGACCACGTGACTATTTTTTCTTTCCCTCATCCTTGTACTGATGTTGTCTACTCACCATTGTTAGCCTTTATTTCTCATTACTTCTTTCTACATCTGAGTTGTTTTATGTTAGAAGATGTAGTATCTAAAATTTTCTTCTTATTTCTTAAGCATCCCCTTGAAACTGATCATAAGTGTACAAATAAGAGACTTTTGAGGAATCTGTTCTTTTATTCACCTTGGAAACACTTAAAATACCAAATGTAAACTTCTTTTCAGTGATCTATATACTGCTGATAGAGGAAGGTGAAGTGATAAGGGTGGGTTCCTAACTTAAATTATTTTACTTAAATTGATATAAATTTTCAGCCATTAATCCATGCTATCCAATGGTTGAAATCTAAAGTTAAAATGTAACATTTAGTTCTACTAACTTAGCATTCCTACTTGCCCTTAAATTGCAGATTAATGGCTTAAAACTGATGTCACCCTTTTAAGTGAAAAAATTAAGTTAAGAGAATCCCATTGAATTTATAATTTCATCTTTAATGGTTTCTGTCTAATATTCTTGGTGAAGACGGTTCCTTTTAACTTACAATGGTTTTTCTGTGTGATTCATGAATGCTGCGGAATTTCCTAGTACTCATAATTGGTCTTAAAGGCTTCTCTTTGATAATAGTTTGTATTTGATCTCTCTGAAAGACATTTATTGTACAGTTATTGAATAACAAGTTTCAATCTACTTGTACTATTTGGAACAGGAAGCTGTCACTCAATTACTTACAACTTTCTGCTTCAGAAGTTAAACCATGCAGGGATGATGGGTCTAGACAAAGGAATTCCAGGAAACACAGAGGTGACCTAGACTATAGTAATCTTAGTCGCACCTCTGGTCAACGCCAACTTTCCAAGAATGACAGAAACACAATTCGTCGGTCACAGGTCTGAATCTAATGCATAACACCTCTGGTTATTATTGACTATGTCTTCCTTCTAAATAAAGAATAATTAATTATGGATATTTTCCGCCTGACTTGTGACATCCCAACATAATAAAATAAATTGAGTTAATTATTGCTGTATATTTTAATTTCAGGTTCCTCAAGTTATTGATACATTATGGCACCTTAGGGAGAGCGATATGCTGCCAGCAATTTGGTTTATTTTTAACAGACGAGGATGTGATGCAGCTGTCCAGTACCTTGAAGATTGTAATCTCTTGGATGAATGTGAGATGAGTGAAGTTGAACTGGCCTTGAAGAGGTTCCGGATTCTGCATCCTGACGCTGTCAGGGAGATTTCCGTGAAAGGACTTCTTAAGGGGGTTGCAGCACATCATGCTGGTTGTCTTCCCATATGGAAATCATTCATTGAAGAGCTTTTTCAGCGAGGACTTGTCAAAGTTGTCTTTGCTACAGAAACACTTGCTGCTGGAATCAACATGCCTGCTAGGACAGCTGTCATCTCATCTCTCAGCAAAAGGATTGCTAGTGGACGTATCCAGTTAACCTCAAATGAACTACTTCAAATGGCGGGGCGTGCCGGACGTAGAGGTATTGATGAAAGGGGTCATGTAGTGCTGATTCAGACCCCCTATGAAGGTGCTGAAGAGTGCTGTAAGGTTTTATTTGCTGGAGTTGAACCTCTTGTATCACAATTTACTGCTTCTTATGGAATGGTGCTGAATCTTCTTGCGGGTGCAAAAGTTACTCATACATCAAATGAGTCAAATAACATTAAAACTTTACAAGCGGGGAGAACTTTGGAAGAAGCTAGGAAATTAGTTGAACAAAGTTTTGGAAACTATGTTGGCAGCAATGTAATGCTTGCAGCAAAGGAGGAGCTTGCTAAAATGCAGAAAGAGATTGAAGTACTGACTTCAGAAATCAGTGATGATGCCATAGACAGGAAAAGCAGGAGACTTTTGTCAGAGGCGGCATATAAGGAGATGGTAGATCTGCAGGAAGAGTTGAGGGCCGAAAAACGCCTTCGGACTGAATTACGAAGAAAGATGGAATTGAAGAGATTCTCTGCTCTGAAAGCCATTATAAAGGAATTGGAAAACGGGCACTTACCTTTTCTGTGCCTGCACTACAAAGATTCTGAAGGAGTTGAACACTCAGTCCCTGCTGTTTTTTTGGGCAGTTTCGACTCCCTTGATTGTTCAAAACTTAAGAGCATGGTTTCTGCCGATGATTCTTTTGCACTAAATGTAGTTGGAGTTCAATCAAATGGTGGTGACTCCAAAGCTGAAGATGCCAAACCATCTTACTATGTGGCTCTTGGTTCAGATAACTCTTGGTATTTATTTACAGAGAAGTGGATTAAAACTGTATATAGGACAGGCTTTGCTAATGTTGCTTTAGCTCAAGGAGATGCTTTGCCGCGAGAAACAATGAGCTTGCTTCTAGATAAGGGGGAAATGCAGTGGGAAAAACTTGCTGATTCTGAATTTGGTGGTTTATGGTGCATGGAAGGATCTCTGGAAACGTGGTCATGGAGTTTAAATGTGCCAGTTTTAAGTAGCTTTTCTGAAAGTAATGAGACGTTACACATGTCAGATGAATACCATAATGCGGTAGAAAATTACAAGGAACAAAGAACAAAAGTAGCACGTTTAAAAAAAAGGATAGCCCACACAGAAGGCTTCAAAGAATACAAAAAGATTATAGAAACAGTCAAGTTTACAGAGGAAAAGATAGAGCGCCTGGAGGCTAGATCAAAGCGTTTGGCAAATAGAATAGAGCAGATTGAACCATCTGGATGGAAAGAGTTTTTGCGGATCAGCAATGTGATCCATGAAACTAGGGCCTTGGATATCAATACACACACAATTTTTCCACTGGGTGAAACTGCAGCTGCAATTCGAGGAGAAAATGAACTCTGGCTTGCAATGGTTCTTAGAAACAAAATCTTGCTAGATTTAAAGCCAGCCCAACTTGCTGCTGTCTGTGGAAGTTTAGTCTCTGAGGGGATCAAAGTCCGTTCATGGAAAAATAACAGCCATATATATGAACCTTCCACTATTGTTATCAATGCTGTTAACTTTTTGGAGGAGCAGAGAACCTCCCTCTTGAAACTTCAGGAAAAGCATGGGGTAGAGATACCTTGCTGTTTGGATATCCAATTTTCTGGCATGGTAGAAGCCTGGGCTTCTGGTCTGACTTGGAGGGAAATGATGATGGATTGTGCCCTGGATGATGGGGATCTAGCTCGCCTCTTAAGAAGAACCATTGACCTATTGGCTCAGATTCCGAAATTGCCTGACATTGACCCGATGCTACAAAACAATGCTACAGCTGCCTCCAATGTCATGGATCGACCTCCAATAAGTGAGCTAGCTGGTTAAATTTTTCTTGCTGCCATCGGCTATTTGTGAAATTTATGTTTGCTCTTAAATGGCGAAATCTATTCTGGGGCCAAATTATATAATATCTTTATCTGGTCTTGGATCAAAGAGTCAACTGAGCCAACTTGTGTTCAGGTTGGGGGTGGGCTATTTGGTTTCAAATCTGCTATTCACCAGAAATAGGAACACTGAAAATTTGTAAGCTCCCTTCCCAGTTTAAAAGATTATTTGCCTGGGGGCATTAGCTATTTATTAGGGGTACATGGCAAAGTCCTTCCCGGGTCTTCAAGTGTTTATAATCGTCTCAGAAAAGGAAAATGTTTGGTGTGGTGCCAGATGCTTGTCCATTTTGCTTGGTCTCTGTTTTGGGTACGTTCTGTGTAATTATAGCTTGAAGTTGTAAGGAATGATTATAAGGTTTTGAAATTTTACATGGGCAGGGAAGTTGATGTATGGTGCAGGTCCCTTTCATTAGTGACAGCCAATTCCCCGATCAATGCCCACCGTTGAAGGTGCAAAATTAGGCGCTTTTCCAAAAAGAAATCATAATATCATGTATACGTTGGAACCGTGATGGACGCTGCTATTATCTTCTGCGGGTGGTGATAATCGCCAGCATGAAGTGCCTTGGGATGCTTTAGGGGCAAAGCAATTTGGAAAATTGACAGTTCAATTGTCACATGCGACCAGTCTCAAAACTTGTAAAACTAGAAAAGTTCTTGTTGCCATAATGCATGTCAGCCCGATGACTTTTCATCGCACAGTATGGTACTTTCCATTACGGTCTTGCCTGGCACTAGCATGTCTGGTATCCTGTTTCTCTCACTAATTTTGGAGTGATGAGCCGTTAAGGAGCTTCCTGCTTCTCTAATTCATGCCGAGAAGAATATTAAAAAAGATGTTAACAAGCTCTATTTTTTATCAATTTGTAAGTAGTTATTTTTTCCTCTTAAGGAATTGGTCTTAAAAGCTTTCCTAAAAAATAACTGTTAATTTAGAGAGCTAAGCAACTGAAATGGATTCATTTGAAAAACTCATTAAATACATTATTTATATTTATGGGACAAATTTATAAATTGGAATTGAAGTAATTTAAAACATTAAAATAATTATTATTTAAATTTACTCATTGAATAAAATTTAAATTTTTGCACATGCAATAGAAATTAATTAATAATACTTTACATCTACACAATTATTTGAATGCACATAAAAATTTATTAAATAAACATTGTAACAAGTACAGAGATATTAAATACTTTAAACCATGGCTCTTCACGCCTAGATAACAATAAGAGGCTCATGTGCGAAAATTGACAAACAACTTGGCACTGTTGTTGTTCATGCTCAAACAAAATTAGAGGTTTGCAGGGCTGAAAAATTAAAAAATAACAGTTTAAGCACTACTGTTGTCTTTCAAACTGAACTTTTAGAGTCACACTTGCAATTTTAATTTGATTAATTATTCAACGTGCTAATTGAGATTTAGCTTGAACAATGTAAAACATTGTTAACTGGTCATTCATAAATGAGAAAAACACCCACGTTAAGAAATTAAGTCCAAATAGCGGGATAAAACATGATAAAGTTGGTTTCTCCATTTGCCTGGTTCTCAAATTCTCGGTTTTCCCTTCTACAACGCGTAGAGATATTACATTTTAAAAACGACAACTATGGGCCACACAACATGCACACGCGCACTATTCACAATACAATAAAATAGCTACGAAGAACACGTTGAGGCAATTTCGACCATCTATAGAGCACAGTGGAGTATACTTTTATCACCATTTTCATTTTCTTCCGCTAGAAAGCACTATGTAATATTATGACACTGAAAAAATCACACAAACCACGTCAGACCGATTGACAACCATGGGGATCTAATATTTCAAGACGGGCAGGCAGGCAGGCAGGAAAACCGCTGCATATGACCGATGAAAAGCAAAAACAACATTAAATAACTGCAATGTAGAGTGCAGGCCTACCTTGTGCAAGTGAAAAACGTTGGAAGAAAAAATATTGATGAATGGAATGAACATATCTCAGGTTTTACATCACAATATTACCTTCTATTTACATGATGGCGGCTCAAAACGCCACAAGCTTACATTATGCTACAATCCTCCGAGCCATATCCCCTTTCCTCAGATTCTTTATTTGGTTGGTGAGACAGATATACGAGAATACATGAAGATGAATCCTGCAGAAGCTTTTCCGCTTGCAGCACTCTCACCTGGTCGGTTTTGGCACCATTGTATATAACGTGTGCTAAAAGGGCAACGCACAAGAACATCTGAATGACAAATTCGCGCGTTTATTATTACCTTCCTTTCTCTGCTTAAAATTGTATAAAATATATCCCAAAAAGCAAATCACTGACAGTTAAAATCTTATGTTTAATTTGAAAAGGCATGGGGAAGATTTTCAGCCGCATATATCATTCAAACAAACTTCATCTTCTGTGTGTATACGAGGACAGAATCAGGATAGCAAATCCGGATAACCACAGACTGCAACAAAAGATTAGTACATACCCGATCTACCATGGGGATCCAAGCAAAGGCATATTACGATCCAGAAAGCCATCTTTGAAACCGTTGCAGTCTTCTAACCGAAAAACCTTTTGAAGCTCTTGCCTGATTGTGGCATGAGCCATTCTGATGGAAAATTCTTTTCTTTTTTTTACGAAACAAAAAATCTTCTGTATCCAAAACGTATGACACCTAACATGTGTAGAATTCCAAGAGATTAGCAGATAGTATACAAAAGACAAAACATACAACTCAACACATAAAAAAAAGCCTCACAATAGTTGGTGTCAGCTCAATTGGAAGTTGATATCAAAATAGTACCTTGGATGAATTGCAAGATATCTTACACTCCAGACCATTGACAACTTTAAGTCCTTCCGTGGCCTGGCAAGATGCAGAAAACTCATCGCCACTTGCATACTTGCATTTACTCCTGCAAACAGCAAACATATATTATTAAGCATTACTGCTCTCACAAACAAAGAGAATATCCATCTCCATAACCACATACCTCTTTAAGAATATCCCAGGCTTCTCTTTCTTGTCAGGAATTGAAAGGAAGTCATTATACAGATAGGCTGCAAAATTTGGATCCATGGAAACAGCAGTCACTTCAGGCTTATCATGTCCATTGTCCATAAGCTGAATAGACAGATAGGTTGGTGTGGATGACTGCAGAGGAAAAGACATACATATAATTAAAATTTTTCAATTTAAAGTCACATAAGCAATACTTCCACAAAAATGAAATGGAAGAAAGTTAAACAAAAAAACCTACACATTCAATACGATATATATTCTCGTCATGCAAAAGAACACAAGCATTTTCATGATAAACTATATCAACAAATCTTCCAGGTTTTCTTGATTTCTCATATGCATAGAGTTGGAGAAGCTTGTTGTCCATCTCATCGGTTGCAACTGCTTGAAGCTGAACAAAATACCACATCAATCAGTAATTTAGTATTAAAAGACAGAACATGAAAAAGAGAGAAGAAAATTAGAAAAGAATTAAATTAATTAAGGCATCTTACATGTTTGACAATTTTATAAAGCAGCTTGTCCAATGTAAATAGAACATAAGATTGAGTGCCAATAATTGCTCGGCAGTCATCCTCAAATTTCGTATTATCAGAAGAACCATCAAGTAAACTGTAAAGTGCATTCATGAACCTGCACCAAACATCCAAATTAATATGCATCGATCACTCACAAATTGCTTGAAGTTAACACCTCCAAAGCTTAAGTACCTGGCATAAAGATCAGTAGAGCTTGTATCATTTGAAGTCTTCCATTTTTTCTCCGCAGAAGATGAATTAATCTTTGCTGATTGTATCCTCTCATACAATGTCTGCCAGGAACAACAATATTCCAGGAAGGTCAACACAATAAAACATATTCACATATTCACAGAAGGAAAAAAAAAAAAGACCTTACCTGGTGAAGTCTAAAAAGCACATAGAAGGAATCATTTCCATAGAAAACTCCAGAGTCCTTCTCTTTGTCATGTAAAGATGGGGAGACATGCTTTGCTAGAGGCTTCACGGTTAGCAGAAAACGTTCTGAATATGGTAATGACATTCCATCTCCTTCAACATCATGAGCATCAGCCATCCCTTCAGCTTCACCTTCACTCTCTGCCTTGTTATCATGGTCTCCATCTTCCTCATGCTCTTCCCGAGAGCTACCCTCACCATCACCAGACTCACTTCCAGAGACATCACCATTCTCAGAAGCATTCTCAGTGTCCTCTGAAGACCTCTGGGCACTCTCCTCACCTTCATCATCAGCATCGGCCTCGTTTTCTCCTCCAGCCTCCCCACAGCATATTTCGTCTTCTCCATGTCTGCTTTGATATTGCCTGCTGACAGCACCATCCTTTGTTTTATGTGCAGCCTCCAGACCAGCTTCTCCATAAACTGCAAAATTATCCTCCTCAAAATCTCCATTTGGAGATAATTCACCCTCTTCTCTTTCAATTTTGAACTGCTTTGCAGATTCTGCATTATATCTGAGAATCTTCGAACTTTCTGTCATCGCCCCATTTGTAGATATAATCTGCTTTGAACAATCTCCACCCTGCAGCATCAATAATGAACTTAAAATCATCTCTCAGCATAAAATCACCAAAAGATAATAACAAAAGTGATCCAAGGTGTCAACATTTTATCAATCAATAAACCATTAATTTGCTGAGCTTGAAAATTTTTTTCCATATGATATTCCCTACTAGATAATCCCCAAACTAGGGAAAGTTAAATAGCCCATTAACAATGTGAACAAAAGAGTCATCTAGAAGGCATGAGAAAAGCACATTGCAAACACGCTATCTCAAAACGATCCCCTTTCCATTTCAGTCAAGAACCTAAGCCTCTGACACCAAGTCCTTCAGGCTGGTTTGCTGCTAAATATCCATTTAAAAGCAAGCAGTTTTCCAGGAATGGCTAGAAGCTCGGCATGGAAGGAATTATAAGCGCTTTCAACATCAATATGGTTAATATCAGAGAAAACACAGTCATGACACAAAGAAAACACAATCTTTAACTTAGAAGCAAATAAATAGCAATAGAGATGTCAACATCATCCATACCTCTGACGAAGGTAAAATTTCATTACTTGACCTCAACTCGAGCCCACCCTCAATAGGGTGATTACTGGGTCTAGCATGAGCTGCATTATGCCCTTGAATCCGAGGAAAACAAAATGTCTTAGTCCAGACATTTTCATTGTGACAAATTATAAAAAATAAAGAAACAACCAGCAGCAAGTTTCCAAAGAAATTATAAATTAGGACAAGTTGTCTTAATGTGGAAGCAATCCAACCAACCTGAAGCATTTTCTACGTTTGTTCTTCCATTGCTTTGATCCACTGCAGCAGAAATTGATGCATTTGTGTTAGCCAACCGTTCATTGGTACTGGCTTGTTTGCTGATCCCTGAAGTTTCATCAGCTATAGCTACATTGTTTTGCAGTTTATCTTGCTCAGAAGTATCACAAAAATTATCACTCTTACGAACATTATTATCAGCTTCAACAGAACCATCTTCCTTAGCCCCATGATCTCCATTTGGCAACCAAGCCCTAGAAGAACTTGATTGCTCAGGAGGAATACTTTCATCTCCATTTCTGGAAGGATTTGTATGTTTGGAATTTGTGACAGTAGCACCGCCATCAGGAATGCCATCACTATCTCCACCACTAGCAGTACGACTTTTGACAGCATGATTCTTGGTTTTTACAACATCTTCAGTGTCCTCTGCACCTTGTGGCCGGGAAGGAACACCAAGCATTGGTTCCAAGAAGGTTGTCCAAATCTTCATTACTTTATCCAACTGTTCAGTTGTACACATTTCTCCACATGAATATTTAATGAGCTGATATAAATCCTCGTGAATTTCAGGATCTGAATACTCAAATTCCAAATGCGGAACAATAGATCGCCTATTTCCAGCGGCAATGGCAAGAAGCACATCATCTTCCTTGCGCTTCTTCTCACTGATTTCTTTGATCTCTGCCAACAAGGCTGTAAATCACAAGAGAAATGAGCAATCAGATGTCCTACAGAAACCGGTTGACTCCATGGGTTTCTACATAATCATAAACTCTAGCGTGCATGTCTTGGATACTTTTAGAGGTAAATATCTCCGAAATATTTAAAGAAAAAAGAAAAGTAGAGGGCAAATAACTAGATTTGGGCATTCCATAAGTTACCCAGTTTAATTTAACCCCAAACAAGAAATGGAATAGAAACTGGAACTACAATGAAACTAATTTTAGAAGACTCTCAAAGTCTTGAATTTGCTTCTATGGAGGGTTATCAAATATGATTTTATATGCACTATTACTTGGTAGTTAATGTAAATTAAGTTCACTAATAATCCACAAATCAAGACCACCATGCAGACTAGAATCTTAAAAGATGGAAATATTATAAACCGATATTGCAAGATATCAAGCTGTAAATCACCTTTTGCACCCAAACTCTTTGAGTCTTGCTGCTTGAAATAGAAGCTACGGTGATCAAGAGATTTATGATAGTTCTTGGCATAAATTTCAGCCCAAACCTTATTAAAATCAGCACGGCATCTTGCCCACTCTTCTTGTTTCTGCTTCAATCGTGTCAATATAACTGGCAAAGCAAGAGAAGCATTCTTTCGCAAAACGTCCATTACATCAAGTCCATGGTCACCATACAACCGCTCAATGCATCTTAGATTTAGAGCTACAAAAACAGACGAGGGAAAGATCCCATCAAAGATAAGAAAGCAGTCAACAAATGAGTTCCCATAACACAATGGATATTCTGAATTATATTAGGTATCAATCATCTTGTTACCTGTGAAGTGCTCTTCAATACGAATAGGCCCATCTGTTTTTATTGTGTTGTTATTAATCTTTTCTAACAGTTCCTCCACACGTTTGGTTGTTACATTTACAGACTCTAACAACATGTCCAGCTCAAACCTGTCGCCAATAATACAAAACATTATCAATTGCTGAAACCAATCTAATTGGAATATTGGAAATTATTTCAAGAAATTGTTAACTTTTATCCAAATAACCCTCAAGTCCAGACAGAAAGAGTAATTCTATAGAAGAAAGTTTAAGTCCCATATAGAACATTCATCAAAAATGAAGAGATAGCAACATTAATGACTAAAAAGGAATGCCTATTAAGTAGAGATATACTTCTTTTAGGGCAAAACAATCATGATTTTATGTCATCCATATCTTTAGTCAAAGACAACACATGAAAGAAACTGATAATCCGTTACAATCTCAGGGAAGCTCCAACCTGTCATCTTCGCATCGAAACAGGCTTTCTTCATACTGGTTTTTGCGCATGTGCTTGAAAGAGTAATCTTCACTTCCTGAAGTGACTGATACCCAATGATCATTCAGTACTTCAGCCCCAAGCTCTGTTCTCTGGCTTGCTGAAGGTATTGGATACTGCACAATACAAGTATGCAGATGCAGAGATCAATAAAAAGCATCATTATGTCATCAGAAACAAAATGCCAACCAAAACATAATGCACTAAAAAAAATATTATATATTCATACATTTTTTGGAAGAAGTCGATAACTGGGAGTGCAGCGCTCACAGTTGGAGAGATCAAGTTCTTGAATGGGTTTTGCTAGATACTTATCCTTGCTGGAGTACATAGACATCTTCTGACCTCCTACATCTTTACTGGCAAAGGGTACAGTTTTGTCAAGTCTATCCTTTTCACGGTTTTCACGGTCCCTATCTTTAACCACATCATCCCTTTCACGATCTCGATCTCTATCCCTGTCCTCTACCTTAACAGATCTGGGTTGATGTCCTTCGTTCCACAATGATTCTGCAATAAATTGACAATAAGGGATAAACGAACTGCAATAACTGAACAATAAGGAATAATTAACAAACTAACAAACTAACAATAAGGAAGATGAACAAATTAAGAATGAAGTTGAATTAAGAGGTGGAAGTTGTTAAAGATGGCTCTTGGGTTAGGCAACAGATATAATGTTTCGCACGGAGATAACACAATGCAACAAGAATTTCAGAACATACTGGCAGCAATGTGTAACATAAAATTACAGATCCTAACCAGTGATGCCCTTCTCTGATGGACTAAAATGGATATCCACTAAAGATAAAAAGGAACAAAACAGATCATTTAACTTACTTTTGCTCATAACATCAGCAAGTAATCCCTCTGCAGAAAAGGAATTGAAATAGATAAAAGTGTTAACCCAGCATCTATAGTAAATAATATAAAGAACTTGTTTTAAGCGGCTACCATTTTTCTCACAACGTGCCAAAAATCCATTGAACCCTTCCATAAGATCCGGATATCTTCCAAGCAAATCCCCCACCTGATACATGAAAGCCCATCATTACTACTTGCATTCCAACAAAAGTTAATCAAGTGTACCAGGCAGACACCAGTCATAATTTATAGTTCTCAAGAGTGTAAACAAAATATGAGTGAATTTGATGCAAGATGATAAACTATACAAAAAACCCAACACTTGTGAAACAAATTACAGTGCAATACTTGAATATGATGCAGAAAAGGACAGGAACTTTATCCTTTTCTGGTCTGGGAAAATGTTGATAAGAATCTAGGTTGCTTTTTGGTCACTTAAAAAATTCTTAACAATTTATATGCAACAATTACATCATCCATCTGCTGCATTAGCAAGACCATTCTTTTATCATATCTACTAACAAGCTTCATATTTGCAGATATTTGTTATTCAACTTTAAGTTATTCCATAAATATTGAAGAATCTTATAAACATTGGATGATCTCATGATTGGATGATCTCACGTTCCTAGCAAAGATAATTTAAAAATGAAAAGCAGGAATAAAAGGATAAAGCAAATTCTGAGCAACACACAATATCAGCCTTATTTCTTTCTCTGGTAAATTGTATATATTATCAACTGCAGTTGAGATGATGACGAAATGATAAAACCACTAGAACTTTTTCATATATAGGAATAACTAGATATATTTATCAGCCATACCAAAGAGTGCAATTCTGAGCGGGTGATAATTTCCTTGGTATAGAGATGAAGGCACCTCAAAAATTCCTGGTAATCATCTGGATTACGTAATTTCTCCTTTACTTTCTCACAGAAAGCAAGCTCCTGGCTGAACATACCTGCATGACATGCACTAAGTTAACAGAAACATCAACATTGTAGAAGGAACCTAATTCTTTTTGGCAAATATGTAATGTTAGGTATGATCAAGCAAATTAAAGAAAAGTCTTTTGCTTGCTCAAGAGCTTGCACAAAAGAGGGACTTTTTAGAAAAGAGAAATCCCCAAATCCAAAAACTTCAATTCATTAAGAAGGATCAGCACCCGCGGGTAGGTGCATACATATGAAATGAACATATCAAACGAAAACTGATAAAGGGGGTACAAGTGGCATCACAAAACAAGGTAGGATCTTCAAATTCCCATATGCAAATCAGTACACTTTTGATTTATTTTTCTCTTTTGTTTCAAAAATCATAGCAATCCAAACTGCAGTGGATGACAATTGTGTGTAACATAACAAATTCCATAATCAAGAACTCACTTTTCATGGCATTTTTATCATCATAAGAGGATGAAACAGGACGCATTCCAAAGTTTTCATCACTTTCCCCACCTTGATGCAATTGTTCAGCAGTTGAGTCTTCAATTTTACGAGATTTCCTCTTATGGGGAAAGCGTTGCATGCTGAAGTCCCGATTTCCATCATTCTCAAAATCTCTATCATCTCGTTCCCGTTCTCTTCTATCCCTGTCATCTCTCCTTTCCCTTTCTTTTTCACCACGCCTCCTTTGGTCTTTGTCTGATTTCATCAAAGCCCTATCATGATCTGGATCAGGACGGTCAACACTGAGGTCACGATCAGCATGTGAAGCCATAGTCCTTTCTTTCTGGCAAAGATGCTTATAAACCATATATTAGCTTAGTGGTCAACAAAAAGTAAAAGCATGAAAAATTATATAATAAGAGAGACAAAAAGACAAAAACCTTGTCAACATGCATCTGCTGCATTGTAGGCATGGCAGAGCTCTTATCACGGAGTATAGAGTTCCTTCCCGATGTAACAAAATGAGTTGATGCCGCAGCTGAAGAATCTGGTAGAAAATGAGTGAACTCTTCAAGCAAATCTGGATGATCTTGGAAAAGCGTAGCAACCTAAAAAAATATAATTTGATCACCGAAAGTATTAACTGAAACCTTCATGTCAGCACATAAAACTACAGAAGTGAAAAAAGAAAGAATAGATAGCAGCAAGTGGAAAAAACATACCTCCTGGTAGACTTCAGTAATGGACTTGTTTTCCTTTCTGTACATGTTCAAAATGTCTAAAAATGATTTATAAACATGATCATCACCTTGAAATCTTGTCTGCAGAAATACAATTCATCAGGACTGTAACCTTCACAACAAGAATATTGACTCAACTTTAGCAAAGTCATGATACTTTACCTTAATCTTGTTTACGAAATTAATGGCTTCTTCAAATTCAACAGGCTTCTTCAGTGGAGGTTGTTCATCCTCAAGTGGAAGGGTGATCTCATAACCCTTTGGCAAGAAGGTATTGAAACCTAAAATTAGGTCTCGATGCCCTTTAAACAGCTCTTTCACCCTTGCTATGACACCTGCAGTGTCAATTCTACAGTGGAGATAACATAAGTACTAATCGAAAAACAATTTCGCAATAACTTATCAGCATAAACAAAAAATTAGAGCAAATCTTGTGGTCAAACCTTTGAGCTTTGAAGTCTTTCATGACTTCAAGAAAGTCATCATATTTTTCCCTCTTGTCTTGAAATATGTCCTTAACTGCTTTAAGATATGCGAGGGCATCATTTGTTGTTAGCTTCTGTGCACCTCCTCCTGCCACCACCTGGGGTTGTGCCGAGCTTCATTACCCAAAGATAGATATATTAGTAAAGAAATTTCAAGGTTCAAAAAACCTGACAGTTAAACCTAAATCATTTTTTCTTCACAGATAATTAGAAATTTATCCCAAACTAAATCCCCCACTACATACAGATCATTAATCCTTCCGTTAAATTAACAAAAACTTCCACTAGATCGGATATAAAATTATAGTTTTTTAAATAAATCAATACCGTTTCTCATATTACTTAAGTATATTCCTGCAGAGAGAGAGATTAGTAATGTACACAAACAAGCCGTAATAATTATTACTATCGGTCTCTCTCTTTGAACCATAGCAAGGAATCTCAAGGAAGAAAAGCCTGATCTTTTGTTAACAAGTCAAACGGTAATTAAAAAAAAACCAAAGCCGAAGAAGGTTTACAGTGAAAACTAAACAACAAACACTCGTCAAATTCATAAAACATCCAAAGTAATTTCGCCGAAAGTAACTAATATTTTAATTAATGAGCTTAATCTCATTATTAACGAAATAAACTCCAATAAGCGAAAATTCAAAATTCAAAGAAAAAAATAAATGAACTTACGGTTCTCCTCTTGAAGAAATCATCGGCCTTTTAAGTTGAGAGTTCATGTAAACGTCGTCTCTAGACCTCTTCATCTCGTAAAACCATACAAAAACTCTCTATCTTCCTCTTCAACAACAAATCATGTTTTCAACTTCAATTAAACACAAAAATCCTGCAATCAAAAACTTACTCACTCAGAAAAAAAAATCATCAAACGACGTCGCAGATCTACCAAACGACAAAACGCAGAATTCCATCCTAACCTCTGAGCAGATCGCCGAAATTACAAGTAATTAGCATTACTTGAAGACAAAGCAACGGTCGTGAAATAGATTAGCAGCGCGAAATGGAAATATTATCGACAGCGAAAATTACAATGAAGATAAGAAGATCGTTTCGTCGGCGAATTTGCAACAACCAGAAATGTAAAAGTCTTCACAAAGACGGTTCTGGTTTCACGAGTAAATTACAGAAGAACGAAAGCTTTCGTTATTTTTCCCTTAATTTTTGAGGATTTATGAATTTTTAACAATGGCTTGAGAGAGGGAATATGATAATTAAAACAGAGGATGCGAATACAACACAATGCTAAAAGAGAAGAAAGAGTGAGTTTAGAATGTGATATATATGGAGATATAATAGCTAAAAGAGAAAAAATTGTTCGCGAGTGCGGGGTGTGGAGATAGTATAAATTTTACAGCCGGTTAACCGGTTGTTTTCTGGTTTAGTTACCGGTTATAGGCCGTTCATTTAGTCCAATGTGTGAAAAATTAGGGCAATGTTAGGGTTTGTTGTATTCGATTCCACATTTGGCCTTTGGGAGCGCAAGCGTATTAAGCACGGTGCTGAAAAGGAAAAAGGTTACCAAGAGCAGTGGCAACTTTGGCAATTAAGTGAAAATTTTGGAGGATAAAATGGGAATAGCATCATACCACCGAAATTGTATATTTTATTATTGTATGTATGGTAATATGCAGTGATATTCTGTTATGTGTTTGCTTTTGATTGATTTAGGGTTAGGGCAAGTATACAGTTAGATTTTAGGTGTTGATCTCGCAGTTTGGTTTAGTGGCTATTGGTAAAAATGGAGTGTATTTACATTTTGTTAAAAATAGGTATTAAAAAAAAATAGGTCTCTAAAGGTAATTGGAGGGCAGTAATTTACCAACTAAATTAAGGTCATTTTATGTAAGGTAATACCCACCTGCCACATAGTAATTTACAACGAGTAAAATAATTTAAGATACAAATTTTTAACTTTGCAAAAGATAACATGATTATCAGAACGGTCAGGGCTGTTGTTGGATGTGCAAGTTGGATGGGCTCAATTGAGCCGGGCCTAGTTCAAGTGTAGCTTGGGAAATTTTCAAGCTGATTTTGGGCCGACAGTGTGGAATCCGATATGAGAGAGCCGGTGTGAAACTGATAGTTGAAAAGATCCTAGGCTGATGGTATTTACCTCACCGTTTGTGTAAACGCACCCACTGACTAATAATACTCTCTATAATATCAAAAGTACCATCATTTTAGTGAAATGAATGCATTTTTCCTTACTAGTTTAAATAAAGATTGGACAAGTATCACCAACTAAGCTCGCATGTGTTAAAATATTTGAGCCAAGCCCGGCCCAAGAAAAAAGGCCACAGAAGGCTTAAATTAAGGTCTTTCATGAGTGGGCAAAATATCCCCAACCTTGGTGCCAAGATCTCCAAATTTTGCATTAACAACGTAATCTTGACCTGAAGTGGATTGACGTCTGTTTAACAAAATTGATGACGAATGGGTGGATTACTCAGTCTGCACTTTAAGCATTCGCGTCTCCACGAGGTGAAACTTTTTAGGCCTGATCCTATTTTTGCGCCGAAAAATGGTTTCGGGAGTCTCCATCAAACTTTCGCTGCTGCGTATTGAGCTAAAGGAAAAGGTGAATATGTACCTACCTATGCAATGAGGTGGAAGCGCCAGTGAGATCCCGGTGTAGGCTGCATGAATAATGAGGAATTAATATACTCTTAATAGGGAAGAGGATAGTTAGAAAGTACTTGTAATTCATTTATCGATCCAATCTGCCAAATTGATTTCGAGTTTAACAATCTTGATTCTTGTGCATAAAAAATGGTTTACATTTGTTTATTTGGTGGCTCAGTTAAGGAAAACTATTTGACGTAAACATTTTATCGATTATTGTTTCTTGACACGAGACTTGAGTATGTCGTAACATTCACACCTGACCCAGGGACTGGCTCTAAAACGTCAGAAAAAAAAAATCAGTCTAGAAGTGGTTTACAAAGTATTTAAAATGTACAAACTATGCTATTAGAACGTACCCCTGTTAAAGGGACTGTATTCGAATCCTATTGACAGAATTTTTTTTATCTTATAGTGTCAACAAATGTTTTTAAAGATTTGCATCATGTGTATAGATATGTGAGATGTAATATAAATATCATATACAAACTATTTATGAATGTTTAATAGATTGTTGTGTAATATTAAAAATAATAAAATAATAAAATGATGTGATTTATAAATGGTTCGCAAGTCCTGGGCCTTATTTGGTTTAGGAAGTTTCGGACGTCTCGGCCTAGCCACTTCTGGCCTAATTGTGGGCCTGGGTTTTGTTGGTTCCTATAAACAGTCACCCTTGCGTTTCATGCCTTGCACAAGGCTGCATAACATAAGGATAAGACGAATGAAACAATCTTAAACCAATAGCTCTATTAAAAAATTGAATAACTAATATTTTAATAAGCTTTATTCAAATTTTAATGATGATGGCTTAATCGTAACCCTTGTCTTGGACCTCATTTGGCTAACTATTAAAACGCGAAATTATCAACATAATAACTTGGCCAATTACACAAATTACAGAGAGAACTTGTCGAAGAATGAGAAAAAACATCTCAACAAAAAATGGATAAGCAACTTTCAGTGCCCACAGTTGCTTGCTAGAATGGCCTTCCCAAGACGATCTCAATAACAAGTCGCGTAACAAATGGCCCTGCAACTCAAGTTTCCATCATAAGAATTTTGAAAATCGATTCAATTGTCGAGTCTGTTGTGAACAACTATTGTGAAATGATAGAAGTTCATTTTCTTTTTTTTTTTTCAATTAATTTGGAGTGGTTGAGGGAAGTTTTTGAATGAGTAGGCAGATTATAACCAACCGACCATCGCAGCAAACACAGAACAAATAAATCCCTTTATTGATTGTATGTATGGCGTAGAGTTAAGTTTGTATCTTGCATGATTGTGAAAAAATAGATATAAATAAGATGGAAGTATAAAACATTCTAAAATCGCAGTTAAATCATCGATGGTTGATGAGACGGGTAGGCTAGGTTGAGGCCCTAGGTGTACCTAAGTCAAATATTGCGGGTACTGGACGACCACCATTACCATTGCGGGGATTCTGCCCGACGCTGAAACAATCTAAGGTGAAGTCACGACAAAGTTTCGGTACTTTCTGTCGCCCGATTCACGTTGCAACACCAACGCCGGGTTGCTGGGCGATTATTATTTAGATTTTCTAAATTTTCTGTTAGTGCTCTCCTCAGTAATTCTAAATAAACTTTTTAAGTTTGATTAAAACTCGGTCGTATTTATGTTTGATATTGACATAAGTTTGTATGCAAGGAGCTATGTATTTTGTATTATAACTCGAACTAATGTGGGCCGACAACCATCTTAATCAAAGGATTAGAGGTAAAAAAAAGGTCTAAATCATCGGATCTTCATTAGTTGGCATGGAAAGCTTTCCCTGGCTACCTAATTATCAACTCAAAGCTTATTGCTGTTTAATTAGTGGCCTGTCCTCGTTTCATTATACTCTTTATTGACATCTTAGCTTCCATGTTCAGGTATTCATAAAACAACAATAAATTTAGCATTATCTGATAATTATAAAAAAATCAAAGGGTGTTATAAAACAACAACGCAGTACTGCCATTATCATGCCAGCACTTTGAGCTTCAATAGTTGATAAATGATTACTGTTTAAATAACATTATATTTAAAAACTGGCAGAGAAGAAACCTTATTATTCTTTTCTTTCAGGTTTTTTGAATTAAAAATCTCCCCACAACGGAGATGAAGCCAAAAAACAGTATATGATTGTTCTGAAGCTTCCCATGTGGAATTATGAGGTCTTATATTATGTAAAAGATAGGTGCAAGTGTAATGCTAAGTGCTAGCTAACAATGATATTTTATGGCTAACATGATTTATCGGAGGAAGAAGACAGAGCGGCCTCTAATTAGAAGGACCTACCACCCAATTGTGGTTTCCTACAGTTCTAGGGCAGGGCCACCACGAAACAGCCCCAATCATCCACAATTAATATTTAAAAAACATATTGAAATTATAAGAATTTAACTAAAATCGCGTTATAGGCAAGAGTTATTGTGCACGTCCGTTTGATAATACACTATTACTAACATGTGGAGTGACGATCACATATTCATAAATTGATGAAGGGCTCCCACTGTTTTCAATTTCATATCGTCGTTAAATAAAGAAAAGAATATAAGATCAAAGAACACGGATGCGCAAGATAAGCTCACATCGCTACACCAAACCAAATCCCCCAGCCAATAAGATTATAACAAATACTTGATTGTACCAAAAGCTAAGAGTCACGTGGCAATGGGCGGCCATAAAGAGAATGTTTTTTATCGTGGGATATCCCTTGGCTTGCCTTGGATTGTTAATTTTTAAAGCCCATACGCACTCGCCTATCTTCTCTTGCAAAACTGAAACTAACATGTGCGATTGTCGCCTTACAAGGAAAACACACATGCAACGTCCAAGAGATGCTATATAAATTCTAAAAATTCGATGGTTTTAGTCACAATTTGGCATTCCCATGTGCAAGCCTACAAATCCAAGGACAAGTTTATCAGATTGGTTTGCTTCTCAGTCAAACAACATAGGCCCCCCAATATCCACATTTAATTCTAACTTCTGCTTGCCCAGATATACTCTTATTCATTATCATTACTCATTAATTACTTCAATCCTGGCCATAGATTTTTTTTTTTCGAAAAAAGTATGATTATATTTGCAGAATTCATGACTTATTAAATCTTTTACAATAAATGATTTTTCGAAGGTTTTTTTTTTTTTTTTCTAATTTAGAAAGTGTAAATTATCTAAGTCTGCAAAACTTGGGACCATTTTAGATCCCAATTATTGGAATTCTTTCGCCAGACTTTGTCAAGAAACAATTTTGATGAACTTAGTATTTCGGACCCAATTAAATATTGTGACAGCTGAATTGTGGAGCAATGCCGCCACCCAGACATTAAAGTCAGAAATTAGTGACTGTTTAAAGCAACCCAATTAAGCAAATGCAGACTCTTCCAAATAATATTCCTATTTTCTTTTTCAAAAAGAAAAAAAGTTCTTGACATTTTCTGATCTCAAAAGTCCCTAACAACATAATAATATAATTAATTGCCTTGCCCATTTTCTGTATCATCAGTCTCACGTGAGTTTATCTTGATATCTGATTGAACAAAAGCTCTTTTGTCTAAAGCATGCATGAGTTTTTCGTCAATTTAATCCAGAATCCAGAACCACAGCTCATTATTCACTAATTTTCATTTACACTACGAAATTGAAGCACTGATGGGGCTAAAAATGGTCAGCTACCATAATCGGAAGAAAGTCAATGCCAGGCTGCAAGTATTTTTCTAAATAAAGTTGGTACTAGTGGTACGATAATAATTCAGTAATGTAATGCTTGGTTAGTTAGGAACCCAATATTTATTTAATTTTTTGTGTCTATGCGTTTGAATTTGGTTGTTAATATTTGGATTGGTTTGTCAAAAAAAATCGTTGTATGATTACAAAGCCAGTGACGTGTTCCCCAAATAAAAAAACTAACGAATGCGTTTGATTTACTTGGTACTGCATATATAGAGTTTATTTGATGCGAATTTAACACTAATCATCAGTCTTCTCATCAATAATTTAGCAAAGAATAAAGTCGAATCTAATGTTGTGACGACTGTCTTCCAAAAGTTAATATAAATCTTCTTTTTCCAAGCAATTATTCGACGTAAAAGTAGATAATAAGCATGATTGCTGTACATTAACGATTAAATTGTTGTTGGTTTATATCAGTGCAAGCCAGTTGGTACTTTAGAGAGAGAAGATTTTTCTGAAATGAAAAGCAATTAAACGTACACATGCAGCTAGCTTGCTGGGCAGCTACAACAATTCAAAAGCTTATCATGTTTTCTTATCAACTTCATATTACAAGAGATCAAATTGCTGATTTCTTAATCGGTATTTTTTGTTTGGATGTAAGTCTGTACAGCCAGCGGTGCCCCAATGTGATAACAACAGCACAATCCCAAAAAATGCCAAACCGATTCAAAAGAAGATCACATGGATTCTAACTTATTTAGTGTCACCTTCTTCATTACCCTTAAAATTAGGGATATTTTCCTCAAATTTCTATCTGTTCACCTTCTTCATGCATCTTTATTATTAAAATCATTGTTGCAATAAAACCTAATTTCACGGGGCATCTTTCTTGCTTTAACACCAACGTCTTCAGCTTCTTTTGCCAATCTTTCAGCCCAAAAAGTTCAGGTTGGTAGGCGTTAGATTGGATTGGATAGGGTACTGACTATTTATAACCCCACATTTTTGTGGGTCCGCCTAATTAAACTCAATTATCACCGTGATCGTCAATCATATCACCAAGTCTTCCGGGGAAGTAAAAGCATCGGGTGGTTGGATTTGGTTCCATCAATGATTAACTAGGCAGTTAGCCCCCACCGCAACCGTGTAGACAGCACACCTAATCTTTTTTTTTATGGATAACGGTTCAATTTTTTTATAAAAATAAAAGAAAATTTTTGAGGGGTAATTATTTCTTCTGCGGGAAGTTAATTTGAAGGGGCAGAGCATCTTCAACACTTAACCCAAATGCAATAATTTGGTGCTTTTACTTAGAAACTTTGGATTCAGTTCATTGAATATCCATCCTCAGTTTCACGTGATTCCGTAATCCAAAAGCACTTTTAACAATTCTGCTCCCCATATCTTCCTCACATGCGCCTCTACTATTAGCTCCTAGATTTACCTCCTACTTAACATTGTAATAAATAAATTTCCCCTTTTGTTTTTTTTGAAATTTATAATATTTAACTACTTTTTCTTTTCCCATTTAATTTGTATTTTACCAATCGACGCTATTTTCTCACGAAGTAATAACATTGCAATGCATGTGGTTGCCCACGTGCTTGATGTGCATAGCATGTTAGATAACCAGAATCCAGAATGGATTGAATTCACAAATGACAAATGGATGATATAGAGTAACAACACTTTCAAGTCCCAGCAGAACATAACAATTCTAACAATGTTCTCGCTAAGCTGTCACTAACCGGGAACAACGGAGTCAACCTCAAGGCTCCAGCTGGGTCTGATGACTTGCACTTGCACTTGCACATTACATTTTATGATGTTAATATTGCTTTAATAATCTTTAATTCCAGTGTTACATTATTTTGTCGGAATATTATGTATTGTATGTCATACATTCTATACATTCTATTATATATTTGGTGGGGGAGGAAACATGTTATGGTTATCCTAAGCATTATAGTTTACCATATTATCCCACAATACTGTGCATAATATATTACCTAATAGCATACTTTAAAGCATGATCCTAAAATGTTCAATTCTTACATTTATTTATTGGTAAACAAATAAATAAAACAAAATTATATGTACAAGAATTAATTCATAAAAAATTTCAATTATTTTTTTTAGTTTATAGCCTATTGTTTAGAGTTAAAATATTTTAATTTAATTTAATTTCTAGTCAATATATTATTGTTTGGAATGAAACACTAGTATTAAAGATTTTTAAATATTACTTATCAGATTATACTTGTAAAAGTATATATTTATTAAATATTATAATAGATATATTTTTTAAAATTAAGTTAAGACACAAAAAATTTATAAATAAATCCTAAATCCTAATTTTTTAGAAATTAAAAGTTGCAACATACAATAATAGTTATTTAAAATTATAAAGATATAATGATGTGAATTAAAGGGTAAATTTAATCCAAAACATCAACAGCTTGATTTTGACCATTGGTCAGACCACAAATTATTTTGAATCTAGAGAAATAAAATGAAGAAAAGATGCAAGATTTTTTAAAGTAAAGCGTTTGTTCAAGAAAATAAGTTTTTGCTTTTTTTTTTTTTTTTAAGATATCAAAATTTTGAATTGAAGATTTAAAGTTAAATAATAAAGTTAATCCAAAGACAACGAATACCATAAGTTAGATATTCGTCAGAAAGTCCGTCTGTTAGATCGCGTTTTCTCGTACCATTATTGCAAAGTACCTTCCATAAACCCAACAATTTTCCTCTATTAGCCATTTCAATTTAACAACTTTAAATACTTTGTCTATCACAGTTAAGTCAATTAAATGTATTAGTTCACCGAAAAAATCAATTTACCTTCAATGCAGGTCTCTTGTACTATCTTTCCTCTTTCACGTAAATAAAAATAAGGCATCAAATTTAATTTTTTTTATTAATTTAGAAAAAATCCAAATAATTTAACCGCGCTTTTTACACTATGACGAAAAAACCGATTTGGCAGTTCAAATTTCCAAAGCAGTAACCCACACTACTTGTCTCCCTCCCAACATTTAAGAAGCCAACTCGAGACTTCCATCGTCAACTAATAACATCTTCACGTCTCTTCAGTCTTCGCTAAAACTATTCGCTTCAATGCCAAAAAAGTGAACAGAAGATAAGAAAGAAAAAAAAAATCAAAATGTCTGTTCAAAAACGATCGTCTCCGAGTTCACCTCCGCAGTCAACTCAGGATCTCAAGCATCGAGTCATAACTTGTCTCAACAAACTAGCCGACCGGGACACGCTGTCCGTGGCCACGATCGAGCTCGAGTCCATCGCGAAAACTCTGACTCAGGACTCGTTCTCTTCGTTCATAAACTGCTTACAGAACACCGACTCGTCGTCGAAGTCGCCGGTTCGTAAACAATGTGTTAATCTATTGACTCTGCTTTCTCATTCGCACGGTAACTCTCTCTCTCCTCACCTCTCCAAAATGGTAGCCACCCTTAGCCGCCGGTTACGTGATCCCGACTCCTCCGTTAGATCCGCCTGCATTGCTGCGACCACTGCCATGTCATCACACATCACAAAACCGTCGTTCTCGGTGCTGTATAAACCGTTGGTTGAGTTAATATTAGTTGAGCAAGATGTGAACTCGCAGGTCGGCGGGGCGATGTGTTTGGCGGCGGCGATAGAGGCCACGCCGAATCCGGAGGTGGAGCAGCTGAGGAAATTGTTGCCGAGGCTGGGGAAGGCGGTGAGGACCGAAGGGTTTAAGGCTAAGGCGGCGGTGTTGGCAGTTATCGGGAGTGTTGTTGGAGTTGGTGGAGCGAAAAGTAAGGGAGTTTTGGATTGGCTGGTGCCTTGCGTGATTGATTTTTTGAGTTGTGATGATTGGGCCGCCAGAAAGGCTGCCGCCGAGGTGTTGGGGAAGGTTGCCTTCGTCGAGAAGGAGTTGGCCACTGAGTATAAAAACTCTTGTTTGTCTGCTCTGGAGAGTAGAAGATTTGATAAGGTAAAAAGCAAAAAAAAAAAAAAAAAGAAAATGCAATGATTGATTTGGATTCTGTTTGCTTGCTGAGAAACTAGTAGCAAACAGGAAAGATTGGGACTTGGAATTAGTATTTGGGAATTACGGAGATGAATTTCATTTTTCGTTTTTTCAGTTTAATTTCTATGAAACCAATGGAGTAATAATGACTTCATTTTTATTTGTAAAAAAGAATTTTGGATATGATTAGATTTCGCGATGCAGGTCAAGATTGTTCGAGAGACTATGAATCGTTCATTGGATCTCTGGAAGGAAGTTCCGGGGGTTTGCGAGGAGTTCTTGGCTCCATCTCCATCTAAATCTTTTTCTACTGGTAAATTTTTTTGTTACTATTTTTGATTGGGAGATTATTATATTGTAAACGGGGTGATGCTCTAAAATTGATCATATGGTCAATGAAGGAGTTAGTGAGAAATGATTTTTGTAAGCTTTATGATTTGCTCAAGGGAAAAAAGATAATATGGAATTACATTGGCCCATTTTGTTTTAGTTTTAGTATTTGCTCTTGACGGACGTCGACGAGGCTGCAATGCTCTATTATTTACTATTTTCTGGTTCTTCTGTGGAGCCAGATAATGGTAGCGCTGGATGGTTTCCTTCACTCACTAAAACTTCCCAAGATGTTGGTTTTAGAACTCCTCAGCCAAAGAAAGCTGTTCCTACTAGCAGGTCCCCTCCAACCGATAGTTCAATTGGGACCACGGTGAAAACTGAAATTTCTTTGAAGAGTAATAACAGGAAGTCAAGTGCATCCTTGTTTTCTAAATTGGACAACAGAAAATCCCCTGAGTGGAAAGTTGAAATTGCAGTACCACGTTCTCCCTCTTCCAATGTGACTACTGCAGATGATAACAGAATGAGTGACTCAGGAGATTCAAGACTAGGAGAGTTGGAGAATAATGTAAATTGTCAGCTGGAAACAAAAAATGTAATCTTCAGCAAAAACCGTGACAGATTGTATAAATTCGGTGGTTTTAGATCTGGGTCAAGGGTGGTTCCGTATCATGATAATGAGAACTCAGATTTTGTCATCAGTGGTAGTGAAGAAGTTTATGGCTATCCAAAAGACCCCGAGGATCTTTCTTTGATCCGTGAACAACTTCTTCAGATTGAAAACCAGCAGTCCAGTCTATTAGACCTTCTTCAGGTATGTCACTGAAGCTAAATTATCTTTTTTCCTTTTTCTCTCGAAATTCAAAAGATTATAACTAGGCCGTTAATATTCTTGTGTATATAATTTCTTTATATTGTCAGTTCAAGTTAGAAGTCATAATCAGCTTTACAATGCCTCATCAGTTAAATTCTTGGCTTATTGAGTTTGTGAAATATTGAAGTTGCCCTTCATTTATTTAATTTTCTTATAGCCTGCTGTAGCCAGGTTTTGTATATGCTGACAGTTCCATTTGGACAATTTGGCTTCATGCTTTCAAGATTAACAATATTCCTATTCTGTTTATATAATGGTGCACAAATGTTTGAGATGATCTTCTCACTCTAATGTTCTTTTGTTGCTTGAATCTAGAGATTCATTGGGAGCTCCCAGAGTGGGATGAATTCTCTCGAGACACGTGTACATGGCCTAGAAATGGCTCTGGATGAAATTTCATATGATTTGGCATTATCAAGTGGAAGGATCCCAAACAGCCACTCTGCTGAAAATACATGCTGCAAGCTGCCTGGTACAGAATTCTTGAGTTCCAAGTTCTGGAGGAGAGCAGAAGGTCGGTTTTCTACTTCAAGGTTGTCTTCTTCTGGGAACATCCAATCTCTGAATGCTGGAGATTACACACCTGATAAAGATGTCACTTCTGAATCATACAAGACAGACAACCAAAAATTACAACACCTGAGTAAGGGTCAATTCCATCTGAACCCTTTGGCGGATGTGCATGACCTAAGGGGGAATCCTGGGCTTCATTCGTATAGAAAGGTGAAGAACAGCAACCAAGATGCTGAGAGGTTGCAAGCTCGCAATGCCGGTGCACTTGACGGGGCTTCTGCTTCTGCTGCTCCTATGGCCGCATTGATCATAAATAGCAGGTAAAATCTAATTGTAATATTTAGCTAGTGTTTTGCTTTATACCATTGTGCTTCTGTATAATCCTTGTATTGTGTTTGACAAAATTCTCTTGGCATGGTTAACCATAACAAAAAGTAAGTCTACAAATTTGCAACAGTAGAGTAAATCGCAGGCTACTCAAATTTCCTACTGAAAGTTTTGGAATGGCAATATATGCTACTGTAAAAATGTATACTTTTGGTCCAAGCATTGAAGTTACTACTTATTTAAGAATATTGAATGGTCAGGGGAACTAGATCTGACATAAGTTCACACCAACCACAGTTTCCTGGCATTGTCATTTACATTTCTCTGGTTTACAAGGATAATAATATTTATCGTTCATTACTGAAAATGCTTTTGCTTTATGTATCGATTATGTATTCAAATTATATATAATATTCCTGTAGTATCCTGATGCTTATTCCTTTGCTTGATTTTGTGGATTACTCGGTTTGCCTAAAAAATTCATTCGTTAAGGTTAAGGTTGTGATGATTTCTTTTTGGTTCATCAGATTGTCTACTTGACCAAAGTAACTGGAGTATGCTTCAAATATCAATTGTAGCAGAGTGACAAGCACCTCAGGTATAAGGTAATGAAGGATTGAAAAATGGTGTCAATATAAAGCATCGACACTAGAAAAGGACATGAAAATGAAGCCAAATGTACCAAATCTGCCTTTTGAGGTTTCTGGGGTGAAAGGTTTCTCATTTAATGTAGCCTTTTGGTTAATTATATAGATAGGATTTTTAATTTAAGATCCTACCTATAGAAACGGCAATGCAGAGTGCAACGCCAGAGCAAGTCTCTGCATACATGATTTTTCTTGAACAGAATAGTAGAGCAGTTGCGCCATTTGCCGAAAGGAAAGATTGTTCTGTAAAGAGAAAATTTCGCTCTCCATTTTTTGCTTCTTTATTATTTCTTGCTATTTATAGTTTATAAATTTACACGTCTCATGACATGGCCGTGAGGGTATTCTATATATTTATCCATATCATATTGCCGATTGCATGAAGATTCTATGACGATGCTTTGCTACTGAGTTTCTCTGCTGGCACAAATAGTAGACCCAAGGCAAGACAGTAATCGTGCTACGGCTATCCCTTAACGAAGGTTATGTTCCTAACTGCTTAACCTTATAAATTTGTGTACTGTAAAAGGTTAAGTTGAGTTGCTGCCTGCTGCAGTGCTTCTTTTTATTGTCCTGAATGAAATTCAATTTAAAATGGATTTTATTATACAGAAGAAACGAAACAAATCTAAAAACTAAAAGCTCGGTTTAAAATGCTTCGTGAACGGAACATGCAAAATAGTACGGCCTCGGCATGTCATTAAAATTTGGACATTTACCGCAAGAAAGCTAGCCGGAAATAAGAACCATTCATTTACAATGTTAGAATCCAACTATCATCCAAGGTAAAACTGCGAGACCGTAAGGATCTCCACGCTAAATATCAAGAATAAATTGTCTTATAACAACTTTTTGGCTCTAAAGTTTGAGCAATTTACGTACATACTTCCCTTGAAAATTAACCGATACGTTTTTGGCGTTAATTAATAGATTGTTTGACCAATGATTGATGGCTCTTTTTCTGTTAGATTATCACAATATTCTTTGTTGATATCAGATTTTATTACCTGATATCAACTAATAAATTTATTTATATGTGGAGAAAAGATCTCTTTCTTCTGTTGTTTCTTTTCTTTTTTCACTCGTTGATTCGTTAAATTATTTGAAAAATTAGTTCAAGTGAAATTGTAATTAGAAATAATTTAGGATTTAATAGAATTTTACTTAGAGATAATTCAGTATTTTATTTTATCTATAATTCAGATGAAATATGACTTATTCTAAAAGATTCTTCATTAAATTTGATCTAAATAAGAAATATTGATTAAAGTTTTATAAATTTAAACCTTTATCCTTTATCTTTTAAGTTTTGATTCTTTAATATGGATCCGATAGCTATCTTATTGGGCTAACATGTAGATGAAAAATCAATTTAATTTTGAATGTTAAGAAAAAGGTCTAATAATAAATCTCCTAATTTTAAAAGTAATGTAATTACTGTTTCACTATTTGAAACTAATGAAGAGCCCAAAAACTCAATATTTTTAGCCGAATTCTCTATATTCATTTACTCTATTTTATACGATGATTTCAATTGAAGTAGCTAAATTTTATTATTTGAGGAATGATAAAGGACAGGTTTTAATTAAAAAGGTCCTAATTAATATAATATGATGAATATATTTTGAATTTTTAAATAGCTTATCCGTGACTTTTAGTCTTTTTAGTTTCTAACATGTGAAAAGATAGATGACTTTTTGTCAATAGATAGTAAAATCAACGAAGAAATTGAGTGGTACTAAGTTTAAGGTTCTTATTTCCTTTTCTAATGAAAGTTTTTTCTTATATAATGTTACTTGTAAACTTATGTTTTATTTATTTTTGCTTCTGATTTGGCCATTTTTTATGTTGTTGTTCATTTTCATTTTTTTGTTATACATTTCTTTGCCTAAATGTTAGGGTATTTCATTGTAATTTTCTCTTCTAATCAAGATATCAGTGTTACGTAAGTGTATAACTTTTGTTTTTATAGATTTTTAAAGTTGGTATAGCAATGGTATAATGTTTGGTTTTGTTGGGCTAAATGTCAGAACAATAGAGGTATATTTATTTTTGTCTCTCTGGACTTTACATTTTGATACCGTAGAGGTGTATAATTTTGCTTTATTTGAGTAAAAATCGGGACTTTGGTCATATATTTTTGTTTCTATCTAGATTTTATAACTTAACATCGAAAGGTGTATATTTAGCTTATTTGAGCAGGCAATTGATATTTTGATGGTACTTAAAAACTTAATTTTGTTTATTACGAGGATAATATATCGGTATTTTATTTTTTGGTAGTTTAAGAGAACTTTTTTTTATTTAATGTGATAATGATTTTTGGTAATTTGAGGGAATATTATTTGTCTACTGCGGGGGCGATTTCTAGTAGTCCAAGTGGGATTTATTTTATTTACTGTAAGGGAGGTTTTTGGTATTGGGTGTATGCATGTGGCTCTTATGAGTAGATAATGTCAGTACCTTGTAGGTATGATTTGGTCATTTTAAATTTAGTAATTTTTGGCATCGCATCGATTTGTGTAGTTCTTTTGACCAAATAATGTCGATACTTCATGCATACGATTTAGTCCTTTTGGATTTAGTGATTTTTGGTATCACGTGGATACATGTAGCTTTTTTTAGTGAATGAAGTTGTATCTTGTGAGTATTATTTGGTACTTCAAGACTTTGTAATTTTGGCAGCAAGTAACTATAGTGTTTGGCGTTTTTTGAGAATAGTTTTGGCATCGTAGAGTTACAGTGTTATGCCTTTTTGAGCATCATCTTGGCAGCACAGAATTGCAATGTTTAGTCTTTCTAAGCATAGTTTTGGCAATGTAGAGTGCATCGCAGAGCTGCAATGTTAAATCCTTCTTGGCATAGTTTTGGTAGCATGGAGTTGTAATATATGTATAATTTTGGCAGCATAGAGTTACAATATTTGGCCTATTCAGGCATAGTTTTAACAGTATGAAACTGCAATGTAGGCATATTTTTGGCAACACGGAACTATAGTGTTGAGCCTTCTAGGTATAGTCTTGGCAACGTAGAGCTACAATATACGTATAGTTTTGGTAGCGCAAAACTGTAATGTTTAGCTCTTTTGAGTATAGTTTTGGCAATACGGAGCTATAGTGTAAGCATAATTTTGGTAGCACAGAGATACAGTGTTAAGCCCTTCTAGGCATAGTTTTGGCAGCGCGAAGTTACAATATAAGGATAGTTTTTGGCAGCGCAGGGCTATAGTGTTTGGCCCTTCTGGGTATAGTCTTGACAACATAGAGTTACAATATAAGCATAATTTTGGCAACGCGGAACTGTAGTGTTGGGCCCTTTTGGGCATACTCTTGGTAATGCAGAGTTGCAATATACGCATAGTTTTGGCAGCGTAGAGTTACAATGTTTGGCCCTTTTAAGTATAGTTTTAGCAGCGTAGAGTTATAGTGTAGGCATAGTTTTAACAGCGCGGAGTTGCAGTATTGGGCCTTTTTAGGCATAGTCTTGGCAGCGCGGAGCTGCAATATATGCATAGTTTTGGCAGTATAGGACTGTAATGTTTGCCCTTTTGGACATAGTTTTGCCAGTACAAGACTGCAATGTAGGCATAATTTTGACAGCGCGGAGCTGCAGTGTTGAGCCTTTTTGGGCATAATCTTGGTAGCACGAGCTGCAGTGTTTGCATTGTTTTGGTAACGTGGAGCTGCAGTGTTTAACTCTTATAAGTATAATTGTGATAGCACGAAGCTGCATTGTTTGGCTTTTTTGGGAAAACTATTAGTACTGCAAAGGTACATTATTTTTTTGATAGTTTGAGGCTTCTTTACTTTTTTCTCTTGGCAAAAGCAAGCAGATGAAAGTTTATACAATAACAATATCATAAATTGGTTAAATATAAACAAATTTGCTTACGTACATGCTTAGAACATTTGTACATAAATTAAACATGTCAATAAGTCATTATATGTAAAAAGAGATAAGAAAAGAATATATATTAAACTATAATTAAAATTAATATAATATTATATTTGATTTTATGCAAAACATAAATTTTCTTTCATAAAGGAGGCCAATTTCAACTTAATATACATAATTATTTGAAAATTATGTTTATTCTTCTTAATAATTTAGGTAGAAATAATAAATCGTAATCTCTTTTCTTTTTTTCTGATAATTAAAAATTTTTTTTTATAAAACTAATTTTACTATTTTAGTGCGTTATGTTAATATACAAAGTGAACATATACTTATAAACGAAGAATAAAAAAAAGTATGAAGATAACTCAAATTATTTTAATATTTTAAATTAATATTTATAATTCAACGCATATAGTGTATTATTACTGAGAAATAATAAATTATAAATTTTTTGGGCTGTATTATAGATAGTTAAAAATTATTAGTCATATAAGATTATTTTAACAAGTCATTAGGGTCAAACATTAAACTTTTAGGCAATTTAAGTATAAAAAATAAATAGTTAAATCTGAAAAGGATAAATAGTGAGTAGATAAAGATATTTAATTATGGAGCAAATATTGATAATATATCAAAATCTAAGAGATATTTAGATTTAGATCCGAAAAAATTTAATTATGAATAAAATATTGATAATAAATTTGACCTAAGAGATATTTAAATTTGGATATGAAAGGTATTTAGATTTGAAATTAAAAGATATTTAATTTGAAGAAAAAAATTTTTTGTTCTCCGAGTGGTATTACATTTGTACTAAAAAAATATTTTGATTTGGACTCAAATATTATTTTGCATTACGTCTTAATGAAATTTAATTAATATTCATTCATAAACCCATATAATTCATGGATTTTTTGTTGGCTAAAACATTATGTATTCATTTATTATTATTTTTTCAAAATTTATTTTTTATTTAAACTGAAAAAATTTTTTTTGAAAATTTTTTTTATTTACCTTTTTTAATATTACATTAAAATTTAAATATATACAATTTATGTAATAGAAGTATAAATATGACAGTTTTTTTTTTATTTGAAACATGCACACCCCAAATTGGGGATTAGCTCATACTCTAATGTAATGAAAAATTTTACAATATTATAAGACATCTTGTCATTAGGAGGTATTTAACACACTCTCTCAAATATTTTATCAAAATTAAATATATTAACCATGTATACAATTAATATAAATAAAAATAAAATACTTAAATATTTTATGAAGGTCAAATATATTCACCATGTATACAATTAATATAAATACAAACAAAATATTCAGATATTTTATGAAGATCAAATATATTAAACCATGTATACAATAATACAAATAAAATAAATACATAGCTTTTATTACACCATTGTTTCTTGTTGTAGTTATTCCTCTTAAATGAGAAATTAACTTTTTATCTTTTTTTCATATACTGCGCCAACTGTTACCAGATTTTGTTATCTAATATAAACCAGTAAATTTATTTATATGTGAAGAAAATATCTTTTTTTACTGATATTTCTTTTTTTATATATTTATTGATTCGTTAAGTTATTTAAAAAATTAGTTCAACAGAGATTTTAATTGAAGATAATATAGAATTTAGTGAAATTCTAATTAGAGATAATTTACTATTTGATTTACCTATAATTTAAATGAAATATAACTTATCCTAAAGATTTTTTATTAAATTTGAGATAAATAAAAAATATTAATTAAAATTTCATGAATTTAAAGCTTTATCCTTTATTTTTTTGGTCTTTTATTTGTTAATATGGATCTAATTATTAGTTTTTATTTTATTCCACCTCCGAAATAGAAGAAGAAGAAGGAAGCGGAAAATCCTAGCTGTTTTCAAGTGTCCAGCGGTATCATAAGCCAGGAGGTTAATTTGTGGAAGCTAGAATTTGGTTTTACCTGTTTTAATGGTCTCCTAGAAAGTTTTGCATTTGGTGGTTCACTGTACATTTAATTCATTCGGAAAGGAAGTATACGCGAATCACCCTCCAAATGTTTATAGGGTAGTATAATAAGATATTAGTACAAATCAGAAAAAAATTTATGTTTTTACCTTTTAGTGAAGGAAAAAATTGAGTGTGAAAACGAAGGTTTTGATATTCAGTCACTGTTACACCTATGAAAAATAAACATTTTACCTCTGACGTTTTAGAAAACATTTCACTCAATTTTCCAACAAACTCTGAAAGTAGTTTTTTTTTTTTTTAAATTATAAATACAATTATCAACATTATAGTTAAAAATATGCTTAGGAGTCTACATACAAACACACAAACTCTGCACAATTTAGGACAAAGATTGTACAGCAAACCTATTTGTACAAATCTTCTGGCACCTACCAGAAAGTCAAGAGAAAAAAATAAACAAATGGAAAAAGAGATATGGACACGTGGCATGACAGTAACAGTAATGGCAAGGTGGCAGAACCTTCTAGCACCCCCTCGCCTCAATCCCTTCATTTCCAGCAACTTCTAGGCTTTACTGTCTTCTCTATTGTATAAAAACACCGTCCCTATCCTAAATATTTGCAGACCGTGTGCGTACTATACAGAGTAGGAAAATGAAGCCCATTGACGACAAGAAAGAAAGAGCGACAATTCGAGCAGTAAGCCACGATGAAGAAGGTCGAAAAAGAGTGGAGAAAACAGAGCTAAAGACTCACAACATAGACACATTTAAGTACGTCGAGAAGAAGCTCGAAGACAAGGGTGTCCAGCGCATGGAACGACACCCGGCCGACGGGATAGGGATCGGTCGCCCTCCTCGTAAGTCTGGACACGGCGGCAAGTACACTTGGGAGGGGCCTGACGATCTTGCTGACAGCGAATTGAATGCTGCTCCGCCTGCTATTGATGAGAAGGATCCCAACTATGTGGACGAAGAGGCTGTGCCTGAGGAAGTTGCTGGGTATGTTGTCGGCGAAGTTGAGGTTGCTAAAGCGGCTGAAGACAGAGAAGGAGTTGCTAGGATTGAGGTTGATCCTCACCTCAAAGTTAATTGATCCAAGGAGTTTTCTTTTAATTCTTTGTTAACTTAATTGTCTTTCATGTTATGTGTGGTATGATGTGTTAATATGTTAAAAATAAGTTGTAAGGAATAGAAATAATTTTAATTAGAAATTTTATATTATTTTTTTTTAAACATAATTTGTCTTGTTTCAATGGAAATGTTTATCTCGTTTTCTCATCAATTATTAATATAATGGAGAGAGCTAAAAGATGAATGTTCTATATAACTATTATTTTGGATATTGAAAAAGTTGGGGGCCGGGTGATATCGAAGGAAAAACTTGCTAGCTAAATAATATTATGTTATCTTTATTTGGATAAAAACTAACCAATTTAATTAATGAATTTTGAGTATGCAGAGTTATTATTGAACTGACAGAATTAAAGGTCATGGTGGTGTCAAGTTTAGGGTTTAGCAGTAGCTTTCCACTTACAAACATAATTAGGATCAAGGACCAAGATTGGTAGCTGCCCTTTTTTTTTTTTTTTTTTCCTTAACGTTGTTGAATTTTTTATTTTTTCAATGCTCTTAAATCAATTCGTAATGATGATTGCGGCATCGACGTAACCGACTAACTCTTTCAGAAGTCGTGAGACGAGATGGGTTCGGCTAAATTAGCGGAATTTGTTTGGACCAATGTTGTAAGTTTTAACTGATGATATTGATCCATAAGAAATGGGCCAAAAAGCTCACTAAGACTAGACTGGAATGCCACTCATGAACTATGAAGCTGTAGATAAAAGTAATGAAGTGGCCCAAAGACCGCATCATCCCAGCACTCGTATTCGTCTATTATAGACGGCATGGTCCAGAGCAAGTTGCAGTATTATATGCGAGTTCGTAGGCGTAAAGGAAGAGAAACCCGTTCAAATTTAGATTTACAGCAGGGAAACCTACGACAAAGGATACGGAAAAAAGAAAGCATTTGATTTTGCAGTAAAACAGGAGCAAAAATGATACTAAATAGGCCAACTAAGGAAGTTTCGGAGTAAGAAAAAAAATTTTGTTCAACTTTAAAACAAGCTTAGTAGCGCAATGTGATTAAAATCATAAAGGCACTAAAATGTATCTACTATGTGAATTTAGTGCATCATTCACTGTGAGACTAGTAACTAGGAGCCAACGGTACCGTTTTATCTCTGTCGCCAGCAAGACCCAAAATAACGAACGAGAACACGATAAAAGTTCTGGTCCAGGCTGCATATTCAATTGAGAAATTATAATAAAGCAGATGTGTTCCTAGACCCCAAAAAAATAAAAACAGAACATGCAACCATTTTAGGCCTTAAAAAATATTGGCCATAAACAAATTTAATATTGAAGAAGAAGAAATGTGGTTGCATATGTTTCGTTCATGGAACATGCAAAGTATATATATCTCTATATACATATATATATATATATATGTACGTACGGGGAATCGGGGATCGAGCTTAAAATTAGGCAATTTTTTGGTGTTAAAATTGCTGCTTCTTCTTCTTGTTCTATTAGATTTGATGTGGCCTGATGAGTAATGGACAAAGTCATAGACATCGTAAATAAAGCTAAGCAAACCACTTCATTTTCTATTAGTACTTTATTTGACACCATAATCGTGCTTTAATTTTAATTAATACAATTGATTATATCCTTTCATCTTTTTGTGACAATCTTGTGCTTGAATGTTACTACGGGATAAGTGTTTCGTGGGTCGAGTCATTATCATGTATAAACAATTTCAACTTCTACGTATTGTAATTTGAAAATTACAATGTGAGCAGTGATTTAGGATATCTCGATTTTTCCATCTTTTATTGCTATCGGAATTATCGTCTCCTCTTTAATATAAAATTTTTACTTGAAAATAAATTGTGAGTTTAAGAGATTAGGAAGGTTCCCTTTTTTTTTTTTTTTTTTTAAAATTTTCCTCGTTCGGCATCTTCATTGTGGTTTGAGGAATATACTACGAGAATGTATGCTAGCTAGTCCACAATAATAAGGAACATTCATTATCAATTTTAGGAGAACATGCAGCCAGTATAATCCAAGATAATTAAGTGTGCGTTCAGTCTGATTTTTTATCAGCTAAAAGATTTTTTTTACTTTTATTTTTTAAATTTTTAGATACCATTTGATCAATGCTTTAAAATTTAAATTTTTAACAGTAAAATTTGTGAATTTTTTTTTTAAAGATAAAATTATGTAAAATATTTTTATTTTATTTTTAAAAATTTTACATTATTTTTTTAAAGTAAAACATTAAAATTTACTTATTCAAATAATTATTCAAATTTTTTTAAAAATTATTTATTACACCTAAATGATTGATAAATTTTAATTAAAAACTCTATTCATAAAAATATTACTAATAAAAACACTATTTCAAAAATTTTACTTGAAAAGTTGTCCTAAATAAATCTTAAAAACTGTTAAATTTAGCTGTTAATACATTATTTTATTACAAATTCTTCACTGTTAATTAAATCAAAACTTTTATAAAAATTAATATATTATCTACCAATCACACTCTATCAGTCGTTCAAATATGATTAGGAGTTACAAAAATATTATTTAAAAAAATATTATGCAGGAAAAGAGAAATAAATAAATAGACAAAAACAAGAAAAATCACCCTTCCAAGAAATCAATTACACGAAATCCGTGAGACGAGTTGAACACTAAATTTAAGAAGAATTTAGAAGGCAAATCAGTAATTTCTCGTCCTAAATTTATGTATTAAAGGGAAAGTTTTTAATATTTCACTCTTCTTAATTATTCAGTTGCACTCAAAGAAAATAAACTTTTTTTTTGTCAAAATTTTCTCTTAATTTATCATCAAATAAATACTGATTCGGTTCTTGGTTTTATATATTTCAATATTAAGGACAGACAATTATTGTTTACAAATATTATATTAAATGTGAAATTATTTTTAAGTGGTTTATTCATAATATTAAATACACTTCTTTGAATGTTTCTGAGAATACCAATCATTTTATAATAATAATAATAATAATAATAATAATAATAATAATAATAATAATAATAATAATAATAATAATAATAATAATAATAGTGCAACGCCGTGTGTTTCGACTTGATTTGAAAGACCTCTATGCGGCATTATTGGTTGGAATGTAATGTAAACGCAACGACTAAAGTAGTTGGCCAACAAATAAAGGCATGCAAGCTGTTGGATTCCTAATTGCGGAGAGCACATGCAATATTTTTTACATGAAACAGCTTAATTCGTATTTTACACGACATTATATTTATATATATATATATATAACTATTGGTTTGTTACAAATATTTTAATTTATAATTATAATAGAATAACGAAATTGCTTGCCATCTGGCATTTCTGTAATAAAATAAAAGTGTAAAGAATGACAATCAATCATGATTCTCGTGCAAGCAAAATATTCTTTCCCCAAATTTTGCATCACCTGTCAATAATTAATTGTCTGAAAATTTCACCTTTACTTTTAAGTTCCGTTATTAGCGTTTTTCATCAGATAAAACGAGTAGATTTTCAAATAGAAATTTGAAAATTTTATATTAAAAATATGCTCTATATATAAAATATAAAAATTACAGAAATTTATTCAATTTTAATTTATATAATAATAATAATAATAATAATAATAATAATTTTAAAACAATATCACAACTGATAAACCAAACCAAGGCCCCTCTGAATTAGTGTGTCCAAAACCTATGTAGCCTAAAAGTTTTGAAATAATTTGTTGCAATAAATAATAACAATAATAATGTTTTACTAATTTCCTGTAGTTTTAATTAATTACTAATATAAGATGAAAAGCAAAAGGCATGGAATGGTAGATAAAATGAGAAGAATTTCATAGAAAGGGGACAATGGGAGATAAGATGTTGTAAGAGTAAAGCTTACATCGATGTTTCGGATGCATGGAAACAACAAAGTCCTCTCTGATCGTTAACGTAGGGAAATTAAAATAACAAGAAAAATGTTATCATGTTATCAACAGAAGCATAAAAACAAACACCCACCTTATACTGCTGCAGCCTCTCTGAAGCTGAAGGCTAGGCTTCCTATATTTGACTTGTAATATCATCAAGTGGGCACTCTCCGAAGAAATTTTATGCCAAATTGACTGGAAATGGGTGAATTCTACAAACTAAGCTAGGATTTAAAAAAAAAAAAAAATTCAAGTGAGATTCAGAAGTATACTCCTATTTTCTTCTTTTGAAAACATGTTTCGTTACAGTCACATATATACTTGTTCTGTTTTTTTTTTTTTTTTTTACTTAAATCTTGAAATAAAATAAAAAAGAGTATTTTAAACACTTTTTTAATTATTAACTAATATTTATTAATCATATACTGACTTCTAATATATAAATTAAAAAGTTATAATATATATTTCATTTCAAAAAATGCCCTCAAAACCTTTAGATTTCTTATCACGAATTTCTTCATCTTAGTTAGAATGCAAGTTAAAGATCCGAGACCTTATTGGGAGAGAAGAAATGTTGAGGTGAGCGAATAACTTTTTTATTTTACTTTTACCTTTTTCTTTCTTTTTTTTTTTTTTTAATCATATGGGATTTTATAGATTATTCCAGGTTCATCTTTATTAATGATCACTTAAAAAATAGGATTAAAAATCACAAAGTTTACAATTAAAAAAAGAAAAGCAAAAGTAAAAGCAAAAGCTTAATCAAAATCAAAGTCGTCGGGACATCCCCATCAGAGGATTTTGTGTTAATCTATCTTAAGAGATAAAACGACGTTACTTTTGTTTTTTTTTTTAAATCTTTACACAAATCACAGCTTAATGTTTATTCCATCCCATCCCATGTCCGAAAAGAAAGGCAGCCAACTATGAACGTAAACTTTCCCATTACTCTCAACCTATTATACATAATTAATCATACCAAATGCCTCTCTCACGCAACGCAATCAGTATCTGTGTATGTATGTATCTATAATTTCAAGTAACAGTCCACCTCATTTCAATGAATTCACCTCCTCTATTATTATTCATTATTCGTTTTAACTAAACTAATTTAATAATATCTTTAGTTATAAATAATAACAACAACGACAACAACAACGACGACGACGACGACGACGACAACAGCAATAATAATAATAATAATAATAATAATAATAATAATCAGCAGCAGCAGCAGCAGCAGCAGAGGTAGCTACCTCTATGTTCACTGGTCTGGTCAGCCTAACTCATTGACGGCAGCCATAAACGCGTTTTGCGTTTTGCGTTTTGCCTCTCCCCTTCTCCAGAGAAAAAGAGAAAAAAAAAAAAAATAATATTATTATTCACCCGAAAAAGTTCTTTGAACTCATAAAACGCTGTCGGTACCACACCTGCACATTCTGCTTCTAAATCCTTGCACAAACCTCACCCCAGATCTAACAAATCCAATCCCATCCTCAACTTCTTGTTCTTGTTTCTGTTCTTTTAGGAACTGAACTGAAACTCAAAGTCCAGACAACGAAGAGAAGTTATGGATTCCGAGCAGAGGCGCAAGCGAAAGCGTTTCTACAGACCATACTCACGCACACAGTACTTTTCTGCAAGGTCTGTAATCTTGTGCTTGTCTTTCCTTGTATTTTTACTCTTCCTGTCTTCAGATCGGTTATCTATTCGGACTGTGTCGATTAAGCCGGTTTTGAGTGCGTCAAGTCTCTCGCTCTTGTCAAGCAATTCAATTCAGGATTCATTTAAGCTTAGATTCAAGTCTTTGCCTTTGAAAATAGAGGAGAGGGTCTCGTTTCCTGACCATCAATTGTTGATGGTCTCTAATAAGATTGACCTGATTGAAGCTTTGGATTGTGTGTACTACAAAATCTTTAATGCTTCTGACAAGGGAACTGAAGAGTTGGATATACAGATACATCCTGTGTTATCTGTTGATGAATACGATGAGTTTAGATGGATTGCAAGATGCCCACTTTCGCCGGTGAATTACTCGGCTAACGTTGATTTACGGCGTCGTGGGGATGCCGTTGACCATGATTGGTCTTTGATGAACAATCAGACGGTTCATTCCTGGGAGAAAATGGCTTATGCAGCTGTGTTGGATAGAAAGACAGCAGTTGTGTTTGTTAAAGGATTGAATCTTCGTCCGCACAAGGTATCCGATCACACCCTTTTTCGATGCCAGTTTGGTTTAGGGAATTGGGAGAAAGATGAAGGATTTGTATTGGTAACAGAAGCAGTTGCTGCTGCGCAAGAAGTTGTTAGGTGTTTGTTGCCGCGTAGCATAATAAAAAATCCAGACAAGGCTCAGGGAATTCGAGTTACAGTTGTTAATGTTAATGATAAGCCTGCTAATTCCGTGGCTAGAATACGCAATTCTAGATACCGTGGACAGGGGAAGAAGCAGAGAATGTTTAAAGATTATGTGCCTGTGCCTTCTGTGGCTAGAATTTACAATTCCAGGTCCAATGAGCAGAGAAAAAATATGAATAAATACGAGCTTTGCGTTTGTACTATGTTGTGGAACCAGGCATCTTCAATTAGAGAATGGATTATGTATCATGCCTGGCTTGGAGTTGAACGCTGGTTCATCTACGATAACAATAGTGATGATGGGATTAGAGAAGCAATTGAGGAGCTCAACTTGGAGAACTACAATGTTAGTAGGCACAATTGGCCATGGATTAAAACCCAAGAAGCAGGTTTTTCACACTGTGCTTTAAGAGCAAGAAATGAGTGCAAGTGGGTAGGATTCTTTGATGTTGATGAGTTTTTCTACTTCCCCCGTGCCCATGGACGTGGTCTTCCGGGTGAAAACTCTCTGCGATCCCTGGTTGCTAATTTCTCATCTTCAAAGACAGTCGCAGAGATTAGAACTTCTTGTCATAGTTTTGGACCATCTGGGTTGAGCGCACATCCAGTGCAAGGAGTGACCGTTGGTTACACTTGCCGTCTTCAAAGCCCTGAGCGGCACAAATCCATTGTCCGCCCAGATTTGCTCAACGCTACCCTGCTCAATGTGGTGCACCATTTCCGGCTGAAGGAAGGGTATAGATACCTGAATATGCCTGAAAGCATTGCTATAATTAACCACTACAAGTACCAGATATGGGAGACTTTTAGGGCCAAGTTCTTTAGAAGAGTTGCTACCTATGTTGTTGACTGGCAAGAGAACCAAAACACAGGATCAAAGGACAGGGCACCTGGGCTGGGGACTGAAGCAATTGAACCGCCAAATTGGCGATTGCAGTTCTGCGAGGTCTGGGACACCGGCCTTAGGGACTTCGTGTTGGCTAACTTTGCTGATACTGCAACCGGATCCCTGCCCTGGGAAAGCCCTCTTCATGCATAAATACAATAGGGGTACTAGTATTTTGGTGCCCATGTAAAACACGGCAATCATACGAGCAGCTATTCATTCTTTCATTTTTTTTCCCTTTTCTGTAACCATTTGTATCTTACATTTTGGCTTCTATAGGCATTAGGTGTACCTGAGTTCTTGCACTGTTGTAAATTTACTACAGCAAGAAATGATTTTTTTTTCCTTTTTTCCGGGTCTTTTTATTGCTACTTTTATTTAAAGGTTTACTGGTTCAACTCTCTGGTTTGTGTAAAATGTACCGAGGATTACGTTGACTAAATTAGGATTACATATGGGCTTTGATATTCTATAAATCAAGTTTTTTTTATGACAACAGATGAGTTCAAAGTCTTTGAGGAAATTGAATAACATAGAACTTTAGCAAGTTAAAAGGCAGCAAGGCATAATGAATATAATTGTCAAAATGCAAGCCACAAACAAGAATGAAAAGGCATTCCTCATGTCTGCACAAATAAAATTAAGCTGCCCCTCTCACCTCGCAAGTTTTCTAATATACTGTCATTCCAACTACATCTAGATATTAACCTACACAGCATACTGAATACGTTCTGGCTAGATGTTGCTAACAGAGAAGGAATATGGAGGGAGTGGGGGTGTTACAGTAATAAAATAGTAATACACTTACTATCATAAGCAAAACATTTCTTGTAAGTTATTGTCAGACCCGAAATTGCAGTGAATTATGAGAACTCTAACAGAACGTATTTGGTGCAGACAACTCAGAAACATAACCAATGAAATGACGTATTTAACTGCATTTACATAAATAAAGATCAGGTGTAGTAGTAGAATTGCCTGGCGCAGTAAATGACCTTGATCCTTATATCCTCTCTCTCTCTGCTAATTGAAGGAACAAGCTGCTTGAGAAGCCTGAACCAGGGGTAAAATAACAGCACAAAATTTTTAACTCTAGAGAGAGAAAACCTTAGTTGCAATACCAGACAACTTGAGAAAGATGACCAGAAAGCTAGAATACCAAATTGATGGGCCAGAAAATAAAGGATAAATGAGATTAGCATATGAAATCTTGATTACATTATTTGAAGTTGCAAGCTAAACCCTGAGATAATATGATATGCATATCAGAAGCAATTCCAAAGAAAAAAGAGGAACCAAAAATCTTTGATGACACATTTCTTCTGGTTGTTGGAGCCCAATAATCTCTGATGGCACTTTCACAGATTAATGGGATCCAACAACCAGAAGAAAAGGGGAAGGCAGGGAAGGAAATTTGGAACTTAACATCAAGTATATCAGATCTGAATTGCATTCAGCAGAATGAAATATACCTTTAATAAAGGCTATAACAAATGTTCTGCACACATGATATGACTCAACTTATATTGATCAGTCTCAAATGCCATCTTGTACCATGCAAGGAACTATATTTGAATATTTTGCAAGTGTAGCATCCAGCTTCTCTCCAATAAATGCAATCCAAGACTGAAAGTAGAACATAAAAAACAAAGTTAAAGGAAAAAGAGAAAATAACCACAAGGATGAGCAAACACCCATAACCAGCAAAAAGAGATTGATTCTGTGCTCAATTAATTATACCAATAGTTTGATCAACAATAACAAGAGACAAACCACATTAACGATTCCCCCACCCAAAACAACAATTAGTTAGAGAAGGTTATCTCATGTATCAAAGAAAAAAAGGCAGGACATCACAAGAAATTTGATTCACTTGTAATCTACTGGGGCATGAGGATTGACATCACATTTGACCAAAAAAAAAAAAAAGAAGAAGAAAACAGGTGAACTATGCATTCTCTCAAAGGGGAAAATAAAAGGCGTTAATTAAAATGAAAATGTACTTTAGGTAGCAGAAAATGGAGCTCAGCTTTTATGTTATAAGGCCTAAAAATTGCAGCTACAAGAAATCAACAGTGCCATAAACATTAGACAACAAGATTTCAATGCAAAATAACAAGAAACAAATGCTTATTCAAAGTCTTATGAATCCCATACATTCCCAAGACAGGAAAACAAGATTTGTTGGTTTTAAAGACACGAAAAGAAAGAGAATTGAAAAAATGACACACCAGCTTTGGCGTAATCTATACCAAAATCATGGTTCCTTGTGAAGAAAAGGTAAAATTGAAATTATAACAAAACAATTTGATCACTCAACAAAAGACAGCTGAAAATTTAGAGGTACAGAAAGAAGCACCTGGTCAGAGGTTGTGAAACCCCTGATAGTATCTCCACCAATTATTGCGATTCCTTTGTCTCCAAGTGGCTGCAAGATCACTGCCTAAGAAAGCGAAAATGCTTCACTAATGGTTTTTATGTTTTTCTAGTTTTCCACTTTCTCATTTTTGGTAAGAGTACTACAATTGCGTATTACAGGAACAACATGATTTGAGTTTCCATAGCAATAGCAAAAAGTTGTTACCCAAATGACATCACAATGCATGAGAAAAAATTTCTCACTAACAATGATAAAGATGGACAACTGCATTGCATTTGTTTAATGAATGTTTGCATCAAGTAACTGCATTTTCTATTCCTGGATATTTAAGGCCAGCCTTTTCCCCACTAAAATGGAATCATTACTGTAATAGTAATTAAAGAAAATTTGAACTAATGTCATTTCATGATAGGAGAGGTATAGATCAAAAAATGAAAACAGAATGATTTTGTGGTTCAAATTGTTGGGGTGTGTATTTACTTAAATAAGGATACTGGAATTACAGGAGTTAGCACCAAAACAATACATACACACACACACACATATATATACCTATTTGGTTTGATGTGAGTTACTGAACATGGCTTAGAAATATTGGTTATAAGAGGATGCATCATATCAGAGAGAATTGTTGAATTTGTTTTTCAACTTACTTTTCCTTATCTTCAACATTTATATAGGATCTCATAAAGGAAAATACAATACCAACTTCACCTTATAAGGTTAAAGAAAACATATGTTTCAAGTTTTTACTGCACCACATCATTACTAGATTATGGGCGAAAACAAATTTACAAATTAAAAGATGAGCAAACTGTATGTATCAAGAAATATGAAAATACATTTAAGAACGTCAATTCTCCAATAAAGAGATAAAGGTCACCTTATGTAAGAAAAAGTAAGTATTATCACCTGTGTATTTGAAGGAAGAAAAGGTAACTCGGACCTCCCAGGATACAGTAATAAGTTGGCTAAGTAACTCTCTGCAAAGGATGCATAAAAGTTGCTGATCTTGATAAAATAATTTCTCTGACATGCATCTTTTCAAGATCTTAATATGGTAAAATATTTTGAAAGAAAAAATATGACATTTGACATCTCCAGAAAAGTTACTTACGTGCTCCAGACCTCATAACACTTTGACAAACTGATCCTTGCACCAATTTACTGGCATCCACTGTCACTGCTTCACTGTCTTTGCCAGATTCAGCGGCCATGCCAATTTGAAGGATACAAACACTGTCATAAACAACCACTAGTGACCTGCAGCATGTCACAGCTGACAGAGATTCCCATGCCCTGAGAGTAAGTGGCAAAAGCAACAATTATTAGCTAATCCAGAACAAATGAATCAAAAATTTTATGCTTCTCACTGTGTTTTTAATTCTTTTGGCAGACAAGCGAAACCATATCATTATAAACAGTATAAAGTAAAGAACTTCTGGTTGATTGAAAATACTAAGGTTAAATACAGAATTTTGAGTTAACACTATAAGTATCTTAACAAAGCCGGAGACAGATATATCCTACATATCTATGCAATTATATAACTACTGCATCCTTTCGAGGATGATAGTAAAAGGATATATGTAAGCTTATAAACATCCAATATGGACGCACATCATGAAGAAAACCTCTGTCAGCTACATGATCTTTAAACAAATGCATGGAGATTATAAAGCAGCCTGGGGAAACCGTGAAGCAAGATAGTCTTAAGTAGAAATAAGAAACAATTTCTAGTACCATAATAACTCAGAGACTACAAAGTCAGGAAGATGAGAGCATATCCTCTGACATTGCACGCCTTCAAGATGCACCTGAAACAAACTCAAAAGTTTGATTTTCTTTCTAAAAGAATTAAGGGGGAAAAGGTCGAAAACCGGTCTAAATTAATCTTCTAAATGTTCTCGCTTCTTTGCCACTGTCTGTGCATGAACATGTGCAGAGACATATAGAGAGATTGAAGAGCATAAATGAGGCTCTAACCACAGTGATGGTCTTTGGCCGGATTGACAACCATACTAAACCGGTTAATATATTAGTCACTGCTAATGCAATGGCCAATAGATCCGCTCTTGATTGTGAACTGCAAAGAAAGCAAAAATTGCTAAAAAAATTAAAGCATCTCACATGAGAATCACAACAAACGAGCTCAAAAAAACTGTAGATCACAGATGTAATTATCCAAAATTCTCAAGCTCCTCTATATAAATTGAACACTAAAAATAAACAACGCATTATTTGAAATTTATATATTCCTGAAACAATAAAGAGATACAGTAACAATTAAAATAGTTCAACATTTCATGAAACGCATCTTAAACCAGAGGGGAAACTACGTGATTATTTCTATCGTACTCAAAACATAAAACATAACTAAGATAAGCATGAAATAGTTAACAGCAATTGAGTTAACAATATGGCCTTCCAATCTTGTAAGCACTAACCGTGACATGAAATACAAACATTACCTACTGGCATCGGCAACTGGAGCTATTCCCGAAACGGAGCGGTTAGAGAGCACAGCCAACAGAGACGCACCTCCAACATAAATCGGCAAGCTCCGAACAGAGTCATCGTTATTCTTTACCCAGTCGGCTACCCAGTCTTTACTCGGCTTTGGTCCTTTGTAACCTCTCTTCTCGTCCAAAGTAAAAAAAAATGAAAAGATGAAAAACTGTGTGTTGATAATAGAATTTTTCAAAAAGATAAAGGGAGAGAGAATAAATAAAAAGGAATAAATGAACCTTTGAATGTGAATTCGCGGAAGCCCTAATGAGGAGCGGGAAATTAGAGGGATTTCGGGGGAGTGAGCGTTTGGGATGCCATGGAATGGTGCTGTACAAGATAGTTCCCGCTTCCATTGAAATGAATTTGGATTTTGTTTTGTTTTTCGTTCGAGCTTTAAGACAGTGAGCGGAAATAAATACCGAGATATTTCGACAGCAGGAATCACGTGTGCTTTGGTACAGGTTCTGCTATGTAGATATTCAGTTCTGGGCGTTGGATTTGTTTTCTGTGGCCGCTTATATCTTGATTCACCGTTAGATAGATGCTTGGATGCACGAACTCAAAATTGCATATTTGCATTGTCCGTACAATCATGACGTTGATCCGTATTTAACAATTACTTGTATAGTGATAACTGAATTATAATATATCCATTTGCCTGAGGTGAGATTAGGCCTAAGTAACAGATAAATAAAAAATTAGTTAAAATCAAAGCGAATATCCTTAAAAGAAACAGATAAAAAATCGGGTTAAGAATAAACTATCGCATAGAGGCAAGTAGGGGAATTAGTTATTTTGATGCTCGAGCCAACAAAATACTAGGCTGGAGTGGGTTGAGATAATTTATTATAGGAAATCATAACTCAAAAAGGATTTTTAATAAAGCAGCCTTCTTAATCGAGTTTCCATGCGTTACAGGTCGAATTTTTCATTCATGCTTCCTTGTTTATCAAAAAACATCTAGGCCATTTGACAGTAGAATGCTTCTGATTGGAAAATCTATCCCCTTCAGTTAAAAGTTTTTGCAAGTAATATGCTGCCTATATTTTTACTTAGAATAGCAGCATGCCAAGATTGATACAAAGATGACTTTTATATGAGGCACATCAGGTTTCTGTAACCCTAGTAAATACAATACAATTCGTCCTATATTAATCTAGAAGTATGACACAATCATCACCATTGAAATGCAGATTTCTTTCTCTGCAGGTGATCTGCAAGTCGTCCGTGCAGTGCATATTACACCAGCTATGTTGTACTGATCTTTTGTTCCGTAGCAGGTTCTGGAAACTCCTTTGATGTTGGGCCTGAGCTAAGTATGAACTTGAACTTTGGGCCTTTTGGGGCAGATCATTTGTTTCAACACTTTGTAACCATGTAATAATTGTCCCTTGAAGACTGCTATACTGTTAAAATAAATAATTATTTAGCACTCAAATTCTGTAAAATAAATAATTATTTAGCACTGAAATTGTAACCCAAAACGCCTCACCGTTATTATGGAATTCGAAATTGTTATGGGATGAAAATAAATTGCACACGTGACGGTTCATAATCGTACAATGCTCTAGCTGGCACTTATGAGACCATCTGTTCATGTTGAAATTTATTTCACGAGAGATTGCTGCTGCGGTAGAAAATAACTTTAAGTAGTTTAAAAGGTGTTTACATGAAGAGTATTATATGGCCTACAATCAATAATCCACAAAAGAGAATAAAAGAGTTAACTCCACTTTAAAATAATCTTAAAAGTTAAGGGATTTGATTTCTAAAAATATGAAAAATATTTTCTCTGTTTTTAGCTAATCTAGGGAGACCACCTGACGCTATTTGAAATAGTCACCTAATTAAGGAGGCAGTTTAGCTCGTAGGAGATTGAAAATGAACCCCACCTAACGTTGTTAATGTTTTGGGATAACAAATAAAAGAGAATGAGCTTCCGCCATGTATACATAAAGGATAAAGTTATGAAAACCAATCTCAACTCACTACGTGTTCTTAGTTTTGACTTTAAGATAACGTTTTAAATGTGAGAAAGCAAAACATGAAAAATTAGGGTAACACTTTTCAACCAATCACAAGTTAAGAAAAGTGATAGATATCAAAACACTTATCTTAAGGTAAAAAAAGGGCCTTCTCTTAGTTGTTGGTTCATTTTACCCTCTCTCACTAAAAATACAAATTACTTCACACTTTCTCACTCTCAAAAAGCAAGAAGAAGACATTGTTCCTTTGTAAGTTTCTTTCAAAACAATCTTAAAACAGTCATTGTAGATACTCTTTTGATGTTTATTAACTGTTTTTATCTCATAAAGGGCCACATCTACCCCACATTTATGTTTCTTGTGTGTTTTGATTGACTTTCTCTTTTTTACATGAACTTACTTTGTATTCACTATTTTGAATTATATAAATCGAATCTTAAATTCACTCTCTCAAGATACTAACTTGGGTATAAGAATAGGCTTGTCGAAAAACCTCCAGCATCCCCCTTTTAACCGTGTTCTTTGTTGTACGAATATTTATTTAGAACAAAGTCAGAATAAATGCAAAATTCTAAGCTTATACTATTAACTAGGTATTCATTTCCCGTTTAGGTATTAACTCACCTGATATCCCAACCTCACTAGGGTTTATATTTTTTTGCATCAACAGAAATTATTTAATTTGCACAGCAATAATGTTTACATTGGTAATGGAATAATGGGGTAGCAGACGGCCCGCCTCAGTCATTATACGACCACCTAAATCAAATTCGGTAATTTGTAATTGCCAATCAGTTTGATGGAGGTAGTACTGCAATATGCAAAATAAAACAAACAAAAATTAATTTAACAATCAATTCATTTAATAAATAAAGGTAATAATGCTATTTGTTACTGTAAAAGTAATGTTGATTTGAGAATTAGGAGGAAAAAAATTGATAATAACAGTGTTTATTATGTCTAAATAGTATATATACAAATTACAACACAATATAAAACATCATTTACCCAATATTCATAAAAAAATTTAATTGATAACTAATTAATAATTATCTTATAATCTAGAGTTATTAATAACCTGTAAACTATTTTTGAAAACTGATTCATTTGAGAACTGAGAAGTTAAAATAAAAAAATTGATTATTTAAAAGACTAATATAAATCTAAATATTTTCTCTCAACAGTGGTATTATTATGCTGTACGGAAGGAGAAGATAAGGTTGTCGAAACATGGCACGCATGTCGCACGTTAAGGACGAAGTTTAGGCACGCATTAATTTATTTTCTTTGACGGGTGACTCGCATCTTGGAGAATGGGAGATTAAATTTATTCATTCACTAGCATATGTCATTTAATAGAATGTAAATGACAAACCCTGAATCGCCGTATGGAAACTAGCCTCTTTATGAAAACTGGAATGCCTTGACCAGAATCACCCCTAATTTTAATCCTTGTTCATTGAATTCGAATGACAAGATTCCAATATATAGACATTGGCACGAGCATTAACTGTTTGCTTGAATGCGCGTATGAATTGAATTAGCCGTTTTAATGTACTTTGGCGTTCCAAGCGATCGATCGAGTGGTACGTGAACTAAAATTTGTGGTTCTGCTTCAGCTGGCTGGCCTGCTGCAATGTTCAGCTGATAAGGCTAATCGTATAAGCTCTTTCAAGAGCCCACATCTTCTCGTTAACTTCACCAACAGATAAAATAGGTTGAAGCGTCGACGTCGTAGTTAGTACAAAGAGGTGGTCCCCTTCCCGGCTAAAATCGTGTGCCCACTGCTGCATGCCTAAAAATTTTGTCATTAAAGAGCAGTGTTCCGATTAACTTAACACACTACTAAATGAGAGCACGAGGCAAAATAAGCAACAAGAGAAATCCAGAACAACTAGGGATTCTTCACATAATTTCAAAGAAAGGGGGCCGGCCTTTGCATTTATTGTGGTCCAACACTCGGAACTATTCCTTGTTGAGATTCAAGATTGAAGATTCATCACTCCCGTCCATTTGGACATCTTTAATATCTATCTTGTTTGCCAATCCCCAGACACTGTCGCGTTACAAATTTTGACTTTCACTATATTCGTATGTGCAAAATCTTATCGAACGCTTAAAATTTTTCTGATAAAGAGCCGCTTTTACTTATCCTTTTGGAATAAGCAATCCTAGTGATTTTCCTGTTACAAAGGCAAATTCCTTTCACACGCGTACTTGTAAAATTATTAATTATTTTTCAAAAGTATGCATGGTATAAAATTGTGAAATAAATTATTTTATTATTTTTTCAACAGTAATCGTTGAGATCTTAATTATATTTAGCGTTTGGCCATGTTATTGTTAGGCGTAAAACCCGAAAGCATATTTTATCCTATCATGTGAAATGCGTGATATGAAGTGAAGGTGACCTTTTGCTTTCAGGGGCCAAGTGAGTCCACGCAGTAGGCGGAATTAATTATTAGGTTTGGATTGTAAATAGCATCGTAATTTCTTTCATTCTTTTTCAATGGTTGGTTTCAGTCCACATCTTTAATCATGATAGTCTTAATTTATCATTTGATAAAGACAATCTCATAATTTTCGTATCTTATTTGGATGTAGTAGCTTCAGTAATACACAACATTAAGGGACTTCTTTATACGCATGATAGTTATATAATCCTTCTAATGTCTCAATTCAATCTAGATTCATCCAATTTCTAAGATACATATGTGACTAAGCTTTTCACCTATTACATTTGATTGCATCATGAGAATAATACAATCTTTATAAATCCTAATATTCAATGATATGAAATCTTATCAAACTTTATCCAAAATAAATTTATATATACACTATAGTAGGATTTTTTTTTTTTTTTAAAAAAGTATTTATTTTGTAAAGAGATGTTATATAAATGAGTTCATATTTAAATTGTTCACTTTTCTGTTAACGAATTATGTATATACAATAGTTCTTCAAAGTTTTCAATAGGATGGTGTCGATTAAACCATCCAATTAAAGTCAAACCACACGTATTAAAGTTTCTCCTGCTGTTATTATTATTGTTGTTTCTCATAATTAGTTTAGTTAAATGTAAATTAAATACATGCTCAATAAAATTGGAATAGATGAATATCCAGGTGAAGGAATTGAACAAGAATAAAGTGGGCCTTGTCTACGTGGGAAATTTGGTTAAACATAAAACGGAATAACAATTGGTGCAAAGCAGCTGTGGAATATTAGCCGCCGCACAACGTCGTGTGGGTCAAAACTGCCCATACAATGAAATTCATCGTCTGAAAGAGAGTACGTGACAAGACAAAGGGCACTATAAAACAAAACAAAAACAAGGTGCGGACCCAACACAGACTGTAAAATCCAAATTAAAATTCAATGTTAGTTGGACAGAAAATATAAAAAATTTGAAAAGCAGACGAGCAAATAACAACACGTGCCTCCCAAGTATCATTTTCTAAACTCACAAAGCGGCTTGGGATTTCACAAAACAGTCCAATAGCACACAGAAACATAATTCATCTTGATGAAAAGTTGGTAAATTTATCATTAGTGTTTCTCTTATTTATATATTCGTAGACTGCAGAATAACATATAAGTCCCTATCTTTTGATAATATAATTACTTTAAGCTTTTATAACGAATAAGCCCCTGAAACATTACGACTTACTAATTTTTTTTTTTTACAAATAGATCCTCGACACTTAACAATTAACAGTGATGTATCCATCACAAGTAACTAAATGGTGTTTTTATATGTTAATTTTTTTTAAAAAATTTAGGAACATATTCATTACTACTCTATTTGTTAAAATTTTAAAAATTCTTAAACTTATTTTATGTGATAAAGTCAGTTTTTTGGGTGTTTAAAAAAATAATAAATTTTAAAATAATGATATTATGAATATAAATTATTATAAAATTTTATTTTTATTTATATCAATTACTGTAATAAAATTATATTACTACATATTTAAATTGATACAACAGTTATGTAGGTGACTATTTTTAAATTGATACAAAAATTATGTAGATGACTAATGGTTTAAGAATCTTTTTAACAGCTATCAATTTCTTATCGTGGTGGACTTTGAAGAAATAATGTTAAAGAGAGCTGTTAAAAGGGAGGCCAATCTAGATCAAACTACTAATTTTTTAATATATATATATATATATATAAAGAAAATAAAAGAAAAGCAAAAGGCATCCACTACCACAGCCACATAGAAAGGTTGAGGTGAAGAGGAAAGGGTAAGGAGTGGTGGTGATTGGTGGAAAGATAGCAGATCATACGTGTGATTAGTGGGGTCCATGTTTTCTTATTCAGCGGCTCAACCTCACCCACCACATTACAACACCCAAATTAAAATTAACTTGAGAAATTTAAGAGAAAAGACATGTAGTAGAGACAACGAAATCTTTCTCAAGCAGGCAGCGAATATGCCAAGTTGACGGTAGAGAAACACTTCGCTTCTCCACCATCTCTTTTTTATTATTTATAATAATAATAATACTATTATTTATTATTATTATTATTATTATTGTTTATTATTATTATACTATTTTCTCCAAATCTCTTCGTTAGTTTCCACTAATATCTAGACATTTCACACCATTTATAACTTTCAACATCATTGATAAATCCAAGACAAGCATATCTTTTTACTTAATTAATATTTTATTATATAGATTTATAATCCATCATATGTCAACTAGCCATTGGATACCTAGCTATGCAATGCACCCGGTTGCACTTGCACATGAGTTCAAATCTAGGCCAGCCAAGATTAGTGGTGGAAATTAAAATATACCATTCATATATAAGTAAATATTTAATTCAATCTATCAACAATGACTGGACGATTATTGGACGGTGGCCAAAATTTAATTATAAAGGTTTGTGCACACGATAAATTGCCTTCTATTAATGTCGCCTAAGATGGGATATTACGAGAATAATTTGCCTTGCTCGTATCGTAATGAGGTAAGACACATTGGACGGTCCTGATTGATGATGTGGAAAATATGTCTAGAGATATATGCTTTCATCACTGGCATAAGGTATTATGTATTGCAGTCAATGCTCCTTCGACGTATCGTAACGTGGCCCTTTTTGATCTAAACTAGTACAGGTTTTAACTTAAACCCTAATCTAAATACTATATTAATCAGAACAACCCTCACTTTCTTTTGCTATATGTCACTTTGTATTCTGGCTTAGACCCATTTTCTTCTTTCTGCTTTGCATGGACTGAGAAAGGGGGGGAGAGAGAGAGAGAGAGGTAATATTTGTTTCTGTTTTCTGAAGGGAAGAAAAGCACAAACACCAAAGATGTCACGCAGTTGCTCACAGTGTGGAAACAACGGCCACAACTCGCGCACATGTGCGGAGGCAGCTGGTGGTGGTGGAAGTTGTGGCTCAGGTTCGTCTGCAGAGAACGGAATCATGCTGTTTGGTGTGAGAGTGACGGAGGGAGGAAGCTCATTCAGGAAGAGTGTCAGTATGAATAATCTTTCCCAATTTGATCAGCCTCAAGATTCTAATGCGGAAGCTGGCTATGCCTCCGATGATGTCGTTCACGCCTCTGGTAGAAGCCGTGAACGCAAGAGAGGTATTTTTCAGTGTTTTTTTTTTTTAATGTTTAAGGTCCGATTATTGATTTATTTTTCTTTTAAATTAGTTCTCATCTTGATTATGTGTGGGATTTTGCTTGTGCAGGTATTCCATGGACAGAGGAAGAGCACAGGCTGTTCTTGTTGGGTTTGCAGAAAGTAGGGAAAGGAGATTGGAGAGGAATCTCAAGAAACTTTGTCAAGACACGCACACCTACTCAGGTTGCTAGCCATGCTCAGAAGTACTTTCTCCGTCGCTTTAATCAGAACAGAAGGCGCCGCAGATCTAGTCTATTTGACATCACCACAGATACGGTAAATTAAATTTCTCAAGAATTTTTTTATGTTATACTAATTAATTCTAAATTTTTTTTTCTCTTCTTCTTATTCTGTTTGTATCAATTTGCAGTTCATGGGTTCATCAATGGAAGAAGATCAAGCTCATCAGGAAACGGTAACGCTGCCACTGCCGCAGCTGCAGCAACAGCAACAGCAACAGCAACAGTTAAGCCGCAATCTTGGAGGATTTCCTGTGTCAACTTATCCTTTGAAGCTTGCTCCTGCAGTGCTACCGGTCACTGGCAGCAACTCCATGGAGAACCTCACGGTAGGACCGATCAAGCAACAGCGAACATCACCGAAGCTCGTTCGTCCGATACCGATTATTCCTGTTCCTCCATCTTCAAAAATGGCTGATCTTAACTTGAACCAGAAAGGCACCCACGTAGACCCTTTGCCTCTCTCACTAAAGCTCTCTACACCGTCTTCCTCCTCCTCCGATGAGCAGTCACCGGCGGCACAACATTCGTCAGCTTTTCAGGCCATGTCCAGTGGTGACAGCAGTAGCATCATCAGCGTTGCTTGAAGAATATTATTATATGCATTGAATTATTAGGCATTGTAAAGGTTGAAAATGGAATTAAATTTGGAATATTAGATAAGGTATTCATAATAGTGGATTAATTATGCAAAAGAAAAATTAATTAATTAGGTAATTAAATTATCAGTGGATTAGGTGATTCCTTGTTGTACAGGTTAGGGAGACAGAGAAGGGTGTCGTCTTCATTTTGTGGGGGTGATTCTTGTTTATTTGTGTAGCTGCTTTTGTTGCGATGAAATGACAGAGAACCTGGTTCTTCTTCCCCGTTCTATGATCTGTATCTGATTTTGTCTGTCTAATTAAAAGTTAATAATACTTCAAGCAAGTGGGGAAAATATCTGAAATTGAAAATTTGTCTGTCATTTCTACTTTTGATAATATTGATTCTATGTATGTTGTGGAGATGGAGAATAATTAATTTAAGCTGCTTTTGATGACCATTTACCCAAAAAGACGAAAAATCTGCCATGAATGTTGATGGATTTAATAAAAAATTTCAAAGCAATGCAGAGATATAAAGTTCAAATTAATTTTATTTGTATCAGAAGTACTGTGATATTTGACCATCCTATTTGCTTTTATTTAGCTCTATACCTTTGGACTAAAATGATAACGACAATTAATATTGACGAAATTGGTGTGGTGATAATTTAGTTTGATCAAATAATATTCTAATTTTGATTGTAAACCTTCTGTTAATTTATTAAAATGGTCGTGAATTGATGTAAAAGTAACACAATTGGGCTGAATCAGTGAAATTTGTGTGCTATGATTTGTAATTATTAATAATGTGTTTGCGTGTGTGAAGAAGACAATCTCCTAGGTGATGAGCAAGTAAGCGTGTATTTTGTGTGGCTTTGGTTGTCGGGAGATCTTGTGGTGCTTCTCTACTCTGGTGGTTCAATGTACCGAGAAAAGGGACAAGCTAGATCTATCAGTCTAACTTAATTAAAAATTACAACTATAATTAATCGAACAATTTAAAAGCCGATTTGATAGGAGAGTAGGGAATATATTTGTTTAAGCAACTGATATCAAGTGTATGAAACCAAGTATTAATAATCTAATAAATCTAAAATGTGATGCTTTGAGTAGTAATCAAATATCATAATGGGAAATCGGGAATCCCATGTAAATTAATTAAGACTTTGAAAATTAATATATTGTTCCAGTAAAATTGAACGAAATCCAATGGCAGAGGCATTTGTTTGATGGCGTATTTTCCATGAAGTTATGAAGTCTTTGCCACGTTATTGAATCGCAAGACAAAATCATAAAATGTTATCTCCTCTACCTACCAAAGCGAAGGCGTAGAACCACAGTTTTGACTAGTCAACCTTCTGAGTAATTATTAAGAAATCTTTTGAGAAATACTGGCCCGGGAATCTCAACTTTGCTTATCATAGAACCTCTCGACGTATGCAAATCCAGATTGATTGAAGAAAAAATCGGTCTTCTACAAGATTCATTACAATACCCGCAAATAAGTTATTTAATAATTTTAAGGATTTCTAAGTGTAAGTGCTTGATTTTGAAATTACATTTGATAAATAATCGATTTTATCTATTAAGCACTCACTTATTGGATATTTATTTTACAATAATTAAAAATTGAATATACCCTTTTGAACTTCGTTGATAGAACTTCATAGGAATTACAATATATCTATCTATCTATCAATTATAGCACGATGGTCGACTGTCATGTATTCTAGTTATTCCTGACCAATAAATCTTAGATGGTCAAATTTCAATTGCAAAGCGTTTGTTAATGAACATCAATTTGGAACAAGACCAGTAATATGTTTCGACTTTCCACTCGAAAATTCTCTCTCCTGTTGGATCACACTGCTAACCAAGAAACGGTCATTACCTAAAGAAATGTACATGAATTGCAGCTCAGATACTTGTTATTTCTTTTGGCTGCTTGCGAGCGTGCAAATACATCAAATTTAGTAATTTAGATATTAATAATTGTTCATTGCGACGGCGAGACTGTGCGAAAGCAGGTCCATCAAATCCACAAAATCATGATCAAAACCTAATTTTCTTTGCTAAGCATGGTGGTTGTGGAACCTTCTCATACCATAATCTGGCTTGCCTTTCCTGTCACATCATACTATATATATCTTAACTCTTATATATATATATATATATATATATATATGACTATATCAATCAAAAGGGATGCGAGCGAGCTTAGATTCAGAGATAAGATAATTAAAATTGATGGCAGACCTCAATATCTTATCTGCTCAATTCTACCATAAATAGGATCTCCCCTACCGGCCAGAAACTGTAGAAAAGAAGTTTGAAAACAGAAGTGGAAACATTTCTAGCAAATTTTGAATTTGTGGCTGCGTCCCTTTTTGAAATAGTAAGTGCTTTCTAATTCATTTTATGGATGTGCTTCACTTCTGCCCTAACATATAGGTAGGGCACTTCAGTTGGAGCCGATTTTAGTTAGGTAGTTGTCTTCCCTTGATACAGATCAGTGTTTAAGAAACTTCTAAACCATTTTATGCACTTTAAAGTTTATTAATTTGCACTGTCCCATTTTTTATATATTGTCAAACTGCACAAAAAAGTTAAAAAGATTTTGTTTGTCAGCTACAAAATTTACCAACTTGACAAGAAGTTAGTAGCTATTGCAATCATTAGGTATAATTATGTCAGTGCATTTTTCTTTATTTACTTGACAGCGCTGTTGAACACAGGATCCATTTGCCTAAAAGGGAAATAAGAATTAATTAAGAAGAACCAATCTAGGGATATTTTAATTTTTCCCACCCAACTATGCGGACTGAATTTTCTTGTATCAAGCTTTGCATGTTTACCTATTTATAAGAAGCCCAAAAGTTGCATGGAAAAAAAAAATCATCACTCTTGCTGTTTGGTTGGCAAGAACAAGAATCAAGAATAGTGCGGCTGTATATTTGACTCTTACCAATATATCACATTTATTAAGGAAGGTTACTGAGCCAGAGGAGGAGGGGCAGGAAAAATTACTTACAGAAGTCGTTTTGATGCATTATTGTACCAACTATTTCTATGTTTCTCACGAGTTCTTCTGATATAATCTGAAGCTCTTATATCAATATCAGGATCAAACTCTGAGATCATGTGGGTTGACGAGTTAATCATTTGAGGCTTGGAGCCAATTTCCGGTAATGAAACTCGGGTTTAAGCAAGTTGAGGAATCGATACAACATCACAGGCAGCAACTATGTTACCACTAGCATTCGCAGGCACATGGTTTCTTTCAGCCGTTGGCAGTTTAGCAGGTGTTCTTAAACTCGAAGTTGCGAGAGAGAGAGGGGTGATAGTTTAACAATACTTACTACCAACTTCATGGATTTCTCACATAGAGATTTCTTCTTGCGTTGTTTGGCCTTGTTGATCATTGCAAATTAATAGTTTGAAGTACTACTATGTTTAGCAGAATAGATGAGATATAATATATAGCAGGAAAATTGAAGTGGGATATATTATATATTATTGAATATTGCTTTTGAAAATTAATCAGTTTAAGTGAAATGGACTATAGCAAAACAAGCAGCAGCCGGCTATTTCGGGGGTCCCTATAATGCGACAAAGTCGAAGATCTTTAATCACAAAATGGGCTAGTCAATAGAAAGAACCCGAAGAAGGAAAGAGAAAAATGGAAAGAATAAGAGAGAAAATGATTGGAGAAATCTACCATTATCGCAAATCTAACTCTTCCCTTACTGTATAATGTTTTTTTTTTGAGGCACTGTGGTCCCATATATAACTTTTGATTGCATAATGATGGATATTAGCTTGGAATCATGAGCATGGTGAGATCTACGTTAGTGTCATCACCAGGACCACCAATACTGTTTATTATTGCAATATCTGCACATGACTCAATAATTTCTGATAGCTTTGTTCATAATTAAACTCAACAAATTTCTGAGCTTCTTAGAATTACCCTTGCATTCCAACATCTCAAATCTGCAGACTCGCTGTATCTTGCAGTAGTGATCATATGCTTTGTAGTTGTTCAAGTAAACAATTACATAAAAATCTGTCATTCTCGAAATTCCAATTCTGGGCTGGAAAGGGAACACATACTACGCGAGATCAACGAAGAGAAAATGGACTTCAATGTCAAACTTTATGCCATATTTCGTGTTTGAATATCCAACAAAAAGCAAAGAACACTGAAGTGATTCCCACACTCAGCCTTCAATGGTGGGTGGCGTGGTGAGCTTACTGACTTGTCCTTTTTTCCAAATCAATTGCGTAACAAAGGGTTCTAAATCTGCATATTGCTTTTACCATATGTAGTAGACAAATTATTCAAAAGAAACTTTGCACAAGATTCTTCCATTATGCTTGTTTTTTACTTTTGTCTAGACAGCTATAGCCTTCTTTCCATTGTTCAAGAACAACTTTTGGTATCACGTAGAGTTAGCCTTTACGAGAATCTCACTCTCTCTCGCGCACTCAGTGGCAATAATGGTCCCAATTGCTTCTTCTGCATAGATAATGCTCCGTTCGTGTGATGTGACATTCCCAATTTTTTTTCGTTTTGTGGTCGACCTAAGCACACGCTGACACTACAATACAATGATTTGTAGATTGCTAAATCTACTACTACTTCACACCAAAACTAGGCTTTTTTTTTTTTTTTTGTAAATTGCAGATCTTTTTTACCATCAGCTCAGCAATTTCTACTGAGAAATGCCATGCGCATTCATATTTACAACAGCCACAACTCAATACACATGCTGTGCACACAATTCATAGGCATTTTAGATATTTCACCCCTATCTTAAAATTTTCAAATTTTCAACTTTTGAAATCAACCCAGATTATACTTTTTTTTATTTTATTGTAAAAAAATGAATTGTAATATGGGCCCAATTTTGTATCATCTCCGCAGCCCAATCGGAACCTAAAAGAGAATGATTGACTACCACAGAGTTTGAAAACTGAAAGCGACGATATTTGACCCGACAGAAACAGATAACTTCGCTTCCTGTTTTCCTCAGCGAAAAAAAATAAATAAATAAAAAAGGGCAGTAAACGAGATTTCGCGACCGTCCGATGATAAAGAAACAAAGATTCCACAAATGATGGTTGAAGTTCAACTATTAAAGCAATTAAACTACTCAAGGAAGAATTTGGTACCTCAGGTATTAGACTAATCGATTTTTTTTTTTTTAAGTAATTGTACGTATTTCATACTTTCCCGCATTCAATACGTCGGCGTTTCGATGTTAACCAAACAAGACAAAACGAGAGCAGGAATATCGAACTGGCAGTCAAAAAAGCTATCTCTTCTCCTTTGTGTCCTAAAACTCAGTCAATGGCCGCCTGTTCTCCTTGTTCACCACCATTTCTTCAGTCTTGAGCCTGCAACTTCCCGAACCCTAACCCTAATTCTGACTCAAAATCAGTCAACAGAAAGAACTATGAAGATCCACTTTGTCCTAGCTTCACTCCTGGTCTTGAGATGCTCATTCCTTTGTCTTTCAATCGAAGACGATGTCAAGTGTTTGGAAGGTATCAAGAGGTCTTTACAGGATACACAGGGCCGTCTTTCCTGGTCCTTCACTAACACCACTGTAACTTCAATCTGCAAGCTAAACGGCGTGTCGTGTTGGAACGAGAAGGAGAACAGAATAATTAGTCTCTCTTTGACTTCAATGCAACTCTCCGGTCAGCTTCCTGAGTCTTTACAGCTCTGTCACAGCTTGCAAAATCTGGATCTATCCGGTAACGTACTCTCCGGTTCGATTCCGGCCGAGCTCTGCAAGTGGCTACCCTACATCGTACAACTTGATCTCTCCAATAACCAACTCTCCGGTCCTATCCCGTCGCAGATCGTGGAGTGCAAGTTTCTGAACAAACTCATTTTAAGTAACAATAAACTGTCCGGTTCGATTCCCTACGAAGTCAGCCGGTTAGATCGGTTGAAAGAATTTTCCGTGGCGGGAAACGATTTGTCAGGATCAATACCGTCTGATCTGGCGAAATTTTCAGAAGATAGTTTTGATGGAAATAGCGGACTTTGCAGTAAGCCGTTGGGGAAATGCGGCGGCTTGAGTAGTAAGAGTCTTGGTATTATTATCGTTGCCGGTGTTATTGGTGCTTTAGGTTCTATAATTTTAGGGTTTTTGATCTGGTGGTGGTTTTTCGTTAGAGTTAGCAAGAAGAAAAGAGCGCAAGGCGTCGATAGTGGTAAAGATGATAGTAGTTGGATTCAAGTTTTGAGGTCGCATAAGCTTGTTCAGGTTACGTTGTTTCAAAAGCCAATTGTCAAGATTAAATTGGCTGATTTATTGGCTGCCACTAATAGTTTTGCCGCTGACAATATTACAATTTCTACGAGAACGGGGATTTCATATAAGGCGGTATTGACGGATGGCTCTGCCTTGGCTATCAAGAGGCTTAGTGCTTGTAAACTCAGTGAAAAGCAATTTAGGTCGGAGATGAATCGGTTAGGGCAACTTAGGCATCCGAATTTGGTGCCATTGTTGGGGTTTTGCATTGTCGAAGAGGAAAGGCTTTTGGTGTATAAGCACATGCCTTATGGGACCTTGTACTCGCTTTTGCATGGAAATGGTATTGGTTATAATCAGTATGGTGTTTTAGATTGGTCTACTAGGCTTAGGATTGGCATGGGTGCAGCAAGAGGGCTTGCTTGGCTTCACCATGGATGCCAGCCTCCTTATATGCACCAGTATATTAGCTCAAATGTGATACTCATTGATGATGATTTTGACGCTAGGATAACAGATTTTGGATTGGCGAGGCTTGTGGGTTCTCGTGATTCAAATGACAGTTCTTTTGTGAATGGGGATCTAGGGGAGTTTGGTTATGTTGCTCCCGAGTACTCGAGCACTATGGTTGCTTCATTGAAAGGGGATGTTTATGGTTTTGGGGTTGTTCTTTTAGAGTTGCTCACAGGGCAAAAGCCTCTTGAAGTGAGTAGTGCAGATGAAGGATTCAAGGGAAATTTGGTGGATTGGGTTAACCATCTAGTGATCACCGGTCGAAGCAGAGATGTTGTTGATAAATCGCTCAATGGGAAAGGTAATGAAGATGAGATTATGCAGTTTCTGAGGGTTGCTTGTAGTTGTGTGGTTTCAAGGCCCAAAGACAGGCCTTCTATGTACCAGGTTTATGAGTCATTGAAGAGCATGGCTGGGAAACATGGTTTCTCTGAACAGTATGATGAATTTCCAATGATATTTGGTAAACAAGATCCTGAATCGAAGGAGTAGTCTTGGTGGGAAAAAATGATGAGCCAAAAAATGTTTTTTACATTGAGTATTGCAGCATTGGGGCATTTCTGTATTGTATCCTATGTTGTGAAATGCTTTCAACAATTGGTTTGGTTTCCACTTGAACAGGATTTCCTGTTCTAATGCTCATTTGTTTGATAACTCTGTATATTAAATGAAGCATTATGCTCTGTAGTGTAGTTGCAATTCAGGAAATTTCTGTTATCATTGTGGAAAAGATGTTTCTGAGTTCTGAATCCATGTTTCTGCAATGCTTTTTTTTTTTTTTTTTCTTCTTGGAAGCTTCATTAATATTGCTGATGATTGTCAACCTTGATTTCACTCTTTGAGGGAATTTGATTGTTCGGTCTTGTTCTCATGTGAATCAACTGGGTCATTGTATGCTTGTTGCTCTGCTCAGCTTATCTTTTCAAGCTTTCAAATGATCGCTGTTGAGCTAGTACAGCATACTTAGTCTTCTGCTCTGTACACTATTCCGTTTAATTAGTTCATGATTTAATCGATTTATCCTTAATGCCAAAGTATCATAAATAGCCTAATTTGTGAAGCTACTGTTTCTTAAGCAGCCTATTCTTAATTAAAAACTGAAAGTGCATGAACTTCTTATTTAATTTTGCATCTGTAAATTAAATGTGAATTACTGAGTTGTGGCTAGTTTGAGATGTATTAAATACTTTATAGGCGCCAAAGATAATGTAGAAGCCAATGAGGTTGAACTATGCTATTTCAGTGAGTTGGGGAAGGTGATAAATAACTTTCTCTTCAACCTTTTCAGGACATCAAATTGCGAGTGAGTGGCATTGTGTATGGCAATCGACCTTGTCACGTCATGTCCCCTCTTTATTGATCATATCATGACCAAATTATTGTAGAAGATGCAGCTGTTAATTTGCTTTGTTTTTAAGCTTTGAGTCGTGAAGCAGCTTGAGGCTATTTGCTTTACCCGACATAGGGGCAAGAACAAGGTTCAAACTTTTACTTTGGTCAGAATTTTAATTGCAATGGAATTCACAGATATTTTGAAAAGTGGTAATAATATAAACACCGTGCAATCTGTCAAAGACATGGTGAAACAGAAGCCTTGATCACAGTTAGTCTCTTACCAGAAATTGCTCTGCTTTGCATCTATTTGGCAGAGGCAATCTACAAGAGGAAGAAACGTATGAAAAAGGCCAAAAGGCAATAATTATATTTAACATTTGATTAGTTGAACAAAAAGCACAATAATGAACCAAAACAATACTTGGGAATATTTGCCTGCCTTCCGTAACTGGAATGGGCTGAAAATATTAAATTATTAAAGTTTTGTACTCTAAATCATATTGTGGACAAAAAGAGTTGCGATGATATCGTGTAAAGCCTTGCTTGCTATGATGATATTTGCTAGGCAATTGATTTCCATCTGTTTCTGTTTGTTATTCTCTTTCTTCCAAATTATATTATAAGGTTCTTCGTGCAGTTTGCAGACAAATTATGTACTCAGGAACAGATGAAAGAACTGTAAAGGAAGGTACAAGGACGCATCGTATTATCGTGATTATAATAAATAATATATTAATAGTTTTACCTGTCATCTATCTGGGTTAGGACCATGAAATGCCGCTTTCTTAGGCCGGGCCAACGGGGCAAGGCATGTGGGGTTCAAGCCAAAAAATTGAAATGCATATGCATATAGCCTTACTCACCTTTGTGTACAGCTTTAGTGTGCCTGGTTTAGGGGCAAAAGCTTTTGTCCTTAGAATGCATATGCACATGCTTCCGACCCCACTGCCCCCAGATCCCTGCCCATCGAGAGACATGCCATCCCATCCCGGAGTTATGAATTTCAACTTTGAGACTCAACTGATAGTATGTTTTGGTGCTCATGATATTTGTGAATGCATTTAATGTGTTGAGATTGTTTTCTAGTATACATTTTCAAAATATTATATACGTTCTACGTCAATGCTTGTGCAGATTTAATTTCAATCTGGTTAAAGAGTATCCAAGTCCCCAACTTCCCCATGGAAATTAATTTGTGCAGAAGAATGTCTTAAATGAAAATCTAACACCCATTCCAGGCCTTCTAAGTATTAAAATGACCGTGTGGACTTTTGGAATCCATTAATCTTTTGAACTGAGCCCATTTCTAGATTCGGCCGAAACTCGCAATGTCCTAAAATGGGCTTGGGCTCACTAGTCCAGTGATACGAAAACACTTATATTCAAAAAATATTTTACAGAATTGAAAAGAACACACGCACGCGCACACAAATATCTAATAAGTATATTCTATAATTGATTGTTAAACACTGTAATAAGTGAAATTTATGTCGTGTAATTTATCGATTGAAGGTAATAGCGCGATATTTAGAATAATCGAGTGAAGGAGAAGGCATAGAACACGGAGAGAATTCAAATGGCTTCTCCAATATTTATTTTCCTTTTGCTTATAATTCGGTTCTCGTCAACTTCTAATCAAGCTTCAGCTTTTCAATAGTATGTTTTAATTTCTCTCTTCCTTTTTCTCTATTTTATATGAAATTAATCCTTATTGATCTGATCTGTATGTATGGTAGACCAATTTGATAAAACTTAAATTTGTGTTAATTTTGATTTGGGCGTATTTTGCATAGTGAAATCAAAACGACAGAGAGAAGAGGCGTTGGGGTTGGGCAAAGACTTCTGTTGAGCTTCAGAGAAACGCCTCATGGAAGCAACAGTACTTTCGAATGCTCTCCTTCGGGTCCCTGCGTTCCCTGTCAATACTCTGAAAAGGTCGTTCCCTATATATATACACACACACATACAGACACAGATATATGGAAGGCGTTTTGATTAAAACTTGTTATATGTGATTTCATTTTTATTAGTCGATTGAGCGATAGATTCTGCAACTGAAGACACGACATTGTATTTTTATGTCGGTGATTGTCTCTCTCTCTGTTTTTTTTTCCCCCTTTAACCTTATGATTAATGATGAAGAATTGGTGTTGACCAGAAAATTTGGAGACCCCTTAATTTTTCATGGTATTAGGGCAGTGAAGGAAAATTATTGACCGCCCGCTCTTTCTATTGGCTTATAATTGTGAGGTTTATTCGGTTATGTGGTCTCTAATTCAGGTTACTAAGGGTTATTTTCTTGCACGTAGTTGCTGTTTTATTTACTGCCTTTGTGTGGCGTGTTAAACCATACAATATACATTTTGTTTTCTCATTCTGTTTTGATATCACGTGAAAGTTTTTTGTCTATCAACTTAGTTGGAGTATTTATTTGTTTCTGTAGAATGATGAAAAATATCGATGCAGTGAGACTGGTTATCGGATTCCAATGAAATGTGTGGAAAGTGAAGATCTTTCCAAAATTGAAAATAAGGAAAAACCTCAAACAAGACGAGCTGCTTTTGAGATCTCCAATGGTGGTGTAAAACCACTTGTCATGTTGCATGACACGGACAGACTCATTACGTCCATAAACCATAGAATCTTACTGGATGATTCATCCACATCAAAGGGTAAGTCACAGGCCTACATTACTTATAGAAGCTGTATTCCGGCAGTTAATGAAGAGAAGCTGTCAGTACTTGGTTTCGAGGTATGTGTCTTTTTATTTCCCTCTTATAGTTCTTAATGCACTTTATTACTTCGACAAGAGTGCACATGACTATTATTGTTCATTCTGGTATTCTGAAATACGGTCAAATAATATGTAGCTCACTTTTCATTTTCATTCACTTGCAGGGGTTTTATTTTCATATTCAAGCTTCTACCTTCTGACTTCTTTTTTTTTTTTTTCCCCTACCCTACATTTATTTAGAATACTAATTTGAAATTCTAATTCTGTCATCCCACTTGAGTGTCAACACAAATAATGAGAATGAAAGTAGACTTTTCTATGCTCCCTCCACACTCCTTGCGCCTTCTAATAGCAAAATTGATTTTAGTGTCTTGTCTTTGCTTTCCCTTGTCAGTTGCAAACCTGAAACTTAAATGTTTTAACACATCACCTTGTAGAACCTGTGCTGAACTGCTTTCTGTGTATGCTTAAAATATTTAGCAGTAATCAGAAAACTGCACTGAATCTAAAGTATTATACCATAATAATATATTAGCATTGTTATATGTATGGTTTTTTGTATGATTCAAGTGATCGATGTTATATACATAAAACTGCTCTCAGCATGGTCTTCGAAAAATTGAGTCTTGATCTGGATGACTTAGGGGTTTCCTAACGTGGCACTTGCATTTGCCAAATTGATAAGAGTGGGAGTAAAATGTAGTTTTGGGATTTAAGAGCCCTTGTCAGAAGAGATGGAATACTCCACTACTTGATGGTTGAGCCTGGGGCCATATGTTATCTGGCTCTTGTCAGTCTCATTCTTTCTATTTCGTGCTTATCTTTGCTTTTCTCCCCAGTTAATGGAATAGAGTGATTATATCTGCAATTGTTAATTGAATACAGTGATTATATGTCAGTGTTGATACATATATGTTGAACTGCTGTGGACAGGGTATTGTGTTGTGTCTGTTGGTCATTAGCGGTTCAGCTGTTTACTTTAGAAGAAAGCGGGCTCTTACAACGTTGGGAGTAGGAGCGGGAAGAATCACAGCTAACTCTAGATTCTAATTCGGCGCGCTGTGATAATTCAAGCTTGCTCTTTCATCATGTAAAGCCAATTTCCAGTGGTCATCAAGCTACATGGTATAGAATCAGGGGCCAACTATTTAGTGTTCACCATATGCAACCTACAGTCATCCCCTTGACAAAATCGTTGTAACGAAATCATTCTTTCAAGTAATTGAGTTATTGGCGTCAACCAGGTTCTTTGCATGCAGGAGTTTCTGTTTTCTTTTTTTCCAGGGCTTCTGTTCTGTTTTCAGCTTTGCAAGCCTTAATTAGTGTGATTAATATTATCAGCCATTCATGGTTCTCCTTAATCTCTCGTTAACTCTAGAACTGTTTTCCTTATAATGCACTTCCCTACGAAATTGGCAAAGCTTGGGAGCATATCTACTTTTTACGCCTTGTGAACCAGTGGTTCAATATTAAGATTTGCTAATTACAAGGAGTTCATACCCCGTACGTAGCCCCAACAAAGGTCAGAAAGACAAATTGAAACTCTTGATTTGGACAATTAATTACACAATGCTACCGGGACAGGGTTGCATTAGCATCCCGTACTAGTTGCCATTCTCAAGTTATACCCGCGCAAACATGTCAGGGAACTAATGGAACTAATGAAATACAAACTAAAAAATTTCTACGGGATCTTACGTGTGTGTGAATCCAAGCGAAGCACGCTCAAACTCTTTACGAGGAAAATGGGCTAAACTATGCACTTAGTCAATCCGTTATTGGAAGGAATAGACATCAGAACGTAGAGCACTCCCAAAACACTAAAGCTCCGTTCTCGAAAGCAACAGATATCAGAAAGTAGAGCACTCCCACAACACTAATGCTCGGTTCTCGGAAGCAACATTGAAGCAGCTAAAGCCCATAAACAAGTGATAAACCTAATACCAAAGAACGTTCTCCGGATCCGTATACCGAGAACTGCTCCAAAATTCTGCTTTCTACTTCTAAGTAGTAAAATTACAGAACAAGATATAATATGTTATTGCCGCCTTCTTTGAAAAATATACAAGACAACAGGCATTCGTGCCTTCTGTCAATACTCTATGGACTCCTTGAGCACATCAACAAAGCATTAGCAGGACAAACTCCAAACAAAAGAATGATGTTGTCGATCAACCTCAACTTAAACAACAAAAGCTCCTCCTTTTTAAGGACACATCTACACTGGTACAGCAGCAAACAGGAATTACAAACAGAAGGCGGAAATATGGAAATTACAAAAAATAATCTGGAGTCTTGCGTGTGGTGTCAGGCTCTATTTGCCGAGGTGCTGGGTCAAATTGAAGAAAATTCTGATCCATGTTCTCCCCAATCTCTAAAATTGCAGCCATATTTCCACATCGGTAACAATAGTTAGGAGCGCTAAATACAGTCACCACATTCTTGTCCTGAAAGAGAATTAAATGTCAGTTATTTGCAAATAAAGATGAAAAATGTGGTGAAACAAAGCTAAAATGTTCCTACTAAGTTCCAAACCTGACACCAATTGAATCCTTCCATGACAAGCTGGTGGGCCCTTGAAATCAGAGTGAGTCCATTGGTATGGTTAAACTGAGCTGCAATATCCTGCCCAAATGTATAGCCAGCACCACGGGGAGATATTCCCCACCCACAGCGGTCATCTGGATCAGACCACAAGAGATCGCACATGGGTCCTTCATGTGGCACCTAATGCCAAATGCGAAATCCATGATTATACGAAAATGATAGCAAATGCCAATCAAACATTAGGTTCAATAAAAACCAGAGATCTCATCTTCATAGTGATTCAATAAAGAACATCAGCCTAGTGATTAAAGTCATACCTCCTGTATGCGGTCCAAGGCTCTGATGTTATCTAGTGTATCCAGAGAGGGTGAAAGTCCTCCATGTAAACAGAAGATCTAAGATAATAAAAATAAATCGTGGTCAGAGGCTGCTGAGACATTAACCAAGGAAAACAGTCCACATAATGTACAACTCAAACCTGACTCTCAATAAGGGCTGTGAGGGGTAAATAATCAAAAAGGTCTGTAAAATACTTCCAGACATTGGCATTTCCATATTTTCTCAAGCATTCATCATAAAATCCATACCTGAAAAAGGAACAAAAAGAAGACATAAATCTTTACAGCAGGCTAAAGTAACCACTGTGCATGTGTGCACATCTGTATGTCTGCATGTTTGTGTGCGCCCAGGGGAGTTAGAACATTATGATTATAACATGTCTCACCCATAGATATCAAGCTGTTACTAAAATTTACCAAGAGAAAAGATTCTGTTATAAGCTAATGTAGCACCTGTAAGTAGCTAACATCCAGAGAGAAGATGAAGATGATGACATTTCTCGACAATGCAGATGATGTTGTTTCTGAACTTTTATTACGAGCAGTATTCTCCAATGTTACAAAGCTACTATACCACATAAAAGTATCTAAATCCATGTTCTTTTCTTAACCGTCCCTCATCCTTCTTATCTATGACTATGAATCCTCCTCTCTTACCTTTTTCTCTCCCTCTAACCAACTTTTTGCCAAGTTTCTCAAACCAATAAGCAAATATTTGGTTGATGACATTTGTGGAAAATGGCATTTGATAAGAGCTAGAATTCATATCAAAATACACTTTCACACAAAAAACAAAAAGGATTGCAATGCAAAACTGTATATTTAATTTAAGAATCCATGGATCAATGCTCCAGCATAAATGCATAAATAGATAAGCAATTGTATAATGACCACTATGGATTTTGCATTCATCCATTTTTTTACCAATTCCATAACAGTTTGCAAACTTTATGAAATTCCAAGACCACCACATCATGTGTATCACACGAAAACTAAAAGTCCTTTTATTTTCATCTGTGATCAATGTTTAGTTACTTGGATTGCATACACAGCTGTTTGCAAATGCCTGTTAACTATTTGCTCCATGAAATCTGAATCCTGACATTCTCCATCTACAAGCAATGGAATCTTTTAAGTCACAGAGGATTCAGTTTGACTTACAAATTCCTTGCATATACTAAGATTCAGGGGACAAATGTCTCGAAAAGAAGTAGCATAGAGACTGACAAGACCTTAAACAAGATGGAAATTATCATTGAAGAATCACCCAAGAAACCATGTCATTTCTCAATATAACATTTACATTATAATGTTATGGCCACAATCAACAAATTCCACTCAATGAGTAAAAAGAGCTACTGGTTTCCCCTCCAAAATAAACTGGCCTCTTGCAGTCTTGTTACTTGAGACCAGCTTAAAGGTTACACCATGAATTATGATCTAAAAACTTCAAATGCCTGAGAAAAGATCTTACACTTGTGTTATTTGCCGACTCTCATGATTCCCTCTAAGGATTGTAATTCTATCTCTGTACCGAACTTTCAGAGCCACCAAGAGTGTGACAGTTTCCACTGAATAGTATCCACGATCTGCATACAAACTTAACTGATAAAAAAGTGATACCATATTTTATTATGAAATTTTCAAATAAATGCCCCAAATTCAAATCTAACACCATACATGTAATCCAGCTATTAAAACGAAGATAGCCTATCTCACAACCAAAAACGACATCATTCACAATCAGAATCACTAATATTCTTGTACATCTAAGTAGAACTATTCATAGCCGTATTAAATTGGGATAACATTTTATCGCTAATCTCGGTTAAATTCGTATACCTATCAATAACACTCGAATAAAAACAAGACACGAATATCGAAAGATATACATCAAGCCGATAATCAACATGGAGTACATGAATTCACCAAAACATTATCATGTGATTCAAAGTTGACGAGGACGTTGACTTACCTACGTAATCGCCCATAAAGAGATAATTAGTATCAGGAGCATTGCCACCTATGCGAAAGAGCTCGATTAGATCATAAAACTGCCCGTGAATATCGCCGCAAACGGTGACCGGACACTTGACCGGCTGCACGTTCCACTCCTCCACCAAAATCGCCCTCGCTTGATCGCACAGTGTCTTCACCTCAGCCTCCGGTAATGGCTTGCACTCCATCAAGTGCTCGATCTGCCTGTCCAGATCCCCGTGCGACGGCATCGTTTCACTCTAACAACAGATAACAGCAGATCCACGGATCGATAGATCAAAAGCCTATAAAGTAAAAAAAAATCGGTAACCTGTTCAGGTAAGTTTTTCGAATTACTAAAACGGAGCGTTTTGAAGATCGGAGCGATTTCGATCTCTCGATCATTGATTCATTCTTTTAGCTGTTTCACTGAATTTTTTCTTTTAAATTTTCTAACGTTTTTGTTGTATTACACAATTATTTGTTTGTTTTGAGAAATGAAAAAAAAAAAAAAAGAAATGGAGGGGAAGGGACGGGGAGAGTGAAATGAAACGCAAATGCAAATGAAATGGTGATTCGACCGTGACGATGATGTTTTGTATTATTTTATTTTATTTTATTTTATTTTTAGTTCATTTGTTTTTTAATATAAAAAGAAATTTTTTTTTGTTCGTCAATATTGTAAGGAACGAGAATTTTCACGCTCCGGTGGCTCCGCCGGGTCAAATTCGTAACGGAGCGTGACACGTGTCCCATAAGCTTCACTTTTCAATGTTATTTTATTAAACAAAATTAAACACCATATTTTTTGGTTGTAGTATAATTTCTTTGTTGTCTGCGGCTGGTCATTGTGTTTTAATATCAATACTTTTTGTCATCTAAAAGAATTGTGCGAGTGAGGAACATTTATTCGGTCAAAGCTAGCACAACAAGTTTGATTCAGCTTTAGAAAAATGAGTATAGCTCACCCATTCGAGGAACTCTAACGCACCTCATCTATTTTAAGCAATTAATTTTAGAATAAATATACAAATTATGAATTTTCTTTTTTTTCTAAAAATTCTAACTCAAACTAAAATCGGCCCTCAGATTGTGTGTGTGTGTGTGTTTTTTTTTTTTTTGGATTGATCTCATAGCAGACCAAAAATTAAAATTAGAAGGTGCGCAAATAAAACTTATTATTACTTTGTTGAATTAAGAAGTACCAATTTTATTTTTTTGAACCTATACTATGTAGAAAATTTTTTGTAAGTATAAGACCCGAACCCTCTTCCTCGTGTTGAGAGAGGAACCTTGATCGATGATGGCTGGGTGGCAAATTTAAATTAATTTAATCACTTTAGTAACGTCCCAAATCCTTTACGCAGTCTGCCAATCAATAAGTATCCTTAAACCAGGGATTTCGTATTGAAGTCCAATTGGGCCTTAGATTATCAAACAACGTAACCCACAACTTCAGCCCAACCTGGCTTTTTAGTTGGTCCAAGTTGTACGCACTGCCCGCCCCAGATATGACCATCAACTTACGCAGCTAATAATCCACATGCCAGAGAAAAGCACCAGTTTGAATCTCTTTTCTTTCTTTTTCCCATTTAGGTAATTGGCTCCATGTTGAATCATTCTTACTTTAAACTCAGTCTTAGCTTGCTTCTCAACTTAAGCAAAACAAAACAAAAACGAGAAAAGAGAGGTGGGATGGAAAAGCTTTATTAAGAGAGAGAGAGAGAGAGAGAGAGATAGAGGCTCTTTTGATTTTTAACTTTGAACAAAATGGACAGCATATGTTATTGCTGCTATTGCTTCTTTTTTTTTGAATTGCTACGAGACTGGAAGAATCTCATGCAGTTTTTACAAGTTTGATTGGACCAAAGACCAAAACAGTACCAAAGAATCCAGAGAAAAAGACTAACACAAGATGCAAACACCTTCCTTTTTCTCCCAGCGTAACACCCCCCATAGCACCTTTAAATCTTTAATTGGTGGACTCACTTTAGTTTGGGAACTCATGCCACCTTTTCAAAAAACAGTTCTATATAATACAATATTAAATATTATTTTTATTTAAAATTATACATAAAGTATGAATGAGACTAAGACATAGCCAAACCCAAAGCCAAAATTTTGATTGATTGATAGATAGAGATAGGTACATGTACACTCCTTACATTCATGCATGCTGCTAGCTACGAACATATTCTTGACTGTTTCATATTCTTTGCACTATTATGTAAGATTGATCTTCATCAATTAATCTCTCTCATTCTATTTTCACACAATTTTATAAATTAACAAAAAATACATGTTAAACATTAGAGCTGACAGAGTTTCTACAAAGGATGGATGATTATATATATAAAACTTCTCTGTAGATTCTTTCAATCGAGCGTATGCTGTGTGAGACAAGCTAGCTAGCTTCTATTTTTTCACCCACTCCCCCAACATCTCCCAAAACAAATTGTGCTTTAAGTAAAAAAATTGAGACTTGTATGCACTCTGGGATTCTGACATATTTCAGGAGTATTATAAATTCTACAGCTAGATGTGGCAGGCATATCTTCGTCTCATCTTCTGCACTTTTGTTGCAGCTTCTCAAACCTTGATACCTACGACTGTCCTGGAGGTCGTCTAGAGTTCCCAGCCCTCCTGAAAACAATAAGTTTTTAATTGAAGAAAAACAAAAACTATGGTTAGTACTAACGAATAATTATTTGTTATTGTTAATTTTCTCATCCATTTTATATATTTGCATATTTTTGAAGTACTTTAATGCTTCTAAAAGCAAAAATATGGTAAATAATTTATGCTTAGGTGACTACGTACGTTATACTTGATAAGACTGCAGTATTTATATGTATGATAAAGGGAGATAAAGAAAGATAAAAGCAACAACACACGATGAAAAGGTTGTAAAGGCTTCATAAATGTAGAGAACAAAATAAAAATGTTAATTAACTTTGAAGAAACATAATTAAACAGGCAACAGCAAAGGAATAAAGTGGAGAGACAGAGACTTTATTCCCCTTTTTTTCTTCGTATGGTTAGGTATAGGGTTTATTAAAACGTTCTTATACTGTAATCTATGAGAGAGCACGGCCTTGATGCAAGTACACAATGAAACAGTACCAAAAAGCACGAAAACCCTCATCGATAGATATGATATATTATAATCTCACCATTGAAATAAAGCAAAAAGGACGGTATTAGGGTAACGAAAGCAGCTGCCTAGTGCTGGTGCAGAAAAAGGAGAAGAAAAAAAAAAAAATTCTTGCTTTGAGTTCTGAAAATTTGCTGAACAAATTATACATCAATTAAAAAAGCTTAATTATCTTGAAATCATATCATAATAAGCTCAAATAAGTAAAGAGTATCTATGAGTAAGAAGATATTAATGCAAAAAAAAAAAAAAAAATTCCCCGCGATTATTTTACAAGATTCGAGTCAAATTGTACCAAAATTTCGTTTGTAACTGTCATATTTTAATTTAATTTTAGACACAATGCAAATAAAATATTTGGTAAAAAATCATTAATGTCTAATTCAAGAATTAGTAATTTAATTAATACATTACATAAATAATTATAAAATAAAAATTATAACACTTCAATTTCAAAGAGTCTTAAATGGTGGATGAAAAATATAGCTGACAAAGACCAAAAAGCAAAGTAAATTATGGTAAAGCCACCGAAGATTTAATTGTTTCTTTCTCACCACACACCAAAACACACACACAGACCGCAAACACGTTTAATTACAGTTACCGCTTAAAAGTGTTAAAACTCGTAATCCATAAACTCATGATGGCAACTAAATCACAGACAAACAACACAAACATGTTTGAAAATACGTAGGTAAGATAATATGAACCTGTTATGAATAGGATCTGGTCCGTTAGGAACTCTTCTTTTGCTCATCATATAGTTAAGATCCAAGTTCGGGTGGTCAATGAATTTCGCTCTATCTAAAGCCTCCGCATACTTGAGATTTTGCCTGGATTTAGTTGTTAAGGGTGTTGTCGAGTTTCCTCCACTTTCCAGGCTTCCAATCAAGAAAAGACACATAAACCCCGCTACTACAAGTGCAGTAAACAAAGCCTTAAAGAGCAAACAACTACTTCCCATACTTTATATCCCCCTATCTATATATATAAATAAATATATGGATATTTCGTCTTCGAAGAAGTTTGGTTGTACTTCTAGGACATATATATGTATGAAGAGATAACTCAGAAGAAGATCATCAACACTGCATGATGATTGTGATGCATACAGGTACGAGGGAAAGCAAGGGAAGAAGCAAAGAAAGAGAAGGGAAGTATGCTAAGGCAAGTATTTTTTGTTCTGGGGAAGCTAATATATTTTTCTTTTTTACTTCATGGGTTAGGGGTGGTTAGTATTCTTTATAGGTAGGAGAGTCTTGTTGCACTTTCTCGAAACGGGAGAGAGAGAGAAAGAGGGCTTAGCTGGTTTCGAACGTGACATGGAGGGAACCCTTTGCTTTATACTACTGTTAAGGTGCCAATACGACACACTGTCTTTTGCTTTGATTTATTTTTGTGTATTTTCATGCACTTAACGATACCAAAAGACACTAATACTATCATTCCTTACGTACAACAGGATGAAAGCCAAAGCCTTTAAACGACCCCAAAGTGGCTTGGTATCTTCATGTCATGAGTGTTGTAAGGTTTGAAGCAATATGTACATGTGCAAGATTGTGGGGGAAAACTATAAAGTATCTCATCAGCAATTCAAGCATTTTTTTTTAACATACAACAAAAACATGGATGACTATATATATATATATATATATGAAATAGAAATTTTAAGCATGTCAAAAATTTTAAAAAAAAATTGAACGTGTTAAAATTTTATTGAATTATTTTACTATTAAATGGTATCATACTTTATATTTATTGTAGACTTTTTCCTATTTAATTAATGTATCATTGAAAATTGAATTATGAATTGAATCATGTTAATATTGAATGTTTGACGGAGGAAAGTGAGAAAGAAAATTGAAAGAAGAAAAAGTCCTATTAGTGTACCATCAATTGTTGAACTTAAAGGACACATTACAGTTGGGGTAACCTATAAGTTAATAGACCATTTTTAAGTTAGGTTTGTGATCATACATGCTTTATCCATATAGAGTTGAAAAAGTAACGACAAAATGCCATGCAACATAGATATTTGGTAGAATATCTCTTTTCCAACTGTTGATGGTTTGAAGGCTGGGTTCACCTTCGTAGAGCTATACAAAGATATATATATCTGTCCAGAAACGATTAAACTTGCCCTAATTACTGCTGCTTGCACAAGTTCACAAGTCACAACTAATAGCATCCGGCAGTTTTCTTTTCTTTAATTTCTTTTTTTTTTTGACCCATTTAATTGGCTCTAAACTGTGTTCTTTAGGAACTTTTTAAACCCTAAAGACTATCCAATCTAATTTCTAAAGCCATGCGGTCGCTGATTCCGTTGTATTTCACTGTTTACTAAACACGTTCATTATCTATACTCATACAGTATACAATATGTTGTCCACATCGTACATATATTTACTTTACGGTGGCGGCCAGCTAGCTGGTCCACATTTATATATGCCTTAATCCCCTGAGCCACTCTTTGTTGAGACTGCAGCCAGCTAGTTTAATTGCTTGATCTATTTGACCACGATGTGATCTCGAGGAATATTTATAAAGATTGTACAAACACAAACATATAATTTATATATAGAGCTAGATGTATATGAATAATGAATAATAATATTAGTTAGAATAGACAAAGATATATAGAGTACTGGTTCCTTTGCAAGAAGCCTTTAATGGAGGCGAATATATCATATCCCATGCATTACTACTCCATATTGCTAAAAGATATAGCATATGGCACAATTTGTCTTATCCATACCATATGAATCTAACAGTAGAAACATTTTAAAGTTTTGTGTTGGAGAATCCAATGCCTTCTTGCTGTAATAGCTTATCAATGAAGGTAAAGCTGGTAATCCCTTAAGGAATTTTTACCCTATGTTTGGGCTAAGATATCAGATGCTTCCCCTAGTGCACACGTTATTGTTCTTCAATTTATAGTAATATTGATTTTAATGTGCCTTTGCAAAGTTATATATGCAACATATATAATTTAGAATAGATGGCTGCGCCGCCTTTCTTTGATATTCCAACTTAATTAGTATATATATAAGTATGTATGTATACGTAAATATAATTGGCGTCAAAGTAGCAGAATTCTTTATTGTTGGTCGATGAATTGTTCACTTGACTGAAAAGAAAACAAGACGGAAAACCAAAGTATGGCATCATTGTTAGTGCAATCATGAAAGCAAGTTTGCTGTTTGAATATATGTTGAACGCATGAACTGTATTGTACTCGTAATCTTCCTTTCTGATAATTGAAATCTTTTTTTCAGGTCTAACTTACCCAAAAAGGATATTAATTAAATTAATTGTATATCTTAATTTGTTAATTAATCCAGCAGATCATAGACCCACATCTGGATCGCATTAAAGCACTTTGATTTGAAGCTTCCATGGAAAGCTTGTTATACGGAATCAAAAATCTATTCAGATTAAAATGGCTGGCTACAACTCTGATCGTCAGTTGTACAAATATTATAACACAGTAAACCTTCAAGTTGGCAATCAATCTAAGGAGTAGTCCTTCTGTTACTGTATGTAATAGCTAAGAATATTGGATATTTGTCCACGTAATAGGATTTTACCGCATCTTGGAGGATTTGTTTTCGAAAAGCAAGCTTTGCTTTTCTGTAGCTAAAATGGCAATGCTTAAGAACAAAAATCACTATTGCTTTATGAGGTTAGTGAAGGTTAGTGGTAGTGGAAGGAATGTTTAGGTTTTAATTAATTTAACTGGTTATATCTTTCATGTAAGAATCTATCTTTATTCATTTATTCACTTAGATAATTAAATTTTGTATTTTAACTACTCCTTAAGCTGAGAAAAGGGAAGCCTATATCAAATTGAGATTCTCTCTTGTTCTAATTTACCTATTGTTTGAAAAAGATAAAGAAAAAGAAATTCAACAATTCTATATTATTATTATTATTATCATCATATATGATTAAAATTTATTATTTAACATTTTCCTTTCTTGAGCCTTACAAAACTAAACTGACATGAACTGTTTGGATGCTATGCGATTAATATATATATATATATATATACACATACATACTTACATTTATATATATATATATATATATAAATAAAAAAAGGAAAAAAATCAGAACTTCTTTATGGATTCGTACAAGACAACTTTGTGCAATGTTCCCCCACAAGAACAAGATCGATATAATTAATTTTGTGTTTATTAGAGACTTGGAATAACTCTAACAAGAGGCCCCATCGAATTAATGATTATGCCTTGACAACCAATAGATTTTAAGTTAGCTTTTTATGCATAATTATATTCATGCTTCTTGGCCCCTTATTGCATAATGAGCATTTTTAAGAGCCAGGTGGGGTCATGTTTTGAAACATTTTTCTTCTACAAGTTTCTTCTTTATAATAATAATAATAATAATAATAATAATTAACGAAACCTTATCAACTATCTTTTCACCATCATAATTAATATATAAAAATATCAATTGATTATTTTAATGGTAACGGGGCGGGGGTTTCAGCTTCAAGTATAATTTTCATTTCAACATAACGTGGCTCTAAATTATTCCAATTATAATACGATAAAACCCCTTAGATTTCCTATCCTCGAATTGAACAATTTGTACCACTTTTTATATTTTTGCGTACAAAGTGGAAAATGTATGCTGCATTCTTTTTTTTTTTTTTTATATTTTTCCAAATATCTTATTAATAAATAAGTAAGATTTGAAATTTTATTTCTTTTCATATTTGTGTTACAAGAGATTTTATTATTAAAAAGCTTAATACTGTTATTTGAATTTTTACTTACAAATTTAAACTTTGAGTTAAGCAGTAATTTAATATGGTATGAAAGTGAGTTTAACCAAAATTGTGTATTTGATTTTTCTTATATATTTTGTATATTTTTTTGTCTTCTTTTATACGTTTCGAGTTGCTTTCTATCTTCTATCTCTATTTGATTTGGTTCACGTGATAAGTCTGTATTAAGCATCGATTTTATATGTGAAGGATCTTGTTAGAGTTTAGATTTCTGTCTGCATTTCATTTTTGTTTAGTTTAACTCATGTAACAAACTTTCTCAGTGCCGATTTTGCACAAGAGTAGCTTGTTACAGCTTTTGTCTTTAGGTCTTTTATCTTTGTTTTACATGGTTCACGGGATTAACTCTTTTAATATCGATTCTCTAAATGGATCTTGCGTGTGAAGGATTTTGTTAAAATTTAATATCGTTATTTGAGTTCTTACTTACAATCTTAAATGTTTGGATTAAACAATAACACACCCAAATATTATTTGAACATCTTTAATTTCATACATTCTAAGTATTATTGAGTTAACTACGTACACTGATTATATAATTCAAACACTGTCAAATTGAATTATCCTTAATTCCATTTTAACTTGATTTATCATTCTCAAGATCTTGACCTCCCAGTAAAATTAGTGATCTTCGTAAGCCTACTTGTACTTTACATCATAAACCCCGATGACCTAAATTAACAAAAAAAAATCTAAAATTGGCAATTACGTGGCACAATTTCATTAGCAATCTAAACACATGCAAATTTCGTTCTGCACGCAAAGCCAGTCAATACAGACAATAACCATACGGGACTACTAAAAAAAATAACGAACTCAAACCAAACAAAATCCAAATGAGCGCCATCCAAAACTGCCCAGCTCAAAGCATGTTTCTTCAGTGTAAAACGACAGCAAGGTTAATGAGAAACGCAAAAGTGGTGGCGCTGAAAACCCAACCGCCCACGACAGCACTCTCGGCTGTCACTGCTAACATGAGCACCGGCGTTACCATGAACAACGACGTTGTTGATCCACTTCAGCTCGAAGCCATTTTTGAACAGAAGCGTTCTCTTAGATCCAAAATTCGCAAAGATCTCAAAAATATGGACCCACTTCAAAGATCTCAAGAAGGTCTTAATTTGATTGTTATTGTTTGGTTAATTGCGCTTCAAATGTTTGTTTATTTGTCTGATAGAAAATCCCATCCGGGTTTTATCGAAATGCCTGAAAACAGTTCTGTTAACTATTCGTAATCGTTTCTGTTTAAAATGAAAATGTCTGTATCTATTGATGGTGTAGGATTGACTAAATTGATATGACTGTGATTACTGACTGCTGCTAAATATTTCAGGCAATTGATGTCAGATAATGCCAAATATACGAATTGGACATTTATTTTGATATTTTCTTTTCGTTTACAGATAATTTAATCCAAGATATTGTTTTGAAATCTTCTTGGTTCAAAGCTAGCAAGAGCTTATGTTCTTATATAAGCTGTGCGGCTTTACGAGAAGTGGATACGTCAAGAATTGTCTCGGAAATTTTGTCCAACCAAACCAATGGTTTGTCAAAAACTTGGGCATGTTATATTTTCTTGCAGGACTGCATATTTTTCTTTCTTATTGTTCTTGCTTAGGATAGATCTTCACATCAATATGTAGTTGTTGTTAGTGGAACACTTTAGCATTTGTTGTAAGAACTTGGACATGAAAACTAAGAGGATGACAGGAGGTACTTAAGTAGTTGGGAACTCTAAATTAGACTTTGCAGTACTTGTATTTTACTCTTATCATTTAACAAACGTGCTTATACAGAATTACTTTTTCTGCCTATTTGTCATCTTGGCCGCTTATACTGAAGGATAGCAAGACCCATCTTGATAACATGTAAAACATTAAACGGGCAAACCTGCAAGATAGAATACAAAAAACGTCAATTTTTAGTTACATATAGCTACTCAGGCACTGTCATTGGTTAGTCTATGTTTCATATCTCCTGCATCATGCAAATCTCTCATCTCATTTGTATAAGACATCGCTGGGTAACCAATGGTGGACTAGAGTCTCCTTGAAATTTACAGCAGGTTATTTCTGATTGTCTTAGCATTTCAATGTGTTCATTAGTGAATAATTGCATATTGTGGATTTCGTTATGCTTCTAGAGATTCTTACAGCTCATTTTCAACTCAAGAGGGTAGTACACAGATAAGGAAAAAGCTTTATGTTCCACGTGTGGATGACAAGCACAGCAACATGAGAATGCTCAAGATATCCAGTGTCGACAACCTTGTAGCAAGCTCGAAGAACATTTTGGAACCTGCCTTAGTAGATTCTGATGGAAATCAATGTGAAGATGGTATGAATTCTTGGTATTTGCAGTTGTTTTTACATGTTAATCCTATGTCACCTGATAGGTCCTCAAAACTGTATCTTTACCATAGCAAGTTTGCCAAAACTGAATTAAAGGAGCTTGTTGTCTGTGGGAAATATTGAACTAATTTAGCATTTGATTATTGCAAATTTTTCCTGAACATATTATGAGACAGCATAAGTCCTAGGAAAGAGTTTGTGGACTATCATTTGTTGGTTCTATAATAACAATGCTACTCTATAATACTGTTTGAAATTTTCTATCAAATTCAGATGGTGAAAGTTTTGGGTTATTTACTACTATGATTTATAATTGTGAATGTTATTAAGATAATAGTCTCTTTAAGTAAAATCTGAAGTAGAAATCCCAGGCCTGCTCCTTCTGTATTGTCCCTCTTCATTATAATTTTGAAGATTGTAGATTTATTATGGTGCGCTTGATCAGGAGATAATTTATCTGAGGGGCCTATTTGGTGCAGCTATGCAGGCAAGTGAACCAGTTGATTTGCTTCTTGTACCTGGTAATTATCTTGATCCTTACTCTTTATTACCTACCAATTGCAAAAACCATTCGTGGGAGATCTGTAATGCCATTGGTGTTCATCATGTCTCTTTCTTTCTTATTCTTCAGGGATTGCATTTGACAGATCTGGAAGACGTTTGGGTCGTAGTGGAGGGTGAGTCAATACTATTTAAATTTTGTGTTTATTGCGTAATTTCTTTTTCCCATTATTATTGAACACCTTGACCATTATTATTTTCCATAACAACATTATGATGCCTATTACTTATTTAATTGAATATGTTATTGTAGCATCCCACTGGTAGACTGCAAATTAGATATTATTGTGGAACATATAGGAACATTAGTGTGAATCGAAGTAAAAGTTAATAGCCATCTCAATGCTAATATTTTGCTATAATGGCTTTTAATTTTGGGTGTTATCATTTTCTCTTATTCATATTTCTATCGAGACACTGGCTTATTATTGTACTGTTATTTCAATGCATGGAAATTTATGGAAGTTACTATGATGTGTTCATTAAGAAGTATCAAAAGCTTACACAAGAGCGGACATGGAAGCAGCCCCTTCTTGGTAACTTCTCACTTTTTGGTTAAAACGCATGCTGCTGGACTTTTTGCTTCAACATTTCAGTTTCATTTTATGTGTTTATTTCAAATCCTTGCTTATTGTCATTTGCTTGCAGTTGCATTGTCATACTCTCTGCAGATTGTGGAGGAACCGATACCAGTCACCCACCATGATGTTCCAGTGGATGCTCTTGTTTCCCCTAGTGGTTTCGTTCCTATAAGTGCAGTTGCTTTAGAGACATGTGATTAATTGTGGTGTCACGATTCTGCTAGATATGATTTATAAAAACACTCCTCTTGGAATTCGTGGTGTTGGTAGGGAATTTTCAAGTGTTGTCTTAAATTAGTGTGGGACAATGAAAGCTTAACCTTGTTAACAGCATGATGGAAATTGAACATTTAGTATTGTTTGATGGAAATTGTAACATTTAATATTGTTAAATCATATTAGACAGTATCAAAGTTAAGAAGTATTTGCATCTCTGCTTCACATATATTGTAGAAAATCTGGTCCGTTGCTGCATAGTAAAGGGATGCAACGATTTCCTGCTTAATTGCTGATCGACAATTGCTTGAGACTAAAAGTGCTGAAGTTGCATACATAGTCGCAGAAGATGAACTCTTCTACTACGCTCTGATTCTTAGAATTTAATTCAAAACTTGGTTCTTGCACAATGCATAGCCTCAAAAAGCCTATCGTGCAGCATGATTAATATGCTGGTTGGACTTTCGGACCTATGCTGCTTTTAGTTTTACTACCTTTCTTGGTAGCGTAGAAGTGAGGTTATTAGCAAATATCGTTGTTACCAGATACCATGTAAATACTTGGTGCCACAGCAGAGTGGCATTTGTCTAAATCAAGCACATTCAACTCTACATCTGCTTACATATCGAAAAATCTTTTTTTTTTTTTTTGGTTGCTTTTAATTCCTAAATAGACGGGCAAACAAAACAAAGGCCCAAATGCTCGAAGAGAATCTGCAATTAGAAAATTTAATAAGAAATGCTGCCAACATACATGGTTAAGTTCTAACCCAAGCGAAAATTTTCCTCTCGTAGACATAAAAAATTCTCATGTTTAGTTTACGTTTCGGACAATATCATCGATGACAAGATTCTATCAATGGAGTTGTAGATAAGTTGAGCAACTAATCTAGTCTATCTAGATAATATTGTTAGTATTGTAGAGTATGCTGCAAATAAAAAAAGGGGAATTAATAAGTGATCAATATTGCAATTTATACGCTGTACTGAGAATATGATCACCCCGAACCTAAGAAAAACTAGCCTTTATTGTGTTACATAAATTGATTATATTTGTTGATGCAATAAAATGGATTAATTACAATTAATGCATGACTAGTTGCTATTGTGAACAAACTTTAAAAAATAATTTTCATTTCCAGCATGTATATATTAAATAACCGATCCCATATAACTTGCTGATACTGTTTGATTAGCGTTAAATATTTATTTGATATTTGTTAGAATTTGAGTACTACTATATATCTCTAGCTTCCGAATTTCAGATTGAGTGTTACTGTGTTTGGTTGGATGGAATGGAGGGGAGAAAAAGAAAGAAATCCTCCAAAGAATTCTCGTTCTTTTATTTGGGTGCATATAATGTGGTGGAATGAGAATTCCTTAAGATTCCTTATTTCCCAAATGAAGGAATCTCTCTCCCAAAAGTTGAGAAATTATGTTCTAACCCTTCCAAATGTGTAAATTTTTTACTTTACTCCTCATTTATATATTTTATTCTAATATAATTTAAATAATTTTATTAAATTAATTTTTAAATTTAGCTAATTATTTGTTAATCAATTATTATGTTGTTTTAATTATTTATAAAATTAATTCAAATAATTATAATACTCATTTTAGTTTGTAAATTTAACTTCATTTTATGTAATGTTTATTTTTTTTATAAATTTGATATAATTTATTATTACAATATTTATCATCATTCTTACTATATATAAAAAATATATATATATTTTGTATATTTTAATCTCTAAATTAATTTATTAATTTATAAGTTATTTTATATTTCACATTTGTTGTTTATACAATTAGTCATATTTATTTAAGTTTTTATTACATGAGAAATAATTATTGATGTAACTGTACTTATATCTTTTTAACTTTTATAATGAAAAAATGATACAAACCAAAAATTAAAAAAAAAAATTTATGGTAATAGCCTAAATGGCTGATTTCTACGCGGAAGTTAATTATTAATAAACTACATCTAATTATATGATAAGCTTAAGGTTAATTTTTATCTTTAATTCACACTTTTTTTTTTAGTTTTTATGTTTGTTATTTTTATATTTAAACTTTTAATTCATGACAATAAATTGTCACATGGGTTGATCCTTTAATATTTAAAATTTTAAAAATAAATTAAATTATATTCAAAAATAAAATTAGTAAACAATTAATATTTTTATTAAAAAATTAAACTAATTTTTAAATAAAATGTATTTTTATCCAAAAACAAAAATAATGAATTCGTTTTCATCCATAATTTCTTATCACAACCAAATAAAAGAATACTATTCTTTTCTCGATTCTTTTCCTTTCTCCTTTTCTTTTCTCTTTTTCCATTTTCTTTTTTTTTTTTTACATTTTTTCAAATCATACGCTTCCTGACTTATTAACTTATTCTACAGAACTCTGGAGTGTATAAGACAATTGGCAAGGCATTCACTTTGAGGCTGTGCAATCCAACGGTTTGTCGTGCTGCAACTGTGCCGTATAAACGCAGCATTTGGTCTTGCCTAATACAGTATGGTATAAAAATCTACATTCAGGAACAAAATATACCCACGATTTGTTTTCGAGCATTTGCATGTTTTAGTAACTTTCTAAAAGTAAATGAAGGGATTATTCATCGCTGTATTACATATAAGCTAAGGCTAAGCTATGCTGGTCTTGCGATCTTTCTCTTTCGTGTTTCTACGAAGGAATTTCCATACAGAACGTGTGTTTAAATCAATTCGCGGAGAAACAACCCCTTTAAGTACATTTGTTCTTCGTTCATCTCAACAGTATTTCTAGTCTTCTTCAAACCAGAGCTCTAACCCAAATGATAAATGATGCAACCTCATCAACTCCGTTATGAAATGGAGTTTTGGAGCAGAACTGGTTATGAAATGGAGGAATGCTATGGGGAAAGTTGGTGGTATAACTGGTTGGGTTTTTAATTTCAGGTAATGCTTGATTAATCTGCTTGTGAAGCTTTCTAGTGCTGTAATCGGGGTCATTTGAGCTTGGAAAACTGAAAGGTTGGCATCTAATTTGTTTGTATTGTATTGAATATATTTGACGGGTAATTTTTTGTGATTGGAAAGGCAACCATTTTGCTTAGGATTAATGGCTTATGAGTTGTTTAGTCGTAGATAGTGTTTGTTTTTCTATTTGAAGTCTGAACACCACTAAATCTTAATTTATTAACGTATTTATTCTTTTTAATGTAAATATTTTTGTGTAAAATAAAAAATTTAAAATTAATATGTTGATATATATGTCTTAAAAAATTTAAAAATAATATATTAAGTTGTTAACCTATATAAATGTTAAGTAATATAAATAAAATATTTAAATTTATTTATATTAATATATTGGACATTTATGTGTTAAAATATTTGAAATTAATATATTAAATTGTTCGTATATATAAATGTCAAATAATAAAAATAAGATATTATTGACAAATAAAATATTTAACTCATTTAAAAATTTGGTTATTTAGATGTAATTTGAAATTTTTAATTTAATTATATTAAAATATTTTTAATAAAATTTTTAAATATAAGTTAAAAAATAAATAATTTTTAAACATCTAAATAAAATTATTTGAATTAAGGCCCTTAGTTGGATACTTATGGACTACAATTAAGGAAAATTTTAAATCAAATGAGAAATTTCATGTCTTTCCCCAACTATCTTTATCATATAATTTCATATGGTAGATTAAAATATTAAGGTATCTCTGTTTCTTACCCTATGTCTTGTAATATGCGTGTTATTGGCGGCTATTTTTGTTGTATGTTGATGTCCTCTCTTTTTCATATATTCCATTGCTGTTCAGACGAATCAAGCCTGTCTATCATCTAAGTTCTTATAAAGATTTGAGATTGTGGGATCATCATCACTTTACTGTTAAGAGGACAAGAAAGAACAATGTACCACTGCAAATTAAAATGCTTTTTATCTGCTAAATATATCTCTGTCTTCGTAGTAAGGCAATGATACGGATCTTGTTCAAAGTTCTCTTTATGCCATTTGATATTACCAAATTTTCTTATTGCTTATTCCTAAGGACGTCATGTTACCTAAAATATATCATATCTGTTGGCAGTGACCAAGGGCAACTAGTTCAAGTTTTAGTCAAAAGAGTTTTGGCTGAATTGAGTAATACTCCAATGATGGTGGCTGTTTATACCGTGGGACTTGATTCTCGTGTTGAAGAAGTTATGAGGTTGTTATATGTAAAATCTAATGGCGTTCTAGTTTCGGGCCTTTATGGCATAGTTGAAGTTGGTAAGACAACCCTTGCCAAGGCTGTTTGCAATAAAATTGTTGGTCAATTTGAGGGCTGTAGTTTCATTTCAAATGTTAGAGAAATTTCAGGACAACATCATGGTTTAATTTCTCTTCAAAAGAAGTTAATTGATGATATTTCACCTGATAACAAGCGGCTTACTGTGGATGAGGTTAGTGCTAATATAGCAACAATCAAAAATATTGTTCTTGAGAGAAAAGTTGTCGTTGTTTTATCTTAATGCAATGTGTGGAGAGAAAGAGTGGTTCTCTGAAGGAAGCCGAATTATTATTACCTCAAGAGAAACAGCTGTTTTACTTGAAAGTCATGTGAATCAGTTAAATGAGGTCCAAAAGTTAGATTCCTCTCAATCACTGCTGCTTTCCGGTTACCATGCACTTAGAAGAGAGAAACCTACAGAAGTTCTTGAATCTGTCTGAGCAAATTGTATCACTTATCGGAGGATTGCCTTTGGCTCTGGAAGTGTTTGGTTAATTTTTGTTTGATAAGAGGAGGATCATAGAATGGGGAGATGCCCTTGGAAAGTTGAGAAATAGTCGTCCTGAAAATGTTCAAAATGTGTTAAAGATAAGTTTTGATGGACTAGATGAACAAGATAAGTGTATATTCCTTGACATTGCATGTCTTTTTGGTGAAATGAACCTGAAGAGAGATATGAAGCGAGTGATACATTGAAGGGCTGTGGTTTTAGAGCTGAGATAGCAATCGCTATCCTCACAGCAAAATCTCTCATAAAGGTTACTAAGGACGACACTTTATGGATGCATGATCAGCTTTGAGACATGGGCAGGAGAGGCCGCAAGATTCTGGAAAGCGTAGTAGATTGTGGGTTCGTGATGAAATAATGACAATGTTAAAGCCCCAGAGGGTATTGGATAAAAGTACGACACCTGTTGAGAGATTTTATATGTTCTCGCTTACACTTTTACGCTTTACATATTCAAGTTTCTTGTTAATATAATAATAAATTGAGATTGAACAAATGGAAATTCTACTTAAACTCGCAAAGATATATACTAGTTCCAGAATAAAAATAATTAGTACAGAGCACTCTGTAATATATCGTTATTCATAGACTCAAAAGTAGCCTAACTGTTTTTGCTGCTACCTGATTTACTTATGCTTTAAAGTAATATCAATGCACTTTGACCACGGGGAAACAAGAAACATACAAGGGATAGTCTTAGACTTCAAAAGGAAACTGCGAAGGATTCAAGCGCCAGCACGACTTTCTGGGATAATTTTTTGAAAAGGCCAAGCGTCACCTCTGCCATTACATGCTCTAAAGGAAGATATATGAAATGTCTTCAACATAGAACTGCAAAGTGGTATTTCGTACTAAGCCCTTTAAATCAATGGTCAGTCTAAGACTGCCTTCAAATCAATTATGTAAAATTGGAAGGGAGGTTTAAATTCCTTCCCGCTGACTTGAAGTGGCTACAGCAGAAAGAATGTAGAATGAAAGTGAAAACACTTCCTCCTGATTTCTTTCCTTTTCAACTTGCTGCTCTTGATCTCTCAGAGAGTGGAATTGGAAGTGTGTGAGATTTATACACTAACAAGGTATGCTCTTCACTCATTACCGTCATAATTTTGGTGGACTGCAAGAATTAGTTTTGCTTGAGCAGGGACATTCATCTTTTTTTGTTCCACTTGTACTTACTTCAATGCAATTCTTTATGATTGTATCTTTTATCTTTGAAGAAAATCTTATTGTTTGCAAGGTGGCTAAGAACTTGAAGGTCATGAATCTGCGTGGTTGCTGGAAATGAAATGGGACATTGATCAGATACCTGCCAGATCAGATTGGGGGCTTGAAAATGCTTGACAAGCTTGTGCTGAGAAATTGTAGATCTCTTGAAACTTTACCAGAATCAATTGGAACCATATTGACTCTTACTAGTCTTAACACGTATAATGCCAATATTACTGAGTTGCCAGAATCAATTGGGATGTTGGAAAATCTTGTTGTGTTAAGGTTGAACAAATGTAGACAGCTCCAGAAACTTCCAGATGCAATAGGAAAATTGAAATCCTTGGTCCATTTGCTAATGGAGGAAACTGCGGTGACAGAGTTACCAGAAAGCTTTGGGATGCTCTCAAGCTTAATGGTATTGAAAATGGCAAAGAGACCACTTTTTAGAATGCCGGAAAACAGGAGACCAATGGAGACTAGAAATCCAAGTACGCAGGAGAATCCCAAGCTCACAGTACTCCCAGCATCTTTCTCCAATCTCTCCTTGCTGCAAGAACTGGATGCTCGTGCTGGAAAATAGGTGGGAAAATTCCCGATGATTTTGAGAAATTGTCTTCTTTAGAAATCTTGAATTTAGGCAACAACAACTTTTGCAGCCTTCCATCAAGCCTGAGGGGCCTCTCCCTCCTTAAAAAGCTTCTTTTGCTCTTCTGCCAAGAACTCGAGTCTCTCCCTCCTCTTCCCTCAAGTTTGGAAGAAGTTAATGTTGCAAACTGTTTTGCACTGGAGAATATATATGACCTTTCAAACTTGCAGAACCTACGCACATTGAATCTTACAAACTGTGAAAAAGTGGTAGATATTCCTGACCTTGAGTGCTTGAAGTCTTTGAAATGGTTGTGCATGAGTTGTTGCAATGCATGTTCTTCAGTGGTTAAGAGAAGACTTTCTAAGGTTCTATGTCTATCTCTCTCTGTTTGTCTAATTATCTGCTGCTACGTGAAACTGTCAGATTTTTGTTAATCTCATAATGCCCGAAATTTTGTCAGAGTTCCTGAAATGAAGGTTGTCTCCATTCGATACTCCAATGACAATTTTTTGTTGCAGGTTTGTTTGAAAAATTTATTCAATCTAAGTATGCCTGGTAGCAGAATTCCAGATTGGTTTACACCAGAGATGGTTACATACTCAGCACACAGAAACCACAAAATAAAAGGTGTGATTATTGGTGTTGTCTCTCTTAACCACCAGATACCAGATGAATTGAGATATCAACTCCCTTCAGTAGTGGACATTCAAGTAGAGATCCTCACACCGAAGAAAACCGTACTCACCACCGCATTGGACTTAGTAGGGGTACCAAAGACAAATGAGGATCAGGTTCACTTGTGTAGATATCCAGCATTTCGTCCCTTGGTTTCTATGCTGGAAGATGGTTATAAGACGCGGGTGACAAAACAAAACCCGCCAATAGTAAATGGAGTTGAGCTGAAGAAAAGTGGGATTTATCTGGTTTATGAAAATGATGACGATTATGGTGGAGAGGAGGAATCATTAGATGAAAGTCAACAAACGGTGTCAGAAAAACTAGCGAGATTTTTCAGCTCTTTTCAAGAAGATGATCACCGAGTGTAAACAGAGGGGAAATTCATCAAAAGGAGTTGTTATCATAACAATAAATGTTGTTTTGAGTTTGCATGCTTATCACTAGAAACTGAAAAAGCGCTTTGTTAGATTTTCCACTTAATTCAGACACGTGAAGTAGAACAATAGTAGTAATAAAAGACGGTTTCAATGTACATGCATCTACAGTTGAACAAGACAAGGGTCCATTTTTTTATTATACATATATATATATATATATATATATATATGTGCACACTTCGATTTCTGACGCATTTTGACAGAAGAGAACCAGGTGGAAATTATTTTTCCTGGCTCCCGAAGTGAAAAAAATTCTTTTTATGCAAGTAACTTCCCCACGATTCCATTTCCTTATTTGTAGTTCACATGCAAAATTATGGAAAATATTCGAAAATGTCCTTCTGTGCCCCCAAAAATTCAAAAATACTCTTTTCCATGAATTTCAATTAAACATGCCTATTTGTTACCATTTCAGACAAAAATGCCCCATGCCATACTATTAAAACACATACAATTTACTTTTTTCTTCTTTCTTAATTGATCATCCCAATTGAAAATCATAATATTGTATAATTTGTATTAATTTCAAATAAATCTTGGTAGTTAACTATTATTAATTTAATTTACAAGCTTTATTTCAAGATGAGTGTATTTGATAGTCGATCTCCCTTGAAAATAAGATTTTACAGAATTTGAACTCGATTTAAACTGTTGTGCTCAATAGTCTAACTCGAAAACTAGTTTTCAACACCTAACTAACTTTCGAATAAAAACATAACACTTATTTTGTAAAGTTTAAATCTTATATAAACTATTGTGTTTGAAAGTCTAATTTAAAAGTTAATTTCGAACACTTTACTCAAAATTAACTTTTGAATAAAAACACGATACTTATTTTGTAAAGTTTGAACCTTTTATAGATTATTGTGCTCGAAAGTCAAACTCTACAAAATAAGTATCGTGCTTTTACTCAAAAGCTGATAATTCAAATTAAGTTCAAATTCTACAAAATCAGATTTCGCATATAAAATAAACCAAACCTATTAAATAGAAAAAAAATCGACGATTACAACTTGTTCAAGTTCTAACTACTGTCAAACTAGTACCGCAAATTGAAGCGAAGTGACGACACTACTTAAAGGTGAAGGACGTAAAGAGTGCTCGAAACTGAAACGGGCAGATGTGATTTTGTTTGCAAGATTATAGGTGTAAGAGTAGTTTTATCCAAGAATGACAAATTAGGGCATGTTTAATTTTTGATGGCAAAGAAGGGTATTTTCGGTTATCTACGCAAAATTATTTGATTTTCATTGTCCGTAATTTTCCACCACTGAATTTGATCTTCAGATAAACGATCTTTTAAGGCTTAAGCTTTGCAGACAAATTTTTTAAGAATGGGATAATAACATTCATGTACATAAATTTTTATTTATGAGTCATGCTCTTCACCTTAAAAGCATGAAAATTGAAAAACTTAAATTTTATATTAGCATAATAACATTTATGCCCAATTATATGACATCATTTATCATGCAAAAGAATGACTATTAGTTTTTATCATTATTTATGATCAGTGAAATAAATACTATAACACTTAATTATATATCACGTTTATTAAAATATAAATTTTATATCTCAAATTGGTAAATATATCATCACATATTATATTAACAAAGGTGGAATGCAAGGCTTACATGCTACTAACGACACCTATTAATAATAGTTAATTATATTTTATTATTAGTAATATTCATCAATAAATATTATATTATTTTTTTACATTGATTAAGATATCAATTGCACTGACAAACAAATGAGAGAATACAAAAAAAAAATTAAATTCCCCTCGTAATTCTGAGTTGCTGTACATCGGTGACAAGCCTGATGACTAGTATTGTTTGTCAAAGCAAGCGACTCGTAGCGTAACAAAATTGAGAAAGTAAAATGATTGAAGAAACAACATAAAATATGCACAGCTAATTTTACAAATTTCTAGAGTTGACTAATCAAAATTTTGTACAGTAATAATATTTGCTGAATTCAGTTCTTAGGTATCTTCGGCCGTGACTTCATGCTGGCTCTGCGAGCAACATCCCATGCCTTCTGTGGTGCATATACACCCAACTGTGAAGCAAAGAATGACTCATACCCAGGCGAATCGAAAGCAAATCCAGTATGTTTTGATAATTCTCGTGGGAGTTGAGCTATTGCATAGCTTCTTGCCTCTTCCGGTGTAAGCTGGTTACCGACTTCCAGCAATTCTGCTGCTCTTCTATCTTGAGGATCATCCCTGTGGATTTCCTGAACAACCTGGTAATCATAGGGGGAAAACCATCTTTGGACACTGCACGCAAACAGACATTAAAACATGTTAAAAGATGATGACTATGATGATGATGATGATGATGATCATAATAATAATAATAATAGAACTGCTTTTACATACTACAGCTGTATCACGATAAGTGTTTCTGAACCTTACCCTTGGTAAATGAAGTCGCCGAGAAGTGCAACCACAGGAACAAGAAGAAATGTGAAGTAGAAATAAAATGTACTCATCAAGACATATATGACAAAGAAGACATTCTCCTGCATCGAATATGTACAATATGCGAGTTAGCCCGCAGAAGAATTAAATGGTATTACAGTAATAGACAATGATATAATCGGTCAAGTAAGAGGGACTCACCTGTCGGTCATGTGGTGTCATAATACCAGAATATAAGAAGACGAATACGAACCACGCTAAAATGCTTCCCCCGACAGTTATATGATGATATTTAGTAATTGTGTTACACATCAGTAGAAGTCGCAAATTGACAGTTACAACAACACAAGTGAAAGCCAATGTGCTGACATCCCATAGGCCAAACATTTTGCCAGATGAATTTTGAGCACTTGCACTGGAAGCAGCAGCAAAGTTATAAAGGATTAGAGATTGGTACACAGAAAAGAAAGCCCATATTGCAACGACTCTCCATGTGAAAAAGACATTTTTTATTCCTTCCTGGTATAGTTGAGGGTACTTCTTTGAAAGGGAAGCACTGACATCCTGGCAAAAGACCAATTGAAATTCAGGACAGGACACCATCAATTCAAAAACAATGAAAAGAAAAAAAAAAGAGAAAGAGAAAGAGAGAGAACAGCTGAACATAAAGTCTCAAAAACATGACCTTGATTTTGATTAGCGGCAGTAAAAAGTTCTAGTTAAAAAGTAACCGAAAAGATGCTAGTACCTTTTCAAAAAGTCCAAGCATGATGACAGGCATCGAGGTGAATATGACATTATACAAGGACTGGAACCAATCATCATAAAATCTTTGACCAGAAAATCCAGTTTGAAAGGTAAACCAAAATTGAGTCAGAGTGAATGTAAGATTTTTGTAGAAGAAGTATAACACAACCTGCAAACAGAAATTCTCAAGCATCATAATCACCCAGATAGAATTTACAAGTTAGAAGGCAAAGGGTAGTCAATAGTCAAACCTTGCATATTCTAAGATATGACCAACGTCCGTGCACCAGAAGTAAATCTGTGAGAAAGCGGAACTGTGCAATTGCAAAATCACTAGCCATCACTGCTTGCATCCCTTCCTGCCCACTTATCCCAATGCCAATATGAGCAGCTTGAATCATGCTAACATCATTAGCACCATCACCAATACTAAGTGTTATCTTCCGTGCACCTTTCTTAACCAGACTTGTCACCTGAAAAAGAGTAACAATGGCATAAGATCTCATTTCTGACACTCAAAAATTGTAAACCAGAAAACATTCCCTCAAGAATTACAATTTTAAATATTGAATAAATTCAGCTGCAATAATAATATTCCAGCATTCTTATTTCTTACAACAAATTTCACACAAGCATTTTCAACAACCTGCAGAAACTTTAGTTAAGGAACATTTCTCAAGCCACTATTAAAGAATCATGAACTTCAACAGACTCTGGGAAATCATATGTCACAACACCAAATCTAAGTTGTGCAACCAAAATTTTTAAATGTTACTCTGTCCAAGAATGCCTTTGTATAAACTACAGATTGGTACATGAGTGTAACCATAAATACCCTTATTCATGAATATGATACAGAAACTTCACCGCATTGATAGCAAAATTTAAGAGTGAGAAAACCCAGATTCAAGTAAAGTAAGATGTAGTGTCATGAATCACAATGATATAACAATCAAGCTTATGTTGAACTGATGGAACTTCATAAAGCTCTTTGCTAATCTCTTGCCTGTTTAATGCTCTAATCAATAGGGCTTGCGTGGAGATTCCATGAGGGACCTTACCTGTGCTTTCTGTAAAGGAGAAACTCTGCAGCAAACAACAGAACTACAGTTCAAGCTTATATTCAGCAGCATTACTCGCAAACTTGGGTCTAATGCATACATCAAGCACTTTCCATCAATAATAAGTGCTAATTTTGGTCCAGATATAGAGTATAAATACTGTTGCGCTTCATCAATGCACTTTTTCAGCTCCTTTTTTACTTCTTCCCTCATAAAGCGTGCAATCTCCACCGGATCCCCCTGAAAACAGATATGGAATAAACAATTACTATGTAACCAATATAATGCTTGAAATACAGTAAATTCTTCTTTCATTTTCATCTTAAAACATTGACCTAAAAAATGCAACTTACCCTGTCTTCTACTTCCCTAATAGCATCAGTTTCTGAACTAATGATAAACTGTTTCATTTCATTGTTAATTAAGTTGCATGCTGCAGCAAATAAAGAAAAGAGAACATTAAGAAATCAAGGACAAAAAATTATGAAATAAGACAAAGTTCAAGAAAAAGATCCTTAGAGAAAAATCAGCTATTGTCATTTGCTGACTGACCATAGGCTATATTTATAGCAGTTTCCATCTTGTCTCCTGTTAGCACCCAAATCTTAATTCCAGCTCTAGCAAGAGTCTCTATACAAGTTGGTACTCCTTCTTGAAGTTTATCTTCTATTGCAGTGCACCCAATCAAAGTAAGATCCTTTTCTATGAGTTCTGCCACCTGCATAGTTAAGCTTCACGTCTTCAAGGTGATAATAACTTAAAATCACTTAAAAGCCAGACAAGATAAACTATCTGCCATCAAAGAAACAGAAATAGTCAACTCTAAATGTGCCTTTACAAATAAAGCTGTCATTCTCAGACACTAAGACAAGAATTCTTTGAGTATAGTTCATAATAACATAGAAGAATGTTTTCCCAACTTGTGCCATTTTAGAATTCAAAATCTGCAAACTATCTAAGTGCCTGTTTGGTTTGGCTCTTTTCCTAGTCAACACGGCTTTTTGATAATAAAAACTTTTTTCAAATTTTTGGATGTCATTTGATTGACAGTGGAGAAAAGATTTTAGAAATTAAAAAAGTTATTTTCTATTTATTGGAAGAATTCCAAAATTTGGGCTTCTGATAGCAGAGCTTCTCTACTTTTTTTAAAAGGCGAAATTGTCTAAAATATTAAAATTTTTATATTAAAGTAATTATTAAAATTTTTCAAAAGTTATTTATGACAATTAAACGATTAATAAATTTTTGTTAAAAACTCTATTAGGAAAGTTATATCAAATGAACCCTAAGTTAGAAGACTTCTTAAAACTAGAAAAAGAAAGTTATAGAAATTAGATAGATAAAAGAAAACAGGTTCAAACAGAACGTACCTCATCCAACTTCTGTTCACGATCTCGTAAAGAAGATTTTGCCTGAATGAATTTCTCATTCCACCTTTCGTACATATCAGGATTTAAATCCCTATAAGCCAGGCAAAGGGTACGTAACCCAGAAGATCCAAATTGTTCCAAGTGTTCCCTAGTTACTTTCTTTAAATCTTCATTTCCTTCCGCCAATCTCTCATAAACTACAGTATCAGCACCCTGTGAAAAGCAGATTTCTGGCCAAGGGTCATTTTCTTTACCAACTGCAATTTATCAATATTCATTGTATGTAAGAATTAACAAGAAACAATTACCTTGCAGTATAACACAAGCCTACCATCAGGATAACGACATACAACAGACTGGCGCTTCCTCGTACTATTTATGCAGAAAGGATTACAATTTATTTAGTGTTATCAACCAATAGCTCATACATGATGATACATGAACAAGAACACATGCCCACCTATTAAACTCAAGCACATTCAGAATTTCATAAGCCACGTCTTGCATTTTACCCATCTTCTCCACATGAGATTCACGAACATAAATCATAGTAGGTGTACGCCTGAGAACAAATCAAATATTAGCCTCAGGTAAAGCCAAATACACCTTGAGCAACAAAAGCCCCCTCAATTGACTTTAAACCAAAACCAGAAGCCAAATTCCCGCAAGGCCATCTGGTGCAAGAGAAAGCTTTAGACCAAAATCAATTGGTAGGTAGGCTAAGGGCTACACAGAACATTCAATAAATAAATGTTGCACACCCATCATGTTTTATCAATTCTGTAAAACTTAAAAGTATAAGATGAAGGAGAACAAGGTATAGAAAGATCCAGAAAGAAAGAAAGAAAGAAATGAGAATCCCTAACAAGCCATAAAACACGAATTGAGAATACAAACCTGTAAAAGAAAAACCCAAAGTTCTTTGCAGCAGTAACCAATGCAGCCTCATCTGGGGATGCAGCTTGATACGTAATTTTTTCTGGAGATTCATCACCTTCTGGAAGTACAGTATGACAAATAGCAAGGCATCTAAAAAATTCCTACACAATAAGCAAAAACTCTTACTCAAAAATCATAATTAATAAATTATGATTCAAGAACATCCCTGCTTTGGCAATTGCATAATTCAGGATTCAAGCAACATAAGCAATAACATAAATAGCGTTGTAACTTCATTTACAAAAATCAAATTTATGTTCCTCCTAGATTGCGACAATTGTGTTTAAGTAACAATGAGTTTAATTGTCTTCCAAAAAAGAAAAGAAAAAAAATAGTTTAATTGATTGTACATGAACACAGAACAGAAAAAATATTGCCAGAAGTAATACAATGGCATGCTCTGAATAGCAACCTAAATAACCTAAATCAAAACAAGAACATTCTATCCAAATAAATTCTGTAACTCATCTAATAACACTTTTCACTTGTTCCATCAAAGGCTACATCTATAATAGTTGATTCTACCAATTAATTTGGCATGCAACTCTCAGACACTCAAATCAAATGAGCAAGAAAAGAACACACGTAGAAAAAGAAAGAGGAAGGGTGTTAGACCATGCATTTCACTATTGGTTGTGTTGTTCACTTCCGTACTATTTGATAAAACAGAAAATTCCGCTGCATACAAATTAGAGCTGAAGACTTTGAGGCCCCAGCCTCTGTACATTTTCTGGTGCTAATATATTCATCTTCCATTTCCAAGCAAAAAATAAAGCTGAAACATTGGTGATGAAATCAATGGAACTATATGATAGCCATAACTGTTAAAACCAAAAAATAGCAAAATTTTGAAACAGAGTGGCAACTGCTTCATTTTTCAATTTTCAAAATTTGATATGCAGTTCCATTCATACACATACAAACATATATAGAATAGTAAGGCAAACTCAGGATAAAGTAATCAGAATAACACATATTGAATGGAAAAATGGGATGCAGGAAAAATAAGTATGGATATAGCATCTGTTCACACTTAAAATAAAGCAAGTTACCTTGCAAGTGTCCGGATTAGGCTCGTTCCTCCAAGCACCTCGCAGAAGCCTAGGATCATCAAAATTAAATCCCTTTTCATATGTTGCCTTGGCAGACTTTTCCGTCTGTGCAAAGAATGCTGACATCAGACATATCATGACCTCTGCATCATAAGCTTTTTATTGTGATAATAAAGCATACCTCCTGAATTTTCATGCCATTCTGTAGTGCAACACCCCTCTCTATTTCAGTGATACCAGTTCCATAGATTTCTCCGCCAATTGAACACTTAAAGAACTCCATTAAGTTTCTAGTTAAAGTTCCAGTTTTATCAGAAAATATGTATTCCACCTGACCAAAGCACAGCAAAAACAAGAGTAATCACAAGAGTGAAAGTACTTAGAAATGCAACAGCACAGACAATTCAACAGAAATATTAAAAAGCATCCAATGCTCCTCAATTACGAAAGTCAATCTGACATGACTTTACCTGTCCAAGTTCCTCATTCAAATTGGAAGTCCTAGCTGATGCTGGGGTATTGGTTTCAGCATGGTACATATGCAAGTCCTTGTTGATATATTGAGTGGATTGGAAAAACTTGATCGTCTGAAATTACAATAGAGAGACACCTTTCAAAAAAAATGCATGACTAACGGATACAAAAATGATAATAGATGACGCAACCTACCTCAATGGAAACATATAGGGAAATAGGGATAATTGGTGAGTATAAAGTGATTAACGTAAACATATTCAGCACAAAAACCTGCAGAACCAACAAACGAAAAAAACTAAGAAAATGAAAATCAAGAGAAAATACAAAAGCACAATAGCAAGCATATAGTACCAGAAAACGGTTTCTTGGGTTGAATTGATCATCCTCAACACTGCCACCCATTTTATGAAGACCTAGGTAGTAATGCTTCTGATCTATGAATATAGCACTGCAGAGATGTTAAAAAAAAATTGTCAAATGATAAAATACATCAAAATAAAAAAAGATAATGAACAGGTAAAAGATGATAACAGCAATACAGTATACAAATAGAAAGTATAGAATAGTCATACCTTCCCATGGCACCAATCAGACACATAACAGTAAGAGTTGCGAAAAGAGCAAGAATAAGCTTGTCCAGTTTCCTCTCTAACGTACTTCTTTTGGAAGGAATATTCATGGAATTCATCATGACCTACAAATGGAACTCAATCAGAGTAAAACATTTCAAACTAAGAGAGTGTGCACAATGATAGTTGGGAAACAACATACCCGAAAAGAAGAGAACAATGGAACACTTCTTACGAGGCATAAACAAATAAAAATTTCAGGAAACCTAATGCTATCAACCACTTAATAAACAGAAAAGACTTAAAAATTTGGGATTTAAGATTGAACCAAGCAGGTAAGTTTCTGGGAAAGTTCTTTTGCTTACAACATTCACAAAATGTTTTTTCCCCTTAAATAGGAAATTTTAGTCACAATGAATGTTAGTTTATTGCACATTCGAACACAAACAGACAGTAACCAAGTATAATAGGCATCTTTTGCTGCTATACACTTCATGATGACAAACCTTTGTTTCATGACCAGCAAAAATAACGGCCCCAATAATGTACTCAGTGTTCCTGAGACTGCATCCCTGAAAACAAAGTGTTAGAGCTAATAAGTAAATGCAGTTCCAGATTCACCAGTGGAGAAGAATATCAAAATCAACAAGGAACAAAAGCAAAATAAAGACTGGATAAAAGAAAGTCCAGAAAATGCATAATCTATAAGATCCAAAACAAAGAAAACACTCACTCATGCAACCAGATTAACAGCATATTTAAGAGCAACAAAGTATGCTTAAGAGATATCTAATCAGAATCCTACCAGATTTAAGGGCCAAAAGAACATATACTAGCAGAGTCATGAAATTTATGAGAAAAGAACAAAGACCTAACTTAGTTCTTAATACATGTAAAGAAGATTGCAGAAAAAAAATAAATAAACAGGTAATAGTGATGAAAGAAAATGGGGAGCATACTCTCAGTAAAATTTGGTTTGGATTGAGAGGCAATGTTTGTTTTTGCATTATAAGATTGCCGGTGAAAGTATACAAAGAATTATTCGGTTGCTCGCATTGCACTTCACCTGCCATTAGCAAAAAGACTGTTAATAACATATTCAATAATGATCAGAGCAACAAAGCAAACTACTACCACAAGCGTCGAGAATCAACAACCATAAAACTCAAAAATGCAGTTCTGTGCTGAACGCACATAAACAAACAAAGTAATGGTTGATAATGCAGCACATTGCATAAAACAATTGACCTCAAATAAAGGCTTCAGCAAGAATAATAATAATCATCAAAGGTGGCCAAAATGTTGCTCTAGGATGTATTGTAACAAATCCAAAATATATCATATAAAGCTTGACCCAGTCTGACTTTGCAGAAAAGAACAAAGACAGAATATGTTAATCATTGGTATTAAAACAGGAGTGTCAATAGAATGGAATTTAGAGCACAAAGTCAAAAGGTTTAAAAGAATACTAGACATCTATATAGCATTCTTGATTGATGCAACACAACTCAAGTCTCTAAGCGATTAACCCCTCAATGATGTCTGGCCATGGTGTTCTTCCCATCCATTTTGTACTCACTATCAACTGGAACTCAAACACACTCTTGAGTTTGCTTCTAAGCTCCATAACTGACAACTCTTCCCAACAACCATAAATGCAAGAATGCAAGAAAACAATAAACCTTTAAATTCAGACGCTTTTTCAGGATTCAAGTAATCCCATGTCTTCTCTAATGCCTTTCTGATCTTCAAATTTGTTTCCCCATCCAAATTTGCAGTCTGCATCCGAAAACATTTATCAAAACAAGAAATGTAAAATATTGAATCATATATAACAACACTAATGGACCACTCGCTTTTCAAATAAAATAAAAAGATAATAAAAACATTTAGAATGATAAGGAGATAGACCTCAATATAGCAGACACCATCAGCATTTGTGCTAGCCAAGAAAAGGAGATCTGCAGGGAAAAACCCATCCTGCTTAACCTGCAACAAAGACAAAATATACCACCCCAAATAACAATAAATTCTTATGTATTAACAAGAAAATTCTGAAATGATATACCATCCCAAATAACAGAACACAAACACAGCAAGAAATCCCTAGGAGTGCACCAAGTTCGAAATTGGGACTACTGTCAGACACTACAACTTTTAGTAGTTAGGAAGCTGGAATACAGTATTCTAGGTAAGTAGCCTGTAGGACATATGATGGAACATATTACTTGAACATCTTAACATTAAAATGATAAAAAATTCAGTTTGCCTAAACTCACATCTTCATATGGCCAACTGAATATCCGACTACGGGAAAAGACAAAAAAAAAAAAAAATGAACGAAGTAAATGGAATATCAATCAGTTTCCATTACATCTCTTCCACTAGTGAGATAAGGTTCACACATCAATAAATCATAGATATAATAATATTCCTCAGTTTACGGAAGTTAATCCTTAGGACCCAAGTCAGAGACAGAACCTTCAGCAAACTGAACTTTTGATTCAGTCAAAGTGGCTGCTCCTGCAAGTTCTAATCAAAAGCAGATTCCTGAGGTCCCCATGACACTTAACCCAATCACAAATTTCAAAACATGGAAACACCAAAAAATATCCTATCTACCAGAAGCAATTACATTGCTTGTGATTATGCAGCAAAAAAGCAATTTGAAAACATTTTCTTGAACTCTTCTAGGTGCTAAAGAAACAAGTGGGCATAAAACTACAATGCACGTTATCATTATAATGGAAGATCGAGAACATATAAATAGGTATGTGTGGGATATTTTGCAAGGAAAGTCAGAGTAAGTACTATAAGATTCAACAAGGTGAATAATAATTATATGGACAATTAACAATACAAAATAATATTACAACATTGATAATGCCAGTAGGGCATCCAATTGCACCTACGAGGTCAAAAACAGAAACGAGTATACACTACACCAACCAAAAATTTAGCTCTAAAAGAAAACAATACATTTGACATAAAGGCACATATTGGTAAAGAAAAGTTTGTAGGGCTGATAACCCAGACCTTACCATGTTTCACATCAGAATCTTCCAATATTATTGGTTTAATGAAGCATATCTCATTGTACAACAATTAGCATACATTCCCATACTGCAAAAAGGAAAAGTGCATCAAACTCACCCTGACAATATCTCCAACCTGCAGCTTTTTCCATGGTATAGACTCCCACCTCTGACCTTGCAATACTTCTACAGGAGTATTATTTATTGCCATGTCATTCTGAAAACGCTTCTGTTGCACATAATTAGGCAAAGTATAAGCATACGGATAGAAGTAGGAGTCAGATATGTAAACCTACTTTCATATTTCCAGACCAATATTGTCTACAAAATAAAACTTCAAGCCTCAACCTAATCCCAAAAAGAAAAAGGAAAACGAAAAAAGAAAGGAAAAACAAAACCATAAAAATGTAATATGTTAAAAAAAAAAAAAAAGTGAGTGTGACCTGCTGTACTCACCCAGTCCTCCCATGCCTCTTTAATTAAAGAAACCAAAAGCACCAGACTCAGAGGAACCACATTTGTCACTGGATTCACAGGGCTGCAATAACAAAAATTGTTTAGTATGTTGTTTGTAGAGGCACCAAGATGTTATTTTCTCTTCTCTTTTTATGATTATGGAACCAAAAAAGGGCACTTCTCCATGAGAGGCCAGCAAAAAAAAAAATGTGTATTAATAAGGAAGATCACATGGAAATTCTAACCCTGTTATTCATTGTCATTCTCGAACCAGCATCACCAAAGTAATCGTATTGGCAGGATGGCAGAATAATCCAACAGTTTGGGAAAGCGCAATTGTAAGTCTAAAGTTTTATTTTGAAATGCTATTAGTTGAATGCTTTTGATGTGCAACCATCCCACAGCTAAGATGCAGTCTCCACCAGCAAAACATTTTTGAATATCAAAAAGACTAATTGTAGATGTATATGTGCATCTATATAAGTTTCATGCAGGAAATCTGGGAGACAAGCCCACACAGTCCTGGGATATCTAGAAAGAAAATCTATGCAGCCAACCATATTCATTATTCAAGTAGGCATTACTAACTAGTCATCCAGACATCAATAATTAACCAATAAACAAAGTAAAATATTAGGTCATTACAGTATGTACCTCCCCATAACTGATTCTGAAAAAACAATTTCACCTCAAGTTTGATATGCATACCTCATTGGTGTGGTTGATAAAATAGAGATCATGAGAAAGTAACAATTAGCCACCCGCCTGAACTGTCAAGAGTACATAAAAATTTCTCAGGAACAGAGTACTAGTATAAAAATCATCTGGGTTGCCAATACATTTATTCTAACAACTATAAGTTACAAGTGCAATTTAAAGAATTGATATATGTTGATTAAGTCAAACTTCTAACCTCTAAACAAAGCCAAAACATAACCTGAGGAACCATTTGGTAAGTAAAATTTGGCTAAGGTACTCCTTTGGTATATAGTACACAGCTTAAGGTTAGTTATGCCAGTATAGGTTAGCAGGGGAGAAATTTATTTCCATGTAAATGATTTCAAAGAATAAACCATGTGGCATTTGACATGACTTGGCAGAGAAGGATATGAGTTTTGAATAATCTATTCCTAGACTAATGGAATTCTAGTGCTCAATACAACTACCATACCTTCATGGTACAATAACAATTTAAAAACATATATTTTTTTTCTTTTTAATTTTTGTAAGAAATAGAAAATGTATTGAAGACAAACTCATAATCATGGTACTTGCCACTCCTTTGGAAGATGAAACAGCATCCTCCCATATCAAACAGTTGAAAATAGTTGAAAAGGCCTTATTGAGGTATTTATCTCCATTTGCCATACACACATGTGTGCACTAAAAAGAGTAAAAAATAGATATCCTAAATGCAGGAAACCAAAGAATTTCTTATTTTCTTAAAATAGGTTTCTTCCAGTCTCCAGTTCATAGAAATGAAAATTTCTCATTTCCAAATGACATAAAAATTAAATAATCCACCATTGTTCATGTATTTATTAGGTAGTCCGGGTGGGGAGGAGGAGAGGTGTCAAGACAAACAGAAAGCATTATGTACTTGCTACTGCAGCTTCTTAATTGGTTCAAGTAGTCAAGTCTTAGTTCATCTAAAAGCTTGATATTAAGGAATGCACACAAGAACAAAACTTAAGCTATTCAGTTTAATACTAGCTTGCCTAAATCAAGATTACCTGTTCAAACAACCCTTTTGGTAGAAAGGTAAAAACATTGTACTTTGTAGTTGCAATAGCGTTCCCCTGATCAAACCAAGATCCAAAACCACATATTTTCAGCATAAGTGTCATGATGTCTCAAATTTCTAGATACCAACAAATTGAATCATAATTCAATATGCATATGCAAATACATGGACAGGGTTACCAAATCGACCAACAGTATATACATTTGTTTTATTACTATCTACTGTATCATTACTATAATTTTCCATTTATGAGAATAAGGAAAAGAGAAAGAGGGGACAAGAAGAATCATAGGTATATCTAGAAACGAAAAGAGAGGATAATCATTATATGCTAATTTGAACATTCAAGGATTGCATATTAATTGTCTGTAAATGTATGCTCTAATTATAAGACAAAGTAAAAACATAGTTTGACTTTCTTCTCTCAATGGGTTTTTCCTTTCTCATTTCTCTTCTGACCATTTATGGTAGGGTTGAAGTAAAGAGAATTGGAGGGAAACCCATTTTTGCCTCGCAAAACTATCTCTTCCACATTTTTCTTCCTACCTTATTTCTTTTACTCTTATTTCCATCCTAACAAAAAGACTGAAATACAATAACATCATTTCTCAGTACTTACTGTCTAACTTCTAACCGCCTGAGTTCAAAATAAACGAGTACTATTATGCTTTGCTTTAACACTGTACACATCTTAAACTTCTCAAATCTGGTTAACATCCTTTTGATATTCAATTCAGTAAAATAATAGCAATAAACGGTTCACTAAGCATGCAAGAAACTACCAGAAAAAGGAAAAAATACAAACTGAAAAAAGCTCCGTTGAATTCCTTATTTCTCGGTCCCATACAATGAGCACTATATAAATGTCTTATTCAAATTAAACAGTACATTTGCACTATGAAAATTATGCATAGCATACATAAAAACATGAGTGTCCAGAGAGAGAAAGAGAAATCAAAAGAAGGAGAAACCTTGAATCGGAGAGGCTGATTGGCTTCGCGGTCATTGCAGTAGATGGTGCGAAAACTAGGTGCCTGCGGCTGGACTCGGCCAAGTGTAACCGTACGCGACGGCGCTCGTCGGTGAGCGTTCGAGGATTGCCCCAATCTCGATCGAGATGACCTAATCCTATCCCATCCGCTCATCTTCTTCCCGATCCAAACACCAGCAAAACCAAACTCACAATTCTCAAACCAAAATCGACCCCCCAACAAATGCTCAACTCGATCGACTCAGTTTCTCAACCTGTCTCGCCTTGACTCTTCTCGATTCAATTCGCGTTCATTAAAGGACCGAGTTTCCTCGTACGGACCAAGAAACAGAGAGACCCCTGCTTCTCTCTCTCTCTTTTTTTTTTATCTTTTTAAATTTTTCTCTTTGTTTTTTTTTTTTTTTGGCTGTTACGCCCTCGTTCAATCGCTTTTTCGAATTTTGTCTTCCCAGCCTACTCCCATTCCTTTGGGTTTTTTAATCAAATGAAAAGCGCGTTATTTGCCCTTGTTAAATTGCTTACTTGAAATTCACTCTTCCCCAACAATTCGCAATAGCGCGTGCACCTACATGCGGGATCCATTACTTCATTTTTAGATTGAACCCGTAAAATGTGGACGTTGGCGTGTGGGTTGTACAGGTCAACGAGAAAATGGTTGAAGCGCCAGGAAGGACTAATTCCTTAGTGGAAATGTAAAACGACGTCATTTCCATGATATTTTAGTTGTTCGTTCAACCGCCATCGTGTACTCAGCCACGTTGGAATTTTTGAGAACGTGCTACGTGGTGATAGGAAAAATATTGAATGGGGAACAAATCCATTTCTTCCAAGGTTCGAGAGGCATTTGTTTCATTAGGGATTGTTAAAAAAGGTATAATATTGCCGCCATCACCAACTGTAATTTAACGTAATTAACACAGTTAGAATGTTATAATACTATAACTTATAATACTCGATTTAAAAAAATTCTTTTTAGTTTTCCACGAGACACTTAAAAACAAGATAATCTTCTGGCTATTTCAAATGGCAAGTACCAGAACCTTATCACCATGCATCATCATCAACCTCCCATCAGCCAAGACGCTCCACCAATCTTCTGCATCGGCACCAGCAAATCTCCTCTCATTTCACAACCCAGTGATTCACTTCCATCGCCACGGCGCTCTCAGCAAAATCCCCGTAAAATTCTCCGTCTGTCATGCCCAGGTCTGCATCTCTCCTCTCTCCTTTTCTTTATTGAAACTAGCTAGGTCGCTGCTAACGTCCGAGCGTGTTCTCAGTTGAATTATGGTTCAGCGGGTGAAGAACCTGATGAAATTGGCGAAGCATTTTTTGATGCCGGTGAAAGTGCTGATGTGACCTTGGACGATATTAGTGATGACGAAAATGACACAGAGAGCAGTGTGGACTTGTTGATCAGATTCTTGCAAGCCATGTTCAAGAAAGTCTCAAAGCGTGCCAAGAAAGGCTCTCGCACCGTCTTGCCCGCTGCTATATCACCCCAACTGGTATTTCTCTGTATAACTACCAAATTAACCTTTTTATACACATTTGCATCAAATGCATGTAGGTTACAGAGCTGGCTTTCGATGGCAATTGATACAAATCTGCATTTGAAGTTAATTTCTTGCAAAGATAGTTGATGAACGCTCAAGTGATGGCACTATTTGATGCATTAATTCGCACTCAAGAGATAGTCTCAGTCTCAGAATAGACACTTGCTATGGAGCGTAGGACTTCTGAGGAGTATCACCTGCATAGGCAATCTAGGACTTCTATGTTGCTACTATTCTTTGTTTGAAATGGTCTAGTTGATGTAGGGACCACATAACAAAAAGGAAGATCTTTTTTAATATTGGATGTGAAGGAAAAATTAAGATAATGATTAATTTATTGTGCGAAACTTTACCAGAAATTTGTTCACTTGTATGTCTCTTTCTATTTGCTGGGTACACAGGTATCTTTTGCAGTTGATGGGATTTTGCTTTTAGCTTCACTTTCCATCGTCAAAGCTCTTCTTGAGGTATAATGTTTGTTCTGACGAAGTTTTTATGCCTTCACTATTTTGCTTAAAATCTTTGCAACAAAACATATGCATGCAAGCCATCATAAGCTTATGCAATTGTTCGCCATTTTGTGATTCTCTTTGACATGAGACCATGTAACTTCTAAGTAAACAAGCATCCTGACATTTTCTCGCCTTTACTTCTGCAAAGAAACACAAGTTGATTACAGAGCGTAAATGAAGCAAAATCAATTTCGCTTTGAAGCCACTGTCAAGATGTCCGTTCTCAATGAAACTGCTGTAGCATTTAAACGTCACAGATAATACGAGTATTGCAACTAGGAGAAACAAGCTAATAACTGATATGGTGTTAAACATTGTTGACAGGTAGTCTGCACCCTTGGGGGCATTGTATTTGTGGTGATCCTGCTTCTGCGGCTTGTTTGGGCTGCCATTTCCTATTTCCAATCAAGCGAAAATAGCTTTAACCAAGGTGGAAGATCCTTTGGTACAACATAATTTTGGTGTTGGCTGGATTTCCTCGCAGTATACCACAGGACAATTTTGACGAGGATTAAATATTGGGTTATTGCTTCAAGCACGTTTGTTCAGTGAGATCAGAAACCACGAATGTAAATATGAGTTTTTCAAACAACTGACTAGTTCGTTAGTATATTGATGTAATTGTTTCACATCTACAATCTTGGCCAGAGTAATTGCTGAAAATCATCAAGTAGATCAATAACTCCCATGATCAGCACAAAACACAAGTTATTATACAGCTTACAGTTATTGTCAAAGTATCAAGAATAATCCACGTTACACATAGCACAAAAATGGCTTAATTTATTGAACACACCTTCAGCTTAACAAACCCAAAGTTACAAACAAAGTTTTTACAAATGTAAGCATCAGAGATTCTTAATAAGCAAACATTCTTTTACAAGAGCAATTATCGTTCTTTGGGTTTCTGTTCACGTTTTAATACAGTATGAATCCTACTATGAGATATACTACCAAGCAAAGAATTCATTTTATGGTAGACAAGCGAGTGGAGATGTTCAGATGCTAACTTGGACTTCTTTAGACGTTGAGCATATGCTCCACGCTCGATGCGGAAATTAGATTCTCTTAGATTTAATATGATGGGTGTATAACTTTTGACGGGCACTGAAGGAAGAAGCATCGCCACCTAATGCACTTATTATTAATTTCACAACGATTTATTTTTCTTATTATGTCAGTCTTTCAAAACCGCCACCAATCTGCATATGCAACCACTCTGGTGATGTACCACGGCTGTATTCCCCTGTAGCTTGAGAACCAAATGGCATGCCTGCGGTATCAAATGTTTGTTGACCAAACTGAAACAGTGAAATGACAAATTGCTTTGTTAAACAAATGACAGACTAGGAGGAAAAAAGAAATAGATATCTTTATAATCATTTTTTTTTTCAATCTAACATAAGCTTGACCCTATTTCAGGGTCTCACTCACCAGTAAACTCTGTTCTGTTCTCCACACAGTAACCATATATGATAGAAGTTTTCAAAACAATAAAATGCTACTTTAATTCTTAAAAGGATTAGAAGAGAAGAAAAGAAAAAAGTGGGATGAGAGAGAGAACAAGACATATAAATTCGGTACAATGAATTCTGAAAACATTATTCACCCATGAAAGATAACAGTTAGGTTCTGTCCCAGCTACCATTGAAAATTCAAAATATGACAGCCAAAAAAAAGGCAAGAAGTCATATGCAGGGAGACAGAATTAATGGTGAAGGAACGGAGCGGTGGGCATCTATCTAAATAAGGTTCAAGGGAAGGAAATTATGGTCCCTGTATATTCAACAAACCTTATCGCTACCCATACATAGCTTGCCTTATTAAACACAAAAACAAACCTACCAAACATCTCCCATAATAAACTAATATTTAGCACATTTCAGATGTGTAACCCTCTTTAGTAAGCAATTTTCAAACACGTCAAACCAACAAACAGACCAGGATGATGAATAGGTTAATCTTTGGGACATGTACTCATAACTTTGGAAGTGCAATATGGATAGCACATATCGTTAATATATATGGAAAAAGAAGAACAAAAGTGCTCTAACCAGAGTTCATATGTTAGGACTTACATCTTTAGGAGGGAATACTTCAATGCCAGGGTTCATTCTTGAATTGACTGCTTCAAGCTTCATTGACAGAAACTGCAACATCCAGTCAATAGTAGGTTCAAGTTCGAGAGTCGTAAAAAGAAAATCGACCATCAAGCACAATGACTATCAAAAAGTAAACAGTTCACACCTCAACCTGCTGCTGTAGTGACTGGATGTAATTAATTATCTCATCCAGGACCAGTGCTTTGCCAATGACCTGAATTAAGAAAAATTTCCTTAGTAAACAGCATGTATAACGGAAACTGAAAGAAATCATGACAGCACTGGTTTATGATGTTACCAAAAAGCAACAAACATATCACAGTGTAGTTATTAAACAATTAAGAAGTAGAGATACAACTGGAACTTCCCTAATTTGTCCTATTGCAGAATTTTGTTGAACAAACTATGCATACTTGGGTGCCAAACAAAATTATAGGAAAATTGAAATCCATACTTTGTTACAACCAGGAACCAAGTCCTGGAGAATTTTCATCCTTTCGCTAATCTTTTCTCTCCTAGCCTGGACACCAAATAATTTTAAAATCAGAAAAACTCATTGAATAGCTTCAGATGTCATTAATTTCTATGAATTTTCAAGAAACACAAATAAATAAGAAGATTTCTCATGAATTTGTAATACTATGAGTTTCAGACTCAGAAAATTACTCTTTCTGCTAAACTGTGGCTATCAGTAGCTTGGCCCCTTCTTGCTCGTACATGAATGTAATCCTGTTTAGGTGGCTCTGGTGGTTGATTATTTTGTTCCACAGGCTTGCCTGAACTGGGTTCCACTTCACTTTTTGAATTGTGATTCTCATCTCTACTTCCAGATGTTTTTATCCGCTTTCCATCAGAATCATTCTGCCCAATTTTAAACACACAACATTTTTCATCTCCTTAAAAACTTGAATCCATTAGTTTAATTTCACCACCAAGCCCAACCCAGATGTTATCTAATATCTAGATGCCATTCATATATAAAACAGTAAATTATCAAAAACAGAGCAGTAGTTTAGGTACAAGTCAATTGAATCCTTTGACCATTTTAGATCAATCCGTATCATCATTATTCAATCCTGAACTAGTTCAACAACCCTCTATAGACAAGATAGACATGCAAATTGTATGATGACCAAGGGAAAAACTCCACGTAATCAAGAATTCCATAATTAAAATCACAACTGAAAACTGAGCAGATTCAACAAATAAATAAGTAAATAAACAAACAAATACCACTTCATTGCCATTGCCGCTGCTTGTAGATACAACCTTGGCTGACTCATCTTCCACATAACGCCGCTTCCTTGCACCATTGCCATGAGCCATTTTTTGCTCCAACCTCACCGGATCATCCCCAGAAACCTCACGATTAGTCCCAAATTGACTCAAATTATGCCCAAACTGAGCACCTCTCAGTCCCAACCGACCTCCAGATTCACTCATACTCCCACTCCCATGAACCGGAAATTGCCAGATCTCTGCAAAGTTGTACGAACCCTCATTCATCATTGCCGGCGGATCCATCTGCAACACTTGCGCTGACCACACTCAATCTCAAACTCTCATCCAACTGGGTCTTCGCATTTATCTACAAAGATTCAAGAAACACTAGTTCTGACACAAAAGGTTCAGCATTCTTTATCTCAGTATGGCTTTTAACTTTCAAGAATTGGCCTTAGAATGAAATAGAAGATAAGAGAAGAGAAATCCATTAAAACAAAATTAGCAATGGAGAACAATAGAAATAGATAGATAAATAGATAGATAGATAGATAAAGAAAGAAAGAAAGAGACAGTGAGTGTTGATTTGAGTCTAATCTTAAGAGTTTATGTAAGTAAGAGAGATGTGCTTGCGTTTGTGTCTCTTGTGTGATCTCCTTAGACAGTGGAGTTTGGTACGCACTGTGTTGCCTTATTTTTTTTTTTTTTTTAAATTTTCTCTTGGCACGGAGATAGAAGGAAAGTGAGAGAGAGACAGAGTCGCCTCGGGAGCTGCAAACTAAGTCACTTCCAGTGAGGTTTTTCTGCTGGGGTCCAGATTCACATCTCTCTCATTCACGTGCATATTTACCTCAATTTATCGCCGTCTGATCTGCTTACTTTACAGTCAATACGACTAATCACAACTAATCAACGGCGGCTGAAGACAAGGAACATGTACTCGACAGGGAGGTAGAGGGGCAGTTTTCGATGGGGTCCCCGGTCTCGCGTAACCTTAGCTAGCGCAAGTACACATACAATGTACAAAATTAAAAAGGCGGGATGGTTTTTCTCATTATCATTATTTGGATTCTGTTAATCAACAGAGAACAGAAATGTGATTATTAGTATGATTTTTTTGATTAATACTAAAGTTCTCAACATTAATAATGATGGCTTCTGATTATGATACTTGTTATTGATTAAGGGTCTATTTATTGTAAAGTAATAGATAATGATGCTTCAGTTTTTGTGCCTTCCTTAAAGTTTCCATGCAAATTTCGTATTAGCCATGCAGTTTCTTTGGTAAGCAAGTTTTCACCCATCTATGTCCTCATCACTAAAAATAAAAATTACTTTCCAAAATTTGAAGTTGAGAAATCTAATAAACAATTTCGAACATGTAAATTTGGTTGTTACAACCACACTACTGTACACTGATCATATTATTAAAAACAAAATTCTACTGAAATTATATATAAAATATTACACAATCAATATATTTTTAAAAAATTTGATACCAATATAACTTCTTGTTGTTACCCTAAAAAGACGCCCAATTTCTCGTTCAAAATAAAGCCGGCGACGGTGAGTCTTTTGGAAGAGTGGAAATCAATCTACCAAATTTAAACTTACCTACTCTGCAAATTTCAATAAAGATTAACTTGTAAGAATAATATGAACCAGTATGAAATCAAGAAAAACGCCTACTTTCCTCTTACAGCTATCCGGAGAAATAAATTTTAGAAAAAAAAAAAAATCAAAACCCTTGTAGAAAAAGTCCTCGTATAAGATACAAACTATTCTATATTTTTAAAACACTGTTGACGTTTATCATCAAGACCGCCTTTGGAAATTCCACGTGCCTTTAGAACTTATAGTCAAATGGATATACACATCACAATTTGATTGAAAAAGGTCTTTCGTTTTTTTTTTTTTTTTTTTTTTCATCACGTGTATGAAAAGGGCTAGGCAGCTGGCAAAGATTTGCTTGTAAGTGCTTGTATCAGCTTTGGAATTGGATTAGTTTTCTGTAATAAAACGTGTTGAAATATTATCAGAAGAAACAATGCATACAGTGGAAGTCTTAAAATCATATCAGGTTGCTCAATTGGCCGCGACCTACTTTGGTGTCATTGATAAATACGAGTGCCTTCTTGCCAATACTCGCGCCAAAACTTGCCATTTTCATGTCTTTTATAGTTAGGCATATATGCACAACACTGGAAAGAACAGTTTCATCTTTGCTCGAAAAACGATATCAGAAGATCAAATCGTGCAAACAATTTCATTTCACCACATGTTTGACGGCAACTTTTAATCGGTTTTGGCCTGTCAAATCCATTGAAATTAAAGTTTGCATATAGTAAACTAAGCAACTAGAGCTTTGGTTGGTTGTGTGCTTGGTGCCAAACTACCATTTTAGGATGATGGAGATGGTGGATTGATTTTAGGCACGTGATAATAAGGCTGCTGACATTAGAAATCTTTGATTCTTAAAAAATCCCATGTGGGAAATGCATAGCTTATGGGGATTCACTGTTACATCGGAGAATATTTTTTTCCTAAAATTTAACATGTCATGTGCTGAATTACTTGAAATGGTTATGCTCCCACCCTGTCCGGGCGTTGGCGTTGGGTTGGTTTCAGAGAGTCAGGCTATCCTGTTAATGTTTTCCGGCAGCTCAAATGCTTGAGCAGTGAAAATGAAGTCTCCTTTTAGACTTTAGTGCACAAGCTTAACAGTGACTGATCCAATTTTCAGTGATATTATTTCCCATTAAATGGATGCTAAGTATATCCAACTGCTTACTGCAAAGCATGATTGCTTATGTTTATAGGCTTTTAGGGTTCTAAACTTCAGTTGCTGAGGTCTTCAATGATGAATAGTTCAGTTGGTTAGATTTTGGTTGAGTTTCTGACAAATCAACTGAAAAGTTTTACAAAGCTAGCTAATTCATTTATGGGATCGTAGTAAATAGTTTCTGCTGGGACTGGAAATGTCCCTTGTGTAGTTAAGTTGTGTTTCTGCTTTCAATCATAGCGGAAAAAGAAAAGCAAACAGATCTTAAATAGGGTGGCTATGTGTCACGCGCTGGGAACTGAGGCGGAAATTCCAGCACATGCGGCACTTGAACTAGCTGATTACCACTGCCCAAGTAAGCCTTTAATTCTCCCAAGATCAATTTGTGTGTGTTGCAAGAATGGCAGTGAGCAGTGTTAATTTGGTGCTCAATTTGGGAGCAAAATGGAGAAGAAGAAGAAGCAACATGAGAAGCAATTGGAAGAGAGAAATGGGTCTCTTTTTTTCATTACATTTCACTATACAATATATATGCACAAATGGATGGTCATGATTTAATTGACTCAAGCACTATCAATGGTCAAAATGTGTCCACATTTACAACATTTATAAGAAAACAAGAAATATCCTATCTACCACCATTAAACACAACATTGGGCCTATTGGATCACACTCTAAGGAAACCAAGCTAAACTACTAAGCCAAACCAAGTGCTGTCCAGCTTGCTCCTTGCATGTGTCTTGCTGCCCAGCCCAAATGGTGCTTCTAAGGATGCTTGTGGTGGTTGCTTCCAAGACCCACTGACTTGTCTAGCCTCGGTTGACACGGTAGGATGTCGGGCACGCTCCCGTTCCGCTCCGCTCTCCCCCAAACTGTTCTTGGAACTTGATGTCCACTCGCGGGGGTACTGTTCACCGACACACTGTTCACCCGCGAGTGTAAGCTCTCCGTCGAGAGGGTAGGCGACTCCGGAACTTGGGCGCGCTTGTTCTCCGAGGAGCGCGCTCTTATGCTCTTGCGCTTTCGGCGGTTCTGCTTCCGAACCGGCGGCACGTGACATATTAACGTAAATATATATAGCTCTTTGTAGCTATGAAAGAATGAAATTGAATTTCTGTAGAGACCGGCTGACAAGTGCAATAATGGTGAAGGAGATAAATTAAAAGAAGGTACGGGAACTGAGCAGCTGGAAGCAATTTTAGCCATATGAACAGAGGAATATGACCCACAAAACCTGACTTATTGGAAGACATCGCCCCATTAAATGGACCCTCAAAAACCAATTATTAGAAGATTGTGATGCCTTTTTTAAGAGTATTATCAATCAATGTTCTGGGTTCTTCAATTATGGTTTTGTTGAAGCACAGCTATCAGCCCTGTCAAATTCGAAAATGTGACAGATATACCTTTGCGTGGCTGGCTAGCTGGCTAGCTGGCTAGCTGGCTCAATGGAGAGTAAGTACATTTGATAAGAATTGAGAATGCGACTCCCAAAGTATCGCTTTCTTTTCTTTTTTCTATAATCAAATTAAATTGTTCTTCCTGCGAGTTAATGCAGAACAATCGGTGTAGTTTAGAATTAGGTAAGGGAGGTACAGAACCATCATTTTTGTTTGCGAGGCACCGTTCAAACTATAGTATGTAATGGTATATTTATCATCAAGTTCCATGGAGTTCATATTACGTACTTAATACTAGTTGATTGAAGAAATATTGCACAACAGTGAGAGATACTTAGAATTGGTCGTGCTTGAGAGAGTTTTGATGCTTCGGATGTAATGCATTCTTTCATTAACTTCTTATGTTTGTGTTAATATATGCGTGAAACTAACTAAAATGAAAAAAAATATTGCATCACATTAATCTATTGATTAAATTATATCGAAACATGACTGTTGGCTTCAAAGTATTGCTCCAATCTCTTCTTACATATGCCCTTGAAGTTCTAGTAACGATTTGAATTTGTTATTAATCTTGGCTTGGTTTGAATTTTATATCTGTCTCCTTTCTTTTAAAAGAATATCAATATTTTTTAATTAGAGATTTATTAGAACTAATTTGTGTTACTTCTGTTGTAGGGCAACTCAGATTTCTATACCTAAATTTAATAATTTTCTATTCCACTATTGTTATTTATTTACAAGAAAATTTCTCATATTTGCTGGGATCAAAAAGAAATGGGTAGTAGAAATATTTTCTTTTTTTGTATATATAAACTTTAACAAAGTGATTATTACCAATATATAAAATATATCTATAAAATATCAAAATTAACGTGACATGAGACATCATTCCGATTTCCGTGGTTTAAAACAGAACAATCCCTTTTTTTTTTTTTTTAATAATGTTAAGTAAAAATATTTTCTGTAATATTTTTTAATTTTGCAAATGTCGGTTAATAAACGAGCGTTTTAATTGCCACGTACTCTGGTTTACCGTGGTAAGTCTACTTTTATCGAATCCTCCACATGGCAGGACTGACAGACGATACAAACTGAACTTTAAACGAGAGTGAAAAAGATAAAAGCTGAATCAGTAAAATGGAAGTAATCTTCAGCAAGTAATCAACAAGACTCAATGTCACTGAATCATTTACAGTAAAAAGAATGGAGCTGTTGAAATTGTCTAAATTTAAGTTCCAGCTTCAAGCCCTAATCGCCGAAGCTCGTCATCTCAAAGTAAGCTTTTCCGTTACCATTACTCATAAATCCTCTATTTTTACCATTGCCATATGTTTTCTAAAGTTCTTCGTTCTGTGAAATTTTAGGAGAAGGAAAACTCGGCAACCGAACAAATTCATCTTTCAATCCAGGTTTGGTGGTTTTTTTTTAAATTTTTTGTATATGTTTTTGATTTCATTTCATGGAAAATTGACCTGGTGTTTGGATACAGAAGCAAAAGCAAACTGAGGAGGAATATTCTAGAGAGTTACAAGAATTGCAAGTGGAATTAGCTTCGTCTAATGAATTGAGCCAAAAGCTTGATAGGAAGGTATGTGATTTTACACTTGTTTGTGAAAATGCTCGCCAGAGATTTTTAATGATACCGTTTCCCTTGTTTTTTGGTTTAGGTGAGTTACCTTCAAAATGATAACGTTTTGCTTGAAAACAAGCAAAGGGAGTTGAAGGAAACTATAAATAGACTGCTCCAGTCAAGGGAAAATTTCCTAAATGCTTATGAGGTTTGTTCTTATTAATAGTTCTATTCAATTAATTTTCATGCTGTCGTGCAGGACTTGAAATGCATGCTCTAGTAAAACTGCTTGATTATATGAATTTATGGTGGCTAGTATTTGATACAGTATGTAAGGTTTTAAAATGTCCTTTTAGAAATGATGGTGTTATACTTTAATGACACAACTAAATTTGCGAATATGTAGTTTGATCATCTAAATTAATCGCTTCTAATTGAGTCAGTCTGTTATAAATGATACTTTTAGATATACTAGTACTTGTGACTACCTGAATATTTGGGAAGATATTCAGTTTTGGTTTTGTGCCAGGTATGTCAGAGGTAATATTTGCTGCAAATACTAATGAAATGTGTCGGTACTGGCTATCATTTAATCAAATGTTATTCTTCTGATTCCATTATCTAGAGACTTCATCTTTAGTTTATTCTGAATGTGAAAGTTTTCAGCAGGAGTCTATTTGTGATATGAAACGTGCAATTGAAGCCAGAGAGAGAAAGCTCACTGTATTGTATGAGAAGATAAACTCTCATTTGACATTATTTGATTCAATAGAAAAGGAGGCATTCTCCATCAAGAAAGTTGTGGATAATGTGGCACGCGTTGTAAGTGAAAAAGAGGAACTAGGCATGTAGCTTTATTAACTATTGCTGATTTAAGGCATAAGCTCAAGTGAATATTCATTGTAGACTGTTTAATATCATGGAAATTCCAGTATAATATTTATTCTAACACTGTTTGCTGTTTTCAGTGGCTAGCTTAAGGATCAAAATGGATAAAGTCTCTGCATTTGAAAATGTATATGTTGGTAATTATCCTTTTTAGATCTCATTGCCCACCTTACTTAGCTTTTTCTTCCAATACAAATGTTTAGCTATTGCTTCTGTTCTTGCATGTTTATAATTTATCACTCTTAAGGACTCTGCAGTGATGCTTATTGATCGATCCTTGGATTATTGGATGGGATGTGAGCTTATAGAATATAATTTCATTTCTCATAGTTTATTGTTCTGGCCGGACCAGAGTAATGGTTTCACTCTAAATTTATTTATACTAAACTTGAACTAGTCAGCAATTTGAAATGATAATGCATTGATTATCTATATGCAGACAGAAATACTGTAAATAAGTTACAGTTTGCATAATATTAAACTCGAAAAAGAACACAAGTGTTGTATTTGTGACTCATGCTCTATTTTATGCAGAAAGAATCCATCACATGGAAAGTAAACTGAAGAATGATGAGGATGAGTTTAGAAGAAAGAATAAAATTATTTCAGAATTAGAAGCACAGCTGGAAGCAGCAAAAATTAGTAACAACTGCCATACTCAAATTGAAGAGATATCCTGACAAGATCAAGAATCTCTCTTTTTTTTTTTTTTTTTTTTTTTTTGGCAAAATAGAGTTGCACTTTTTGCTAAGGATCTTTCTTATAATTTTGTTATCTTAACAACCTTACCTTCAGAAAACTCTATCCGTAAAGGATGTGGTCATAAAGAATCTAATATCTGAGAAAGAGGTTTAAAACTTATATTTAAAGTTGTTTACTGGTTGTTCAATATTTACACAATTGTGTTTATCACTTTATAATTTCTCACAAGATACACTGTAAACAGGCATTGCATTCAGAACTGGGGAATTTAGGAATTGTTTTGCGGAGAATTCAGGATGCTATTGCTACAATGAATCAAGAGGTCAGAGGTTTAATTATGGGATTCAATATTACAGCCTAAATTAACAGTCATGAGATTTTGGTCTAACATCCATCTTAAGTTGAGTTTATGTCTTCATGCCTTCAGTAACTGTTCATAAAGAATTTCTTGATGGTATCTCATCCTGAAGCACCTTATAATTTTGTAAACTTTATCTCTGCAGTAACTTGCTCTGTACTCATTTGCTTGTTTATGTGAAATAAATACAAATGCCTTCTAACAGGATAAGAATGTATTGTATAGGTACTCAGGCTTAAAGAAAAATGTGATGACATGGCTACAGTAAATGAAGATAACAGGTAAATGTACACACTTCTCGATATCGGGGATCAAGCCATGGAATACTTTCCAATAAGAAATTTTAGCATGTGTTTTATGGAACTTGACATTATTACTATAGAACCAGTATCCTCTGTTGGCTACCTTGACAGATTAGTGTATATGTCAGATGGTTAAGAAAATCATGTCCATCACTATCATTTTTATCCATATGAGCTGTGCTTGTGTGTGCATTTGTTACTCTGTGCACATAGGATTGCTTACACATTGGTAATCATCTTTAAGATGAGAACTAAAATGTTTTTGAGTTAAAGAAGAGAATTCCTGTTAGTTTCAGCATCATGCTTGAAAATAGTTCTCACATTTTTTTCCAAAATATTTAGTGTTTTACACACTGCGGTGTTATAAGAGTATTCTGGTCAGAGATGCCAAACAAATGGAATGTCTCCTTTGCTATGAATTTTTTACTGTAAGCTTATTCATTATGTAATGGTTTGCCAGGGTTGAAGGTGCAATTCATAATGGAGGAGAAATATCACCAACTAAGACTTCCAGTGTAGCTGCTCCAGAAAACAGAGGTTTACCTTTCCTTTGCTGTGTTGTTTTCACTGTTGTACAGCTAAGTCCTAGAGGAATTAAGTAGGTTACCTGTAAGTTCTCTCTGGTATTAATCATAGACCTGCAAATATATGGGTTGGTTGCAATTTGGAAGAGAATTGAACCTGTGGGAAGACAACATGAGCTTCCTGTTGTCATAGCAGGAAAACCTGTTGCAATACAACCATTGTTGTCTGGGATCACCATGGGTTGGTTAAGTATCATATTTTTTACTCATTTTTCAATTTCAATAAATCCTGTGCCATGTGCTAGGATTAACATCTGTAACTAAGCAAGCACCAGACACCTTATTCTTGATTCCTTTCTGGAGAAAGAATCTCATTGTTGGTTTTAGTCGGTTGGAAGTAAAACGCATTGTAGAGTCCACCCTGTTTCCCTTAGAAGTTGCTGTCAAAATTCATATGTGAGGATTGAGGTGGCTTCTAGGATGAATCAATGGCAAATTGACTCCAATAATAGTGAGACAATCATTTCAAATGAAGAAAAATATACATGCATGCACAAGCGTTCTCATGCCTATATTAAGTATGAATTTAAGATCTGTGATATATGTCTTTTTTTTAAAAAAAAATTGTGCTGTAACTCCTTTCTGGTCTCCTTTTTTATGGGGGTGTTGTTTGAATTTGAAATTCAGCTTCACCTCTGATTCAGGAGCGTAAAGCAGTTGGCAGCCAGTTGCAGGAGAACAATCACTTCAGTTCATGTGTCTCAGATGTAAGCAGATTGCACTCTTATTGGTTGCCTGTTTAGTTAATGAGTGTTGAAAGACAAACATGATCATTTTTCTAAATGTACATTCACAGTTAGCTGGTTCAACCCCAGAATCGGCTTCCTCAGAATATCAATCTGCATATCATGTTTTGAGCATCTCTGCAAATGACGGGAAGGTGCAAAATTCTATTTGCTAAACTAGACGTGTATTTTAGTGGTCCTTTCTACTGCTTCAATACTGGATAAAATATAGTTTGAAAGATATTATAATATGATTGAATTCCCAAAGTAGAATACTGCCTATTGCACAATTTGCCCAACTATATATTTACTTTTATATAGGACAACTGTGTAGTTATAGTGCACCCACCTAGATTCCTATTGCATGTGAACAAATTAATGGTGTAAAAGCCAAGTAGACGAGTACAAAGATTATTATATTAGGTAAAACTGTCAATAATGTCAACCCCGTCAAATTTGGAGAGGAATCGATGGCCCATTCAAAAGTGCCAGTTATTGTCTTCACAATGTATGAAGAAAAACTTGCACTTTCTATCGGGGACCCTTTTATTTGAATGTGGACCTTAAATTGATTGAGCGTCATCTTGTTGGATCTTTCTCACTCGGAGGCAGTAATTTATGGCTGAAGTTCGATCATGGTTCCACTACGTAATTTATATAATCAATAAAATAATATGACTTACGTATTGATTTTTAAATTAGTGTGACAAATGATTAAGGGAAGTAAGAAACTTGATTTCATTGAACGGTTTTATGAAAATATCTCAACGTAAGACTTAAATAAAATGGTGCAAACAGAATATTTTTTTTATTACTTTTTGATTTTATAAAATTATTTTGTACCACAAATGTTAGTCAAAGCTTCAACGTTTCATTCAGTTCCTAACAATGCAATATAGTCTTCAGTTTTTCAGTTTTTTATACGCTAGAAAGCATTGGCTAGCTGGCCTGTAGAAACAAATTGGTGTTGACATTTGGTTTCGGGCCTATTATTCACTGTCAGCTTAACATGAACGGAACGATATGTGACTATTCCTCCCAGCATCAATTAATAGTCACTGGCCATCTACGTATTCTGTCTTTATATGCATTAAATTCGAGCAGAGGTCTTAGATTTTCTTATGTTTTTGGGTAAATAAAACCAAATGCATTCAACGGCACCGAGGAAAGGCACCCCTTATCCACGATCCGTTGTACAAATGGATAAATGAAGAAAGACAACATAAAAATTAGGATGGCAAAATTTTTTATTGGGCCGAACCCACGGAACCTATTTTAACGGGAGAGAATTTAAATAAATTTGTGAGAATAAGACGAAAAATGAGAAGAAATTAATCCTTAATTTATTAACGGGTAGAAATTAATTTATCTCTCTCCACCTCACCCGCACCCCATTCTCCAATAAAATATAATATAAATATATTATAATTTATAAATTAAATTTTATATATATATGTAAATATAATTTTATATTATAATTTTTAAAATTATATATTATAATTAAATATAATTAATAATAAAAAATTATGAAGTCAAGAATTAATGTTATAAAAATAAAATATACAAATAAAAAATAAAAAATTAAAAATTAAAAAGACCCTATATTGTGTTTTCAATAATATATTAATAATATTTTTTTTTTAAATTAATTAAATTCTTATATTATTAAAATTAATTTATAAAAATAATATAAAATGAAGAATTGATATGGGGATGGGAATCTCATTTCCCGTGCGAGGATTCTCCATCCCCATCCCATTAAATTTAATGGAAAATGGAGGTTAAAATAGAAAATGGGGTGGGGAATGGGGCATGCCTCCCCACCCTCACCCTGCCATCCCTAATAAAAAATTATTTAAAAAATCTTTGAAAATGCTTTTCATGCTTCTTGATTTGTTATCTAAATCATGCCAAATTAAGACGTGATTAATACCATAATACAGTTTTAATTTAGCTAGAATGAACAAAAGAAGCAAAATAAACAGGCAAACAGGAAGAGGATAAGAAAAGGTGGAGAAACAGAAAGAAAGTTCCCAACCCATGCGGCAATTGGTAGAGTAGACCCACCAAACACTCTTTAATTTGGCTATAACTTTCAATAAATTTATGTGGTATACATTGGTATCTACCCGGCGTCATTCAACGCTGGTGTCGACAACTAATTAACTTAATTGAGCCACTTTAGGCACAGTACAGAAGAAGTAATGATGATTAGTTCGCCAAAGGCTAAGCAGAATTAGGCAAGGATCCGTGGAATCCTATATTAAAAGCATCAGCACTTAGAGCATTGATGGGGCAATTAAAGAAGTGTCGACCGCTTTCTATTTTTTAAGGCAAATCGCTGCCCCTTTTTCGCATTTTCAAAAACAAAAATAAGATATTACACTTGTTGGTTATTCTCTTCCATTTGATTGCTTAAAGTGATGCCAATTTGGCAAATTGGAAAAATGCTTGCTTGAAATGAGGGCATTAATATAATGAGAATGAAAGATTCATTTAAATCATATGATAAAAATATACCATACTATAATACATAAACATAATTTTATTAAATAATTTCATAAAATTTTTTCTTTAAAAAATAATTTGACATTGATATAACAAAAGAAATAGAGCATTTAATGGCGGTATGACCCCATGGGTCCATACTCCCTAACTCATGTATAGACCAATCTTGAAATTGAAGATGGAAATGAATTATATTTGTTTTAAATTTACAGCTAGCTGATACCATCAATGGCTGTATTATAATTGTAGGAATTCATAGAATTAGAAACTCTTTTAAAAATTTGATCTTTGGTTTCCTTGCAGCTGCGAAGGAGGGATCTGAATTTATTGTTACTGTATAATATTTTACCAATTTGTACACCACAAATTAAAAAAAAATAAAAAAAAAAGAGGGTTCCATGCCAATTCATGAACACCGCATTGGTAGTTTATTGTTGGGTCTTCTGCCATACATTTATTGTTCATCAATACTGGATCGGAGGGATTCGTGTCTTGATTTTCCTTCCAATCGTTAGAATAATTCAATTCAATCCATCCACATTTCCTTTTATTTTTAAATATTTTGTACTTTGTTTGAAGATTATTGTAATTCATAAATTAAAAGAAAATTTTTGTAATATCTGAATGTCCTTTTCCTGGCTTATTTTCTTCACTCGTGAGGTGCATCTCTAGGCTCTAGTGCCAGTTGGCATTGTTTTTCAATTATTTTTGGTACGAATTCTTGGCCTACAATATTATTCTTTTGTGAGAGGACAGTTGCTTTTCTAACACACCATTTTAGAGCATTGTAGAGAACATACTGTTGAAAAAAATATGATCTTTAAATTTATAAAACCAAAAAAATTAAAAAAATCCCACCAGATACTTGACCCACAGCTCATATTTCAGGTGTTGTATCCTGGTCGTTTGTGATTTTGGAATTAAAGAAAACACAATAATTATAAAATGATTTTTAGGTTTTGTAACCAACTAAATTATATTTTTCTGGATTATTTACAAAGTATAAGGTAACCTGAAAATGTAGAAAAAAAAAAAAAGACATATCTTCTTTTCTTTACTTTCTTTCTTTCTTTCTTGAAAGACAAAAACACTTTTGCACTGGCGGTTGAATGTATTGGAAGAAAGAGCCAATTATCTAAAATAGCTTCAAAAGCACTTATTTTCTCAGTGACCTGAAATTTGACAAATGTAGTACATGTTTTTGTGCGAATGCCCGATTCTCTCTATTGTTTCGTGTAATACTCTAATATCTTCTTCTTGATTGTATAATATCCTGAATTCTCCTAACATCCTTATATAATATTAATTAGTTAAAAAATTATTTTTAACTCTTAATTGAAAAAAATATTAAAATATAATATATTTTATTTTATAAAATTAATCTTTCAATTTATAAATATCATATTTAAAAAAAAATTTAAAATTTACATAAATTTGTATTTAAAAGATAAGTTATAAATTAGTTATTAATATGTTATAAAATAAAATATATTATTATTTTAATATTTATTTTTTTTTAATTAGGAGTTGAAAATAATTTTTTAACTAATTAATATTATATAAGGGTGTTATTATTATCTTTTATTAAATTAAAATTGTTTTAAATATTTTTAAAATTATAGAGATTATTTAAATTAATTTATTAATTTTAAAAATTTATTATATTTAACTGTGTCACTAAATAGGAGAATTTGAAATATTATACAAACAAGAGGTTATTAAGGTATTAAGTGAAACAACGGGCCAATCGGGCATTCTCCCATTTTTTTTAGGTAAAGTTTGGTAAAATAACAGTTTCACGTAAGCCACTGTATCTTTTTTATTTTTATTATTTTCCTTCTCAAATGCCGATGTCATACCCTTTTCCACTTTTATCTCGTTTTCTGTTCCTCCCTACCCACTATCGTATTCGTACCTTAACTTCAACGTCAGCTCTGTTTGCCGACCAATCACATTATAATTACAGATTTGGGCCGACTTGTGTTCTGTTCTCTTCTGTTCATTGCAATGCACTACAGGAAATCGTACCAAAAATTTCACTGCGTCGTTTTTGAACTTATCAGATATTGTATTCATTCATTCATACACACGCGTGGTTTACGCTGAAGCAGGTCCACGAACTGGCAGCTTGAAACTCCACGAGTTGGGCAAACCAGGTTCAGACACGTGGCAATTTTTGATTTTCTTAGAGTGGTGTCCCACTTTGTAGTTCTTGTAAGACAATTAGAGTTAGAGCGATGACTTACGCAGGCAATAAACAGCAACTGCTTGCCTGCCTGCCGTCATTGCGGTGTCTTTTTTATTATTTTGACCTGTGGAAAATTTATAATTGAAAGGCTTTTGCTTCAAGAGGTGTTAATAATTATAATAATAACGAAAATAAACTCTCTTCAGAACAACTCAAGTTATGGTAGTTTGTTGGCGTTAAATCTCTCCTCTTTTCCAATTTCTCCTTTTTCTCTCTCTACAGAGTTCTTGTTCATTTTCTGTCTGTAGAGTAGAAATATCTCTGATGAAGACGAAGAAGAAGGTGATTTGTTGATTGATCTTTACAGAAGAGAGAAAAGAGAACATGGGCGCCTGCGTGTCAACGCCGAAGGGTTGCGTTGGTGCTAGATTGAAGTCTTCGAAGAAGAAGAAGAACCGCAAAAGGAAGAAAAGTTTCAAGAAAGGAGTGTCTGCTCGTTTGTCTGAGGAATCGCTGGACAAAGTTGACAGGCCTGCACCGCTTGATCGTCATTCCGCCTTCACCAACCCCGCTTTTCAAGGTCCTTAATTTCATCTCTTTCTCTATTTACAGATTGGTTTTCAGATGAAAGTTGGTTTTTTGTCAATTTAGTTTATACTTAGAAATGTGATTCTGGGGTTGTGTGTTCTCATTGATTTGTTTGGCGGGTTTTGGTTTAGATTCTGGATTGTGGAATTTTCATCCGAGGATTAGTATTTACGTGAAATACAAACTTGTGGCATGGGAAGGAGAGCCTTGGAAATATTGGTATTCTTTTCAAAAATGATTTTTGTTATCAGTAAATGTGATCAGGAAGGTGAACTCTTTCTTTGGAGCAAGGTGGTGGGATATCTGTCAGCGAATGATTGGAATATTCTGGCTGATCCTTGTGCCAAGCAAGGTTTTCTTCACGTTGGGTTTTTTCCTGTTTGATTTGAATATGAACTGAAAATTGTAGTTTTCATTTTGCTGATGATCAAAGAGAATGTAGTTCATGAAAAGGAGGTTGGAGTGTATTTCTGTTAAACATCAGAGGGCTTTTTCCGCTGCTTCATTTTCTCCCGGACACTTTAAGGAGATTGTTCAGATTTGGATTAGATTTTCATTTTCGTGTGGGATGATTAACAGAATGGTATTTAGCGGATGGAAGGGAGCAAATTTGCATTATATACTGCTAGTTAGTGGAGTCAGTGGTGACTGAAAGTAAGTTGTATTCCAAATTATGGGCTGTGAAGTGTTCATCTCTAAAGTCCTTGGTTGACATTATTACTATGTCTTCTTTGTGGTCATGTTTTGACCCAGATAGCCAGCTTTAGACAGTTTTTCACTAAATATGAAATTTACTTTCAAAGCGAAATGGCTATCCTGGGCAAATAGAAGTATTGCAAAATTAATCTGGTGATAGCATCTCTGGGGTTGAGTAGTTGGTAGTTGGTAGTTGGCAGTTGGTATTTGGTAGGACCATCGATATGCTTGTACAGGATACTTGTAGGGGGGAAATCACATATTAAAATTATATAGTCAGTGATGTTATTTGCATTTTCAGCAAGAGGAACAAGCTCTTTTGAGTTTTTGATGAGTAAAAATTAGCAGGAATTATCCACTGCCTCTTTTGAGTTTTCTGCTTCAATTATTCATAACTTGTTGGAACTGAAACTGTTATTACTGAAAATTCCTTCTCCTTCATTTTGGCAGTTTCTTTTACATAGATTTCTTTTTTCCTTGTCATCCTTTATTGCCTGTAAAATTTTTGTGCTTACTAATATTTATTCCTTACAATTTTAAATAGAAATTCCATTTCATCTACTAACTATTATATTCTAGTGAAACTTATAAATGTGATCAGTACATGCTATGTGGGATCATCATTCTAATACAATGTTTTACTTACGGCTGTATAATTATTTTGCTACCATTTGATGGCTTCAGCAGGAAGTACCGACGACTCATGGTTTGATTCAGTCCCAGTATTTGAGTCTGATTGTGATGACGATGATTTTGTGAGTGTTCAGGATGGTAAGAAATTCCCAGATATATGACACCTGATGTATAGGTGAATTTTATTTTCCCACCTTCGTGATTAATATTTCATGTATGTCTTCAAATATGTTTGTACTTTTTGACTTCTGCAGATGTGTTATCTCTAAATGGCTCTGATGGAGTATCGAGATCGAGTAATGCATCTCTGAGAGATGCTACTCATCGGGAGCACAATGTCAATATCCACTGCTCCTCCTTGACTGACCAATTGCAGAGACCTGGGGATTTATCTGCTGGAAATTCTGCTTGCAATTCTGTTAGTGAGGTTGGGAGAAATTCAATTACTCGAGCCACAAATTCAGATAATATTGATTCCCAATCAAAATCTGACGGGCCTTCTAATGAAGGAAAGCAACCTGTTTTCCTTGATGAGATCTCCTCCTCTGTGGATGATGGTTCCAGCAAGGATGAAGGTTTGTTGGATAATTGTGGGATCATTCCCAGTAACTGTTTGCCATGTCTTGCTTCTACTGTCCCCTCGGTTGAAAAGAGAAGATCGGGAATCTCTAGTCCACCAAGGCCATTTAAAAAGACTGCTGCAAAACTTTCCTTTAAATGGAATAATGGTCATGCTAATGCTACTCTATGTGAGTATTTAATTCACATTTTTGCATGAGGATACGGTATTCTTTTTTCTGTTTTTTGCTTATAACTTATTCCTATTGTATTCCAGTTTCTTCAAAGCAGCTTCTGTCAAGGCCCATAGCAGGTTCGCAAGTACCTTTTTGCCCACTGGAAAAACAGATGCTTGATAGTTGGTCACAAATTGAGCCAACTACTTTTAAAGTTCGAGGAGAGAATTACTTTAGGTGAGACTGTAACGGAGCAAGATTTGATTGATTGCTTTATATGATGTACATGCACGTATACAGACTTTGTACTGATGTACATGTGTGTTTCTATTATGTCATGATGATGCATTGGCATATACCTATATGAAAGTTCCAGAAATTTTTATGAGACATCATGTAGGTGGACTGCTATTATCAGAATTGTTTTCTCACTTACGTGGCATAAACTTTTGTATGGCAGGGACAAGAAGAAGGACTTTGCAGCTAATTATGCTGCATATTATCCTTTTGGTGTTGATGTATTCTTAAGTCAGCGAAAAATAGATCATATAGCTCGGTTTGTGGAACTTCCTGCTATTAGTTCTCATGGGAAGCTTCCACCAATGCTTGTTGTAAATGTTCAGGTATCCTTTGGTTGAGCTTGCTCTCTCTTTATTTTTTCAATTGAATTCTCTTTAGAAGACAGGATGGAGTTCCTGAAATTGCCCTGGACTTGAGCTCTTTCTTGGTTTAATTGGCTGAACCAATGTTTTCATACAACTTGATCATACCATCTTAAATCATCTTTGACTTTTCATCATCTTGTTCGAAAAGATCTTGCCCTTTTCATGTTTGTACTTGTCTTCATGCATTTGTAAATCTTGTTTGTCACTGTCTATTTCATTCTGAAATAACTCTCAGAATAGCCATATTTCGAAATTTTTCTGGAGCCATGGCATGACTGAGCCTTGCTATGGTTTATGGAAAAGAGGTTTTTTAATAATAATGATTATTATTAAAGGTTTATTTTAATTGTTATGTACTTTGCTGCTGACTATTTATGGGTTCTACAGATTCCTTTGTATCCTGCCACAATTTTCCAGAATGAAACTGATGGTGAAGGAATGAATTTTGTTTTGTACTTTAAGCTCTCTGAGAGTTACTCGAAAGAAGTTCTGCCTCATTTTCAAGAAAATATCAGAGTAAGTTGGAGCCTCTCTACTTTTACATTTCCCATCTCATTGCTTCATATTACTCTTACGTCCAGATGTCCCCTTGGCAATGCTGCTGCTGGAATACTGATCCTACAGTCAATAAGACTATTCATGCTAACACAGTTTTGTTAGGGTTCATTATTTTTTTTGTCATGACATAGACACTTAGTTTGTGGTTCATTCAATTTTCCCATTTTGCATATTGGGCTGTGTAGGTTATGATATGAAAATTTTAAGATCCCTTTATATTTCTATTTCTCATTTTATCTGTTTTACCAGCTATCTGACTATTTTGAATCCTACTTATTCTGGAACAGAGGATAATTGATGATGAAGTTGAGAAGGTCAAAGGATTTCCTGTAGATACAATTGTACCCTTTCGAGAAAGATTGAAAATATTGGGTCGTGTTGTAAATGTAGAAGATCTTCATTTGAGTGCTGCAGAGAGAAAACTTATGCAGGCTTACAATGAAAAGCCTGTTCTTTCGCGTCCACAACATGAATTTTACTCTGTAAGTTGATCTCTAACTCAGATTATCAGTTTAGATGGAATCCATAGCTTAAGGATGTATTCTCTCGCTTTACATCTTAAGCTTACTGCTATGAGTAATTTGTACAGGGAGAAAACTATTTTGAGATTGACATAGATATGCACAGATTTAGTTACATTTCTAGGAAAGGTTTTGAAGCATTCCTGGACAGACTGAAGATCTGCATCTTGGATGTTGGCCTCACAATTCAGGCAAGATTATTATTGTTATTTTTTTAAAAAATTCCAGTTTTATGCTTCCGTGTTGCCAGCCACACGAGAGGACATGGAGGTGTAAAAGGAAGATGAATAGACTTTCTGCTGTAAATAACTTGATTAATTGTTTTCTTTTTTTTTTTTTGCGGTTATTTTTGTCCCGTAACTGATATTTGAATTTTAAACCAGGGAAATAAAGTCGAGGAGTTGCCAGAGCAGATCTTGTGTTGTATACGGTTAAATGGTATTGACTACATGAATTATCATCAACTGGGTCACAATGAAGAAACTCTTTGATTAAAAGTTTTCAAAACAATGTAAGAACCGAAAGCTAGTGTTTAGTAAAAGGCAAACGTTTAAGAAATCACCGTTGCATATTTTGTGGTTCTTGAATTCCTTCTTGTCTCAGTAACCAGAGGCAACCAGTGAGATCAGCATTCCAGTCATGCACACAATGTTGGAGTAAAAGGTTTTGCTAAACCAAATTGCTACATTCTTGTCATTAATTAGAGCCCTGGATTGCAGGCACATAAAAGACTGTTAAAACATAATGTACCTTCCAGCATAAAAAAAGAGATCGCAATCATATGAACTTCTTAAAGAAAGGTCTCAGGAGTAGCATGGTATACTCTTTCTAATTTTCCTACTTTTATATTGCAATTATCAAAGAATATATGGGCCAAATACTAAGAATTTCCTTCAGTAACTGAATACTAGTTTTAATTATAGTTATGACAGCAGGAGATATATGCTAATATACGGAGCAAACACCACCAAGGTAAAGATGGGACTCAAAACTGAGAATCCATTACATCAATTTGCTATGACTTGAGTTCTCAAGCAACAAATTGAAACCTCAAGTTTTGCAAGGAGTAAGAGGCTTGCCACATAAACCTCTATTTCCCGAGAAGGAGCTCTCAGGAAAGTTACTCAGCGGTTCACCAGCAGGGATTTTCCCCACCAGAAGATTATGTGATAAATCCAAATCCTTCAATTTTCTCAACTTCAAAAAGCCACTCGGTATTTTGCCAGTAAACTGGTTGTTCTGTAGTTTCAATGTCTCCAACATGCTTCCATTTGCAAGAGATTCTGGCAAGATGTAACCTAACTTATTGTTGCTCAAATCTAGACTTCTTAGTGATTTCAATCTTCCCACAGAAACTGGTATTCGGCCGTCAAGAACATTATGTGATAAGTTGAGAAACTGGATCTCAGTTTGTCCTCCTTCACCTATTAGCTCTATTCCACTTGTGAAGGCATTGTCTGAGAGATCGATGTACGTAAGTGAACCATCGGGAAACCTTTGTCCTACATCGAAAACCTGACTTATGGAGCCCGTCAGCTTATTTGAGTGAAGATCAAGCACACCCAAGTCACGTAAATTAGTAATTGTCTCCGGGATCTTTGAAACGAGTGAATTCCTCGAGAGGTTCAGAGAGTATAGCATAGTGAGGCTCCCAAGCCATGCTGGTATGCTTCCAGTCAGAAGGTTGACTGATAAATCGAGTTCCTGTATTGGACTAGAAGTTTTCCGCAAAAATTCTGGAAATTCGCCTATGATTCCGCATCCTGCCAAATATATACGGGAGATAGATGGCAATTCTGCTATCCACACTGGGATGGAGGAGATATTTAACAGGTTAAATGACAGATCAATGGTTTGAAGATTTTGAAGGGACAACATCTCAGAAGGCAACGGTCCTCGAATCAGATTACGAGAAATACTTAAGAAAATGAGTTTAGAGAGTTGACCGATTGATTTAGGTATTTGGCCAGATAACCGGTTGCCATTAAGATATAGTTCTGACAAATCTTGCAGGTAGCCCAAACTTGTAGGAATTGCTCCCTCAAGCTTGTTGTTTGCTAGGGAGACTCTTTGCAGGGCCACTAGATACCCAAAATTTGGAGGTATTCTTCCATTGAGATTGTTGTTCTGTAACCTTAGGAAGGAAAGCGAAGGCATTTGACCATAACTAGATGGAAATGGTATTTCACCTTCAAGGTAGTTGTTATCCAAGTATAGGACTGAAATGGAGGTTAAATTAGTTAATGAAGGAGGGATTTTTTCGCTTAAGAGATTGTTTGAGAAATCGAGTTCTTCCAATAACTGTAAGTCCCCAAGCTTTTCTGGTATGTTGCCAGTCAGATGATTGCTATGGAGATCCAAACGTACCAGATTTGTCAAGTTTTTGAATGAGTCAGGTATCATACCAGTAAACTGATTTGAGTGCAACAGCAGTTCATTGAGATTTTTGAGGTTGCCAATACTTGGAGGGAGAGTCCCAGATAATCTGTTCTCGTGCAAGTGAAGTTGTTGAAGTTTCAACTGCTTACCAATGCTTTCTGGAACTGGGCCACTTAGCTTGTTCCCATAAAGATAGAGATACTGGAGATTTTGAAGCCGACCGATCAATGGTGGGATTGTTCCAGCAAGATCAATGAGTCCACCAAGATCAAGTACTTCAAGAAAGGTAACAAATGCTATTGAAGGAGATATTAATCCTTGCATCCGGGACTGAAACACAAAATCTTCTGTAGATATGAATCCGGGGAGACGGATTCCTGTCACTCTGCCGGTTGTATTATCACAGGAAATGCCTTCCCATTTGCAACAACTTCGCCCAACCCACTTCGCTAACCGCCCAGAAGTGTCGATGTGAATTCCAGCCTTGAAGCTGGTTAGGCCTCTCAGATCAATGGAGTTGCATATTTCACCGACACTTACATTTCCCTCTCCAACCGCCGTGATGCTGAATATCGCAAGAATTAACAGCAACTGAGAACCCATTTTTGTCTGCACAGAAAAAAATGGGGTTCTTGAATTTTCCCTCAATAGTATTGCTGTCTGCTGAAATGTCATAGGAAAGTAGGAAACTGGAATAGTATAAAGCAATGTGGTCGTTGGATATCAAATTAACGCAGAGATTTAAGGAGTGAAAAAAAGAGAAACAGTTGGTCAAAGATAATATATGTGCTTTTTCTTTTTTAAGACCTCTTTCCCCTTTACAGTATGTCGTGCTGAAAAGCATTAATGTGTCTGAATTATGATGTCCTTGCTTCGTGATTAAAGGAGTAAATGGAGATCAACGTTTTGGCTGTTTTATATAATATATTATTTGAGAAACTGCAGAAATCTCTCCGCCCAATAGTTTCAAAATAATTAAACTAATCCTCTGCTCTTCCAGTTTTTGTTCAAAAGATCCAAGACACATTCCCAGAGAAGCTGCAATGCGATTTGCTGCAGTGGAAAACTGATGTAACTAATCCTCTGGCAGCTTCAGTTCATCCTTTGCCAGAAACAATTAGATAATCACATGATTTGATGCTCGTTGATAGTGGTGACGGACCTTTCTGACATATTACAGACAGATCCTTCTGTCATGAAAGCAGGAAGAGGTTTGACAACTTCCACGTTTTGTAAGATTCTTGCTTGTCTAGTGTGCTTTAGGGACTTCCATGTTCAAACATGAGTGAGTTCCTGCCCTTGTTTATGCACTCCAATAAGAGCTAATCTTTAATTATCTACATTTTGGAACTTCAAGAAGTTTCTTAATGTCTTGAGAATTGTCTAAAACATGACTAAGAAATTAATGCCAGGTTTGGACAAAAATTTGAACTGTCTAAGATACTTCTTAGCCATAGGAAGCTGGAAATTATTATTTTACTCCGCTTCTCCTTTTTTCTTTTAATAATACTGATCTATAAGCACATTAAAAAAGTGTACTACCCAGATCCTGTTGACCCAAGCATTCAAATCAGTTCAATTCAAGAAATATAGGTGTACAAAATTGAATATACGAAACAAGACATTTTTCTAGGCAGTGGAGATAACCGAGAGAACAAAAACAAAAAAGGACACTTTTACTATGAACAGTTCAAACGGATTAAAGACAATAAATATATAAATCAAATATTGGAACCGTGCAAAGTTTGCATCTTAAACAAGAGCTAGAAGGGTTCAAAAAGAAAGAGATCCCATTAACGGATAACAAATACTGTATGAATTCTCATGGGACTCACTGCAGCCTCATAAAATATATTATGGCTGGAATAAGAGATTTGAAGCAATCCTGTTTCATTTGGCAAATGGGGAATTCTATGAAACGGGATGAGAAGAAACATGAACAGAGATTAGGCCAGCTTGTTAATCTAAAAGCAAGATAGTTAGATGTCTGATTAATAGCTATTCATTTGTCTCAACAATATGCTTACAGTGACAAAAAATGGCCGAGTTCTAGTTACTCCCATGGGATATGCCTGAAGACATAGATTTTGCTGATATAGATGCAGTAGGGCTGGTAACATCTCGTTCTTCATTTCCAAAGTTGACTTTCCCACTTAACATCTTTATTGCTATTTGAGCAATTTCAGCAAACCAGTCATCCTCTGGCAATACACTGCCAAATGAAAAAAGTCATTACATGCCCACATAAAAATTAGATGTTTCCTTATTACAAAAATAAAATCCTTCAAAGGTTCTACCTGTAGGGGTCTATTCCAGTTGCAGCTACAACATCAATGGCTCTGGCTATAATATTTTTGATAACTTGTTGTAAGTTGCGAGATAAATAACGGCCCTGGGCTGAGAAAAGCATCACAAACTCCATATCCAAATAAAACTGCAAAAACACCGAACAATTGCACAAAACTAGAGTCAATTTCAGAACAACCACAGAAAATGTGAATAAAGATACTTTGTTTTCAAAATGCACCTGTTGCAGTCCCAGAGGACCCAAAGGATTTGATTCCTCCTCTATCTCAACCCAAAAGTTTTGGTCATCAGAAAGCCACAGGATCACTGTCTCTGTCAATCTCATTAGTAGAATGGTTGCAAACCTTTCCCTACCCACAAACATATCAGTTGCAATGCTTGCCATCTGAGTCAATTTGATAAAAAGTTCCTATATGGAATCAAGTACAATGATCAACCATATGATTTTGGGAAACACAAGATTCCACGGTGAAGCATATATGTGTAACGACAAACACACCACAATATGTAATGGTGGTAGTATATATGTTAAGGTGCAGCCACATTTCTGCAATCAGATAGCAAAAAAACCAGATTGGGAAAACTAGACTCATTTACCTGAAAAATTGGAGAGGGAAACCATTCAGGCTCTTCCGTGCTCTCATCCATACACGTATAAGTTTCAGCATTCAGACGGATTTCACCATCTTCTGTAAAAATGAGATCAAGGGCATGTGTTCTACAGAAGCTATCTCGCAACCGATCAACCAATCGTTGAAGCTTCCTCTTCCATTCCCTTTGCTCTGGAAAGCGATTTTGCCTGTCTGAAGCCTTCCTTGGAGTCATGTCTACTCTATTAGACCGGTTCAATGGCAGAAGCTTCAATGCAGCTCGTGGCAGCAGCTCATCTGCTAAAAGTGAAGCATTAGCTAGCAAAGCTATTTGTTGGGCTTCCGTCTCCGCCATACTTACAATTCTATTAGAAGAACCTTCCAAGTTTTCTTCATTCTCTGTTGAACCTGGCAGTGCTTTAATCAACAAATCGACATAACAGTTGAATGCTTGAAAAACACCTTCCAATGCAGGACCATCCAACTTCAGGTTTTCGAGGGGCCCAATATCCTCCAGTAATTCCTGAATGTTGTGCAATGAACTATTAGAGTAAGAAGCAAAATAAGTTTCTAATTCCAGAAAATCTTACAGAACATGCAAATATCATTTCAAGAGACACAATTGAGCTATCGATTTTATGATGAAAGAAATTTTGAGAACAAAATCTAATTACCTGAACTAGTGAATTGAATTTGTGAGCACTGATTGAAAGCTTAGGCTGCGACGTAATTGCACTATTAAGTAAAGTAGTAGAAGATAAAGAACGTGCACCGGATGGTGGATAAGCGAGCAACCAGTTGTCTGCCGCAGCTTGTGCAGCACTGCTTTTCTCAATTCTCTTTAAGTAAGCACTTAATGCCTCCTCAACACTAGGCCTAAAGAATCTCAATAAGACAGGAGACAGAGCCAATCCACGAGCTTCTAAGACAGAACTGTGGCCCAAACATATCTGAATTGTTTCAGTGACGACTCTCAGACTGCCTCCAGCTACTGCTGAGGATAAAATATGCCTCTTGAGGAGAAGAGCGAAAGTCTCAGTCTCTTTGACAGCCCAAGTTATAAGCTCAGATGAATATGCGGGCTCCTCCCCAAAAACGGCCAAGGAATCCCTTGCTGCTTGTGCAATTGTCGAAAAGACAAGCTGTGAAAGTGCAGCAGTGAATGCTCCACCACACAAATTGCTTGATGAGCGAACACTCTGCACGTAGCTCTGCAACCTCTGGTGGTGAGAATTAAGCAGCAATGTATGTGATCGTGGACCATCTCCAAGTTTTTTCAGAGCCGAAACAGTTGAACGGAGCTCAATGCCACGAGTAGATGGCTGGCAAATGGTCTCAGCAAGATGAACCGCAAGTTTTTGTCTCTGCTTTGAGATGGCACTCTGTAATGAAAAGAATGCAGTTTGGCTCAGTGTACGCCCCTGCTTAGCTTCTTTCACCATCCTTTGTCCTTCTTCCAGTGCAGCCAAAGCTTCATCTACTCTCCGTTCAGCCAACAAAACTTCAAGGTTCTCCAAAAACTCTGCTAAACCATTTTCCATATTCGGAAGCGTCTCATTTTTTAAGCTAGATATGTCTCCATCCATTGAATCTTCCGAATCAGCATACAAAGAATCAATTCGAACACCTTCAGCAAGACCTTGGATAAGAGCTGACTGTGTGGATAAGAGATTTCTTATAGAAAGAAGCTGACCCTCAAGAACTGTAATCTCTTTCGATGTGCTGCAAATGAAAACGTTCTAGATATATTTATTATCAATTGTTGGACCAAAATTGCTACATATATACACCAGTCCATTCTAAAATGATACTTATGCCCAACCAACATGTTTCTTGTCTTTCCAGTGGAATGTTAGAAAATGGGAAGCAGCTTTCATTGCTGAGACATAGTATTACGCTTCTAAAAAGCATTTTACCTAATTAGAAGCTCACCGTATGAAAGCTGAATAATTGGCATAAACACTTTTACGCATTTCCTCTGCTGAAGCCTTCTTCAATTCAACCAGGTAAGAGCACAAGTGCCTTATCTCCTGTCAACAACGCACACAAAATGGCTTAATCTTCTGCTACCGTCACATCTTCTATAACCCACCAAATCTAAAAACTCTGAAAGCAACAAATAATTACTTGTTTACTTTCGGAACTATATTTTTCTCTAATGTTATCAAACGCATGTCATTCGATTATGAACTTCCATACTACAATCTCTAAATGGCAACGATTATTTAATCTTGGTAGAGATCAGAGATTGTTCTTACAATAAACAATCAGACTAGACAAATATATGTTCACATGTATGAATTATTTAGAGAGAGAAAACAGACCTTCTCGTTCATGTGTTGGCATTTGGAGGTGACGTAGGTGTCAGGATCAAATTGGGAGCTTTTAAAAGCCTTTAAGCGATCGCTGAGAGTAAGATTGCCTTCGAGTTCTGCAGAGTCTCCTATACTCGATGAAACTGAACTTCTCGCTGAAGTAGTCACCATTGACGTGATAGACATATTTACTGAGTCTATGTAAATATTCTTTCTTCTCTTAACGAAAATGGAGAAACAGAGGAAATGTACGTCCAACACAAACGAAATCAATTGAAATGAAATGAATATAGAGAGAAACGAAGAAGAAAGGAGCTTGAGAGAGAGAAGCGACAGATTTGGTATGAAGGTCGCAAGGGGAACACGTACGACTCGCTGGGTTTGTTTCGTTTTATGTTGATTACGTACCGGTACTCAAAATCAACACCCTGATCTTGCCACGTATAATGTGCTCAGTATAAAAGGAGCAAGAAGAGTGACCATCCATTTTTTCAATTTTATTTTTCTAAAATCAATCATTTTAGTTTTGTTAATCATATTTATGGATGAGATTTGTGGTAGAGGGATTCTTAACGAATTTTTAAATTCATTAATGCCCCGCCTTTTGTTTTTGAGAATAGACTGGCTGAGTTACCCTAGACCGGATAATTTCTCTTTCTCCGTCTCTAGTAGCAGTCTAAGTTAGACAACATCAATATTGATTCTTTCCAATTCATCAATTCCAAATATTCTAGCAAATGAAACATGATTTAATAGAAAAATGTCGATCACTTCTTTCTGTATGCAAAATTACCATCGTTATTCGTAACACTTACATTTGCAGCGAGGCTAATTAGCATATTTTAGCCAATCATCCCTTCTTTCTTGTTATTAATAATTACAAGTTGATTTAGGAAAATAAAAATTAGCATTGCATTACAATTTGTTGGGTGCGAGCAAAAGTTACTCGGCCACAGTCCCATCTTTCCCGGCGACTGCCATGTACTTTTCTTCCTGGTGAAGCTTGTGAACTCATAAGAAAGATCGAGTTGCAGCAATTAATCTCTGCATGTAATTTGCTACCTCGAGGCTAGATTTCTCTGAACTGCGTGTTAGCTCAGCTGGTAACTTGTTCTAGAAATTAAGTTACTTCATGAAGAAGTAAAATGGGTCCATCCCTTTCCATCCCCTGACTGTTGTTCTATGAAACATACCCATGCGATTCACCATAGCCATGGGCACAAACTGGTCCGTCAATTCAGCAAACAATGCTGAAAATTTTAAAAGAAATGGCTCTCTGGAGGTATTTGCCCCAGGCCATATAACTATGTCATCTTCTTCTAACAACTTCTTTATTGCTAATGCATCTTTGGCTCGGTCGCGGCTGAGCCTAAATGTTTTGATGGGTGAGATGATCCCTGAGAATCGAGGGACAGAATATGTTACTGCAGGAATAGGACGCCCTAGACGCGATTGAGAGGAAAACTGGATCGAGTACTCTCTAAGAGCAAATAAAGAGGACACCAGATCGACCGGTCGATGTTTTGGCTGGTGGAGTGCCTTTAACTGTGGCACGAACCCTAGGTGCCCGGAAAGCCTAGTGGACCATCGGCATTGAGAGGATTGCACCGGCAGAGATTCGCAAGCAGGCTAATAGGAATCCGATGGGAGTCCAGAGAATGACCAAGGGTGCCATGAGAGGTGTTGGCTTTTGAACGAGTCTTCCATTATGGAAAATTATGGGTTTTGGGAGCTTGTCCCTTGCGACTGTCTTAACCTCCGGCTTGGCTGGTACAAAGTAAGCTTCCTGCATTTGCAGATACTTTTTTAAGTAACAAATTTTAGCCTGGTTAAGTCAACAATTCTACATAAACAAAGGTCGATTAACCTTTTCCCTGAAAAGCAATACAATTCATATTAGCCAGTAAGATCTGAAAGATGAAAGGATGAGTAACATGGGTGAAGTTAAGGTTGACCAATTAACTTGGTGCCAAGAGACCGTACGGCTGACAAAGCCAATAGATTATCCAACAGTTTTCAAAAGAAAGCGGATATATATAGGCAGCCAGGAAGATAGTTGGACAGTGTATTGAATAACTAAAAACAGCAATAAAAGTTCAAATAGGAGGTTGCTTTTCGATATAATTCTCATGCAAGTTACTTCAATTTTGGCTGTATGAAAATATATACTTGAAGGGAAAGGAAATGAGTAACACTCTCGTCATATTACCAAGTCCAATCTCTGGTTGTGTCTCCCCAAAAGCTCTAAGAAGAACGCATGCCTTTTTCTTTCCTACAAGCACACCAGGCTGACGGAAAAAACTTGCTCTATAACTTTATAAACTGCAAGCTCCGCGTCGACAACCAAATCAGCTCCCAAGAAATCTTTCAAAAATGGTTCTGCCATGATCCTGTGTGCCACAGTAAGAACAGAGCCTTTCCCACATAAAGAAAACACCGGCCATGACTCGGGATGGAGATTACCAGACTAAATTTTTGTAGCAGCACGAGCCCAAATGAATAATGGAGATGAACTAGAAAAGACGATGTATAAGCTGGTTCTCTTGCAAGGAAGCTTAAACGAGGGAATAAATCATATCGCATGCATTATTTAGTAATATTTCATATTGCATTGGTTAAGCATATGGCAAATTGTGACTTATCCATACCATTTTAATCTAACTGGCAGAAACATTTTCTATTTTTTCTGGTGGAGAATCCGATATTGCTTGCTTTAGCAGCTTATCAATGAAAATAAAGCTAATAATCTAGACAAGAATTTTACTTGATGTGGGTTTAATTCTAAGATGTCAGATGCTCAGCCTTAGTGTGCAAGTTACTGTTCTTCACTTTATGGCATTATTGATTTTGATGTGCCAGGTTACGAAACACATAATTGACGGCTGCACCGCTTTTCTTTGATTCGAACATAATGTGTATGTACGTATGCATTTTGCCGCAATTATGTTGTAATAAAGTAGTCATAAGTTTTGCAATAGCAAAATAATGTACTGAAGGCATCATAAGTAGTCTGGCGATAATATAATTAATATTAGTTTGTAATCAACACTATCAAGCTAGTTATTATTACAATTAACGTGCGAATGATGATATTTACTAAACTACACCTTGTATAATACTAAAAAGTTAATTAATGTGACATATATCATATTATTCGTAAGATTATTCTATAAATAATAATATAAACGAAAGAAAAAAAGAATAATTTTATTAAAATTCGCACGAGTTAATTTTGAATATTGTTAAAGATGCAAGGAAAATGTGCATAGGTGGGCCTGGAAATGAAGCCCAAGTCACAGCCAACATTGGAAGCAGGCCTCCACTTGTTGCAACCAGCACAAAAAGACAAGAACAGAGATGTAAAACGAGGATGATCGCAAATGCATATTCTATGGTGATGATAGCATTGTACAGGCAGATTGACATGGGCAAAAACACACAATGTACATTAGAATTATAATAGTCCCGATTGCCTCGTATAGAAAGGTAGGCAACCCTCGTAACATTTTTTTGATAAGTTGCAGCAATACAAAATACAAAGATCATTCTCAGCAAAATCTTAACTAATATCACAAATATGGTCACTTCATATGGGCTATGTAAAACTATTTACGATAACGATGCCACCCGAGTATTCTCAGTATATTCCAAGTTACCTATTTTTTTAATTTCTTTTTAAAAAAATACTTTAATAAAGTACCATCGCTAATTAAGAATTGTCTCGAAAAATTTGGTCCAACCAAATTTGATTCTTTTCTGATTCATTTATTCCAATGTTCTCGTGATATACTAACATGACTTGATAAAAAAAATGCTGATCACTTCTTCGTCTTTAATTGCAAAAGTACGTTCCATCGTTACACCTTGCGTACTTTCTGTGCAGGGAGGACTAATTGGCACACTTTAGCCAATTCATCTCTCTTGTTTCTTGTTATTAAGAATTGAAATAAGTTAATTTTGAAAAATAAACATTAGCATCCCATTACTCTGTTGGGTGGCAGTAATGGTTTCTCAACCACAGTTCCATCGTTCCCTGCAAGAGCCCTGTACTTGTCTTTCCTGGTAAAGCTAGTGCACTCGTACGAAAGAGTTGCGGCAATCACTCTCTGTATGTAATTTGCTACCTCATGGGTAGATTTCCCTGAGCTACATGTTAGCTCAGCCGGCAACTTGTTCAAAAAAGTTACTTCATACGCAGGGCTAGGGTTCATGAAGAAGTAAAACGGGTCCATCCCTTTCCATCCTCTCGCTGTGGTTCCATGAAACATACTCATGCGGTTGACCATAGCCACTGGCACAAGTTGGTCCGTCAATTCAGCAAACAATGCTGAAAATCTTAAAAGAAACGGTTCTCTGCAAGTAGTTCCCTCAGGGCATATAACTAGGTCCCCTTCTTCCAACAGTTTCTTTATCATTGATGCATCAGTGGCTCGGTCTCTGCTGAGTCTAACAGTTTTGATGGGTGAGATGATTTCTGAGAGTCGAGAGACTGAATAGGTTACTGCAGGAATAGGACGACCAAGTGCAGTAGAGAGGAAAATCGGGTCGAGTAGGGTTCTGTGGGAGCAAACAAAGAGGACACCAGTTTGACCAGTTGATTTTTTGGCCCCCGGAGGTGGTGTGCCTTTTATTGTGACACGAACTCCGAGTACACGGAAAGCATAGTAGACCATCGGCATTGGGAGGACTGCGCCGGCAGCTATTCGCAAGCAGGCTAAAAGGAAGCCAATGGGGGTCCAGAGAATTAGTAACAGTGCCACGATAGGTGTTGGCTTTTGGACAAGTCTTCCATCATGGAAAATAATTGGTTTTGGGAGCTTATCTCTTGTTACTGCCCTAACCTTCGGTGTGGCAGGTACAATGTAACCCTCCTACATTTGCAAATAATTTGTTAAAGCGAAATATAAACGAATTCTAACATTGTTAAATCTACAATTCAACTTAAATAAAGGTGGCTTCAGGTTTGATAGGACTTCAATTTCTTATATATTTTCTTTGAAGAGGGGGAATGAGTAAGACAGTCGGATAACTTTGCTGCGGATATAACTAACCTTGCAGAGATTCATGAACGGGATATCAGTTGGTCTATCACCAAGTCCTATCTCTGGTTGTGTCTCACCGAAAACCTTCAGAAGACCCTCTGCCTTTTTCTTCCCCACAAGCACTCCAGGCTCACGAACAAACCCAGTTGCTCTTCCTTTATAAGATGCGATCTCTGTGCCCACCACGGAATCAGCTCCCAAGAAATCTTTGAGAAATGCTTCTACCATGATCCTCGGATTTGCAGTAAGAACACATCGTTTCCCACATGAAGAGAACACCCGCCATGATTCGGGGTGGAGATCACTAGAGTAAAACTTTGGTAGTACAGCACGTGCCACTGACTCAATATCAGTCAGTCTCATTCCAGCAAATGTTACAAAGATCAAAACTTGGATTCCCGCGGATTCTGAGACGAAGTAATATAGTAGTCCCGCAATTGGCGAGGCCAAGAGCAAGAAAAGTAGCCTCAAAATCCCACCAACTTCGAAGGCAACTAAAGCAAAGTAAGGGAAAGAGCTACGGCCTCTCAGCAAGGTTCCATCCATGTCAGCAACCACCATGTGTTTTTCTCGGCCTATCGATGAACATTTCTCCACAGTTGGGAATGCAGATACAACCATTGTAGCAAGGTCACCGAAAGAAAGCCTAAATGTTTCTCGTTTTCTTTTTTTAACAGAAAGCTCCTATTTCTTTGAAAATAAGTTTTAATGTTTAGTACCCTATATATAGAAAGTGATACATAAGGCGAGACAAAATAAATAAGAAGGTACAAAACAAAAGAGAGAATTAAAGGTACAAAAGGGTAGGTAAATTTACGCGAACTAAGAGGATGATTAGGGCCAAAATTCGTAAAAGGGAAGACAGATATATGGTATAACCGAGGGTTGAGGGCTCTTGTTATTAGAGGAACTTAGAACAATGTGTCGTAACTCAATTTAGTGCGTCGACTTGTTTGGTCCGCCGATTGCTTGTCCTTTTCGCATCGTCTTTCTCGCAGTCTCATCTGCATGTGCTCGTCAGAGGAACATTTCTGTTGTTGGCAAATTAAGCTGCTTTGTTTACAGTAATTGACTCTTGCTGGGGCGCAAGGGCACGATGCATGGAATAAGATTACTAAGAATTATGAGCCAGGCTTTTTCGTTGAACGTAAAAATAACGTATGAATTATTAATTGTTTGAGCGAAAAAAAGAAAAAGAATTATAAAGGGAAACAAAAAGTGAGAAACCCAAAGGTTTATGCTTGTTACTTTATAAGTAACGTTATTATTTGTCTGGCGGGTATCTGATAATTCTTTTAGAGGGACAAACGATTCAATGATCCATTTTCCTTTTTACAAGATACTGGGGAAAACAGAGATTGCTTTTTCCCAACTGATCATTATGAATATTAGTTCAAAATAATTCCAGGTAAGATTGATGTGATCATGTCACTCCTACACTGATTTAATAAAATAAAATAAAATAAAATTACATTACACAAGTATGCAATTTAAAGTAAACTATAATATAATTGAGTGAGAGAAAAAAGAATTGATGTATGTGTCATACATTAATTAGATTTTCTATTAGTGCATAAATATTATGCGACTTGTAGTACCATTCTCATGTTTTGGTTTTAACTTGTGATGATTTCAACGTCAACTACATGCCACGTGTTAATGTAATCAAATTATATATCAAAATCAAGCTTTTAAACACAAAGGGCAATTTCTTTTAATTTTGTTGTGTCCAACCAATATTATTGTATTCATATTCAATATGCGTTAGTAGTTATGGAGCTAATAATAAGATTTACTCCGTATATACATACATACAGCGTTACAACATAAGGTCATAATACTTTTCGGTTGTCACCATCATAAGTGACGCTGAGTGCTAAAGAACTTGCAATCCTACTCACATTACATTCTGTTCAGATGGGGTATTAAAATAAAAATAAAAATAATTCCAGGTCAGAAAATAGAACAGGGACAGAGTGGCCAATCATAAGGCATGGAGAAAATTCGAAACGATGCCAGCGTCAGTCTCTTTCAATAAGTAGTGTCATGTTGTGCCAAGTAAGCACAACTAAGATGACTTTTAATAATAATAATAATAATAATTAATCAATTTATTTATTTTTTTTTAAATTTAAAGAACTAAGATAAAAGATAAAAAGTGACAACGTCCAACTATTTAAAACTCCACCTACCAACACGCAAGACCTGTCTTGTCCAAGTCCCCACCTCTTTCAAGTTCAAAACATGCCACCAATTTTTGTTAAACAATTAAGGGACTTGTAGTACAAGTTTGAAAAATAAATTCAAATCATAATTTGCGATTAGTTATAAGTTGAATATGCTTATATTTTGACTTAAATAAAATAAACTTTCAGTATAATATAATTTACTAGTAGTAAATATTGTCATTTATGAATTTTGTTTTGAAAATTTATTGAGATAAATAAACAAAGTAATTCAATTTGTTTATATAAAGTAATTTCGTGTAAGACTTTCTTTTAAGAATTAGGTAACGTATACTTCAAAGATTCAAAATCTTTATTTAGAAAGTTCATGAAGTAATAAAATAATTAAGAAGATTAATGTACGGAATATATTTATTTGAAGGGGATAAATATATTATTTTGTTCGATGTATTGTTTTTTTTTTTTTTTTTTTTTAAAGATTCGGAAGATTAGGCATGAAGACACCGAGATTTTCTTCGTCTATGATAACTGTAAGACGAGAAACTTCTCGTTGAATAAAAATAATAATTGAAAAAATCAAAATAATTACTTAAAAATTAATTAATTTAATGAAAAAGATAAATGTAAACGCAGGCGTCGTGGGAGTGGGAGGTGAAGGGGAATTTGAAGTTGACCAATGACCACCGTTTTGAAACGTGGTGGGCGAAGTCTTTCTTTCTCTATCTGCCTAATTAAGTTTGAAGTTTCTTCTTTCTCTTTAAGCCTTCTTGGAATCTTCCATTTAATGGATACTCATCAATCGATTACCGACAAATACTGAAACGATGCCGTTTTGCCTTTTCTAGAATACAATGCTTTTCCTTTTCAGACCACTACCAGCTAAATGACAGCCGCGGATCATATGATTCATGAAGCAAAACGGAGCGGTTTTTCACTAAAGATTTGCTTGCTTGCCCTTTAAAAGTTATTAGTTCCTTTGTATATTAATTTTTTTTATTATTTGTTCAAAATTAACTCAGAATACCGTTTTTACTTTCTCGTTTTCCTTTCGTTGTGGCGAGCAACTGTTAATGGTTACTGTGTGAACTATTCCCTTTCTTCCAAATTTGAGAGGTCTTAGGGTTAGGAGCTTCTTAAAGCAAGCTAATACTAAGAACCCTTCATTAATTTATTGCTGTTTGTACACTGTAAAGAAAATAAGATTATTGGTGTTTTCTGATTAAACGATGAAGCGAGCGAAGCTGGATTCGGTGTTACCGCTGCGTCGACTGAGACTGATTCAGTTCTTGATGGGTATCTTATTTCTTTACCTTCTTTTCATGAGCTTTGAAATCCCTCTGGTATTCAAAACCGGGTCCGGTTCGGATGACGGGTCTATGGAGTTTGTCACCGACACATTGCCCAAGCATGTACTGCTTGAGAGCGAAACAGAGGAGCTATACGCGGCGAGTCAACCATCTAAGAACACGTTACTTTCGACGTATCGGACATTTCCTCGATCACCTGAGCGGCGAATGCGTGAATTCAAGAAAGTCTCCGGCTTGTTATTTAACGAAAGCATGTTCGACGACCGCGACAGTAACAAGGACGAGTTCTCGATTCTTCACAAGACCGCGAAACACTCTTGGGTTGTTGGCAAGAAAGTCTGGGACGAGCTCCAATCGGCAGAGACTACAACGAAAACACAAATCAAACTGAACAAGACGAAATCCGAGACCAAACCTGAATCTTGCCCGCATTCGATTTCTTTATCCGGATCGGAGTTATTGAACCGGAGCCATCTCATGGTGCTCCCGTGTGGATTAACACTGGGGTCACACATTACCGTTATTGGTAAGCCGCATTGGGCCCACCCGGAGGATGATCCGAAGATATCGATGTTGAAAGAAGGGGAGGAGGCTGTGATGGTGTCGCAATTTATGATGGAGTTGCAAGGTTTAAAGACCGTTGATGGGGAGGATCCACCAAGGATTCTGCATTTTAATCCCAGATTGAAGGGTGATTGGAGCGGAAGGCCCGTGATTGAGATGAACACGTGCTACCGGATGCAGTGGGGTTCAGCATTAAGGTGTGATGGCTGGCCGTCTAGAGCTGATGAAGAAACCGGTAAGTTGGTTTACTACGACTCGTGTGGTTTTTGTCTTTGTTGTTGTTGTGGTGGTTGATGATGATGTAATTTTAAAGCATTGAACTAAATTTAAGTAGATATAGGATGTATTTAAGAATGGTTGCGCTGACTTTTGCTGGTATGAACAACTGAGTGTATTCTCTCACTTATAACCCACCGATAATTTGTAATCAGTAGTTCCTGGTTTTGAACCCAGTGCACACGCCAAGGGATTTTAGGGGTTATGAGGAAACAAAAACAAGAAGATGTTGTGTTGTCTTGGAACAGGTTTGTAGCTTTTATGTGTTATTTATGTGTGAATTGTGGTAATTTTTATATTGAAGTTAGAAGTTATCAAGGGCTTTGGAGAACATGCCCTATAGTAGAAGCTTTGGAGGTTGTTAGGTTTCATTAACAAAATCACTTGTGTTTATTCCTTTTGTTATGTCACCTATATAATTTACAAATAACTATTTATTGGATGGTAGACTTATCTCAATTTACTAATTTGAAGTATTCGGGTAATGATTCAAATTTGCCTAATTTTTTCAATGTTGTGCTTTGTAAAGTTGATGGGAACGGGAAATGTGAGAAATGGATTCGTGATGATGATGATCACTCAGAGGAATCAAAGGCAGCTTGGTGGTTGAACAGGCTGATAGGGCGAACGAAGAAAGTGACACTTGAGTGGCCATACCCATTTTCAGAGGGTAATTTATTTGTTCTTACTGTAGCAGCTGGCTTGGAAGGGTACCATATCTCTGTGGATGGGAGACTTGTAACATCATTTCCATATCGTACCGTGAGTAACCTTGCCATATCTTCTGATTGATTTTGTGATGAATGTGTGACGTCGTAAAATTGTTAATAAATGTTTATAGGGATTTGCTCTTGAGGATGCCACTGGATTGTCTGTGAATGGGGATGTCGATCTGCACTTCATATTTGCTGCTTCTTTACCCACTTCACATCCAAGTTTTGCTCCACAAAAGCATCTTGATATGTTAAGTAAATGGCGTGCACCGCCTCTTCCTGATGGACATGTGGAGCTTTTTGTTGGCATCCTTTCTGCTGGCAACCATTTTGCTGAGCGGATGGCTGTGAGGAAGTCTTGGATGCAACACAAGTTGATACAATCTTCTAAAGTAGTGGCTCGCTTTTTTGTTGCACTGGTAAGGACAGATACTTGGTGCATTTTATTTTCTTGTATCAGACGTGCTCTTTTCTGTGCAACCTATAAGCTGAAGATACCCGCAATTTTTGGGTTTTTGCAGCACGGAAGAAAGGAAGTAAACTTGGACTTAAAGAAAGAAGCAGAGTATTTTGGTGATATTGTCATAGTTCCTTACATGGATGCTTATGACCTTGTTGTACTTAAGACTGTTGCAATCTGCGAATATGGGGTGAGTGCTGCGGCAAGACCAGACTCTCTTTTCATTTTTATGCATAATACGTGGCCACTTTGTTTCATGTGGGAATTTGTAATTTTTTCCCCTTATTAATGATGTTATTCATTGTGCAAAGAAATAAAATTGACATATTGCATAATGTTTTTGGCTGTTTACAGGTTCGTACAGTGGCTGCAAAGTATATCATGAAGTGTGATGATGACACATTTGTTAGGGTGGATGCTGTAATCAAGGAGGCACGGAAAGTCAATGGAGGCAGGAGCCTGTATCTTGGGAACATGAACTACTACCACAAGCCCCTACGTCATGGTAAATGGGCAGTGACATATGAGGTACAAATCCTTATTATTGCAAATCTTAGAAGACCCATTTTCTTGGTTTACTTTTTCTTGCTCAAACTTTCAATTTTATGCTTTGACTTGATTTAAATGGAGTTGCCAACTTTGCAGAACTTAATTGCATGAACGACTTTGCTGAACTTAATTTTCATGATCTTACTCATTGCACTATTTGGATTTTTTTAGTGAGTTTGTGCTAAAATGGAGGGAATCAAAATTTTTGTTTCATCTCTATGTGATTATACTGGGTTTGTTATGCTTTGCAATGTATTGGAACATCCATGCTTTAAGCTGGTCTTCCTATAGTGGAAATAGTATTTATGTTGTAGTAAAATGAGGGAAGAACTATTGCTATTCGGAAACTGATCTATATCTGTTTACAATGATTTTACTCTCATACATATCTATCTGAATTAATGCTTCAGGAAGAATATTATCCTATTAGATAGATTATGCTCCTGAGTTTTATTGCATATACAGATTTTTTTTTTTTTCATTTTTACTGCATGAGGGAAAGTTGGAGTTCATCTTTCAAATATTTCCCTTGCTTATAGCTTGGAGTTGAAAAGGAGTCCTTTCTATCTTCAAAGCATGCTACGTTCTGCTGTCTGTCCTGTTTCTGTCCTGGGTATTTAAGAGAAAGTACAACAACAATACCATTAAATTTTTGACTTTTGGGTGTAAATGACGATTATTAACCATAATCTTCCATTGTGGCTGGGCTGAATTTCTAAGATGCTCCATGTTCTTTCTTTATTTTAAGCTAAATGTTAATGATTACTTCAAATAGAGTTCATTTGTTTCTCTCTCTCTGCGGCAAATGTTTAAAGCTATCCATTTCATGGACAAATGCTTTTGTTGATTCATTTCTGCTGAGTTCAGGAATGGCCAGAGGAAGATTATCCACCCTATGCCAATGGTCCAGGATATATTGTCTCTTCTGACATTGCACATTATATTGTAACTGAGTTTGAAAAACACAAGTTGAGAGTAAGTGATTGATCTACTTATGCTTGCTTGGTTTAAGAAGCATTTTTAAGCAGTTGTTGATAAATGTTGATGCCTCATTTTAACCAAATGTGCACTTGTACAGTTGTTCAAGATGGAAGATGTAAGCATGGGAATGTGGGTGGAAAAATTCAACAGCTCGAAGCCAGTAGAGTATGTGCATAGCTTGAAGTTTTGCCAGTTTGGGTGCATTGAAGATTATTTCACCGCTCATTACCAATCTCCGAGACAGATGATATGCATGTGGAACAAATTGCAAAGTCTAGGAAAGCCCCAGTGCTGCAACATGAGATGACAATGAAGATAATTGGTAAATTTGAAAAAGTACAGAGAACCAATTTTGCAGTCAATAGTAAATCTCTGTATATATTTAGTGGGGGCCAGTTAGTTATACCGAGGGTTTTTCTGCTCCCCTATAGAATTCATTTCATATTTTGGCCTTGTTGCTAGTATTGTCCCCCAAAATATCTCCCCAGTGGCTTCAGAATACAGAAGGAACGAGGCTGCTACAGGGATTTATACTAGGAATTATTTATGGAAAACACCTGGACTGTGATGAAACAACAGTGAAGCAAAGGAGCAAGATGTATTTTGCCAGCTGAATTGGATATTGGACATTTATACAGTTCGCATCCGTAGAATGACTCCGGGCCCTGTAATTTAAACCGAAAAGAAACACGGCGGAATGAAAGCAATATTTATAAATCGAATTTTTCGATCATCTGTCTGGAGCACCCTGTAAATCGGTGAGCCGTTACTTGGTACGAAGGGTGCTAACGATCTGAATTAATCACGTCTTGAAACCTGGTTTAAGAAACAAATTTTTCGTGATTGTTTTGGAATCTCGAGTTGGCATATTTTAATGACGTTAATCTCACGAGAACAATGCATGTGGATTTGTGAATTTGGTCCCCAAGGAATTAAAGAAATCTGAATCTAAATTAATCTACAGTTCGTCCGAGACAGACCCCACTTGGTTATTTTTCTGGAACTTTCATTAGTCTTTTGCAGCACCTCCAACGTTTCCAATATCATTCCTAGCTGCGAGCATTACACTTTTTTGTGTTTCTTGAGTCAATTTTTGGTGAGATTCTCAGATAATTGTCTAGCCCGCAGCAAAGTTTTGGCGCAGGTGGGAAGGATAAGAGAATAAAACTGAAGGCATAAAGCGTTGAACATCGTTTTCTAGAGCTTGCTGAGGAAAGTAGGAATAAAGTTAGAACCTTAGCTTTATGATCGAAAATGATTCTCTCTTCTGTGGACAAGGTTTGCTAGAAAATAGGGAATCCTATTCCATGATCTGATGATCATATTCCTAATACTATTGAGTTGCACTTCACTGGCATGTTTTAGAGGTCTGCTTTTACAAGCTGCGGGGCCCAATAATAATCTCAAATTTATTAGTACGTAAAGTGATGTAAAATTTGCAACTACATATATCATCAGGAATTCCAGTTTCTGTAATGCACTAGCGGTCCAGCTGTTGTAGAGATAGAAAATAAAATGCATCCGTCACTTTGAAGCAACACTTTTTCTCTTTAATAAAAAGGAAAAAAAAGAAAAGAAAGGAAAAGACTAAATTAAACTTCAGCATTTTAATACAATTCCAAATATGCAATGGTTTACATTTATCCTTCAGAAATCACAATCTACAACAAGGCCAAAACAAAATCCACGCCAAGTGATAGATCATCCAAGTCTCTGCTGCAACATCAAGTTGACACAGAATTTTAGAAACTAGATAAAATATGACAAAAAATTTTCAAATACTAGAAAGAAATTAAACTATATAATGAATACTTACCAGTTTGCAATGGCAGAAGCCTTAGAGCGTTATTGAAAGATGCTTCAAAGTAACAGTCTGTCGTTGTGTTCACTCCACTAGGACAGCTACAGATGAAAGTATTATAAACTCCAGAATACCCACAAGCTCCATTACTCTTCTCACAGTTGGCACAGGTGCTTGGATAGTCGTTGTACACATTAAACTTATAGTTCAGCGCTATCCCATACTTCCAATTTTCAGGGTTATAATCTTGCCCGCTGAAACTATAGAACCCAGAATATGAAGAGCACTTTAATTTCTGTAAATCCATTTCAAACGATGGCCCGAGATCCACGGGCGTGTAAACACAACACGTAGAAATAGGGAGGTTGAGCATACTGATCGCTCTGCAAGAATACAGAAAACTGCAGATGGATGCACCTTTTTTGTCACATAAAGGAACTGCACTGCTATTGTAAGCATTATTTGATTTATATATAGGGGATGAATCGATGGAACAGTCAAGTAAAGTGAAGACATTATCGTCCTGGAAAGAAAAGGGAGCATCCCAGTCCAGGCCAAAGCCTTTGCTCGGCTGACTACAAGCGCAAGTTGACATAGAAGGATCGGTGATGTATATGACCTGATTTGGGTAGTCTATGCTGGTGACAGGATAGCAGCCGGTGTGTGTGGTGAAGGTGAGCTTTTGGTCATTGCAGGTCATGTATTTTTGGAAACCGGGATCGCCGCAGCCGGGGCCAGAGCCAAATGGGTATTTGAGGGGTATTTTGCCGCAGGTTCTCTGGCAAGTTTGAGATGAGATTAAAAAGGGCAGAGAGATTGTAGAAATGAAGAAGAAGAGAGCGATACAAGAATGTTTTGGCTTCATAATTCCGTGGCTATGGAGAGAGCGAGAGATGGTTTTGTGTAAGAGAGAATTAAGATGTGATGAAGTGAGGAAGAGAAGGATGTGAGATTGATATGCTACGCAACTACTTGTATACATTTTATATTGGGAAAGAAGCCAGATAGGTAAGCATGTGCTTTATGACTATTTTTGTTGAGGAGGAAGGCGAAGGTAGAGAAAGAATTAATATTATAGAAAGAAAAGAGTTGAAAGTCATTTTTCTTATGCTTATTTGAGGCGAGTGAAAGGAGAAGGTTGTCACTTTCTAGCATTCGGTAATTATTGTGGAAAGAGAAAAGAAGTCATTACATACTAATTTGATCAGTATTTCTACGTATAATTCGTGCTAAATTTGGGTATTATACATATAGTTATCTATGACTTTTATATAAAAAATGCTAGCAAACATACAATTTGATTCTCAATTCTTAATGAATTTTACTTTTTCTTTTATTTTTTAGTTTCAGGTGTTTTATCCGACTTACAAATCGATTTATGTTTGCATTGAATAAAATGTAAATTTACTCATATTTTTTAATAATTTAATATCAATTAGAGCTTCAATATTCTTTATTTAAAAAATGATATTAAACTCTTTCCATTTTCTTCCCTCTCATAATGTATCCACCATCAAATAGAGAACGTACACAAAATCAAATATAGCCTCCCCTGAGCCCTTTATGTTATCTCTTTCTTTCTTTTCTGTTTTCTTACAACAAATTCAGTGCTTGTGGTGTTTTTATAAGCATAGGGGATTGAGAATGTGGTACTTTCGGTGTTGAGGGTGGGGTGGAGTGGGGTGGGCTAGTTGGCTTTTGGATTTAGAACCTTTTTAATTCTCTATTATTAGATGCCTTGTTTTTATCGTTCTTTTCTAGCTTTTGGAGCATGTATATCATCTATCATATATAGACTTCAAGATATCGTTTGGTGCTCCAAGAAAGTAGAGAAGTACTTCTTCATATTTTCAGTGTATATCGATTCTAATTAGTCTGCATCGTCATTTTTCCCTTTCACAAGAAAACGAAATGACTTTTGGTATGTTCTAAAACACTCTTTGCTATATCAACTAAGTATGGATTAGAAACTCAAAGTTCATCGTAAAAATCTATTTTCTAATAATTCACTTTTTCTTTCTCCGACCTATCTTCTCTTGAGAACAAAACACCAACTCTCTTGGACACTGTAGTAGTACTGTACAAGTAATAAGACCAATTAATAGCAGTCAAATTATATAATGTATGGATGACTGATTAAACTAACCAATGAGAATCTCTAGATCTTCATTAGGTATATGATTCATGTGCATGCATTCCATAATAGACGGTTCTCCATGTTAAAATATTAATTAGAATATGCACGAATGATTTGTTATTTATTTACTTATTAATGCGTGCAAGTGAGTGAATCATATATATATATATATATATATTATTGAAACTGCTGATATTAATTGGATCCAATTACCATGCATATATGCTGGAATTTCTAGGGTTGATCTGACGCTGGTTACAATTACAATGTTCTTAATTAATTAACAGCCTCGGATCATTGACTCTTGATTAATACTAGTTTAATTTTTCAATCACATGGAAGCAAAAAGGTGATTATTCGTTATTAATCAATACAGTCATGCATGGGAGTTTCATTACATATCAGTTATGTCTCAGGTTGCATATTTCCTGCCGTTCTTCTCTACAATCTTTAACACGTACTGCATGTCATTAAAGCTTCAGCAATTCATTTACTCCAATTATTATAATTATTATTGTTATTCTTAAGTTACTAAGCCTACGAGTTGTCGGTGCAGGAAATTAAGGGATCGAAGTTATTCCTACACGCCATTTTCTCAAACTGTTAACATTATTATTTTCTAAATAAAAAATATTATGTATATACCTGCCCGGCCGCCCCTGAAAACAAGGGTAGCCATTAAAGATGCCTTCGAAGGTTCATCATTTGAGTGGTAGATGAATAAATAAGAGTATGTATTCTTATTCCAAGTCCGAAACAAAGGCAAAAGGATCAGTTAGCTAGATGATCAATAGATAAGAAGGTGTCGGAAAATGCACTAGGTGTTCATATATATAAAATTATGTCATATTATGTTATATGGTATTATATTTGCCTGGATAAAATGCTATTGAAATTAAATAATCAAAGTGAAAGTGCATATCTTTGAAGAGAATCAATTCATATATGTTCTACCAAACACATATATATCAAATGAAGCTATAAAATATAAATTAATGCAGAGTCATTCTTGATATTGGGCTGGTCCTGATTTATGTGACTTTTTGAACACAGTTGGAGGCATTTTATATAATTACGTCAGAATCAATAGACAAACACTAATTTAATTCTAGTAGTGGAGACAATCTTTCCAAATACATTTTTCAAGTGATTCCTAATTAATATATATATATATATACATATTTTGCTCCTGTAGGGTGCCCTTTTTTAGCAATTCTTTTGGTTTGTTTACAAACGTTTGGAAACATTTTCAGCGTTTATTCACTCAAAATGAAGAATGCTTCCACTTTTTCTGAGTTGCATGCGTGGCCCATGCACAAACAAATCCGAAAACAAAGCAGAAGACGGTCTGAGGACTGTATCCTAAATACAAAATATATATGTTTATTAAGTCTGTGCACTAAGCTTTTTTTTTCTTTTTTTTTTTTTTTTGGTTGGTAGCTACAGGGTTATGGGCATGAATAACTCCCCACTTAAAGAAAATAATTATTAATATTATTATGTAATAAAATTACTAACAATTAAAATAATTTTCACTAGCTAGATATTTGTCGAAATTTGCATATGTAAATTTTAGAATAATAATAATAATATACTTTCTAATTTATATCCTTGTGAAAACTAACTTCACCTAATATATTAATTATTATCTAAGTAATTAGTATTTTCAGTAAAAAAATATTATTCATGAAAATCTTACGACTCCCAAGTCTTGGTTGCTCTTTTGTCCGTAAAATTTTAACCAATTTCGAGAAGGCAAAGCCCATTGTGGCCTTATGAGCAGCATGGGCTAGACTACTACCATTGACGAAGTTGAGATGGACTGAAGTTTAAGTTGGGTCTAATTGAACGCCACGTGCGGTCCACATAAACATTTCGCTCTTAATAGGAATAATTATTTAATAAATGCCCTGCATTGTGCCAATACGCATGATTTTGTACGAGTGCTGTTCTGAAAAGAACGAACTTCCATTGAAACAGGTCTCCGTTGTCTAGCTACAAGGTATTTTGTTCGTTACTGTCATCATTTCATTGCAGTTTTTTTTTTTTTTTAATTTTTTACCTCCCTGATGCAATTCTACGATAGTAAAGTTTCGTAGATAAAAATATTAAAGACTCTTCACGTAGTGTTTGATGAAATGCTACTGAGAAAATAATAGTCGGGGTGCGTTAATAGCTTGATATATTAAGAGAGATCAGTATCTTATAATATTGAATGTAGAGCATTAACGTCATAGAAACCTAACAGATACTAACATATTGGATGAAAACACAAATAACCTTAGTCGAATTCGTTTCTAATTTGCTGTATAACGTATTTTCGTTTACGTGTCTCACATTTGTCTGATCCTTTCCGGGTTATTAATCCGCAGTAAAGTTGTATTGGAGTCTAATATTTTTAAGATTAGTGTTCAAGGATCTTGTTAACGTTTATTGAATAGAGTAAAGAATTCCCAGTTGGCGACGATTAATGTAATCTTTCCCTTCTTCAGCTCAGAAAATGCACAAACCTATTAAAAATCTCAATTAGTTCTATCCATTTCCTCCTCAGTGGAGGTCAGCTGGGACTGTTATTGGCATGGGGCCTAAGGAATGTTGACTTTAAGACATGTAGCCATGAAATGGACTTCATTTGAGAAACCAAACTTGACGGTGAAGATGTAATTGCTGTGAAACATTTGTGGCTTTTGTAAATCATAGTTATTTATGATAAATAGTACTCAATAATTATTCTCGCATCTATTGAATTATTTTATGAACTGAGCATTTTTATTTTTACAGTAGATTGCAATGTTGCCAGAAATCTGAGGTTGCCTCATGTGACAAAAAGAGACAATGAGAGGGAGGGGCATTTAACTCCTCTGCATGTCAGCTGTATCAATATATAAGCTATTTCCACTTAACACATGCAGATTTGTGATATGACCATCAGTAATTCACCGGTAATGGAGTGATGAAGAAGTCTCCTTTCTTCAATTCTTCCACATGGAGGGGAGCCACTGCATCTTCGAGTACAAGGTCTCACGATCTGTTATGATGGATTTCTTGCACAGAAATGAAGAAGTGTGCCATCTCTACCCTTGGCATTTGTTTTCAACTAACTTCTTTTCATCCCATAGTGGGTATTGCTCCAAGCTGTTTGACATTCTTCTTCAGAAGATATTGGAACCAAAGATCATTTCTTATAGTTTCAACTAATACCAGGCCTTTCCCTGATTATTCTCCAAAGAGACCTACCATTAGAGACTCAGAACTCATCCATCAGATTTCAACTGCTATAAAGTTACACCACTCTGAGCCTCTTCATCGCATTTTAAAGCCTTTTGAAGCCAAGTTCAGGCCAGACCATCTAATTTGGGTTCTGATGAACATTAGGAGTGATTACAGACTAGTTTTGGATTTCTTTGACTGGGCATGCTTGTGCAGAGAGCCAAATCTGGAGGCCAGTTGCATTGTTGTTCAAATCGCTGCTGCTTCAAAAGACCTAAAAACTGCTCATATGCTTATTCGTGACTTTTGGACAAAACCAAATTTGGATGTTAGCCTTTTATTCACTCATTTTGTTGAACGGTTAATTTACACTTATAAGGACTGGGGTTCAGATCCCAATGTATTTGACATTTTCTTTCAAGTTCTTGTTGAAACTGGAATGCTTAACGAAGCAAGAAAACTTTTTGAAAAAATGTTGAATTATGGGCTCGTTATCTCTGTTGATTCTTGGAATCTATATCTTGCTCATCTATCAAACACCTCTGACGGACTAGGGATGGTAATGAAGATTTTTAGTGAATTTCCTGAACTGGGTATTTGTTGGAACACTGTTTCTTACAATATTGTGATTCATTGTCTTTGCCGATTAGGAAAAATAAAAGAAGCACACCTTTTGCTGCTGCAAATGGAATCACGAGGTTGTTTTCCTGATGTTGTAAGCTATAGTACAATTATCAATGGATACTGTTATCTCAGGGAAATGCAGAAGGTTTTGAAGCTCATACAAGAGATGCAAGCAAAAGGATTGAAGCCAAATCCATATACATACAATAGCATAATTCTTCTTTTGTGTAAGACTGGTAAAGTACTGGAAGCAGAGACTGTCTTGAGGGAGATGATGAACCAGGGCATTGTTCCTGATAATGTGATTTACACAACTCTCATCGATGGTTTCTGTAAGCTAGGGAATGTTGGTGCTGCATATAAGTTGTTTGATGAGATGCAGGATCTTAATATTATTCCTGATGTGCTAACATATACAGCTATTATTTGTGGGTTTTGTCAAACTGGAAAGATGATGGAAGCAGATAGACTATTCCATGAAATGCTTGGCAGAGGTTTGGAACCAGATGAAGTTACATATACAGCACTTATTGATGGTTATTGCAAGGCAGGTGAGATTAAAAAGGCATTTTCTCTGCACAACCATATGGTTCAGATGAGGCTCATGCCAAATGTCATCACATACACCACACTGGCTGATGGCCTTTGTAAAAGTGGGGAGGTAGATACAGCAAATGAGCTTCTTCAAGAGATGTGTAGGAAGGGCCTTCAACTAAATATCTACACTTACAACTCAATCGTTAATGGTCTTTGTAAAGCAGGAAATATTCCACAGGCTGTAAAGCTAATGGAAGATATGAAGGTGGCAGGATTTCATCCTGATACTTTTACTTATACCAGCCTAATGGATGCTTATTGTAAAACTGGGGAGATTGTTAAGGCTCATGAGCTTCTGAGGGAGATGCTAGATAAAGGGCTTCAACCCACTGTTGTTACATTTAATGTGCTGATGAATGGGTTTTGTATGTCCGGAATGCTTGAAGATGGTGACAGGCTTCTAAAATGGATGTTAGAGAAGGGTATAAAGCCCAATGCTGCCACCTATAATTCACTGATGAAACAGCACTCTCTTAAAAATAATATGCATGCCACAACTGCAATTTATAAGTGTATGTGCGCTCAAGGAATTACACCTGATAGCAACACCTACAACATTTTACTAAAAGGGCATTGTAGAGCAAGGAATATGAAAGAAGCCTGGTTTTTGCATAGAGAAATGGTTGAGAAGGGATTTAATCTCACAGCTACTTCCTACAATGCTTTAATCAAAGGCTTCCTTAAAAGGAAGAAATTTATGGAGGCAAGGGAACTATTTGAAGAAATGAGAAGAGGAGGTCTGGTTCCTGATAGAGAAATTTATAACTTTTTTGTTGATATCAATTTTGAAGAGGGCAACACGGAAACCACTCTTGAGCTTTGTGATGAAGCGATAGAGTGGTTTCTTGTGGGTGAAGCGAAAAATGAGAACAAATAGCTCGATATTTTCTCTGTGACAAGGATTATTTTGAAGATGTGTATTCTGGTTCGCAAAGGCTTCTGTGGTAGGATACCTTAGCATTCACAGCATCTTCTCAAAATCATGGTAATTTTTCCTTTCAGCTTCTATTGTCTGCAGTGGTCTATCAATTGTTTGATAGAGTTTTCATGCTGGGTAAATTATCTTTGTGTGAGAGCTTTCTGAATATTGTGGTATTCATTGGTGAACTTGATGATCTGACTACACTGATTGCTCTGAGCAACTACTGGATTGGTAACTTGTTTCCACAACTGGTTGGGCCAGAAAACCTCAACCTGCACTTGACTAACACTATGCACAGATGAATAGATAAATGCCAGCCAGGTGATGGGTTTGACTTACATAAAGTTAACAGAAAGAATATATTTGTCGCTTTTTTTTTTTTTTTTTTTGGTTACTAATGTTTGCCACTATGCAGGTAACCAACATGCAAGTGACACTCAGCTATCACCGTTCAGGATGTTTGCAGGGTACATGAGGCTGACAAGGATAACTAGCTGACACCGGTGATTTTTGTTTTTTTCTTGGATGGTTTTGTAGTATGATCATCATATTAGGTATTTCATATATTATGAACATTGTCAAAATAATTAAATTAATTGAAATAGTTTTTACAATGTTGTTCTGAACCATTTAACTTCAATTGATGCAGAAAATTTAACTGCTAGATGTCGAATTTCCTGGCAAATTTGGAAGAGCTTGGAGCCAGTCGAGATGAAGAAACAATGATGACACTTTTGTAAAATTTGAGGCAGAAGACTAAGAAAAGAAATTTTGGGATGTTACTGAAGTAAAATTGCTGCACGGCCATGCCAAGAACTAATGTTATGGGATGGGATTCTCTTCTGTTTATTCTTGTAGCTACAGGTTAGTTGGTTTCTTGATGATGCATATTGTATTTCTAAAACATGATGGAAATGTACATCCGGTATAAATAAGTCCAAATTATCCAACGTGGATTTCGGCTATCATTCAAAAGGAACTCGTATGCTCCACAATGAATTCTTGTATCAATCTTGCTTCCCAGATATCCATCAATCAAAGAAATGCCAGAAAGCTATAAAATTTGCTGCTACAATGCAAATTCCAGGACAATTAAGGATGTAAACAAGAGCATAAACTCTTGTGGGAAAGTGAAATGGTTCCTACATGAAGTTGAAGAAGGAACTTGACTAGAAAAAGTTACAAGTTCCTTAGGGCAAATATAATTGCAGCGACCTGCGCGAACCACTCTGTACACACCACTGCTGGTTAGAACATAAACATCTTTCCTGTTATCCTGACCAAATGAGTATATGTATCCCAAATCTGGTTGAGAACTTTCTGGTGTAGAATTGCAGTGAATAGGAGAGTCATGAGCACAACTGAAGGGAACTAAGCTAGTTGTGAAGTTCCCACTATCGATTGGGGTTTCAGCAGCTTCCCAAATGGCGCTACCATACAAATCTGCATACAAATACCTGACAGCACACTCAAACTTATGATAGAAGTTTTAAACATGTTTCAAACATGAAAATTGGAGGGAGTACTGTTTGGCTTATTCACCTGCCATACACGCATGGATCAGCTGTGGATCGATAGAAATAGCCACCACATATTGAGGCTGATACATTGTTATTTACATCAGAGTGCTTGTATCCCAGTACAGGGAAGATTGGATCAATAGAGTTGGCAGAAGTATTTCCTTCAGACGAATGCGAAGAATTAAAGAGGTAGGGGCCTTCATAAACACGCCAGCCATAATTTCCGCCCTTTGTGATTATATCCACCTCTTCGTAATCATCCTATAAGATTATAAGCACAACCAAATATGATAAACAGCTAATCCTAGTTAGTTAATTATGTTTAAAACAAAAGGTTTGTGAAATCTGGACAGCAAGATTGACAATGGCGCTAATTTGAACCTGCCCAGCATCTGCACAGATGAAATAGGGTGGCCTTTCCGAATCAAAGCTGCAACGCCAAGGATTTCTTAGACCGGAAGCCCAAATTTCAGGCTGCAATTCCTTATCTTCTGAAAAAGGATTATCTTGAGGTACGGAATATTTTCCCCATAGATCACCCGTCTCAGCTTCAGCTGCAAATCATATAATCACATGGGCAAAAGATAAGGTCACAGATATAAAAAAACAGATGAATATGAAAAGAAACATCAGAAAGCATAATGGAACTGACATATATTTGTCCTCACTTGGTATGTTATCAATGTCAAGCCTCAAAATCTTTCCAAGCAAGGATTTCTTGTTCTGGGAGAAGCTATAGGGATCGTCTCTGATTCCACCGTCCCCCAGCATTACATACAGAAATCCATCTGCTGGTCCAAATAGAATCTGGCCTCCATTATTGAACGCAGTGGGAAGGCCCAGTGAAAATATCCTTCTCACTTCCGATGGTTTGGCACTCATTCCCTGGAAATTTATTTAGATATTGTTCAGCCAAAATCCCGAAAGTGAAAAGTACTGCCTGGAAGAATCTGAAAGAGGATAGAATTTTACCAAGGAAAGCTCTGAAGCAGTCCCATTAGCAGTGAACTCTGCGATGACTTTTTGATACCGGCAGCTTGGTTGAGCTGAATCTGAAGAACTTAACTGTGTTGGATCACAGCCGACATCCGTGTTGCATGAACACTTTCCAGAACATCCAGGTGACTTAACTTTATCACAAGTAAATGATGCAAAGAACCGGCCATTCTGAGCGAAGTTTGGATGAAAGGCAATAGCCATTAACCCAAAGCTATTATCATAATAAACTTCATCTGTTAAATCCACAAAGGGATTTGACTCATATAGTCCTAGAGTTTCCCCCATGCCTTGTTCAGGAATGGTTGCTAGCCAGATTTTCCCCGCTTGGTTAGAGAAGAAGGCACGGTTTGACCCATCAGGATGGGCAACCATGTCGAGGTAAGATCCATTGCCAATTTTTTCAAGGCACAAGCCCTTTAGGGGAAACAGAGTTTCAGTCCGGTTAACTGCAACTTGTTTACCATCAAAACATATTGATCCGCTATTAGAACCACCATATGTGTTACAGAAACTGCTTTCTGAGTGCCAGAGTTCAGTTAATTTGGCAGTACTCAAATTAGATTCTATCTTAGCTGTGTCCAGGAAAGGAGGGGCAAAGGGAGAATTTGATATGGACACATCTTGGCATGCATCCCAGACTTTTGAACAAAAACTACTTGCTGCCTTGTTTGATGAAAATGGCTTTGCTGATACAGTGGAGTTACAAAGAACAGGAACTGGTTGAGGCCCTGATTCAATCTTGAATAGTTGTGCTGAGAACTGATCACACGCCTGCAAACAACAAAGTCTAGTGTTTAGAATTTAGAATGAGGCGATTCTATTTGCAGATTGTGAGAACATCTAAATACTCTTGATTTTCAAGCAGCCCCCCATCTACAATAGGATTAGTTTAAAACGATCGTACTTTTTACGAGGAGAATTGGATAGATAGAAAAGCTATCCGTCCAATATTATGGTAAGTCAAAAAGGGCTCACCGCACAAAGGATTAATTTCATAAGCGAAGCACAGGCAGGGTCAGAAACATGCATTGCTTGAAATTGTTCATGCAATTGCAAATCTTTGGCTGAGTCACAACAGCCACTTCCATTATAATGAGAGCAAAAGGCTAAAGGTGCCTTTGGGGTGAATGGTCGTCCTATATGTTTCCAGAGAAAACGAAGCAATCAGTAACTTGGAAACATGAACAAGTAAAGATAGAGACAGAGATATGCTTACTTAAGTTGGCGCATAAAGGAAGTGAAGATGTAATGCTAGAAACCGATAGGTAATAATAGCAAAACAAAAGAAAAATAGAAAGAAAACCAGCCATCTTCGATCTCTCACAATTAACTCCGGATTTCCTACTGTTCTACTACCTCGAAGAACAGAACAGATTTAAATACAAAAAACATTAAACACACATTATACAATCTAATATTGTACGTACAATTGCTTTGGCTCGATGCAGGTAAGATAAAACTAAAACAAAAATATCGTCACCATTCGTACGTGTAACATGTTCTGTAACTTAAATTTTCTATACATATAAATGATCATTGGATAGCTAAGTAGACTAAGTAAAAAACTTTTATTAGCTGTCATTAGATAGAATCGATACCCAATTAAACAATGCCCAAATCGTACAAAAGTAGAGTTCACTCCGATTGTTGTCAATCTGTAAAAAGATGACAATAGTGAAATGGGAGAATCTTTGTTATAGGAGGAATAGGTACCGTGCCCACATTGCTTGGTCTTCATTGTTCGTTGAGTTTCTAATAAAGTTTCCATGATTCTAAGGAAAAGATGTGAGATTTCTCTACTGATGCTTCAGCTTGACAAAAGTAGTTGTTGTCAGTTACGTTTTAATAAAGACCCTCTTATCATTTTCTGGATTTTAACTTGTGGCATGGTATAATTTCAGATTTTAGTGGTCATTTCCATATTCAGGCTGCGGCACCAGTGGTCTAATGGTAGAATAGTACCCTGCCACGGTACAGACCCGGGTTCGATTCCCGGCTGGTGCATTTGTCTTTTATCCTTAAAAGGCTGTTTTGGGAACTGGTCGCTATGAAACCGATAACTTTTTTGAAAAATGGCTTCTCCTTAGCATTAGGGGCTTCTAATGAAAGTAGTGGACTGGTCGCTGTTAAACCGCTAACACCTGAGCAGTAGACTGGTCGCTATGAAACCGATAAGCTTTGAATGCAAGTTGACGTGTCTCAGTTGCATCCACACATGTCACCAACTTCGATAAAAATAAATAAAAACAAATACGGTGGTCGATGTCACACCATTAACACTTCATAACTTTTGGGTCTTGTCTGTCTGTTACCTTCCTTGCAGGTTCACACAACAGGCCACCGCTTCTAACAATTGCCTAGCCATAACTTTAAACCAAGAAACAATCACGGAACAAACAATTCCACACCTTCTGTTTGGTGTGATTCCAATGCGAAAACCATATACAGAAGTCTCATAAATGTCAATAAATGATTCCAACAACCCCATTTCCTACCCTTCAATTGTTCATACTAGCAACCTAATCAGTACCGTTCAATAGCTAAATCAACTACGTCACCTTCCATTCCACCTACTATTTATGCGTAACACATCCCCGTAGGCAACTCCCAGCCCAAAGTTTTCTCATTTCAGCTTTGTTTGAGAGCGAGTTAGTCGATATGGCAAAAGATGACTTGAAGGTTTTGGGTGCATGGCCTAGCCCATTTGTTATGAGGGCAAGAATCGCCCTCAACCTCAAGTCTGTGGAGTATGAGTTTTTGGAGGAGAAGTTGGGATCCAAAAGCGAGCTTCTTCTCAAATCAAACCCTATTCACAAGAAAATACCAGTTCTTATTCACAATGATAAGCCTGTTTGTGAATCTCTCATCATTGTTCAGTATATAGATGAGGTTTGGTCCTCTGCTCCCTCTATTCTTCCTTCTGATCCTTGTGACCGTGCTATTGCGAGATTTTGGGCCGCTTATGTTGATGAGAAGGTCAGTTCTCTCTCTCTCTCTCTCTCTCTTCGTGTTAATTTGATCTGTTTTCAGTGAACGTTTTCTATTCATCAAATGTTGTCTGTCATAAGTACATCTCATTAATGTTTGATATGAGTTGTAAAAGAATTCAAGAATAGAACAACAGGTTTCTGTTAACTCTTGGGGGAAACCAAAAAGAGATTAATTTGAGAATATATAACCAGAACTTATAACAAATCATGCAAGAAACAATGGGATGTGTTCAAAATTTCGCTTTTGGCTGATTTGCAGTGGTTTCCAACCATTAGAAGCGTTGCTACAGCACAAGGAGAGGAAGCGAAGAAAGCTGCGATTCAGCAAGTGATTGAAGGCATTGTTCTGCTGGAGGATGCTTATAGCAAGTGCAGCCAAGGGAAGCCCTTCTTTGGTGGGAACCAAATTGGGTTGGTTGACATTGCAGTTGGTTGTTTCTTGGGATGGCTGAGAGTGACAGAGAAGACGAATGAGGTGAAGCTGCTTGATGAAGCCAAATTTCCTGGACTCGTCAAATGGGCTGAGAGATTTTGTGCTCATGCTGCTGTCAAGGATGTTATGCCTGACACTGATAAACTTGCTGAATTTGCTAAGCTTCTTGCCAAATTCAAAGCTCCTCCCAAATAATTGAAAGCAAAACAAGAATAAAAAAGACTAGCCTAGTCAAGAAATGAAGTAGCTTAACTGTGTCCTGTGTTTGCCGAACAATGTTTATTTTATAAATAAATTTGATCATGTTTTATATTGGTTCGGTTGCACTTGGGAGCAAGAAAATATGGTCAAATCATTTCTATGAATAATTTTAATATAAAACAAGTTATTATTTATTACAAAGAACAAATCTTCGACGAAATTACAGAAATATGTTCCAACACAATGAAATGTATATGTACTGAAAATTGTGTATCTTTATTTGTAAAGAAACAAGACTATGAATAAAAAGAAAATGTTAAAATATAAATCTAATTCATTTTTGAGAAAACGATACAGAATTATGATCCATATATATAAAATTTCAGACAAAAAGGAAAACAAAGATTTTAAAGTGTAGATGAACCATCGAACCCGTTTACCTTTCACATGTCATCTCCAATCTCCATCAACCGGAAGAAACGTAATGCGAACACCTTTTGCGACCTGTATTTTTAGCTTCTTCTCTTAACCGTTGGATCCATTCCAAATGAATCCAACGGTTGCTGACGAATAGGATCGTAAAGTCCAAATAATTTGTCTAAACCCTACAGACACCTATTTTGAGTCCCAACGCAACAATAAAATCTCTACAGAAAGTAACTGATCATATTAAATCCTGATGTATATATCTACTCTAAAATTAGTTCATTATGAAATTATTTAATTTAAAAATACTCGATTCTATTTAAATGATTTAGTGATGTGATTGTTTAAATTATTATCATTATCCTAATATCTTAAATTATTAATCCCACAAAAACAAAAAAATTTAATAGATGTTCTGTGCTAAATATCTTAATAACTTAAAACTAAATTCTATTGAAATCTTTATTTTTGTTATGAACCGTGTTACATGTATCTTAGATTTTTTATTTCAAATAAAATAATGTAATATGTGATATTATGTCTATGAGATGAAAACTTATAAAAGAACAGACATGTAGCATCAATTATTTATTTGGTTATCCATCTAAATTCAGACAAAAATACATATTTGCTTGATCATATTACATTTATTTATATGAAAGTTGCCTGTTACGGCCTAAGTCCAACGGTAAAAGAAAAATATAAATAAATGGTAAGGACTAAAATCCCAATTAAAATTTAATTTCAATTTCTAAAGTTGCCTGTTATGAGCTCCTCCGTTACAGAGAGAGACAGAAAATTTCAGTGTGAAATGGAGGGAGTGAAATTAGACAGATGGGGTTACCAAGTAAGAACTTCTTCAGATTCTTGTATCTCTGCTATCAACGCCTACTATTATCAGGTCTCTCTTTGAACCCCTTTTTCCTTCGCCTTGATTTATGTTCACGGGCTTTCTTCTTTTTTTTTTTTTTTTTTTTTTTTTTGTTGAGTTTTAGAAACTTTTATGCGTCAATCAAGGTGCTAAGCTATGGGAGAGAGAGGCGTGTCATCTTGGAAGCGCCACAACATGATAAAGACTGCGTTTTGGCCAACATTTTGGCTGCTCATTTTCTGTCATCCGGCGATTCTTCTAAAGCTTCTTCCCATATTCAGGCAGCCAAGTCTCGTTTGGTAAGCTTTTTGCAAAATTGTCATGTACAATAGTTCTCAATTAAGGCTGCTGCAGGTACTTGTAACTTTATTGAACATGTTTTTCTCAAATTCAGTATCGTTCTTATGATTGAACTTTGCTGCAAGTAGGATGAAGCCACTTCATACGAGAAGGCAGTTTTTGATGCTGTCAGTTATTTGATTTCTGAGGACAGAGACCCTGATGTAGCCGTTGAGCTACACTCCAAGGTGGGAAAGTGTTTGACTAAATTTCTTGTTAAGATTTGGCAATTTTTTTCTAGTTATTAGTTTTATCTTTCATCTTCATCATCTCTTATGAAATTATTTTTTTAAGAGATTTAAATTAATTAATTTTTCCCCTTTTTATTGTTAATCTGTTGCTTAGTCATACTTTCTACTTAGAGGATGCATTGAAACACAAGAAAGGCGGCATATTTAATGCAGTCTGAGGAACTAGTTGAATTTAAGTTAATTTCCTCGTACCAACTCATAACTCTCGTTGTCAAGTGAGAAATCTCCATTAAATCAGCTGTGATGAACCCTTAATGTGTAGCTTTCTTGTTGTGTCTCAAACATCTATCTAATTAGGTCCTACTACTGTGTAATTGTCACCACATTATTGAATATTGCTGGAGTTAAGACTGTTGTGCTTTTGTGTCAACACAGTGAACCGTATATTTGAAATGATATGAGGCACATATGGCTGGTGATTTTGTTAATTTCACTACCATATTTGGTTTTAGGTTCTATACATGTCTTACTCATTGAATGAGGTTATGAATATTAAATCCGTTGTGGAAGCATTTCAGCAAAAATTCAATTTCTGTCTGTTAGTTGCATTCAGTTTAGTCGGCATTTGTATTTTCTAACTGAATACAACATTTGTCTCTTTTGCAGCTTCTGAAAAAGTTTCCGGGGGATCTAGGTTCCCTGAAAAGGGCCCAGGTACTTTGTTTCTACATGGGTCGCCCTGATCTGTGTTTAGATCTTGTTGAACAGGTTTGACAATATCCACTTGAATGAATTCTTTTTGTGCTTCCCCTAATAAATTGACAAGATTGAACACTTTTACTAATAATTTCACCAGTAACTTATTGCACGCATACTTGCAGTAAATTTATTAAAAGGAAAAGAAATTCTATAGGTTAACATATTACAGATTAAGATCCAATGCTTCAGTTATTCATGAAAACTGCCTTCGGTTATACTGTCTCATTTGGGAGCTATTATGATTTGAAAATGCAACAGGTTCTACCCTATAATCAACTAGAAGACTACATTTATGGCGTGCTTGCATTTGCCTTACTAGAGCTCGGACGAATGACAGATGCTGAGGTGGCTGCTAGAAAGGGATTTGAGATCAACAAGCAAGACTTCTGGTCACAACATGCTGTGAGCTGCAGTTATTATTGTCCACTTTAAGAAGCATTACTTGACCTTATGTCTATACCGGACAGTATTCGTACATTAACTTACTATTATTTTGATTATGCATGCATCCTCTGTCACCTCATCAGAAACTGACTGATGTTGGAGATATACCTGTTACTAGTCCTAGTCATGTGTATTTGAAAACTAATGCAAAAGGAAAATGATTATATTCAAGTTTCAATTATGGACACGAACCAAGTTAGAATATCATGAATGCATGTGTTTGCTTGTGTTTTATTATTGTATCGTTTTAACAATATGCTGCTTTTAGCGCCATCTGAAATTTTTAATATTTATCCCTTGGATTGATGTTCGTTGGTGTTTGGATCTTCATGCAGTTGTGCCATGTTCTTCAGTACAAGTGTCATTTCTCAGAAGCAGTGCAGTTCATGGAAGAATGCTCTTCTACATGGAGTTCTTGTTCATCATTTATGTATGCATATTAAGCCATTTATCTATTTCTTATTGGAACTTCCACTTTATTTTTATTTTATGACATGCAGATGAACATAAATCTAAATATCCAGGTATACACACAATTGGTGGCACGTTGCGGTTTGTTACTTAGAAGGTCATTCTCCAATGAAGAAAGTACTAGAGGTTTATGATAATCATATCTGGAAGGAGTTAGAAAAACCTGATGCTGTGAGTCCAGAGGTATGTTATTTTGTAAAGTCTTTGCATGACTGAGATTTTGTTTGTTATTATCAATATTACAGATCTAAAGTTCTCCTTCATTTAGGTGTACCTGAATGCTCTTGGATTGCTATTGCGGGTTTATGTACGGGGTGAACTTGACGTCTTTGGGGACCGTCTAAAGATCTTAGCTGGTTGTGTAACAGATCAAGTGAGAACACCTCCCAATTTTATTTTTTTCCTCAAAAGTGTAATGAAGCTATTTTTGGAAAGAGTTCAAGTTATCATGAATTATAGATCTTATATGGAGCAGTTCTTAGAACATATGTTTTGATGTGTTTCTATTTGTATTCATATACTGTTTCTATAATGAGTCTGTGAGACCTTTTGGAATTTGCACAATTTATGCATTTCAAATATATGGCACAAATTTATGCACTTGAAATGAGACGAGGCATAAATTGTTGCATTAATGGAGCATGGTGGACGGTTTCTTTTGAGAAACTTGTGCTTAAACCTCTACTATTTTCTGTTCTTCAACATGGTTAGATCATAGTGGAACCCCACTTTCTATGAACATCTGTAAATTTTAGTTTTCAATTTCTCTGAGAAGTATTCGGTTCTGCTATGGACAAAAATAGATGTGGTGACAAACTGTGAAAGCATGAAAACTAATGAATGTTACCCTTTTTAGTTTGCATTTGAACCAAGGTGCATGGAACTTGTTGCCAATTTTGATGTGCCTTCTGTTGATTATGATATTCTCCCTTTTTTCTGCAAGTGTATTCTTCGCTAAACTTGCACCTAGTCAAGCAGTTTCTGTTCTTTTAAGAGCCCAATGAGATGAATGTTACCCTTTTTAGTTTGCATTTGAACCAAGGTGCATGGAACTTGTTGCCAATTTTGATGTGCCTTCTGTTGATTATGATATTCTCCCTTTTTTCTGCAAGTGTATTCTTCGCTAAACTTGCAGCTAGTCAAGCAGTTTCTGTTCTTTTAAGAGCCCAATGAGATGAATGTGTCTAAATTTTGTTTCGCCCACCTGTTTGTGTCATGCAGTTCTTGTTGAATTGACCTCCTTATATAGACCAAAGAGTCTGGAAATATAAAACCTATCTTTAACCTGTGCGTGTTGACAAAGAATCATATGCTACTGACATCTGAAATGACATACGTATAACTTCTTAGATCGTTTTCCAGATTATAAACTTCAAATGCAGCAATTACTTCCTATGTCACAAACTTAACTAGCTGTATATGCCTTTCACCATTTATGGTTGCATTGTTTAACTCTACATCTGCACTATAATGTTCAGGCCAATTGGCATTTAGAGTGGCATCTTGATTTGTTGATATTATGGGCATTAGCTGTTACTGGAGAACTTTCTAAAGCAGAAGATCTACTTAAGGGTCTGAAGTCAAGGTTGGAAGAATTTTCTTCCCTTTTTATGTTTTTTAGTTGGAATCTGCCATTTATTTCATTGCAATTATTTTCCTTTGCTAGACATTCTAAGATGATCGAGAAGCAGCAACAAGTAATGCAGATAGGATTACAGGTTTGTTCTGATTTTGACTTTATTTGCCATTTATCATTATTTCATTTTATTTCGATGTCATTTTCAGCTTGCAGAAGCTGTATATGAATATGGGAGGGGTAATGTCAAAAAAGCATTGGAATTGCTTGATCCAGATTTTGATGCGAGTCTGTGTAAGGTATTATATTGACCAATGGCTTTGTAGTTTGTGTCTGAAGTGCGGCTGGATATTGAAATATTGAAAGCAGAAATGTGAATTTTTCTTCTTAATGCTAGATGATCGGGGCATCTGATGAACAGCTAGATGTATTCAATGAAGTCTGGTACAACATGTTGCTGAACACTGGACAAGCTGCCAAGGGTATGATACTTCCTACACACTGCATTCTACCTGGAAACACAATGTTTCTTTTCTGATTTTGTGTTTCAATTCCAGCAATTGAGGTACTTGAGCAACGTATAAAGAAGAGGGAAGGAGCTCCTTTCATGTGGTGCTTGCTGGTACAGCTCTACCTTTCATATTGTAGTTGATCATTAGTCAAAGAAGAGAGAATGTCTATTATCCTCTGTTTTTTTAAGCTAATTCCTCGTTACTCTATATATTTTTTTTAATACTTTATTATCCCTGAATTTTTTTTTATTTTCTCCTTCTGTTTAATTGATTTATAAAATAGTAAAATTGAAAATATTTAAAATATTAAAAAATAAAATCGAAACTCAAAAAAGTGATAAAATATTAAAAAATATATAAAGGAGTAATAAACTATTAGCTCAAAAAACACAAGGTCATGGACATTCTTCCGCCAAATAATATTATATACGTTGACCACTTCAATGCAAATGAACAACATTGCATTTCTTGCATTACTTGGTTCAGGAGAGAGCTTATTCCATGGAAGGCAGGGGAGAAGAAGCAGCAACTGTAGGGGAAAAGGCCAGGAAATTAGAAGCTGCATATTTCAAATAGCCTGTAACCAGTACGAAAACAGCAACATAAAAGTATTTACCCTCTATTGGATTTGGGCCTCGGCACAGTGGACGAACTGTGGTTCATGCAAGTCGTTTGACATTTACTGTCAAATATGTATCATGTAACATAACATAAACGAATCTACCAATTGCAACAAGACGGAGCACGTAATTTATATATTATACAGTGTGTTTTTTTTTTAAATACTGTACAACAAGAAGACTACCCCGTCCCCAGTACGAAAGAACACGACGTAAGCCCCCGACTACAAGCAACTAACTGGCGACTCGCATTCTTTTCTTGCCAAACCCTTCTTCTTTCTGACATAGGTTGATATAAATCTCCTTTGTTCGTCAGTAAGTCAAACCCCCACACACGTGCAGGTGGGCCCTGAAATCGACCCCACGCATTTAAATCAAATCATTCAGCCTTGTGCCACGTCACTAACATTAGAATTGGACCCACGAAGACCAACGCGTGTACAGCTTCTGATCCTTTTCAGCTCCTCTACTATTTCCTTCGCATCCGGTCGGTCATCTTTATCAGCCGCCACGCATCTGAAAGCGAGTTCAGCGAGCGCATCAACGCCGTTGATTGTCTCTTCATCGAGCACCAATACTGGGTCCACAACCTGATGCAATAATCCCATCTGGATTTTTGATACAACTAAATCAGCCAATGCCATCTCGCTCTTATCCCTGCGCTGGTCCACCGCTTTCAACCCGGAAATCAACTCTAACAACACCACGCCGAAACTGTACACGTCACTCTTTTCAGTCAACCTAAATGAACGGTGATAATCCGGGTCCAAATACCCGGGTGTGCCTTGAGGCCCGGTACAGACATACCCCGAACCAGACGTCGACGATGTTTCGGTGAGAACCAAAAGCCTTGACAACCCAAAATCTCCAACCTTAATTCTCATGTCTTTCTCTACAAAAATGTTTGTAGTAGTAATATCCCTGTGAACGATAGCTGGTACAACCGAGAAATGCAAATACTCGAGAGCTAAAGCTGTTTGCAGAGCAATATCAAGTCTCACTTGCCACGTTAAAGACCCTTTCCGGCACAAGCTTTTCGGACCATGAAGATGGTCTGCAAGAGTGCCGTTAGCAACGTAATCATAGACTAAAAGCAGTCCTCTCGGGTCGCTACAGTACCCGTGAAGCTTAACGAGATTTGGATGATCAATGGAGGACAAAATTAAGATTTCGTTGCAGAAAGATTTGGTGGAGAAGGATTTGTTAGTATGGTGGTGTTTACTGTGAAGGTATTTTACAGCGACAATACGACCATCAGAGAGTTGGCCCAAGTAGACAGATCCAAAACCTCCATCACCGATTTTGCGTTTGGGGTCAAATTTATTGGTAGAAGCTTCGAGCTCTTCGTAGGTGAAGACCGGAGGGAGGAGACTTGCTGAGCGGTGACGGTGAAGAAAGAGAGTTGTTGGGTCTTCTACTTCTGTGGCTGATTTGAATCTTCTAGACCTGAAAATAGCTATGCCAACTGAAAATGCAAGCAGCAAACATGTTAAAGTAAAGATGGAGCTTAAGATTGCAATACGGCTGAAGCCATTTTCATGGATCCACGGGGGCGACAAGCGAGATTTGGAGTGGAAACAAATGAAAGATTTGTCGGGATCCGAGGAGTTGTAGCCGCAAACACCATTGTTAGCTTGGCAAGCTTTGCAACTTGAAAAGTAAGAATCTTGAACTTCGTCGTACTCAACTTGAATACCCAGTTTCAAGAAACTATCAAGAAACCCCAGCACGTCAGGTTGGCAACCCTGCTCGGATGAGAGAACTCTGTGGGTATAATCACAATCTTGTACCAGCTGAGCAGGGTTTTTGACAAGCTTGCATTCCCATGGACAGTGGCCACAGTGAGGCAGATTCGGAGGCGAACAGGGACGGAGAACGGAGAGGCGAGAGCAAGAACTATCGGAGACACGAAACGGAGAGCCAGAGAAGTTGATGGAGTGGTTAGGGATGGATAGAGAAGAGCAATTATTGGGAGCTTCAGTAGCAATCGGTGGGAGTTGGGGGGAGAGAATAAGAGAGCTGGAGTTAGGTTCGAAATGAAGGAGAGCAAAATTGAGGTTGTTGATAGAGATAATGGAGTGGGGAGAAGAGCATTTAATGTGAAAAGAAGGGTGACCGCAACCGGGTGAGGAAGAGAAAGGAAACGGAGGAGATGAAGTGAAGGGAGGACATGAAGATCCGGCTGCGGTGGTCTCTGGTAGGGAAGAACATGAGTGAACGGCGGCTCTCGAAACGGTAAAAGCCCAGAAAAGAGTGAAGGAAGTTAGAAGGGAAAATGGAGGCATGGGGAAAAATACTGAAGAGAAAAAAGAGCGGACATGAAAGGAGAGATCTGAATGTCTTGGAAAGAATTCTCGATCTATAGGGGGGTGTGTGTGGAAACTGTAAGGGAAGGAGCAATTTGATGTTGCCTAGGTTGCTGGAGCAGTAGAGAGGAAGAGAGAATGAAAAGGGTTGGAGTCTCACGTGAAAATGAAATGAGGTGGAATGAAGACAAAAATACTCGAAAAGAGTGGGCGGAGAAGAGAGAGGAGTTGGACAAAGTAGACCGCTAGGGCCGGGGTGGTGTTTCTTTAGTAGGATAATTACTTACGGGTCCTTGGAAAATATATTATTATCATTATTTCAATAAAGAAAAATTGAAAAGCAAATCACAGATTAGAGTAGATATTCAGATTAGAAAATTGGCTGTACCTATCCTAATATAAGGGTTGATAATGACTTGCGAGGATTTATTTGATATTAAACTTATTTTGATTTTTATAAAAGTATAAACATGAGGGATACAAATGTTATTAACCCTTTTATTTCGAGAATGGAGTGTTTTGGTTTGCTTTTTGAATTTAGAGGACTGAGAGTCTGAAAACGAAACGCAACGCAACGCAAAGCAACGCAGCGGCAGGGGTGACCCTTGCTTCACAGCCTTTCGCTTCACATTTCGCAACACGAGATCGTCTTTTTCGGATGACGAATCTAACCTGACCTTTATTTATTTATGGTCTTCCCTTTAATCATTCATGCCCCGCTCTTTTTATTATTATTATTTTTATTTATTTCCCCTTTTTTTTTTTTTAAAATTCCCGCCGTGGTATTTTTCGGATAAATTTTCATTTTCACAGGTGTTAAATTGCCCTGGTCCCTCACTGGCTTGTTGGTTGTGCGCTGGTTTTTCTCTTTTATTTATTTTTGTTTTTTTAAAAAAAAAAAAGAAATAAGAAATTTGCTGGAGGCTTTTTGCAATCTGGCATGAATCTAAAATGTCAATATAACTCAACTAGTACATGTTCATATTGAATCCGAAATATGCTGTTGACAATTAATAAATTAAAAAAACAGATAATTAATCAGATCTACTTTACTGCTACTTCTAAAACTTAACTTGATTTGAATAATTGAGTTTTTGGTCATGTCATGTCATGTCATGTCATGTCATGTAATTATCAACAAAATTATGTTACGGAAGAAAGGTGGTGTAGACCTTGTGCCTGTGGACCTGTGGTGCGCTTTCCTTGGGAGAAGTGTCGTAATTTCAATCGATTAATTTTTTTTTCTGGTTTTGAGAAACCAATGAGTAATAAATAAATAAAATTAATTCTGCTGAGCCTGAGTCTACGGTGTTGCCGTTTAGTGGGTGAGTTTGTTGCCTCCGCTTCTAGAAAATTGAAAATTAAAGTAATGAAGACTAGAGCACCCCGCAGACGCCAACTATCGTCAAAGCTTCATTTTTGCTCGTGTGAATTCTGGACAGCTCCATCACACTCACCTAAAGTATCATTTTTGTGTGTGCTTTACATTTCCAAATTTATTAAAAAAATAATTACATTAGTAATAATTAATGTTCATAAACGTTAATTAACAAGTAAATACCAATATCCAACAATTTTCCACATATTTCTAAATCCAAGGCCCAAATTGTCCCGTCTGCTTTATCTGAACAGCATTTGTGATCCACTAAATCGATGGGCTTTGGGGGCTTTAACGACAAGGCCCAATTTTTAGCCCATGTTCAGTTGCAGGCTGACTGGAATTCTGGTCTATTTAGGACCATGACCCACTACGTGCAAACTTTGACCAATTGAAGAAATGTAAAAGAACGACTTTTCGCATGGATCTCAGGGGTGGGTTGGCCTTTTCTTGACATAAATTAAATTGAGTTTTCATTACGTCGATAATTCTCCTCGGAGTCAGATATTTTTTCAATTTCATTTAGAACTTTTCGATTAATTTGTTCATCTCATTGAGAAATTCTCAAACTTGCACAATAATTTCTTCATCTATTACGAAGAAAGTCACCTTTATTTATGGTTAAAATAAAAAGTGTTTAAGAACCCCACCACTTGAGAGCATTATTGATTGTCTGGTAATAAGTGATTTGTCCACTTTAGAGTTTAAATAAATCATCATAAAAGCAATACAATGAAATGATACGTCAGTTGCTTAAGAAAAATGTTCAATCCACTCAAAGAAAGGCAACAATTTGGGAAAATTATTGGAAAGTTAAATTATTGTTGTCCCAAAAAAAAAAAAAAAAAAGACATCTTGCGGATGATATGACAAATAACAAGATTTTGGAAGGCTGAAAAAAAAAAAAGTGTTATTCATTAAATTTAATAAACACATAGAGTCGCAAGATTCTACAAAAGTTGGCCCAAACTCGTATATACAAATAAAATTTTGGATTTATCTTTTAAGATTATCCTATAATTTAATTAATTAATTAAATGTTATTAATGATATTTATTTAACAACATTAAATCAGTTATCACACACTATTAACAAATATTTAAATGTTAACTATTGAATATTTTTTAAAGACGAATTCTATTTCACTCGACAAATTTAATTAAAGTTTTCAAATTTGACTCAAATGTATAATCAACAAATTATTTATAATTTATAAATCCGTAATTTAAAAGTTGGTGTTCTTTTCGTTGTATGCTTGTAATTTCCACCGGTCTTTGATCTCCGCTTCTAGAGCTTCTTCCTCAATTACTCGACAGAATCAGAAACAACACAAAGCAAAGCCCACGCGTCGTGTCTAAAACCCTAGTTTCAACTACCAATCCAATTGCTACTCTCCCCCAACTCTTGTTACACACCCAATCCTCACGCTCTCTCCGCGCGTGAATTAACGTACATCTTCCCTCATTAAATAATCCGGCCTATAGAACTTTCAAGGTCAAACCCAGCTTAAGTCTCCGCGCTGGTAGTTTCGTTGTCTTCTTCCTTTATAGCTTCCGCAAACCTTGTTTGTTAAGCAATATATACCAACAAGAAAAATCAAACAAATTCGCCTTTTCTCTGTATTAAATATACAGTATGAATGAATATATACCCGATTAATCTACTCTCTACCTATATAACTATAAATTCCTACTTAAACAATTTATACTCCGAGAAAAGTTGCTATTACTGATTGTATATGGAGCTTTTCGGCAAAGCTAAGGCGGTAAAGCTTCGCAGTCATCTAGACAAATACTTATTCGCAGACGACGATCAAGAAACGGTGCGTCAGAGCAGAAATGGGTCGTCGTCGAAGAGAGCTATATGGTTTGTCGAGTTAGTTTCCAACAAAGACAACGTCGTCCGCCTGAAAAGCTGCCATGGAAAGTACTTAACGGCTTCTGATATTCCGTTTCTTCTGGGTATGACTGGGAACAAAGTGCTTCAAACTGTTCCGGACAAGACCATGGACTGGATAATTGAGTGGGAGCCAATAAGGGACGGGTTTCAGACGAAGCTGAAATCGTGGTGTGGTAAGTTTTTACGTGCGAACGGAGGGACACCGCCGTGGAGAAACTCGATAACTCACGATGAACCTCATACCGGTTCAACGAAGAATTGGATTCTGTGGGATGTTGAGGTGGTGGAGGTGCCGGAAACGGGGTCATTTATGGAGTATCTGTCGTCAGTTTCGAGCTTTTCTTCGGTTTCCGATGAAGTTTTGGAAGTTTTGTCTGATGGGGCACTGGGTTCAGGAGCAGAGTCACCCATGTCAGTTATGTCGCCGATAAAGTCTTCCAAGTTCTCATTATTCTCGACACGGTCGCCCAGATTCTCTCCGAAGAAGGTATGCAATTAATTTAATTTTCTTAATTAACTTGTTAAATTATGAATTGATTATGATTTGCTTGATTAATTTTCTGGTTTAATTACTAATTTGATATAAAAGTGCATACATTTTCTTTGTTAAGAGGATTTGACAATTGTCACGTCAGATAAGAGTAGCTTAATTATTGATGCAAGCGATAAGAGACAAAGATCGAGTTTGGGCTTCCCAAGCAACAATATTTATATGAATAATTGCCGATCATCTATCATGCATGGAAACTGCTAAGAGAATAAGTAGCCTTTTGGAAAACTTCTTAATGACTATACGCCTAAAGAAAGGACAATTTGTTTCGATCCATTATAAATTGATATTCATATTAATCAAAACGTTTAATACGAATTAAAACCAAATTAAATTAATTTTGCTTTGATTTGACATATATACATGTTTGTGTGGCAATGCATCATCAAACACGGTGTGTCAATTGTCATAAATCATATCATTAAAGTTCCAATTGTTTTCCTGCCCACCATCCCTCGACCACTACACAAACCCAAAACCAAAGCACAAAGACGCACTACTCCACACTAGGAATTAAGCACATAACTTGCCCATGTTAGGTGTGTGTGTCTGTGTGTCTATATATATATATATATATATATATATGCATGCATACCCCCATGAGTGAAAAACAGTAGGAACAAAATCTCGTGCCACTGTAATTTTATGTCATCATCGGTTTGCAGGCAGATACAAAACCTTTGAAGTGAAAACAATTCTACCCAATCTCTTTCTGCATTTATAATTCATTCTGTGAATATCATATCTTATTAACTGTTTTGCAATATAAACAAGAAAGGGAATTAAAGAAAGATGTATAAAAATCTTTTCTTGCACGTATGCTTTTGGTAACTTGTTAATTAGGTCCAAAAAGTAGTGCCGATTTTAGGATGTCATTGGCTGGTTTAAGAAACTTAATCGACGATCTAGTACTTAAATTTAGAATCATCTTTATCCAGATAGAGTTCATGAGCTATATATGTGTATCGTATATGTATGTATAATGTAATACGTGTTCCCATCTCATGCAACAAGATGTGTGTGTATGTGTATATATATTTGTCGTGGCTTACTGTCTCTTCTAAAAAGTTTAAAATCGGGGAGATACAGAGTACTTATAATTTCTAGGATGTGTTTGGGATTACTCTTATTGAAGCTAAATAATAGAATTGGGCAGTTGATTTATTAGATTTAAGTAAAAACCGTAAGCATAAAAAGACAAATTTCAAAATAAAATTTGGAATGCTTTAAATGTTGTATTATTAAATTTAAGAAAAAGTGCACTGTAATTAAAATTAATAATAAAATTCTTTTGGTAAGAATTGTTTAAATCTTCATGAAAATTATTTTTCAATAAGTTGCTATGTATATTATTGAATTATTTTACTTCAAATCTATTTAATTAATATAACTTTCAAAAAGAAAATCTAATTAAATAAATAAAATATAATAACCCTTTCATTTTCTGATAAAAAGTAAAAGTATTGATTGCTTATCATTAAATCTCCCGTTTTTGTTGTCATAAAAATCTTATGTGAACAAATTTCGGACAGTGAAATGTTGACGGGTTCAACGCAGTAATTTATCCCGAGATATTATCACATTCCTCCCCTAAAATTTGAGTTTATATCACAAAAAAAAATAAAAATAAAAATTATATCACATACTTTAAAGACTAATTTTTAATATTAAATTTATTTAAATATACTTGATGATTTATTTTTTATTAAAAAATATTTTTGTAATATCTATTTTTATCTTGTTGTGTGTGTTAATTAATTCATCTTTATAAAGTAAAGAAAATAATTATAGAATAAAGGATAAGAAAATTAAAAATTTAATTTGAAATATAATGTTTTTCAATAAATATTTTCTAAATAAATATTTATAAATATATATAAACATATAAATAAATAAAATTTTTTCAGCTTTTCTTTTATTAATTGTGTAACAAATCAGAAAAGTAAAATTTTTCTTCAAACAAAATAATAAATATCAAATATATTTTTATAGAGAAGGTAAGTGAAATTACTTAAGTGATATAATTTAAAACTTTAGGGGAACAATGTGAAAATATTCCAATTTATCCATGATTCACTAGAACCTGTCGCATGTGTATTTCTTTTTTATTTATATTTCATATATATATATATATATGTATAAAATACGTTGGCTTGTCCGAACGAAGTATCCTACCCGCTGCCGCCTTCACGCTCTGGCCACACGAATAAAATTTAGGTAATTGCATTGAATCCGTGTCGAGTATCCAAAACTCGCGCCAAACGAACCGCAGACGCGGCAATCAAGTAACAATATTGCTTGAGCCACCACGTAACTGGGCCGGTCCTTTTCACCGCGTACCATCTTCTTTCCACTTTGGCTGGCTCTCTCTGACTCAGACCGCAGCAGACTTTTCATTTAAAAATGTCTTTACATTTCAACTGCGTGCACATGTGAAAGGGTAATTTGACAACAGCACATCTATCCAGTTTTCAACACTCTTTTGTCTTAGATTTTTTCCTTATTCGTTTTCAGACAGCATCAGTATCTAAATCCAACGGTATCCGGGGAGGCGGGATGGATTTCTTTCACAACGCAAAAGCAGTGCGTCTCCGTAGCCACCACGACAAGTTTCTGGTCGCCGAGGAGGATGAAGAGTCCGTCACCCAAGACCGTAACGGATCAGCCAAGAATGCTAAATGGACTGTGGAACTTGTACCCGGATCGCAAAACATAATCCGTCTCAAAAGCTGTTATGGGAAATACCTGACGGCATCGAACCAGCCGTTCTTACTTGGAATGACTGGTCGGAAAGTGGTTCAGTCACTGCCCAGAAGACTTGACTCTTCTGTTGAATGGGAACCCCTCAGGGAAGGGAGCCAAATGAAGCTCAAGACTCGGTACGGTCATTTCTTGAGAGCCAATGGGGGATTGCCTCCCTGGAGAAATTCGGTGACTCATGATATTCCTCATAGGACTGCAACTCAAGAATGGGTTTTGTGGGATGTTCATGTTGTTGAGATTCAAGTTCATTCTCCTGGTCATCAACAAGCTCCGGTTCCGCCATCTATTTCCCATTCGGATTCTTTAGATTTTGAGTCCAGTTCACCTTCCTATGATTCGGTTAAATCTGGGAATTTTACAAGACAAGAGGTTCGAGATCTGTACTAATTTTGGTATACAGTTTAACTTCTGTTTTGGGTTGTTTGTGTTTTGTTTTAATAATTTGTTTTTGTATGATTTTCCAGTCAAGTGATTCTTATGTGGGTTCGCCGCCCAAGTCTGAAGGGAGGACTATATACTACCATGTGGCTGATGAGAGTGGAGAGGTTGATGATGAATCAATGCAGGGGTATGCTTTGACGTTTAAGGGGAATGGAGTTGATGAATTGACCCAGAAATTAAGGGAAGAGTTAGGTATTCAGGACATTGTTGTGTGTGCTCGAAGCCCATTGAACGCAAAGCTTTATCCTTTGCGATTGCAGCTTCCTCCTAACAATGCAGATATGCATGTCGTTGTAGTTCCTTCATCCTCAAAAGGTGAGCATTTTCCTTTCAATTTGATTGTTTATTGGTACATTGATGAATTGCTTGTTCAAAACTTGAAGTTGAAAGAAGTTATGTTTTTTCATAGGTTAGGTTACAAAGTAATTAGTATTACAGCCTATTAATGTTAAATACATTCCTTTTGCGTGCATGCTATACTTGCTCATATTACAATTTTCACAGATTGTCCATTTTGTGATTTATTTGGTTCTTGGTGTAAACAAAAGTTTTGATGTTTCAACTGCTTTTTATTATTCCCATATTTGCTTATTTCAACAACACATCATCAAAAGCTAACGAGGTATTATGGTTTATGAAATAAGTCATTGACATGTTTATAGCTTTTAGACATTGTGAGTTTTGTTGCTTCCTTTGTCTTGGTCAGGTGCTAGTTATATGGTGAACCTTCAGCATTTTGCTTTTGAGATTATTCTTAACATAGTTTCATTAATTGAGGAAAACACATAGGAGTTAAGTAATTCTCTAATCAGTTTGGTGCAGTAAATGAGTGTCAAAATATTTCAATCAGTTTTTTCTCTACCAATAAATTTGGTTTGCTTGCTGATATGCATCTGAGTGTAGATTTCACTCTGAGATGCGTAGTTGATCTTACAAAGACTTGGAATTCAGCATAATGCCGGTCACTCGGCTAGATTTTATAGCATTATGAAATGGCTTTGTAAGTTGTTTGTTTACCACCAGCAATTGTCGACGATGGTTGCTTAGTCTTCTGTAGTGTTTCTTTAAAGCAATTAGGATTGCAGAAAAGCTAATAAGGGAAATCAAAGAACTAATATGGACCCTAAATATTTTTTGTTCGGTTGACTTGCAGAGTCCTGTTTCTAAAGTGAAAAGAATGTTGTGTAATTGGTCATATTCGAAGATGTTTTTGGATAGATAGTGTAGCTTACACAATGAGCTGTAATATTTTCTCATGAACTTGGGATTTTCTTTTAAGCATGGTAGGGAGTGTTGTTCACATTGTTGACTTGGTGCTGAAGAAACTTAAAAATTTACTTCTTTACTATTTCACCCTCTTGATTTAAGATATAACTGACGTCACATATCTGGTTTTCCCCTGGTAAGTCTGGTGCATCAGTGTGAAATACATTTTTATTTTTTTTTTAAGGAACATTAAGCACGTAATAGTTGTTTCTTTAGGAAAAATTATGATTTTGAAAAAGTTGGTGATTAATGCTGCAATCTATACAGATAATTTGATGTTAAAAGTTTGCTTACCATGGAAACTCTTACACAATATCTATTATTCTTTCATTTCTCATACTCCATTTCAGATGCCAGCTTGCCTGTGTCTCTTGCTTACGTTTTGCTTGGTTTTCTTTGATATAATCAGTGGCAAGAGAATTCTCAAAACATGGCTCTGCATCGTGATATGCATCAGGCAGACCTCACAATTTCTGTACATTCTGTATCAGGCCTATTGCTAAGCTAGTTGAAAGCACTGCGGGAGTCAGTAAAGTGTAATGGTGACTCTTTTAGCCTATTGTGCCATTGCAATGGATGAGTGAAGTGAAGCAAAAGTGAATGAAATGTTCTTGTAGTGGCTGAGGATCATTACAGTATTGTTGTCCATCTTACAGTGCTAAATAATTTTATTCTGCTTGCAAGAATTGTTTAATCTCTTAGTTGGTTCATTGATCAATTTTGCTGTAAAAAGTTTTGCAAACGTTTTTCATGTTTGAAAATGTATGTTAATGGCTCAGAACTGCCAGGTAGTTAGTCTTGTAAAATCATTGCATACTCAAATATATATGATTTTTTGGCTTGACATGTTTCGTTATTCTTCTTTTTATGCTAATATTTGGCATTGGCTTACATACTAGGTATAGCCTCATTATAGAGTTTCTATCAATATGGAGTGATTTACAATTTTGAATGACAAAATCAAACCACAAGAACTGGGAAGAAGGATTACTGTTTTAAGTGATGTAGAGCAGCTGGAATTGAGAGGCATGTGCATTTTTATAGTGAGAAGATGAGTTGGAATCAATTTAGAGTAACTTAACGAAGCTAATGCTTTGATTGAAATTATGACTTTGGACCCATTACAGGCTGGAGTGGGAGATCAAGACTCTCAAGTTAGTTGACAAATAAGAACTGTGAAATGATAAAGGATAGCAGTGGTTTGACCACTATCTCTTACTCTGGCCATATATATATATATGTGAGTCCTACAGACGAGAAATTGGAGCCTATTCCATAAATATAATAGCTGAAACAGTTTCACGTAATAATCAAGTATACACAAAACATACATGACTATGAATGTTGAACTCTTTTATAGAGCAGCAATCACCAATAATCCATGCATGAGCAGAAACCATTTTTAAAGTGATGAAATCTGGCTCGATCTCTCACGATAATATCGACATTGAAGATTTTAGAGATCAATTTAGTTACCCCGTGACAGTCATTGCATACCCGAAGATTCTTAAACACACGTATGGGCAATCCCGGTTTCAAGTTTAAGATTCCCAAAGCAATGGCAAGTCTCTCGCTATGCAGCTTGAGTGAGTTTTGTTTGCCATCATCAAGTTCATCAACCATAGTTGCTTGTGAAGAGTCGGGTTTATAGCCTATAAACTTCAGTCTGTCATCAATCACATCCAGAACCCCATATATTTGTTTAGTTTGAGGATGAGAGGTATCTCCGGCAAAGACTTCGTGGGCAATACCATCTATCTCTATTGAACTACACCCAGGCTCTTTTGTCACGCCTTTATCAGTCATCAATTTCCTAACCAGCCCAACATCATTCCACCTGCTAGCTGATGCATAAACTCTTGATAGAAGCACGTAAACGCCACTGGAAATGCCTCCTTCTGATTCAATAATCTGCTGAGCCACTTCCTCGCTCAGCTCGATACTTGCATTTTGTTTGCAGCAAGCATCTAGAAGACTCCTCCATATTACCACATCAGGTTTCATTGGCATGTTGGACACAAGATCAAGCGCTTCATCAATGTGCCCAGCACGAGCAAGAAGATCAACCAGGCATCCATAGTGTTCTAGTACAGGTCTAATATTATACTCGTTTATCATGACATCAAAATAATCTTGGCCCTCATTAACCATGCCTCTATGATTACAGGCACTTAAAACACCGACAAATGTGATCGAATTTGGCAAAAAACTCTCCTCTTCAACCAAGCGATCGAAATATTTCAGTGCTGCCTCAGCTTGCCCATGCATGGCAAGTCCTAGAATCATCGAATTCCATGAAGTCAAATCACGTTTAGGCATCCTCTCAAAGACTTGACTAGCAATTTCTAATGACCCACATTTGCTATACATATCAATTAACGAATTATTGACCAAAACATCCGAAAGTAAACTGGAATCGCACATTCTCAAAATAAAAGCATGCGCCCACATCCCTAGAGACAAAGTACCCAAACCAGCACAAGCACTCATAATACTCTGAAATGTATATCCATCTGGTTTAAACAACTTCTGCATTTGACCAAACAGTTTCAATGCAGAATCAAATTCACCGAAGTGAACAAAGGCATCAATCATAGCATTCCACGAAACCAAGTTTCTCTCAAGCATTTTGTCAAACACTTTCTTTGCTAGGTCCAAATACCCACAAGACGCGTAAAAATGAATCAAACTGTTGTTTATATACACATCCGAGCCAAGCCCATGTTTCACAATCTGTCCATGAGCTTGTTTCCCTTCAAATAAAGCAAACAAGTAAGCACAAGCTTTTAAAGCAAAGGGGAACGTATATTTATCAGGAAAAACGTTTCCTTTCTCCAACATTCTCTGAAAAATCTTTATGGCTTGTTCTTTGGTATCAACGTTTTGTGCGCAAGCTCTGATGAGCGTGTTCCACATAAAAGAATTGGGATTCTCGACATGATCAAAAACACGAAATGCGTAGTCAAGGTCAGCACAGGACGCGAAATGAAGAATCCTACTGTAAAGAAACAGCCTGTTTTGATGCTGAGGCAACATGGCACGTAGAGCCTGGGCATGGATTTGGTTAAGCTGAAACATGTTAGTACATTGAGTCAATGATGAAAGGAGAATACTGTGATTGTTAAACGCGGCGTCATTCTTGTTGTTGATGACGGAGACAGTTTGTGGAGGTGAGATTGGCGAAATTGTCAGAAGCATTTTCACAAACAGTTTGTCGAAATATATATATATTTTTTTAATCAAGAAACCACCGTTCGGTTATCAAATATTTTGAATGATTGCTCATATCCGACAATGATTAAGCTAAACAGTACTATACAAAGTCCTTTCACACCGAAAATAAAAAAAAGAAAAACCAACAGTGTTCAAAGTTGAACCACACGCCACCCAACCCTAATGATTGAAAATTAATTATTTAAAAGGATTGCTTTATTTGTAATTTAATTATAATTCATATAATCATCATTTTTTTGCTTTATTTATAATTATAATTATAGTTTATATAATCATCATTTTGTTATTATCATCAGCCAAATATATGATTATTATGTGACAAAATAATATATACTAGTCAAGTCAAGTGGCATATCCAGACAAAAAAGAAAAAAAGGGCAAAATATATTTTAAGAAAAAAAAAAAACAGTATGTACCAATATATCAAGTGGCATTTTAACGATTTTATCAATCTGAAAAAATTATTTTGTTTTCTTTTTAATTTAATTAAAGCACCATAATCGGTGATAAAAATAAAATTGTTGTTAGCCGCAAAAATAAGAAATGCATTAATATTTTTCTATATATTTTAAAATAAGTGAGGGCGCGTGAACTATGACCCGTCCAACTTGCACAATTAAAGAAACAAAATTGGAGGGGTTATCTTTTGGGCAAAGATGTTGTTACTCAAAAAGAAGAACAGAAAAGGAGGTCAGGACAGCGAACGAATGAATCAAGCAATGAATGTAGCAACACGATGTCGTTTTGGTGATATTAAAAAAACAATATCTAACGATTCTCATTTCTCCCTCTCCGTTTCCATCTCGCGACACCTGCCCAGATTCTGTAAGTGTATGTATTCTATTGAATTGAAATTAGTACGTTACTCTACTCTTCATAAACAAGATACTCCGTTCAGTCCAGCCTATCATATGACTCCTACTGCTACTTCACTGCACGTTCTCTTTTTAATTATTTAGAAAATGGTTTTTGATAGCCTCACATGCCTGTTACCAGTAACTTACCCCCTTTCGAATATTCTAGATTTCATTAAATTAGAAAATTATTATTATTATTATTATTGCCTATTAGGTGATATAATTGTCATTCGTGTAACTAAAATACGTAAATAAATAAATAAAAAAAGAAAATATAATACTGGCTGTCACGACCCTTATCAACACTACAGCTGTGACTCCAACAACCCTGCCGTTAAAAATATCCACAGGCGCGTGGGTAGCGTATCAAAAAATCGTGGCAGGCTTATGCTTATTAGCTTAAGCTACGACTGCTCTCCACTTGCTTTGCGCGTTGGCTTTGGCTCTGCCTTTCGGCTTTTTGGCTTTGGCGTGCAGCTTGCTCAAGAATCCCGGCCGACTCGCCGGTTCTCTTTCTCCCTACGACTTCATTCCTCGTCACCTCCACAATTTCACAACATTTTCTCCGCATAAAATTGACGCCAGCGTTCTTTCACTTTAACCGTCACAATGGGAGTCGATTACTACAATTTACTCAAAGTGAGCCGCGGTGCGACGGAGGAGGACCTTAAGAAGTCGTACAAGAGGCTCGCGATGAAGTGGCACCCGGACAAGAATCCGGTAAATAAGAAAGACGCGGAAGCCAAGTTTAAGCAGATATCGGAGGCGTATGACGTGTTAAGTGATCCGCAGAGGAGGCAGATCTACGATCTGTACGGTGAGGAGGGGCTGAAGGCAACTGAGTTCACTACGCCGTCGTTTAATGGTGGTGGCTCCTACGGTAATTCGAATTATGGATTCAGGTATAATCCCCGAGATGCGGAGGATATATTCGCTGAGTTTTTCGGTGGATCGAGCGGGAAGAGCCGCTCGTTTTATAAGAATGGTGTGAGTGGCGATGTTGGTAAGCATTCGGGAAGCGTGAAGGCGGCGGCGGTTGAGTGTAAATTGGTGTGTAGTTTGGAGGAGCTCTATAAAGGTGCTAGAAAGAAAATGAAGATTTCCCGCGTCGTTCCTGATGAATTTGGGTAATTATTTTCCTTTTATTATTATCCTATTTTCTTTTTCCGAGTTATTTAATGGTATTTTGCGTAATTGATGAAAAATGTCATATTGTTTGAAGAGTACAGGATCACTTTCAGAATATGAATTTGTAGTCTCTGTTCTAGCTTGTATTATATAAATTTGGTTGGAAAATCTTCATTGTATGTGAATATTGATCCAAGGAGGAGAACTTGACAAACCTAACTGGTAGGTTAATTAGATAAATTTTGTTTGATACAGTTCTGTTGGACAAGGCAATATGCATGATAGGTTCTGAATTTAAAATTTTGTTCGGGATATGTTTAAGTTTGCTGGATTTTCTCCTACTGATTAGGTAGAAGGTTGTATATGTCATCTGTGCCTAAGTGTGATAGGTACTAGAGGTTGAACGCCTTTACCAATTGCAGATTTGAAAACAAATTAACTGAATCTTTTGGTCCTTTCCTTTTGATCGTATGTTGGAACTTTTTGCAGTTCTTGGGGGTGGCCAAGCCATTTAACTCAAACCAAGTTGCAGCAGATTATGGTTATCTGTGTAACTATTGAAATTTAGTTTTCAGTGTTCTTTTTCATTGTTCAGGAAACATCTTAATCTATTCTGTGAAATTTGGAATATAATTAGTAGAGTTGCTGTTGTTTTTTACAGACTTGTGTGTCTGTATTTCAATAATTTGGAGCATAATTTAGGACTTCATTCTTCAGGAGGAAAGATCTTAATCATTTAATTGTTATTTTCTGAATGCTGCATTATTTGTTTCTTTCAAAAAGATTCTTCATTTTTCCTTAGTTTAATATACGGTCATTGTCTTGCAGTAAGCCAAAAAGTGTTGAGGAGATTTTGAAAATTGATATTAAACCCGGCTGGAAGAAGGGCACCAAGATCACTTTTCCGGAGAAAGGAAACCAAGAACCTGGTGTCACTCCGGCTGATCTTATTTTTGTGGTGGATGAGAAACCCCATCCCGTTTTCAAGAGGGATGGGAATGATCTGGTGGTCAATCAGAAAATCTCTTTGTTGGAGGCTCTTACTGGGCTGACCGTTAATTTGACAACCTTGGATGGAAGGAATCTCACAATCCCAGTGACAGACATAATCAAACCAGGTCATGAGATGCTGATCCCTAATGAAGGAATGCCAATCTCAAAAGATCCTAGTAAGAAAGGAAAACTTTTAATTAAATTTGATATGAGGTTTCCATCAAGGCTCACGGGAGAGCAAAAATCTGATTTGAAGAGAGTGCTGGGTGGAATTGATCTCTAGTTTGAAATTCAAGCCTGATTAATACGAGTTAAGTAGATGTAAATATGTTAAGTTTTCCGCTCTGGGTGGATTATTGTGCATAGTAGGAAAAAGAAAAGCTTGAAGGAAGGGTTGCAAGCAGCAGTGCAGGGAAAGTCTATGATCTTCTGCAACTGTATGCCCATACTAGCGAAAAGTTGATGTTGGCTTTGGGTGTCTAATTATAATTTGTATACTAGTTATGTAGTACTAGTTCTTAATGTGAAAACCCTTTGATTATTCATTTTGCAAATAATAAACTATGATCTGTTGGCTGGTTTCAGATGCCGACCGCAAGTATGCGGTCCGGACGTCTGTATGTGAACTAACTTAATTGAACAGGAACAATCAGTCACAGTCTGGCTGTTTTGTTCAATAATAATAATAGTTTTTTATTTATTTATTTTTACATATTATATTCTTCTGCTAGTGCGGACTAAATTTAAAAAATTCTCCATTTCTCTTGGTTGCATGAACGTATTTGTCTAATAAATTAATTTATGAATACTTGAGCATCAAAACAATTTTTTTTTTTTTTAAAAAGAAAATTGTATAGAGATTGCAAATGAAAATAGATGTATTAGATATATGCTCAACCTGAGTTAAGAGCAAGTCCTTGCAGGAAAACTGCAAAAATAAAATTAAACATAACAAAATAAAATCAAAACAAAACAAACGATCGCATGAAGAAGTTATAGGAAGATCTATAGGTAGGAAGGACAAAGAAATAACAATCTTATTTATCCACATAAAAGTGGTGATGATTGTAATGATCCTTCAATGTTTCTTCTGATCTTCTGGTATATAAATCTTTGGTTTAAGGCAGCGCAGGACACGGTAATTAATATATGGTATGGATGGATCAGATCAGAGCCTGTGTTTCTCAGTTTTGGTCTTGAGTTCCTCCTTCTTGGCTCCCACAACTCGATCAATTTCTTTGCCTCGTTTAGCCATAATAAATGTTGGCATGACATCAACTGGCTCATCAAATGCCCGCACTGCTTCCTGTTTTCATTCATCATTAATTAATTACAATTAAAATTAATACGCTACGTTACATGATTCAATCTAGTTAATACCATCATCTATAATCATATATATATCTATCTATATATATATATATATATATATGAACAGAAGGAGAGAAGAGAATCAGAAATGATGGTATATAAATATATTTTTTATTACCGGAATCTTGTCGACATCAACCTTGAAGAAGTCGACGTCTGTGTAGCAGGAAGCAAGCTCTTTCACATAAGGTTCAACAAATTTACAGGGTCCACACCATGCAGCCGTGAAATAGATCACCGTCTTCATCATATATTCCCAAAACATTAATTAATTAACACACATGTATATATATATATATATATATAGTCATCAATCAATAAATAAATATACATGTCACGAACTAAAACACAGGGTAATATTAATTAAATGTTAACGGAAGTTAATTACCAGCTTGTCAGATTGTTTGCAGGATTCAAGGTGAGTTCTCCATTGATGCTTGGAGTATAACTCTGTAAGCTGAGGTGTTTTTGTATGAATGTAACCATGAGGGTTTTCTAAACCAGACACGTTTGCTCCCATATTGATTTCTGTTTGATATCTGAGAGAAATACCGTCGCTTCAGAGTTCAGACAACCTTAATGCTTTTTGTTTTGGACTTGCATAGGTGGGTTAACTGCTTTATATAGGCTTCAATTCAAGTTGAAGGTGTAAAATTGAAAATGAGACTGCCTATTGTTTTTTCTTTTTTCTATTTTCTATTTTTTGGAACAAAAATTGAAACAATATATGATTCTATTCGTTTTTGGCATGACTTTCATTTTAGGCCACAGAATTGATTAAACAATAACACTTGATTTATTTATTTATTTATTTATTTTTTTGTTTTACTGATTTAATTTAGGACAATGGAATCTGTTTTAGCTGGCCATCATATTCATATATATATATATATATATATAAATATATAGAAAGAGAGAGAGAGAGTACATTAAAAGCAATCTTATTGGTGTTGAAATTATTTTGGTAATTGAAAGCTACTGTTGCACTATTCTTGTAGCGTTTCTCACTTTATAGTACGGATTTAACGATTCTCGAACAATTAAATTGCACTTGGATGAGAATAACTATAAGAAAATAATAAGTGAAAATCCTGAAGAGAATGTACGTAGAAGGACATACCGATCGACTGATATAAAAATAGCAAAATAACTCTTATGAAATTTAAAAAAAAAAAAAAAAAAGCTCATAATTATTTATATAACATGTACTTAAATGTGATAGTAACATGTAAGTTTTTGAATGAGCAAATCATCCATACAAATTATTTATAGTTAATTGAACATATGAACAAAATGCAAGATGCCATGCGAGCGAAGGAGAACTAAAGCATATAAATTAATTATTGTTAGTGGGCTGAGTTTGGGAGCATCTTCCTTTTCAAATTCAACGTAAACATGAAAATTCGACTTAGTATTTATTACATTCCATCACTCACCAGTTGCATGAGCCAGCTATTAAAATTCTTTCAACAGGCACAGATGTTTAATTTCCTGATGCTATTTAATATCATTAATTAATTGTTTATATATATATATATATATATTAATGTAAATAGTTGTGTGGTTAACAAAATGTCAAAGGCTTATTAAGTTGTTCAAGTTACAATTAGTTAAGCATGAGGTCAGAGGCAGCTGAGCTGAATTGTGGTTTTGACATTCTGCTCTGCCTCTGCATATAAATTAAAGAGGCCTGAAGGTTATATATACCATCCTTGCCAGTTGCGGTGCTTATATTTACTTCTTAATTTGTTTGCAGCATCTCATTCTCAGATACATTTAAAAAAAAAAAGGAAGGGTAAGTCCCAGCTATTATGACAGTGACACGATCGACAATTAAGACAACTAAACGAATTTAATATATGACAGGGACGGGTAAAGCCGAAAGAGATGTTAGTGCTTGATGCAAGCCCATTTCATTTCATTAGCTGCTTTAGACAGCTACTGATACTATTCTGATCATGCAATATAATGCTATCTAATATTCCCTGTTTAACAGAAACACTCATGGCTTTTAATTAATTGCATTATATTGAAGATATACGATGTAAGTAAGCATTTAAATACTTTTATGCTGGAATTTTCAATTCATTTCAGTTAAAAGTTCATGGCTTTTACATCATCAACACGAGAAACCAATCAGAATTTCATGCTAAAAACATAATTACGAACGAAACTCATTTTTGTATTTTTTTTTTTTCATCTAATCAAAATCCCCAAATACAAAATGAAAAAGGCAACTCGCATACAAACCATTTTTCATGCAAGTTCATAAAACATTTTCACTATCCACACCGTGAAATAAATAAGAAGGAAGACACCCACCCTACAAATAAATACCCCTAATAAGTAAACAAACCCGTCATGACTTCACTCCGACATCAGCTGGTGCATAACCATAACCACGATTATGCTCCACTTCTGCTTGTGGTGTCACTCGTTCTTGCTGAACTGAGACACCTTCTACAGGATTTTCTGTCTCTAATTTATCCTGTAAAGCAGCACATGCTAACACGCACAGACACATGCATCTTCTTGAGTTTGACCATTTGATAAAAGTATCTCCATCAGGAAACATCCAACACATATTCAGAAACACTACCGCATCTATGATGTTCGCAATCTCAAAACTTATCACCAACTGATAAAAAAGTTAGTGCTTGAAATCAACTATTGCGAACGTAAAAAGCTGGTAGTTTTTAAAATAATTATCTGTATGGCATGGTTCATTAGGCATGCATACGAATGATCGTGAGATGTCATGAATAACACTGAACCTAACTTCAAAACCAGCTTAGCCTCAACACCTAGAGAAATACGATATACACTAGGAGTCAGGAGCACTAAGAGGAAGAGACCCACGATCAAAAACAGATGATCTTGATGTCCGCCCTTAACAACCAATCCAAATTCAAACCTTCCTATAGGTTCTTGAAATAACAAAAATGAAGAAAAAGAAAACAGAACAAGATATAAACAGTTTTGGTCACATAGTTCTATTGTCTTAATTCCCGAAGAAAACAAAAGAATGGGCCAATTTCTCTCTTCATCCCAACAAAACAAGGAGAATTTCTGAAAAAGAACAAGAAGCCGTTGTAAATCTTTATATGTTATAACAGGCTCCCTCTCGCTAAAACTATAGTATCCCACATGTTCTTACCACAAAACGATTCAGAAAATTGCTAGTGACTACCGTATAATAATATGCAACTACGTTGTAGGTCACAGCCGCCACATATGATTGCCAAGATTTCATGGCCAGAGAACCTAAAATACTCTAAGAAGACCGTTGAAGTGATACACACCAGTAAACGTTCCCATGTACACCGATGTTTACATGAATTTTGACGCATACGTAAGCAGAAGTAGCATTCCCAAGAGAATTCAGGCCTGATTAATAAGTGTTAATTAGATGTAAATATGTTGAGTTTGAAAACCTATAAGCGCCTCGCAAGTTGATGTTGGCTTTGGCTGTCTAATTATGATTTGTATATAGTATTAGTTCCATCTGCGATTAAATTATAAGGTGAAAAACCTTTTGTATCAGTTCATTTTGCAAATAATAAACTATGTTCTATTGACTGATTTCGGATGCCGCCGGAAATTATGTAGTCCGCAAGTCTGTATGTACGTGGACTGACTCAGGAAGAGAAGGTAAAACGACATTCCGACAACATAAAATTAGAAAAACGAAAGAGAAGTTAATTTTTTTTTTTTTTTGAAATAAATATACCTATTATAGTTTCTAAAAGCACATCATCTATACAAAGAAAATAGTGACAATAAAATTAGAAACATATAAACTAAAATGTGAGATGCGAAAGGATAGGAAAGAAGGAGAACCGAAGTATATAATAATTAATGGGCTGAGATTGGGAGCATCTTCCTTGTTAAAAGCAACGTGCCCATAAAAATTCTACTTGGCATACCATTACATTGCATCACCACTTGCGATGCGCCAGCTACGAAATGCTTTTCAAGTACGTGATGATGATGATGATGAAGATTAAGAAGAAGAAGACTGAAGTAATACCACTGTTTTGCAACCCAGCAATTGCATTTGCCAATTGGAATTACCCATTGAGGAAAAACTAAAAAGTAAGGGGATTTAACAAATACCTCCTACGAGGTTTCAACTTTTAAGATTTAGAGAGAGAGTTTAAGAATTCAAACACTTACCTCCTTTGGAAGTAAAGATGGCAATGCGGCGGGTTCAGGGCGGGGTTTGCCATCTCCAAACCCGCCCCATTTTGGACATGTTTGACTCCGAACCTACCCCTACCCTGATTTGAAAGAAACGGGCTTCGGGCCAAACCCCCTTATTTTTTACCTGTCCAACTTGTCTCCAACCCGTCCTATTTAACCTCGTTTAACTAAATTTTTTTAAATATTAATTTAATTTTGTTTTTATAATATTCTTAAGAATAATTGTTTTTAATAAGAAATTCAATTCATTTTTTTATCTTTCTTTCTCTTACTTTATTTTCCACAAATCTCATCATACATATATTGATGAAAATTATATTGAAAACACTTTTATATTGTTAGCAATTCATGATAAACATTAATTGAAAATTAATTTTAAAATTCTCAACACGCTGTAAACTTTTAACCACTTCTTCTAAAAATTAAACAATAAAAATAAAATGAAATGAAATCTTAACAAGTAATTATGAAATGATAACTAATAAATTAAATACTCTAATTCTAAATAAAAACATTAGAAAAACTCAAATATTCAACAATATCTTGAACTTTCTTTATCATCTTACAAAAAATCAAAAAGAAAAAAAGTTAAAAATTTTATTGAAATTATATTCAAAAATTATTTTTGAAAATTAATTATTATAAACAACCTATTTTTATGGTGAATTATATATATATATATACACGGGTTAATGGGGCAAAGCTGATTGAAATAAATAATCCCTGAAGCCGCCCTAATAATCAAATGGTTTACATTTTCTAACCCTAAACCCATTTTTATCCCTAAAATTAAACCTCAGACCCGCCTCAAAAGGGCTGGTCAGGAGGGGACCCCGCAGGTTCAGGGATTTTTGCCATCCATACTCGGAAGCATCCACTTTTATCCTTTATTCATCATGAAAATACATATTTACCCATTGTTTGCCTAATTTAAAATAAAGACCAAAAACCAATGCTAAAAAGATATTGATATTTTATAATATCATGGGCCCACCTCATTAAAATTTACAATAAGATATGTGACTTTTCTTTTAAAAAATTAAAAAAGTAATTTAATTTTATATTTAATTAAATTTATTCAAACCTAACCCTAATATCTTTAAATTAGTTGTCCCTCTCTCTTCTTTTTGCAAAGTTGGTCGCCACAACCTTTCTTTGTCTCCTCATTTACAAAACTGCAAATTGATAACAATAGATTTACAGAGAAAGGTGAGGGGTGATAGATTGAAAAACAAAATGGTAACAATGGATTTACTTTCCTTTTTATAAAATTTCACTAATCTGACTTCTTCTCTGTCTCTTTTTCTGCCAAAAATGTAGTTGACCTAGAACAGTTTTTGTTGTAGAGATCAGCAAGTTTTTGTTGAATTTTTTATAAGATTTTTGACGAATTATAAAACCCAATAAGGATTTCGTAATTCTCAATTTGATTGCTCCGTTTGAAACCCAAAACCATTTTTGTAGCAAACAACATAAGCAAGCTTTTTTTGGATATCTTATGGAATTTTTTGGTGAATTACAAAAACTAGTAAGGATTTTGTAGTTCTAGATTTAGTTGCTTAGTTTAAAGTTCTTATTTTTTATTAGTTTTGTTTTATTGTGTTTATTTGATTTTAATTCAGATATTATTTTTTCTGTACTAAACTTTGTCTCTTAATGTTTATATTTTTCATCATAGCTGTCCACTTATTTGCTAATTTTGATTTGGAATATTTGATAAATGTAATGAAATAAATTTCTTTAATACATTAATATGTTATTACATTATTACCCATAATTCAAACGACAGTGTGACGGATTTGGATGGCTTTAGGGGAGGTATGTGTTTCTTTCCCCAAACATTCTCTTTAGGTGTTAAAAGGCAAAACCTCAGGGGAGGTATGTGTTAATCCCCCAAAAAGGTCAAAAAGTTACGGTAATTAAAGGGAGAGATGGGTATCTTATCTTTATCCTCAGAATGATGTTCGATTCTCCTGTGTTTTATTTCGCATTTATGATAGGTTATTTTATTTCGGATTCTTAACTATTATTATGCAATAAAATTAAAGTTCAAAGTAGTTTTTGAAGCAAAGTTTATTCGTGCACCATTTCCAAAAATACACAAAATGGGTATGGTCAGTTTTGTAACTTCATATCATATTATAGTTACCCTGATAGGGAATTTCTGCTGTCTGAGATTGCTACAACTGAAAAGAATAAGCTAAGCCATGAATTATCAATTTCTTTCTTTCTGTAAGAAAAGATTGGATGCTTTTTCAACAGGCACGGTGTTTTCATAATGTACATAAATT